>CM074718.1:88089445-89289445 GCA_037306005.1 Rhinophrynus dorsalis | reverse complement strand
TTATTCAATGATGGAAATGAATACAAACAAAATTGTTGATTTCAAAATTGTACAAGTAGATAAATCCAAATCATCAGTGTCTTTAGAAAAGGAGGCGTTTCAACTTTGCCTTGACAGTGTTTTGAAGAACCATTTGGATGTTCAAATTTTGGCCACTGACAGGCACGTTAGCATAAAGAAAATAATGCGTGAACAGTATACAGATATTAGCCATCAATTCGATATATGGCACTTTTCAAAAAGTTTAAAGAAAAAACTAAAATCAGCTAGTCAAAAAAAGGGTTGCAAACAGATTATACCATGGATACAACCGATTGTAAATCATTTATGGTGGTGTGCGAAAACGTGTGAGGGTAATATTAATCTCCTCAATGAGAAATGGGTTTCGGTTTTGAAGCATGTTAGTAACGAGCACTTCTGGGAGGATGGCAAACTATACCACGGTTGCTCACATGATGATTTAGATGATGATCAAGTACGTAACTATGAGTGGTTGTATCCAGGTGAACCAGCTTATGAGAATTTAAAAAGTGTAGTAAAGGATTCGCAACTTTTGAAAGATCTAGTTCATCTGCACAAGTTTTGCCACACAGGAAGCTTGGAAGTATTTCACAGTAAAGTTCTGAGTTTCAGATCTAAACGACATCATTTTAGTATGGACGCAATGGAAGCAAGAACAAAGTTAGCGATATTATCTCACAATAAAAATTTGAATCGAAAACAAGCCACCATTCGCTTCCCAAGAAAATCATGTTTACCCTTGGGGTGTAAAAGGTACAATTTGGTTTTCACTAAGGCTATGAAGCAGTGGACAGTTAGAAAAATCTACGACCCTACAGTTAATAATCATTTGCTGGAAATAATTTCTGATGGATGGCGTATTTGCACGGGGGAAATGGAAGACAACTGGAAGCCAAAGAATGATCAACTTCCAAAAAACATTGCAACAAAGGAACGTCCAAATAAAGTTGAAGCTATAGAGAAACACACATCGAGATTCTCATCTACCTTGTAAGTATTGGAGATCAATACTTTAATTCATTAAAAATTAAGCAATGACATTATGTACAATAACATGTATTTTCTTTTTTTCTTAAGGGTCTCATATGATTCTTCCACTGAATCCTCAGTTCAGCAAGTACCTTATGAATAATAATGAATTTGTTCAAAATTTCCACTACGTGTGCATTAATTGCTTGGTAAGTACTTTAATTATGTTTTAATATCAGGTGTGACTGCATTCATTTTATTATATGTAATTTCAGTGAGGTATGAATGCTATTTTTTTTGTACTGTTTAATATTTCACATTTTGGATATACTAATAATAATTTCAGCTTATTTTATTGAAACCAACGAAGCTGATAAAATTGTTGCGACAGTGACATTGACATTGTTGTGTGTAAATGTGTAGAATTGTGAAACTATTTTGTAGAAATCATTACTGTGTTAGCTGGTTGATTAGATCCTTCTACTTAAAATTCAACTGATACAATTGTTACAAATTAACGTCACATCATTTTTTTTATACTGTAGATATTAAAATTAATTCTTATTTTGTAGACAATGATAGCAAAACAATATTTCTTTTATATTTTTTATTTTTATATATATATATATATATATATATATATATATATATATATATATATATAGTGTATTTTTAAATAACTGGCAATATTCCAAAACATTTTTATTTAGGAAAAACAAAAAATACATTTTTTAAATACATTTTGATGTCAAATAAAATAGTTACAACACATGTGACGCCATATCTGCAGCGTTGTAGTCGTTGTGTTTTTTAAAACCTGTGTAACTACCCTCTGGATCTGGAAACGCAGCTCTTACCGCACTCACTACACAAGAAGGTATCGGTCTCCTGTTTCCTGCGCCTAGTACGTTATGAACCCATGTTGTAAATAATCTGTAAGATATCTTCCTGAGATTTCTAAAGGGAAGAATAAAATATTGTTAACAAATATTGTACTTTACATTACAAGTAACAGTAATGTCAGCAATACAGTATCTCACAGAATATCTTAAAAATATTGCCCTTTTATTTTAAAGGGATAGTATAGTCCCATAAAAAGAATTGCTTAGATTGTAGTTGCAGTAACACAACATTCAGTCTGCTGATTCCTTTCTCTCAAGCCGTTAGAGCTTGAGAGAAAAAAGAAAATAAAGACCTTCCGCTCCCTTCCCCTTCTCATGCGTCCGCTGTACAGCGGACGTCATAAAATCAGGCATCAGGGACCAGACGGTGGCTCTTCTGGAGCGCTGTCACCTACATATCTAACTATGACTACTTCATTGGTATGGTCTACAACGTGTGACTGGCTTGTAAGCACACATTGTAGACCATACCAATGAAGTAGTCATAGTTAGATATGTAACAGACGCTGTCTTATACATTATCTGCCACATAATATCACTATAATTGTACTTGCCTGTTGTAATCTGCATCTTTTTGACGATTTTGTGATGCTCCCAAGAAACGATACTGAAAGTCCACTCTATTGTGGTCGAGGCAAAGTGAACTAAATTCTGCATTTTGTGTGATACATTGACAGCCCTCCGGTACATGCGGTTCAGCATTGCGAATCTCTCTGCAACAAATTGATTCTATGTGTGTAGACATTTCTATGCAATTAGTACAAGAACACCATTCAGTATTTCCTAATCGTGGACTATTGTGTTGTTCAGGTTGCCTTGGGGTTCTACGAGGAGGATTATACGGGAAACAAGGTTCGGAAGAGGCAGAGGCATTCATTGCAAGTAGTTCCTCGTCAAGCCTGGCTCTCTGAAAAAACAGTTTTTATTTTATCTTATAATATAAGATGTATTAAAAATATTTTCTTATCACAATTATTAATAAAATAATTTAGATATTCAATGGGTAAGGTATTACAATGAGTACAGTATTACAGTAATCAAAACGTATTAGTTTATTAATTTTTTAACTCTTTAGTACAGATAAACACACATAATGAAATAAAATTAGATTACTGTATGCTATTGTATACTTACTCTTGCAGCTCGTAATAGCTGTTCTTCTGGACTTAAGTCGTCTGCATGAACAGATTGTCTTCTGTATTTACTTGATGCCATTGTAATGTTGTGGGTAACTAGAAAATGTATTTCACAAAAAATCATTTATTACATGATTTATTAAACTTTTATAAAGGATATTTTTGATTCTGATTTTATGGACTTTATTTTTTACTTCAATGCACTAAAACCCACTATGTCTATTTCTTTTCTGTGCTACAACAAAGTTACATACATTCATCACGTACAGTTCTCCATAGATTATGATAGAAACTGCCTATAATTTCCTGTCAGGTAGAACTATCATGAATTAAAAACAGTAAATTCACCTCCTGTCATTTAGAACTATCATGAAGTAAACACAGTAAATTCACTTCCTGATTATTTAACCTGTTATACATTTTGAATAAAACATTTGACAGTATTGGAAATTAACTAAAAAATATGTTTTTTCATAAGAAAAAAAAAATTTTGATGCTCCTTTAACGGGGGTATGGCTACCTTTAGAGTAGGGTCAGTATGTGAGTGGGATACGATTGGGGGGATCACTCTTTGTGATTATGTCCCTAAAGGGTGGGGGTCAGTGTCTGGTTCTAGACCTTCATATTTATACAACAGACTGCCGAAGTAGAAAAAAAAAAAAAAAATTTCGTTGCACTGACTTTGCCATCTATGTTTTTTAATGTAGCACAGTGATGTCCGTTTCTCTCTCCCCCTCCGCTCCTTCAATCCTGGACCACAGACATACTTACACACTGATATCCTTACAGAACTCACACACACTTATATACATATAGGGAACACATACTGACACACACATACACATATAGAGAACACACACAAACTGACAAATATAGGGAACACACTGACACTTTAATACATACAGAGGCAGGGCATAAATGGGAAGGGCACAAGGGGTGGATCCAAGGACTGGCAAAATTAGGTTTTGCCTAGGGTGGCAAAAATCCTTGCACCAGCCCTGAGTACAAAACATATCTGATTGTTCTGAACACATAGTTGATCCAGTTGGACCTCAAGGAACCTTTATCAGGTTATAACTTTCCAAGATCACTTCCTACACACAAACAAAACTGCTAGGACCTCTACCCAAGTCTTTTTACAAAAGTTTTCACTAATTTAGAGAGTACAGAAACATATAATTATAGTAAATCATTTGGTTTCTAAAACATAACTATATCAGCCAGAGAAATTTGCTCTTCAATCTGAGTCCAGGAGATTGGGGTAAAATCAAGAGTAATCAATAGAGTTAGAAGATATTTCAATTTTATATATACTGTATATATAGAATTTTAATTGATGAGACTTGAAAATAGCCATGCATTTAGGGGAAAACTTTTTTTATTTTTATTTAAAGGTGTTAATATCAGAAGAAACCAATAATCAGGAAAGATTGTCATAGCACTCTTCATGAGATAACATTGCAGGATCATTGGAGTTGCAGCAAACACCTTTATTACTCCGCACAAGCAACACTTATGTTTCCCTTGCGGGGAAGTCGCTGAGGATTAATCCTTTGAGTGCAAGAGGGGTGCGAAACGCATTGCTTTGCAATGAGTTGCGCTCCACTATGGCACTCAAAGGGTTCAGTTGTTTTAAATTTGCAATATAACATCTAACTGTATGAGGAAAAGTAAGTAAAGGGAGAAGCAGACAGGAAACATTGCCACCAAATTACTGACTGGTGCATACGAGTGCATAATATGCATGGTATCCTATGTAGACGCGTGTATTACTTTAATTTGGTGCAGAGCGAGGAGCCAGATACAGCCGCGTTCTATCGTGCGCATTGATACTGACGACAACGTGACTGTGAGTTGACCTCTCTCGTCTCGCGGGACTTCACCCACTCGTCAACAGTGACGCTTCACCCCCTCCCATACAGAATAATTGTGGAACGCGCAGCATTTGGGCACAGCGGCGAGAGCGAGCAGATATGAAGGAAGAACAAAGATGGCGTTTTTTTTTTTGCCATTAGGCTGATAAACGGGTTATATATCTCGGCAACAATGCGAAATTGGAGAAAAAAAAAGGTATGAAACTTATTTAAACTATTAGTAGTTACGATTTATACTTCAAATACACTAGCCATTACTATCCCTTTAATATATGTATGTTCATGGAGGCTGTATGCTCGAATTCTAAAACACTAACACCCCACTTACTTAAATAAAAGAGACAGACTCAAAGAGGATGGTGGTAAGGCCGCAGTATTTATTAAAATTACTTAACCAACAAATAATTTATTTAAATAAATAAATAATAATACCATTAACCGTTTATCTGCCATAACCAGCCAGATAAACCCTTAAAAATACCAAAACCAAAAAGCTCTGCCCTACCAGCCAAGAGCTCACCATAAGTTACCATTGCTTTAAAATATAACTAACCCTCCAATACTGCGACAACCAAATGTAACATTTTTTTTTACATATAATTATTCACATTTTATTTATTTATTTATTTATTTTTTATTTTAAAATAAATTAATTATTTCAAATAAATATTCACATCCTGGGGCGGGTGGGTGTCTGGATACTCCACAGCCTGGAACGCTCTGAGGAACCTGAAAAAGGAAGAACCTGGCACGGTATTTATATTTGCCCTTCCCGCCTAAACAGCTATACCGAGCGCGAGATACACTCGCCCCGGCCAATCGCTAACTTAGGCAGGAAGGGCAAACTTCTAGCAAGTTCAAAATTTTATTTATTTATTTATTTATTTATTTAATTAAAATTTCTTAAAGGAACAGAGCACCTTAAAATAAAAATAGAGCTCTCAACAACTCCATGAGGGTCTTGCCTTAAAGGCACAGTCCCGTTACATGAGAATAAACAGCTTGCTCATTCTGGTAATCCCATGTATGTTGCCTGATATCGTCTTTGTGATCTTACACCACTTCAATCCAATAAAAAAAAATGTATGTACAAAACAAAATGTCTTCTGGTCTGCCGTAGGCACCAGAGCCTTCCCCGGACCCTCCCCTCCCGAAGGATACCTTAACCCGAAACTGCTTATTACACCCGTAAGCCCTGCTGTAATTTTGTCACTTTGCACGTACTCGCTAATCACCAGACCCATTCTTTGGTAGGAACCTTTAATAAGTTGCTGTATCCTGCAGTCCTTCTTCTGTTCTACCTCCCCGATTCCTCCCCTCCAGCACCTTTTACTGATGTAACACTGCTCATCTCACTACAGAAAGGTGGTGTCCAGGTAGATTGCAGAGAGAGACAATCTTCAATTAGCATAAGGGAAAAACCTGAAAAATGTGTCAATAGGGACAGGGTTTTCATTGTTCTCACCGTAACAAGATTGTCCCTTGCTGTGAGGTGTCTGGTCTGTGGACCAGATTCCACATCTGAGGGGAGGTGGCTTACACTAGGTAAAAGGGGCGGGAGGGGGGATACTTTATCATTCAGTTGCTCTTGAACTACAACTCTGACAGGATTGAAATAACACTCTCCATGGTCCAAATACTATGAACATTAATTGGAGCTGCTTTTATTTTGAAACATTACTATCCCTTTAGAAGAAGAGTGATTCCACCCTGGGATCTAAATATGGTATTAGAACAATTGTCTTCATCTCTTAGGTTTGAACATCTAAAGGAAATACCTCTGAAAATACTTACTCTAAAGACAGCTTTCCTCACTGCAGTGACCTCTGCGAGAAGAGTATCTGAAATTCAGGCATTATCAGTAAAACCACCATATACGGTTTTTCATCAGGATAATATAGTTCTGAGAACTAAGCCTTCTTTCAGATCAAAAGTGGTATCTGATATTCATCTGAATCAAGACATCATATTACCATCCTTCTGTCCAAATCCAAAAGGAGAGAAAGAGGAAAAACTGCACAGACTGGATTTAGTCAGATGTGTTTCAGTATATCTCAATAGAACTCAAGGGTTTAGAAAAGCGGATTCACTTTTTGTACATTTCCAAGGAAAGTACAAAGGCTCACCAGCATCAAAGTCCTCTCTTTCAAGTTGGATAACTCAATGCATAAGAATGGCCTATCTGGAAGCAGGGAAAATTCCTCTGAAAATCCTTAAGGCACATTCTACCCATGCGGTTGCTACCACTTGGGCATCAAGAGCCTCTGCATCCCTGGAGGAAATTTGCAGAGCAGCAACCTGGTCTTCTATTTCCACTTTCATCAAACATTATCAGATTGCTTTACATGCCTCAGCAGAGGCAAAATTCGGAAGGAAGGTCCTTGAGGCAGCAGTTCACTCGGGATCGGTAAGACTAGCTGAATATTCCTATCTTGCCTAGTATAACAGAATCATGTGGATGGACAGGCTCATGATTATTTTCAATTCTCTATTATGAAGGGACTCTGTGTTTTATACCCACCCTTTTGTTTACTGCTTGGGTATGTCCCATTCGTCTCTGTCGCCATGGATAGGGACACAGAAGAAAGGGAGACATTTTTCTTACCGATATTTCCTTTTCTCCTGTGTCCCTCCATGGCGCTCCCTGCCCTTTAACCATCTCTATATTATGTTTTTCAGCTATGACAATAGATGACTGCCATATGAAGCAGGGGGCTTCCTTTTGTATTTTGAGTTTGGTCCTACGCCAGCTGGGGAGCGCTGATGTATACCCATTCGTCTCTATCGCCATGGAGGGACACAGAAGAAAAGGAAATATCGGTAAGAAAAATTTCTCCCTTTCACTAGAAGATGCGAGAAGGAGTGTCTCAGTTGGCGAACTGCCTGACTTTGAAGTCAAAACACTAAGGAAAACCTGGTTAAATTTTCATGTTGACTCCATAAACCGTAAAATATTGTGGTCTAATTAGAGCCCAAACCTGTACTTCCTTAGGAAAATACATAAAAACTGAACACAGGCTGAAATTGGTGGGGGTTAAGCAATGGTGACAAGGAGTCTGCCTCCTCCAGAGACAATTTTATTAACCTTGGAGTGTCAGAGGGGTGCACCACCCATTGCAAAGTCCCCTATGGCAGTCAAAGGGTTAAATTGGACTTTTGATCCAGAGACTTCTCTAGCATTCATCAGGGTACAGCCCATTTTACATCAATGGGAATTTCTATGTCTCCTGTAGTGCAGTTGGTATGTCCCAGCATTTGACTTTAAACAAACTCCTTGGGTGTTAGAGATGTGTCCAATGCATTGAGAAGCAAAGTGTCTGAGTTCCTCTCAAGAATACAGGATGCTAAGCTTCTGGAATAAATACTGATAGCAGACAAGCAATGGTCTTTCATTTGTCTTACCTCCCTTTTCATTACGGCAAGGAAATGGCCATTAGTAGTCTCTGCTGGCTCCACTTTCACAAATTTATCAGAAGCAGATTTGATTTCTGATGTGTCGTCAAGAAGAACAGGAGTTACAAGCCTGGGGTAAATATGATGTTAATTTAGTAACATTAATCTTATACCTTAATGCTATATAAGCAGGGTTAATCAACTGTTGGACCTCCAGCTGTTGCAGACTACCATTGTTACCAACCAACCTTAATCTGGTTGGGGATTAAGGGAGCTGTAGTTCTCAACAGCAGAAGATCCAACAACTGACCACTGTCTTAAATGAATACTAACACCTCCTAATAATAGACCCTAGATATCATGTCCACGGAGGCAGACATGATTTTTTTTGTTGCAGGATTCTGATTCTAAACTCCTCCCACTGAATACTAAGAATAGCTTACTGGAAGGAATTTGTAGTTCAGGAGACCTAAAAAAAACATGTCTGCCTACATACACATGATATCAGGTACCAAGTCACAGAGTAATTTATGACATCCAGTTCATGCAGAATGTACTCATAGTGGCCAGGGATTTGCTGCCCAGATGAAAGTTAATGGGAGATTATTATTCAGGGGGTATTAGTGTCAGAGAGCAAACAGAACATAATTCATGTTCAAATGCTGGATGGACTCACTTTTTTACCTGTCTATACCAGATTATTCTCATCTATATACAAGCAGTTCGTTGTTTTCCCTTTTAAATTCCAAAGCTTGATTTATCACATCCTCATTTTCTTCATGGTAAACAGAGCAAGTGTAGTACACAATTGATTGAACTTTATTAACTATGAAAAGAAATAAATAGTTTATCATAAGAAGTCATTACACTATAATATGCAATATCCCCCCATTCAAGGCAGAATTTGAAATTGCTGTATTGAGGTTTTTTGGGTTTTTTTTGCCTTCTTTTGGATCAGCGATGGTAAACAGGAATAGGAAAAGGGTTGGACTAGATGGACACAAGTCTTTTTTTCAACCTAAATTACTATGTTACTATGCAATGAATTATCCTATAGGAGGAGCATTTTATTATTATTAATTTGTATTCATATAACCGATAAATTCTCAGAAAAGTTAGTTACATTTCAGAAACCCCTTATACAAGGAAACCTAGGCTCCCCTAGCTCCACTAATGCCTATAAGCATTCTTCCCATGTCTCCATCCTCATCTGACATTCTGTACTATACAAAAGCAAAAAAGCTCTTAAAGGGATAGTAATACTTTAGTATTACTATCCCTCATATTCTAGATATTTGCAAAATAATTTAATAATTTAATAGCCCCCAGGTTCATCTCTCAAACCTTTATGGTTACCATAAAGGTTTGAGAGATGAACCTGGGGACTAGTAAATTATTTTGCAAATATCTACAATATGGGGGATAGTAATAATAAAGTATTACTATCCCTTTAAATGAAAAGGCCAATGCAATGGTATATAAACTGGCCAAATTCATATATAAACTGGCGAATGTAATGATATATAGAAACTGGAAAATGAATGGACCACCATCAACCATTGTCTGGTGTAGGGCCCATGGAATTGTGTGGGATGTACTCATCATTTAGTATAGTGGAGATGGCCGGAAATTCTGAGACTCCCTCATTTGGCATCCCTCTGTGGTGGCCTATTCTGCCTAACAGGAAATGTGACTACCAAAAAAGGCGTATTAAAGATCACCATTATGTGTTACTGTTATAGACTGGTCCAAATGGTGAGGGGAGTCTGCTAGTGACAGCTTACACTGTATAGGTAGGTGAATTTTACATGAGTCATGGGTAGGTGGCAATGCTGGACACAGTTGACCAAGTGGATGCCAAGTTGAGAGAAATAGGCAAAGGTCAAGCCAACATTAAGGCTGATCTCTGATGTGATATGGCTAATTTAGAAGAGGGAGCAGTTGGTCCAGTTAATGCTGAAAGGATGTTAAAGACATTTTAAGAATACTAATAAATATCTCTTCAATGTCTTCTGTGGAGCACTAATTCAGTTTCAACACCCAAGCATGCACCTCACCTAAATATGCAGAATATGAAAAACTAAACTATGTCACAAAATCCAAGCTGTAATTTATCACTTACATTTCATTGCATGGTTTAGCTCTGAAAGTTGCTGTTTGGCGAGATCACTGACTTTATCAGCAGCCACAGTTCCTTTAGAGAAATCCTGAAGCAAAGCGATGTCTGCACATGAAAAGCCAATGATTCAACAAAGTTTTGAAAGAGACTATAAAATTAGTAATTTACAGATACATATAAATAGATTAAAAAGTGTTGAACAACGCTGATGCAAGCGAAGTCTCCACCTTATTGCTTTACAATCTATTTAAAAGTCTGAGCGCCAGAGAGGTGTCATACGAATTGGTATCAAATTCCCCACAAATTCCTGGAAAAATGTCTACATTCAACTCTAAGTATTAACAACTGTCCAGATTTTTCACCTGTTTAATCAAGCTTTCATCTATATCACTCTACAGTCACGGACCTCCCAAATGTATTCAATGATATCCAGACTGGCTTGAAAAATGGTGAACTTACTGGAGCCTTTGATACTTTGATACAGTAGACCATAATATTCTGATAAGTAAACTCAAAGGCTCAAGATTGGGTGATCATTCTCTAAGCTGGTTCTGATCCTATTTATCAGACAGAATGCAATATGTGTCTATTGCTGACAAGATTTGACTTCCGCTCAAAGTAACAAGTGGGGTACCCCAAGAATCCATTCTTAGCTTTCTTCTGCTTTCCCATTTATAAATAATATGCCCATGGTTTTCAAAGCATCAACTGTACACATGTATGCAGATGACACTGTAATCTATACTAAAAATCCAAACAGTCCGTCCACTGCAGGACGAAGGCCTCCTCAGAAAGTTGAGGGTATGGAACTAATTTGCCATGCTGATCCAGTGCAGGTTGGCAGATATTTGACCCTGCTGGGTACGAGAACCTGCGACCCTGAGGTTTGAGCAGATTCCACAGAGATTCTTAGAGTGAAGTACCATTTCAAAGCTGCTTTCAATTAGTGCCAAACAGAGAAATTTCTGACTAAATAAGTTAGTAAAATGACATTAGGAAGGCATAGCATTAGAAAACGGATTCCAGCTCCTGAGTGGAAACAGATTAATACATCCCACCACCACCTTTTACAATATGTGATTGGTAAAAACTTTTAATATTCACATACCAACTTTTCACTTTAGCCAACATTGACAAATACAATTGGAGTGACAACACAGAATACAAATGAACACATACTTTTACATTCCATGTGAGCAAACAATTCCTGCAGCTCATCTTCTCTTGCTTCAGACTGTATTCCACATACAAAAATACTGCAAGCAGACTGACTGGTGAGGTAAACCCTGAACAAGGTTTAGCCACTAAAATGTCACCTTCTGTATCCATTAGATGTTTCATGGAATGTACTGCAAGATTATAGGATTTATCCTGTGAAGAAGGAAGGTAAAAAATGGTATATTAACTATCTACCTACACGCAAAACTATATTTTGATGTTTTAACATCATTGATATCTTAATGATGTGCATAAAAGTCCTGGATTAAATATTAACCCAGCACTTACCTTATTACCTATAGCCCTTCAGTGCCCTCCTCCGTGCCACAAATAAATACCATCTCTCTTGCAACCAATGTGGTAAGAGGTGCAATTTTACATGGAAGGCGCCAGTCACAGCACTGAATACATAACAGCCGTCACAGAGGAGCATACTGAAGGGCGCACTTAAGGGGTTAATGCAGCATTAAACTGCTGAATGGTGTGAGAACCCTGTGTACTGCCAGTAGGAGAGTATGTGGGTATGTGCTGTGTACACCCTGACTGTTCTGTGGTGAGTCAAACTACTGCAGCAAGTACAAGGTTACAGACCTGGTTCCCAGTGTGGATACGATACTCTGCTGTCTGCGATATCAGAATTTCGCTGTGTTCATGAAGGTGGCATTCTGATATCGCTGTTTTCAACACAACAACATTTTTAATGCGCCGTTGTGTTTCACGCCCAATACAGAGAGACATTTTCAAAGTGAACCATGTTTATTCACCCCTGAACCCAGCATCTCTGCTTTGACCAGTGCACAGCCAAGTACTTTTACAAAGTATCCACACCTGAAACACTTGGAGATGATTGAATAAAAGAAGACTTTATTCAAAGTATTAAAAATTTTGCGACACATACACGGAAAACAATAGGCACATCACCCACAAACACTCCTAATGCATTTCAGACCACTCTGGTCCTTGCTCATAGGCAATGTGGGAGGGAATACAAGGGGTTTAAATAAACAGAATATTTAACAAACCCTTCCCCCAAACACATACACATATAAAATCCACACTGGATAAAAACTCTGTAATCAGGAGACAGTCCATTCATACTGACAAGGTGAATTGTAACCATATTTGCTGAAATAAATGGTTAGATGGATGCCAGTATTTGTATGCATATTCACCTCTATGTCATAATTCGTACCAGGAACAAAAAGCCAGGAACACTAAAAACAAAATATACTAAAATCTCATTCTGCATTTAGTCCATAAGGAATATGAGTATCTAACTGATGTATCCAGAACATCTTACATTTTCCCAGGCAATGCAAACTGCTGCCACTTCTCGGGGGTGTGTATACCTTTTCGATAACCTGAAAACTACAATGACCTACTTCTGCCTCCACATTTGAGAAAACCTTTAGTTGTGAGATTTCTTAGACCAGGCAAACATACTAGGGGCTAAACTCCTACCAAATGATGGTGCCCTCATTAAGAATTCATTTAACTGTGATGACCCTATATAAAAAGACCCCTAATAACAATAGAACTTGTTTGTATTCCTGTCTGTATTCCATTACAAAAATAATGGTTTGTTGTGGGTGCTATGGACTAGAGGACATGTTTGTGTTCTTCTGAAACCACCTAGTAATTAATTCATTTCAACTCATGTGGTCCACCACATACCTAGCCTTTTCAATCTGCAGATAGTGATTCTGCTGGCAGATTGCAAAGTATGTGAATCACTGCAAATACGAATGAATTGGTCCTTAGGGATATTGTCTAATAGCTGTTTAGGATGACAACTATCCGCAAATAGAAAAGTATTACCAGCTGCTGGTTTTCATAAAAGATACCCACATGAATATCACCTGTCGACACATCACCACTAAGCGTCAAATCTAAAATATCAATAGAAAACCTCTGAAGATTATGGGTAAAGCTTAAACCACAGTCATTAGAGTTTGAATAATGAATAAAATGTTTTCCTTGAGTGTCGCTGCCACTCCAAATAAATATTAACTCATCAATGTATCTATAAAAAGACACACTAAAAAGGTCTGAAGAGGTTATCCCCACCAAACACATGGCGCCACTCCCACCAATCTACAAACAGTTGGCAAATGATAGAGAAAATTTTGCACCCATAACAGCAGTCTTTTTATAGATACATTGATGATCTAATATGTATTTGGAGTGGTAGTGACACTCAAGTAAAACAATGTATTTGTTAATTAAATTGTAATGACCGTGGTTTGAGCTTTATCAGAGACCTTCTATTGTGTATGGAGCTTTGTCTGGAAGCCATTTTTTAGGCCAAGCAGAGGTGTCACTTTCTGTCACAGAATGCAATGGGCAGTTTTCCTTCTAGTGTTAAACAATGTGTCAACAGGTTATATTCATGTGTATATTTCGGAAAACCAACAGCTGGTAATGCTTCGCTATTTGCAGATAGTTGTCGTTCTAAACACCGAAATCGACAAAATCCCTTAGGACCAATTAATTAATTTGAAACTGATTGCAGTGATTCAGATACATACAATCTGCAAACAGCATAACTATCTGAGAGATTTTTGGCTCGGGGTTATTCTACCATGCAGATTGAAAAGGCTAGGAATGTGGTGGACCAAAAGTGTCGGAATGAACTAATTACTAGGTCATTTAGAAAGAACTCAAACATGTCCTCTAGTCCACAGGACCCACTTAACTTGTAGAAAGGCACCTACATTACGGAGGAGTTTAGCCCCCTGTATTTTTGCCCAGTCTAAGAAATCTGTGGGTACATGGCTTACAAATAAAGGTTTTTCAAATGTGGAGGCAGATGTAAGTGTTGTATGTTTGTGGTAGTCTCCAAACATTTTGTAGTTCTATCACAACTAAGTTATATGTTATAAATAGTTTTATTAACTGCTGTACATCAGGAGTAGTATATCTGATTACTTTCAAGAGCTGTTCAAAACATGTGGGATGTATGATACGCTTCTTAATGGAGAGAATTAAGAAACATTTAAATGTTATTGAGAACGAGGACCCTAGATCACCAATTGCTAGACATTGTTTGAGCCATGGCTCCAGTTTGGACCATTTTAGTTTTCAGAGTATCAAAAATGTATCCAGACCCGCAAGAGGTGGCAGCAGTTTGCAATGCCTGGGAAAAAAGGAGATGTTCTGGATACATCAATTAGATAATCGTATTCCTAATGGACTAAATACAGAATGGGATCTTAGTCTAGATTATTGTGTTCCTGGCTTTTTGTCCCTGTTCCTCGGTCTGCATTTATATGTCTTATATGGTAAGAATTATGACATATTAGTGAATATGCATACAAATACTGGCATACATCATCATTATTTACACATTGAGATGTTCTAAACATTTATTTAATCAAATGTGGTTACAACACTCCTTGTTTTCAGTATGAATGGAGTGTCTACTGATTGCAGAGTTTTTATCCAGTCTGGATTTTATATGTATATGTGTTGGGGTGTGTGTGTGGGGGTGGGGGTAAGTTTTGTTTAATCTTTTGACTATTTAAATTCTTTGTATTCCTGCCCGCATTGCCTATGAGTAAGGACCAGAGTGGTCCGAAACGCGCCAGAAGAATTGTTTCAAGGTGATATTCCCATTGTCTCAGTTTGTGTCCGGAAGTTTTTAATACTTTTGTCTTGTTTTATTGAATCATCTCCAAGTGTTTCAAGTGTGGATACCTTGTTACTGTTGTAAGGTGAGGAGCGGAGTTCCTATTGTCCAGCATGATCAAGTGGCTGTGGATTTTATCCCCATATAATAAGTCCTTTTGTGGTGGTTGTCATTTACACATGACAGGTTGAGTGACGCTCCCTGTTTATGGCTCAATTCAACTTAAAATGATTGTATAAATTTAAAGCAACCATGATTTTTTGTTAACTACCCTGAGCAGTCAATATGGTTTTTTTTTTTCACAGCCAAGTACTTACCTTGCAGATCAACCCATCCCTTAACATGTTCTTGAGTGGACGGGGATATCAACTCATACTTTCTCTAATCTTCACCCAACATACACACTCTGAGCAGCGACATTTTCCTTCTTTTTCAAATTCTAAATTATAACTAGGCATGCATATTTTGCTTACTTTGACTTGTTCAGACGTAATATATCAGGTAGATGGGAAGAGGAAGTCATCTGCAAGATAAGAACTTAGTTTTACACTATAATTTTGGGGACATTAGGGGCCAGATTCTATTGCAGGTGCTAAATGTTAACTCCGTTTTATAATTTCCTATTGAAGTCTATGGGGAAAACTGGAGATAAAAGCAGTGATAAAATTAGCACCTGCAATAGATTCTAGCCCTAGATGAGGGTTTGTTTGTCCTTTAGGTTAAACCAGGGGTAGCTCAAGAGCTTCCGCCTGTGCATGGTTTCAGGATAACTCAGCTGGAGCACAGCTGCATTCATTATTGACTAATGAACTTTAAAGCAGAGAGCCTGAAAACATGCACTATTGTGAGCTCCTGAGAACCAAGTTTAGCTACCCCTGGGTTAAAAACATAAGGTTTACTGTTCATTTAAATAAAATTCATCCCACTCTAATCATCATTATAAAAGTTAATTATGCACATTAAATATGCACAATCACAAATGTTACTTACACAACATTTATGCACATTCACATTCATGTTAATTATGCACCATCATATTATGAAGAGTAAAATATTCCAATGATCTGCAACGTGTCCATCAGATCTCTATACATGGGGCATTTTCATGGTACAAACAAAATTTGAAAATATTTATAGCACAATTCAAATTAACTAAGTTGCTGAGCCACACATCTACACCTACTAAATCATATAGGCTTAGCTAAATAAATCAGATTCGAAGTACAGCTGAAAATGAAGCAAAAAAAGATATATGCGATACAGATTTATATGGGTCAGAAATCAAATAACTTGTGGGTGATTTGAATTTAACCCTTTAGGCAGGGCTTAAAAGTTGAAGTCCTTTTCTACTAGCCAGACTTGAAAAGTTACTCACCACTGCAAGCCAAAACATACCAACCAGGGCTGAATTTCTACTAGCCAGGGCTAAACTTCCACTCGCCATTGGCTAGTGTCGAGTTGAAATTTTGAGCCGTGTTTTAGGGATCAGAGAGGAGGCCAACTCATTGCAAAAGCAATGTGTGTCTACTCCCCTGGTTCTTAAATAATTAAACAAAATAAAATGGGATTGTGAAACCGTAAATTGGCAAAATAATTAATTGTAACATTTTTGACTTGATTCACAAGCTGTTAGATTGGTTTAGGATACATGTTTAACTGTGGATGATAGAACGGTCTGTATTGAATTGCTTTGTAAAGTGCTGGAGACATCTTTAGCAAAGTTAAACTAAATTGTTTTATTTTAGAAACAGAATCAACTGTGAAGTTGTAAGAAGCCGATAAGAAATTTTAATTTCCAAATGCTGGTAACTGCAGCTATAACTTTGTATTGTCGAAGAATGTAGAAAAAGGGTAATATTGGCCATCTCCTACGAAAGATAGCCAAAGGTGAAGGACTTTGTTCACAAAACATAATCGTTTTTATGTTTCCTTAGACAATACATGGGCTACATGACGCAACTGTTCTTTGTCTTTAGGACTGTTTCCATGGCAATTTATTGTACTCCAAGACTATCTCAGCTTGTGCGGCACTTGAACTGAATGCTCTCAGAGAAGGACACAGTATTTTATGTTCATACTGTCCTTTAAAGATTAAAAGATCAAGCTCTCAAACTGGGTAGATTCTGTTTCTACTGATAAACAGCCGGCCATAAACGTGTTGCCATGCAACCCTTTCACTGATGCAGCAATGCAGTTTCTTAGCATTAGGAATTCTCCAAAGTCTGGAGAAGGTGGACAATAGTGCAATAAATCACAAACGCTGCTTCTTGGGATGTAAACAAACTTATTGTTTACTTCTGTAAAGCAAAGAACAAAATCTTACAATGCAAATATACCACCTGGGAAACTTTGCAATAAGAGTATATGGGATTACATGGATTTGGTTTTATTCATCTTTCACAGTGATATTAGCCTCTCTCTGCATCTAAATCTGCATGACAAACTTCAGCAACAGTTCCATCTGTATTACGTTGAATTTAATATTGTCATCCTTTATAATAATTTGCAAGGATGTTTGTCAGAAGCCATCATGCACAGTTGAGAGTGGTGGAACGCACATAATTCTGGGAGTTCTGTGCTGGGAGCGTTCTGTGCTTTCAGGCAGTCTCTACAGTGCATGACTGCGTCGGCGGCAGGACGCAGAGCAGGACCGGCCTCTTAACCCTTTGATTGCCAGAGGGGTACTCAACGCATTGCAAAGCAATGCGTTGCGTACCCCTCTGGCACTCAAACGGTTAACATCACCTGGACCTTGGCCTGTGTACACGGGCTTTTACACTAGTTAAAAATAATAGTTAAATGACAATTTTTTACCCAACATGCCACTAAAACAACAGAATACACTGATCACTGGTCACCTTAACTATTGTAAACTGCTCCTCATTGGCAATTCTCGCAGTCACACATCACCATTCTGATTTGTCCAAAAAGCTGCTGCCATGTTTATTTACCTTAATAACAACTGCTTTCCTGATGCTTCATTGACTAGATTTTAGGCACAAACTTACACAGCAGTGCTCCTCCTTAAATTGCCACCGTATATTAATTCTCTTTTAAGACTATCCCCAAGCTGCACCCCTTTGTAGGAATCCACTACTATATGCCATAATATTTGGAACTCTCTTTTGGCATGTCTTCAGAGAAGCCCAGTCATTAATTCCAAAATACCTCAACTAGTACCAACTCAGCAGCTGGCATAAATGTGCCTCAGATTCAACTTAAAACTGAATTATCATAGGATATTTCATTTTGGGTGGTCTGCTACTGTGAAAGGTGATCTGCTGATCTAATTGATGCTCTGCATGGTGCAATCCCACTGATCAGCAAATAGGGCAGAAAATGGACCCACATAAATGGCTCTACTGTAGACTTGAATCTGAGAACTTCACGCTCAGAGACTTAATAATAATAATAATAATAATAATAATAATATAAGCGAATATTTCAGTGGCAGCCTACTTTAAAATACCCCAAATATATAGGTTATTTGCATAAAAAGCCCTTTTGAGAAAACTGTAAACAATAATAATATTTTACAAATAATGAATCCCTATTACATATGCTTGTATGACAGAGACATGGTGTTCTTACTGTGTCATAAGGACTATTACTAAATGTTTTAAAGGTCCCAGTCAGGAGAAGTCAATCTCATTTTCACTCTCTTGTTCAAACATAGAGGAACATTTTCTGCACAATATATAAGTCTAATCCCAGCAACAAGGACAGTCCTGCCCAGAAATGCCAGGCACATTTTCCCTGCGCAAGATAACCAGCAAACCCTAGACATTTGCTTCTGCCTGCGTTTGAATCATGACTGACGTGCAGCTGCTCTTCCTAGGCACAGAGAGTAGAAAGTGGATTACCCTTTACCCTTAGGGAGACATTGAACTCGTTTTGCCAAAGGTAACAAGGTGACAGACACTTAAAAATTAACAATACTTATTCTGAGGGATGGTCCAAAACCAAGAGTAGTCAATCTCCATCTAATACCTTAAAATGTAAGAAAACAAAGAACCATCTTGCGTATCTGTAATACTAACCACTATGAATACTGGTATAACCATGGGTGCTATATAATAAATGAAGACTCCTCCCCGAAACATGGGCTGAGCAAAAGGATTACCAGTCTTCAGTTGTGCTCTTTACTCAGTTAATTACACTCAAGACCTAGGGTCTTTCCACCTTTTTTTAGTCCCCATCCAGGCCCCTGCGTAATCCCATTATACAGAAAACACTGAAAAAAATGTGGCCTAGTTTCAGTATTGGAGTTGTGAATGATAAGCTATTTATGGCTTCAGAGTCCTACTGAAATCAGCTTTTTATATATTTTCTATGCACACATAAACAAGGAAAAATACTGTTTTTCATAAATACAATTTTCTTTGCATCTTTTCAGGGAGCAATTTGACAAAAATAACCTTGATTCTATTTCGACAGTTAGGAAATGGCCTATATAATGCTCCTTAACACCCCAAGTCCTTAAGGGGTTAATACTTATCTATATTCAGATAAATCATCATGCTAGTTTCACTTTTTGTATCTTCTGCTTTTCTTTTAACCCTTTGGATGCTAGAGACATTTCCAACACGTTGCAACACAATGGGAGTTATGCACTAAGACTTGAAAAAGAAGTGATAAAGTGGTGATGACTCCTCCATTGATATCACTTCTCATAGAGCATAGGCTCTATAGAATAACATAGGAATTGAAGAAGTCATATCACTGGAGAAGTTATCTCTATGTTATCACCTCTTTATCATGCCTTAGTGCATAACCCCCAATGAGAGGTAGATGTCTCTAGCATCCAAGGGGTTAATAGTATGCGGTGACTTGGCAGTGCAATACAAATCTTCACTTACCTGTAATACAAGTTTGTAATCAAAGAAAATGTTCAAGTTGGTCAATTCCTCTTTAAGATGTGGTGAAAACACAAGAACATCATCACAATGTCGGTCCAGGCAATATTTATATCCATCCAAATCTGAGGGAGAGTCGACTTTAGTAAAACCTTCTTTCTTCAGAGTATGAAAACTTCTGTGAGGCTGTTAACAAAAGCTGATCATCAGATGGCTGGATATTTTACATTTATTTTAAAATGCCAACTAATACAAATGAGACATTGTTAACCCTTTGAGCTACACCTCACCTGGCACAAAAAGTATACATTATCTTGTATCTGTGTACTAAGGGGATACATCGCATTCAAGTATAATTGTAACATTAACTACAAATATAACTTTTTTAAATATACAGTGTGTGAAATTGAAAAATATTGATATTGAAATATTAATAAATATACATGACAAAATATCTACTTTATGTGAGGTACCATAAAAAGCTGAAAAAAAACATAGTTTTCTATATATAACCAGAAATCTACCAATATGAAACATACCTAAATGAATGGATAGCAAAATGCTGAAATGTACCTAGCCTACAAGGTACAGCACTTCTACTGCATTGCTCACTTACTACATATACACCATGAACTAAAGGAAACTGATACCCACCAGTCCTAAACAGAGTGTTAGAGACATGTAATTAGCTCCTGGATGCACTGTAATGAGTGGAAAATTTCAAACCTCTGACAGATCATCACTGCCTCCACATTCAGGGGCACAAGAAAACTGTTCTACGCACGCTATCAATGGTACCTGGTTTTTGCTGTATTTATCCAAGCATAGAGGGGAAAAGTAGAAGCTCTCTGTTCTTGTTTCTGTACATTCTCTGGTAATATATATTCAATAGTAGGCACAGCATGCTTAATCCGACTTCTTGCCAGGGCAGCAGCAAGTTTGGTTTTAGAGCTTAAAAGAAAAAAGAAAAACACAACACATAACCAAATGCAAACTGATAGACAAATTGGACAAAAACACTGACAATCAAACTAAAGGTTTTAAACTACCATGGAAAAATAAAATAATATGCTAATGCCTTGAAGGTTATGCAGTAAGGTGTGATAAAGAGATGATAAAGTGGAGATTACTTCTCCAGTGACATAACCTATCCAGGTGCTGGATACTATGAACACCGGGGGAAAAAAAAAAGTGGCAACAGTAGATTTAAGTCAAGTTAAAAATGCACACCGGGCGCTATATTTGCACCCAATGTACACAGTGTAAAAGTAGACGATTTTGGTATTCAATGGCGTGTGGTGGCTTGTAAATACGTTTAGGCATTGACTCTCTAACGTGTGTTACAAACCACAGACGTCTACTTGATCAGTGGTTTCTAACACATACACGCAGACGCAACTAGGGATCCCTACACTAGTGACCTGTGGATGTTTTGATATGGGGTCCTAAGACCCATATCAATACATTCAAGGATCCTAAAACATGAGTGAAAAGAAAATTAACCCTATGAGTGCCAGTGGGGTATGCAACTCATTGCTGGGCAATGCATCCCCCCACTGACACTCACAGGGTTAATCCCCCTAAAGCTACGCCATTACATTAAAATAAACACTTACCTGCAAGTCTGATGTCCAGCAGTGTCTTCAGCACCATGGTCATCCACTGTAAGTTTTCTTCTGTAATCTTCTATCTTCACTCTTCTTAACTTCATATCTTCATCTGAAAAATAATGTCACTATCAAGAAAAAATGAAATGTTAAAATTATTCATGCCCCCAGAAATGTGCTGGCCCTTAATAAAACGCTGCCGACAGGAATGCAGAGCAAAACTCCCCAACCTCAGATACCTCTTGGGCCACTACACGAGCCATACTGAGGGAAATTTGAACAGACGCTGGTTTTCTATGGCCAGTCTCTTTTCAAAATGGTTCTCAGGCTTCCATTGTCTGGGATGTGGGGTTACGCACCTCCTAGCCAATCGGCTTCTAGTGGGAGGGATGCTGCTGCGTCAGCATTTTATTAAGGACTAGCAAATTTTTGGGGGCATGAATAATTTCATTTTTTCTTGAGAGTGACATTATTTTTCACTATTTTTTGGATGAAGATATGAAGGAAAGAGAGAAGAAAGACGATTACAGAAAAAGACTTACAGTGGATGACCTGTAAGTGTTATAGCTATGGGGTATGGGTGATTGGATAGTGTTAGGGCTAGAATTGTTTCACTTTCTTGATATTGTTAGGGGTTGTGTAGAGTTAATGTGACTGTGTTTTTAGCTCACTCATTGTTTGACACGGTATTAAACATTGGGAGTTAGATATTTTCCTTTGATGCTCCCACATCTCACGTTATTTAGTGTGCATTGTGGGAAGAAAAAGCCTTCCCCTCCAGCTTCTTGTCCCACTTCTTGCAACAGCTGAGGTTGACAGTAGCAGGCTCTTTCTTATTCACTGTTCATATAGGTGCAAATCAGAGCAGCCAATAGAAATCATGAGCTGCCTCTTCTGCCTTTTTCTCCAGGAAATCCACTTCAGATTCTTTACATTTCCATTTGGAGGAAATTAAAGATATGAGAGACCCCCTTGCTACAGCCTTAGCAACCTCCCACACTATTTCAAAAGATGCTGACTGTAGGCTTAGAGAAATGCCTATGTATCTTGGGCTGCTTTGCTATGGGGGTCACATCCAACCAGGATGGGTGCAGTCTCCCCAGTGATAGGGGTTGACAGAACCAGTGCGAACTCTCAGAACCAAGGGAGCATGGTCAGAGGCAACCTTTGGCAGAAACGCACAACCGCCAATGTTTTGCCATCCATTTTCTGAAACAAAAGCATAATCTAGATGGGTTAATGGATGTGTAGCCAAGTGACACAAGAATCTGCATTCATCGAGATTCAGCTCTCTCCAAGCATCAGTCAACCCCATGATATCCACTATATTCTTCTTGCTCTGTATTGATTGAGAGGAGACACCGGTCACCTTCCCCATACCTGCATTAAACACCATGTTAAAATCTCCCATGCAAATCACCCAGTGACTGAGTCTGGAGGCTATGCAAGTGAGCTCCTACTTAATGATGGCATTTCAAAAGGGTGGTGAAATACAGATATTCAATAGGACATAAGCATACCTTACATCTTACAAGTTAAAAATTACTATAAGTTAAATTTCTGCTGGTTTTGTCTCACTTTTGCAGAAACACACTTTGTAGTGTAACCACTGGAAAGTGCATTTTAGTGCATAAAGTTGAAAAAGAGGAAGTTAGTGAACCGAACCGTTTAATCCTTTTCTCTTGGTCCATGTAGAAGACAAAAAACCATTGGAGTAATATAGCCTTCTTCCAGAGGGCAGATACTTACAAAAAAAAAAAAAAAAAAAAAAGGGGCAGGGTGTTTGATGCGGAGACTCCCTTCTTTCCCACCACTTGGAGGGGAAAAAAGAAAAAGCCTGTACTTAGAGGGGATGGATCAC
The DNA here is from genome assembly GCA_037306005.1 of Rhinophrynus dorsalis. NCBI lineage: Eukaryota > Metazoa > Chordata > Amphibia > Anura > Rhinophrynidae > Rhinophrynus > Rhinophrynus dorsalis. The sequence goes on along the minus strand of CM074718.1, from coordinate 89,265,861 downwards.
CCCTATACAAGTTAGCCTTAATAGGTAGGTTATATAGAAAATAGGTGTACTATAGTAGTATTTTCTCTTTGAAAATCACTGTTTGCATGAAATTTAATGATTAAATACTGCCATGACCCTACTTCCAGACAGACTGAGGTTACCTGCTCTGTACCACAGTCTGTCACTCTTCCTCTGCTCCCCTCCCTCTATCCAGCCTCCTCCGATGATGCCGATGATGGAGGCTTTCGATGGCCGGTGATCACTCCAGCTTACAGGCAGAAAGCCTCTGGCATCGGAGGAGGATGGATAGAGGGAGGGTAGCAGAGGAAGAATGACAGACTGTGGTACAGAGCAGGTGACCTCAGTCTGTCTGGAAGTAGGGCCAGGGCAGTATTTAATCATTAAATTTCAGGCAAATAGAGAAAAAGAATATACTGCTATAGTACACCTATTCACTATATAACCTACCTATTAAGGCTAACTTGTATGGGGTGATAAACCCCCTTTAAGACCAACATTTCAAAAGACTTACTGGTACGAGATAAGCTTCAGGTTCAACAGACACCAAATATGCACACAAACAGCTGAACAAGAACCAACAGGGTTCAGAAGTCTGCAAGGAGAAAAATACTAGTAAAGTCATCCCTAAACAATCCTTTCTGCCTGAAGGACTTTTCAATCAAAGCTGGCCTCAGTAGAGGCCAGGACATTGACATGGTAATTTTTGATGAAGACATTTGTGGATGACCAGGTCGCTGTCTTACACTGCTGTTCAGCAGATGCCTGATTCTTGTAGGCCCAGGAGGTGCACACAAATCTGGTGGAATGCACAGTAACTTGTAAAGGAAAAGGTTTCATTCTGAGTAAATACACCTGTCACATCATGGCTTTGATCCAAGAAGCAATGGCTACTTTGGAGGCAGCCTTTACCAATTAAGGGCCTTCAGGAATGACAAAAAGAGAATATGATTTACTGAAAGGCTGCATGTGATTAAAGTACTTATGACAATGTACCGTGTTAAGCAGATGGAATTCCTGCCCCTGCTTGGTAGAATGATCAGGGCAAAAAGAAGGAGAAACAATTTTCTGATTGATGTGAAAATCCAAGAGGGACTTGAGTAAAAAGCCTCTGGCCGTAAGAATAACAGCATTTTAACTGATGAAAAACCAGGAAGGAAGCTTACAAGATAGAGCTTGTAGCTCTGCCACTCTGTAAACAGAAAAAAATGGCAAAAAGGAAATACATCTTAAGCATCACAATTTGCAAAGAAACCAATGAAAGAGGCTCAAAACAGTGCCTCTGGAGAACTCCTAACATCAGCTTCAGAGGAGTGGGATCCCTGAAGGTAGGGTAGGGGTAAGCCACCTCCTGAGCAAAGGCCTTGATGTCAGAGAGAAAGGCAATCTGAATGTTAATAAATCACAGACAGACTGTTTCTGAGATGTCAGAGAGAAAGGCAATCTGAATGTTAATAAATCACAGACAGACTGGTTCTGAGATGGACAGGCTGAGAAGATCCATGAACTAAGACAGATGGGGCCAAAAGGGGTTGATCAGGGATGAGTGACCCCTCTCTATCTTGCTCTTCCTCAGTTCCTTGGGAATCAGAGGAAACAGTGGAAACACATAAGTCAGATAAAAGTTCCATGAATGGACATCGTGTCCATAGCAAAAGCTAGCGGGTCCTTCTTGGTGCAGAACGGTGTAACCTTCTGGTTGTTGCAAGATGTCATGAGATCCACTGCTGGAAGACCCCAGCTCTGCACAATCTGGCTGAACATTCTCCGAGTTTCCAATTTCCAGGTTAAGGATGTTGGCGACTTAGACGTCTGCGACCATATTTTTCCCTCCTGGAATGTGAACTGCTGAGATGGATGGGACATGAGCGGATGCCCACTGTAGTTCTTGGATCATTGCCCAGACAGACTTGCTTCTGGTTCCTCCTTCTCGACTTACGTAGCCGACTGCCGTTGTATTGTCTGATTGGACCCTCACTGGCACTCCTGGTGGCACGTGTCCAACAACAAAGTGCCAGCTTGTACGGCCCATATCTACACAATGTTGGGTGGAAGAAGACTCTCCTCCCCAGTGCATTGGCCCTGTGCCATCAGATGACCCTGGGTGGCTCCCAGTCCCATCAGGTTGGCGTCTGTGGAGGCTAACACCTGTTCTCGTATGACAAAGGTATGTCCCCAGCATTGGGTGAAGACAGTGAACCCCATAGCAAATATCCTCCTTTGCACTGTGAATTTTCCATATATAACTAGAAAGTCATCAATAGGAGTCATACCTAAACAAACGGATAGAAAAAAAGACTGAAAATGTGTGTTCAAACCTCTGGCACTGAAAGGGTTAAGGGATCAAAAACCCATTTAAATCAATGGGAATTTGTCAATTTTCATTTAGCGCCTATGGTGTAGTTGATGTGCTTCAGAATTACTCCACTTTAGTTTACTAAACTAGGCAATGAAATCAATTTTCCGGCACTATTGTTGCCTAACTGCAATTTACTAAGCTACTTACTCCAAAATTCTCCCCTTAATGTTGATTGCGCCAAAGGAAGGGCGATGGGTTACATTATTGCTCTTTCAGAGCACTCGTTTCCTCTACTCCAGGTATATCAAACAAAGTCCCACTGGGTGCATGCGGCCTCTCACTGTTAGACTGTGGCCCACACCCTATATTAATTTCATAAAGCAGTGCACTCCAGGATCTGGTGCTAGGGAAGATTGTGATGACAATGCTAAGGTGCATAACACCTGCCCTGATCAATATCATTGAAATGTTCCTGTTGCATCAGCATATCACTCAACAAGCTCAGTCTAAAATCAGTGTGTACAAAGTGAAATGGGACAAGGGAGCAGGTAGCACTTCCGCCTTGAAAAAAAAACATTCTCTGAGGTTGGTGTGCTATAAAAATTAAGTTATTTTGGTGCAAACTATCTGCATGATAGGGAACAAATGAAAATGACAGTTGATTTAAATGGCTCTCTTAACCCTTGTAATTATTTGCAATACATTTGGAGACATCACCAGCATTCAATAGAATAAAGCTCTATTTAAATCAGTGGGATTTTTTTAGTCCCTATGGTCCAATTGGTTTGCACCATATTTGCACCACTTTTTCTTAGAGAATGTCATATGGTAATAACTGTGTTTAGTGTGGCCCTCCTTAAAGGGAAATGTTGGTTATGTGTCCCAGGACTACTTTTACGTTTGACATGCCTGCTCTATGCTTTGTTTAACGCTATGTATTAATCCCCCTTAATGACCCATGACGTGCCTGGATCATCATGGGTAAACTTGCGTTAAGGACCCATTATGGTCCTGGCACGTCATGGAATTCAGGGGTCTGACCACTGAATTAATTCCACGAAAAAAAAATTGCCATTGTCCTGAACTGCCGGCCGCACAGTTGTTAAAGGGATAGTAATGTTTCATAATAAAAGCAGCTCTAATTAATCTTCATAGTATTTGGGCCTTGGAGAGTGTTATTTAAATTCTGTCAAAGTTTTAGTTCAAGAGTAAGTAAATGATAAAGTATCCCCCTCCCACCCCTTTTACTGATGGAACACTGCTCAGCTTAGAGCAGCAGGGAGTGTCCAGGTAGATGGCAGAGAGGGACAATCTTCAATTAAGATAAGGGAAAAGGCTGAAAAACCTGTCAAGGGGGGGCAGGGCTTTCATTGTTTTCATAGAAAGAAGATTGTCTCCTTCTGTTATCTGTCTGGTCTATGGACTGGATTCCATCTAAAACTAGACGGGCCTTCTCAGACTGTGAGGAACTCTGGACATGAAGGAGTGACATGGAAGAAGGGATCTGAAATCTGAACAATACCCTTCAATTATCACCCTCAAAACCCACCGGTCCACCGTGGAAATAATTTGCATACTTTTAAAAAGACACAGACGAACTTCGATTACCTGAGATGTACCAGCCTCCTGCAAGTCATGCAGATGTAAACTGGAGAGCTGGGGCCTTCGGTTAGGCTTCTCACCTGCGCAAAACTGCATGGGTTTTGGGGTAGGATACATCTGGGCCGCTGTGGGAGTACAATTCCTGGGTACATACGCATACTGGTGGGGGTAACAAAAATACACATTTCTAATGGAAAAAAAGGATTGCTTGGGCGTAACCTGAAGTAAAAATGCAACCCCCCCCCCCCCGATTCTAGGGCAAACAACTGGTCCAAGGAATGAATGAGTAGGGGAGAGCAGCAACCCACAGGTAACGTTCCCTAATGTAGGAAAAGAAGTCAAGTCAAAGACTGCAGAAACCCTAAGGGTCTTCAAACTGTTATGCTAAGATCTTCAAAAGGTGATTCAGGGTCATCCCAGGGAGCAAATGAGCAATCACAAATCATCCTCATCAATGTCCCCTCCTCATCAGAAGGATCAATGACATCCAAAGTGGGGTAAGGGAGGTTCAAATACCTCTGCTTTAATAGAGGAAGGGATATTATCAATGGCAATAGAAAACAGAGCTGCAACTCATGCAGGTTCCTGTTCTGAGACAAGGGGCCTGGGAACTGATGTGTATGGGCCATAGACATAAAGGGAAAAAATTAAGCAAAGTCCCTCTGAAGACCGGTCTGATATGAGGAACAAAGTCCTAATAAGGAAATCATAATGTCCATGTGATGTAGTGGACAGAAAGTTGAAGCAAAGTTCCTAAGAACAACAATCTAGCATAAGGAACAAAAAGTTAATAGAGTAAATCCCTGATGCCTTGCACTCAGATCACATCCGATAGCTGACCCATAGCACTGGGGGTAGGGGGGTGTCCAAGGGTATCCCTTAACTATACTAAGAAAGGTTAGAAGAATAAATCTAATTTTGCTCACCACAATCCACTCAGGGCAGCAGAAATCTAGTGTAAAAGCCCGTGTACACGGGCCAAGGTCTAGATAATGTTAACCCTTTGAGTGCCAGAGGGGTGCGCAATGTACCTCTCTGGCACCCAAAGGGTTAAGTGGCTGATACCTCACTGTTCCACGCGATGCAATCATGCGCAGTAGAGATAGAGACTGCCCGCTTTCAGCCAGTCTCTACTGCACATGACTGCATGGTGACAAACATCCTAGTTAATTATTATATAGGATTCCCCATCCAATATGGACACTGTGCATTTCAGTTCCTAAAGCCAAGATGGACCAAAATACCAAAAGTAACAAAATGAGGTTTAGTAAAATTGGCACTGGCCTGAAGAGGGATAGTAAAGGGACAGGCAGAAAGGAAGAGCAGAGTGCAAATTAAGCGAATTTACCACAGACATTGTGAATGTGACTTCTAGACAAATAGACAGGGACATACTCACAGGACCTGTGCACTCTGACTACTGGAGATCTCATCCTCTTTAGTCTTCAGGCCCCCTTGTAAATAATGCATGTCCTGCTCAGGCAAGCTAAGCAGAAATTACATGAAAAAGGCTGATGGTGCAAGCCTAAACTCTGGTTCAAATCCACCATGGAGGCCTGAGATAAGAGACCACCTAATGGGGGATTATACAGCCCCATCCTACAGGAAAAAAAAAACAAAAAAAGAAGGCTAAGAGACACCTTTGCTCTGATCCATCTCCTTTGAGGTCATATAAAACAGAGCTTGATTGGTGGGGATAGAATGGAGTAGGAAGATTGCCTCCACCGCGAGAGCCTCTTAAGGCAAGTGTTCTGCCCTCCTGACCAGGAATCACAACATTTTTCACTGCATCTCCTGTGTTGTGGGAGTGATATTTAAAAAAAAACATACATATAATGAGGTTACACACCGCCCCTAAAGCTCAAGATTTAGTTAATGGCACTCTTTTGTGACCCTTCTCTATATCTAACGGTACCAGACAAGGCTTCCCTTTGTCCTCTCTGATTTTCATTCTCACTTTGGAACCTTGGCTTTGCTTCTCCAGACATGATCCCTCGATACAGGGCTTAGATGTGGGGCCTCGTTCTTCTTATAAAATCAGTGCATTTGCTGATGATGTCGTCTTCTATATCTCGCACCCAAAAACCTCCACTCCCCCTCTTGTTGCTGCCCTTGAAGAATATGGTTTCCTCTCCCAAGTGAAAATAAATTACTCAAAATCGGAGATTCTCAATGTAGGTGTATCTACTACAGTTTCTTCCCATCTGAAACACACGTTCCATTTTCATTGGGCAGACTCTCATATTAAATACCTAGACATTTTCCTTTCCTCTGATATCCCCTCTCTTCCTCACATTAACCTCACCCCTTTACTACAATGTATCTCCATGGACCTTGACAAATGGCGTAGACTATTTCTATCATGGATGGGAAGAGTCCAATCAGTTAACATGATGATTGTTCCATGAGTTATATACATCCTCAATGCCCTCCCAGTTACTATTCCTGCGGCTCTACTTTCTTCCATTCAATCTGTTATTATGTCTTTCATTTGGGCTAACAAAAAAACAAGGCTGGGATTCTCTTACCTCTCCATAGTTCTAGATAGAGGTGGCTTAGCACTACCTGACGTACACAGATACTATGGAGCCACATCTATAGCTAAGCTATTCAATTTCTCCCCATGTCCTCCTAATCGTTGGACTGGGACTGTCTCATCCATCTTGGGCAAGATGGACTTCCTGCAAGTATGCTTGGCCTCCAAGGATCAAGCTTCTCCTTCTATACCATATCACCCTATCCTCTCACACATCCTCCATTACTGGGCAGCTCTTAACTGTCAACACTCTCTTGCTCTGTACCCATCTCCCCTCTCCTCTTTACTTGGCAGTCCTGACTTTCCTGTGGGACTTCATTCTCAGGCTTTTACTCCTTGGCGCACCACCAGATTGGACACCCATCCAATATCTAACCCATGCATCCAGATTCACTCCCGTCTCCATCCTTCAGGAAAAGCTCCAACTTGTTTGCATCCCATGGTGGAACCTTCTTCAAGTACAGCACTGGTATTCCTCTCTTCCACTGGTCTTGACCCCTTACAGCGTTCAAGAAGACACTACACAACCCTTCCCCTTCTCTTAGACCTCTGTCATTCTGCCACTCACTGCTAACAGACAATTCCCTAACTCTACTTTACTATCTTTCGGCCTGGAACAAAGGCCTCAATCAGGTTCTGTCTATGTCCCACTGGACCAACATTATTCGCTTTCAGCTTAATTATCACCCCAATATCAAAACCAGGGAAATGAATTACAAACTTCTGACACATTGGTATTATACCCCACTACGCATTTCTAGTTTTTCTCCTGATCTATCAGATTTATGCTGGAGGTGCAAAATCCATAAAGGCTCCTTACTCCACATATGATGGGAATGCCCCCTGATTGCTCCCTTTTGGTCTTCTGTTCAAGATCTCGTCCAACGTACTCTCTCTCTGTCTATCTTTCACGGTGCCCGTGATCCTTAACTGTCATTCTCGGTTGTGGGCCCTCCCATTGGCTGAGCCTGTTTCACCCACCCATTGTGGCCTTTTTATACCTGGCCTTTGGCACCTGTCAGGTGCCCTTTCGTGGTGTTCCTGAGCCAGTGTTGCTGTTGCTGTGTTCCAGTCTTCCTGCTTCCTGTGTACTGATTTGGCCTGTTTTGATGACGCTCCTGGTTTCCTGCTCCGTGATTTGACCCGGCCTGGCTGACGTTCCTGCTTGTGACCTGATCTGGCTTGTCTGAGAATCCTGCTCCATGATCTGACCCGGCCTGGCTGACGTTCCTGCTTATGACTTGATCTGGCTTGTCTGAGTACCCTGCTCCGTGATCTGACCTGGCCTGGCTGACTTCCTGCTCCGTGACCTGAACCGGCTTGCTGTTGACCCTGCCTCCATTCCTGCTGCTGCTGCTTGGTGTCGCCGAGGCGACATTCTGACTTGTGCTGTGCTTGTGGCAGGGCTGATCGTGTCATAGCCTCCGTTAACACTTGCTGAGCCGTGCCTCTGTTCGCTGAGCCTCCGTTTGTACTTGCAGAGCTGTTATCTCCATTCCCTGAGCCTCCGATTACACTTGCAGAGCTGTGTGTCCGTTCCCTGAGCCTCCGTTAACACTTGCAGAGCCGTTGTCTCCATTCACTGAGCCTCCAGTACACTTGCAGAGCTGCTGTCTCCATTCACTGAGCCTCCATTAACACTTGCAGAGCCGTTGCCCAGATCATCCGCTACACTTGCTGAGCCGGTTATGTTTCAGAGCCTTGTATAGGCGGTGGCTCATCCTGTCTATCTTGCAGTGTAGTCAGTCTCCGTTACCGCGCCCGTGGGAGGCGCTATTGGCTGTAGCTCGTACAGTGTTTGCTCTCCGTTACACGCCCAGTGGGGCTATTGGCTCAAGCTCTTGCAGTGATTTGTCTCTGTTAAACGCCCGTGGGGGCTATTGGCTCTAGCTCTTGCAGTGTAGTTTGTCTCTGTTACTACGCCCGTGGGAGCTATTGGCTCAAGCTCTTGCAGTGTAATTTGTCTCCGTTATTACGCCCGTGGGCGCTATTGGCTCAAGCTCTTGCAGTGAGGTTATCTCCGTTACTACGCCCGTGGGGGCTATTGGCTCTAGCTCAACACTGCAGTGTTTTGGCCTCAGTTCCTGTTCAGCCTAAGCAGCAATCTCTGTTCAATAGACTGACGGTGTTGTTTCATCTAGCACCACTTGCTGCTCCATTACCACCTTGGGAGTGTCAAACACCACAACAGAGACTGATTGATTTACATGTACTTTAACCATTGAGTACGCTTATGTTTCTCTGCTTGTCCTGTGACAGTATATGTATATTTATTGCATCTGTATACTGGGCCTGAGAAGGCATCTGTAAGCCACTAATCTCTCTATTATTCTGTATTGCCTATAGAGGGTGGTCTTTCTTGTTTTGTTTTAATAAAACTGTTTTTTATTCTAACCTGCTGGTCTGAGTGTCCTAATAAACCGTTACACTATCCCTTTAGATCCATTTTCATATCTTTTTTTCCCTGCGCTTTTGAACCCACCTGCCGATAGGAAACTTGAGTGGTCCTGTTTGGCCACCCTTCTCAACACAGCTAAATCCCTGATTCCTCTATTTTGGGGCAAACAAGACCCTCCATCCCTGCATCTCTGGATTACTACTCTCAACTCATATCTGCAACTTTTAAAATGCAAAGCCCTCTCCCTTAACAAATTGGAGGAGTTTAATTCCGAGTGGGTGACCTGGCTTTCAACTCACCCACTGCCATAACACCTCAGCTGGTCTAGCATCCAGACCTTTTCTCCTTTCTCCCCACTTAATCATTATGTTGAGCGAATATCACTTAATTAGTGTTTCGACTAGATTTCTCCCTGAGTCAACATAGGCTCAGGGTCGAACCTTAACAGATGGATCAGGCCGGCGCGGGCCTTCCGACATCCCTCCCCTCTCCCACCTCTTTCCCCTTCCCCCCTCTTTTTTTTTTTTTTTTTTACCTCCCTCACACTCCAACGCACCTCATCATACTTTGGCACATTGGCCATATTATTTATGCCTCTCTTCGCTGCTGATGGATATTCTGTTTGATCCAACCTACCTTTTACACCTACTCTCAAATATGCGTGAATATTCCTGTGTTATTTTTCAGACTGTTTACCCATATAGTTGTTCCTTCTTGCAGTTATTACAAGTACCTTCTCCTAGAAACATATCTAAGTTGTTCCTATATGTCATATTATGCAATACGATTCGTTTGTACTTGTTCCGAAACATTTCACTCCCATGTTTACTGTTGTAATACTTTCTTAAATTGTAATGCAATTACTTTTACCAATAAAGTAATTTAAAAAGCAAAAAAAAAACAAAACTTACAGAGGCCCTTAGTTACTATGTTTCAATTAAATTATGTAACTGATTTTGCGGCAATGTGGAATTCCTGTTTGTGCAAAACATGGGAAGCATTTAAAGTGTTAATGACACATTGTAACAAATAGCTGATTTTGAGAGAGCTTTCAATCCACCTATATTTATGTTGGTCATTTTTTTAAATTTAAAACAATTATAATATATTTAGTTTTATTAATTTGTCCATTAGTGCAAATCGGGCACTGCCACTTCCTACCAGGAATTACTAGCTCATTTGCAAAAACTGACTAATAAATACAGCTAAATATCTCATAAACTATTATTTTAAATTAAAAATGGCTAACACAAATATAGGAGCTTTTGAAAGTTCTTTCAAAATTACCTGTTACAAAGTAGCAGTTCCACCGTGAGAACTGCTGTACAATTGTCACATTGTGTCAACTGCCGTCTTTATTCCAACATTTTTTACATGTAAATTGCACACTAGGTATAAGGATTTCTTTAGGTAGGTATCCTTAATACAGCGGTCAGGTATAGCTAGTTATATGTTTACATTATATCTGCAGTTTCATATATATAATGATTTGTGTTGAAGTCTGCCTTTAGATCATACCATCTAAAAGCAACGGGCTTCAATAGTCCTGAATGGTTCATTTGGGTGACTTGTCTATATCAGATTGTGAAGTGAAATAATATTTCCCCAGTGACATTGTAATTGAAGGGGGGGGGGTGACAGTTTGATAACTTCCCCATGTTGACATCAGCCATACGTGATTGGCTGACACCCATGTGGTGTTGCCATTACATTGATTGCAGTGATAAGCATCGCAATGGCTCATCCAGTCCCATAAGCCACTAGAAAATATTCCCTGCATTCTGGCTGTGTCACATGAGGCATCAGTCGCTTGTGTGATCATCTGGGTTGAGGGCAATTTGTTCAATTTTAGAAAGCTTAGCATAAATGCACTTATGTTTTCTGTGAACAAGCCCTAACCCTTTCTGTGACAGAGGCTTGTGCAATACACTGCACTGCCCTCTGGCACTAAGGGTCTTAACACATGTTCCATTGAAATTAGAGTCCTGAAAAGCAAAACTGTACTTGATAAATGTAATTGTTTTAGATTTCTATTTCTTTTATGACTAACTTTGAAGACAGGACTTATTTTATATGCTTTTGTCGTGTCAGCATTATTCCCATTAATACAAGAGCACATTCTGCTCTTTCATGGACATAGGATTCAAGATCAATAATTATTATTGCCAATAGATGTCTTAGGGTACAGGCTGTGCTTGGGTTTGTTTTGGTGAACATTCAGATCGATCAGAAGATTTCAGCAAACAGAAAATCCATATTGTTCTGCTGCTCATTCCAGTTTCAGTGATTGGAATTAAAAATATCTGAAAAAGCTAAATTGTGAAATCCAGTACATAAAATACCTTAAAAGGTCATGTACTTTTTAACTATCCTGTAGTTTCTTTCACCACCGTAAAAAACTCCATTATGTTGTCTCATTAACCCTTAGAGCACCAACACACTGTGATACGATACCCCTTCGGCACTCAAAGGATTAAAGGAGCAGCAAGCTTTTTTTGGAAAAAAAAACAACCAAAAAAGATATATAATAGTATTTCTCCTTCTGGGAAAAACTCCTGCTGCTGGTAAATGCTTCTGGACACGTACAACAGTATACAGACAGTTCTTGGGGGTTATTCACTAAAGTGTGATAAAGTGGAGATGACTTCTCCAGTGACATATCTTCTCCAGTTCCTATGTTATTCTAAGGAGCCTATGTACTAAGATCTGCAAAACCGGAGAGATCTTAGTGCATAGAGTCTATAGAATAAGCATAGGAAGTGGAGAAGTGATATCACTGGAGAAGTTATCTCCACTTTATCACCTCTTTATCACTCTTTAGTGAATCTCCACTATTCTATTGCATTCTATTAGAGACATGAGTGATGGCAATTTGAACTGCAATATATCCTATATAATAATTTGATAAGGATGTTTGTCAGAAGCCGTCATGAGCAGTAGAGATGGCTGAGAGGGCTACAGTAACAAGTTAAAGGGATAGTATTGTTTCATAATGCTTGCAAACCAGGCACACTTTGTAGACCGCTCCAATGAAGTATGTATTTCTAAAGAGCGCAATTTTGGCTCTGCTGAAGAGCCTCCATCTGGTCAAATGACCGGATTCTGCAGCTGTCAGCTATGCGCTGACTTCTGTGAAACTGCCAGGAAGACGTAACTTTAGAAAGGTATATTTCTCAAACCATAAAGGTTTGAGAGATAAGAATTATATCATTGTTTATATTTTTTAATCTCTACAATATGAAATAAACATAAAATGAACCATTACTATCCCTTTAACAAACTGAAAGCTAGAGATGACTCATCTTATTGCAAAGAAATGGATTGGCAACACTAGGCACTTTCTGTCATTCAAGGGGTTAATAGCACCGTTTAAATCAATGTGGATTTTTATTTGTTTCCTATGGTGCAGTTGGTTTGCCCAGAACTGCACCACTTTTACTATAGCAGCCTCATTGACCCAGATTAACCCCCTCAATGCCTTATGAAATTGCAAATATATGGTTTCTTGACATTACACACCCATTTGGCAACCACAGGGATACGGCCTAAGATAATCAAATGCAAAATCCACCTTGTGATGTTTTCATTTTATAGTTTAGCACTATATAATTCTAATAAATAAAATGAATAAATGAAATACAGAATCCCAAATGATTTTCTCACAATTGGTTGAGAGTGGTAGAAGCCACTGTCCAGTAAAACAGTTTCAAGAAGATCTTGGTTTGAAAGGGAAAGAAAATGTCCATTTTAATTCCAATGACCTAATGAACAAATAATCTGGACTTCAAAAGGCATTTAGGCTATGATCAAATGAACAATTTGGACTTCAAAGGCATTTAGGGATCGATAATATTACCCGTGCTAAAACCGGCATTACGTTAAATACAGGCAACGTGTAATTTACAGACATGTTTACTGGTATTCTATTGCAGAACCATGATAAAACAAACGGTGTAGACAGCACATTTCAGCATACTGACAAAAATGGCGCTGTCTACTTCTATTCAACTACAGCCTAAAAAAACATGCTAAATGTCAAAGTCCAAGGAAATAGGTCTACATTTGACGACAGAAAGATCAAGTTTAGCATTAGATGTGTTCCCCACATTAACGGAATCCGACATAGAGTGCCCCCCTTTGATATATTAACCCCTCCTTGAAATCTGAGTTATAGTGCTTTCTTTCACCATTTTAATTTGACAAATATTGTTCACTTTCAACATTTTAACCCCCCCAAATTCGACTTATAGTGCTTCCATGACTTTCTTTCTCTGTTTAAATTCGACATTGTTCTTATCCATTTTTTTTCAACATGCCCTCATTGTATTTGTATTGCATGATTACCCCAATGAGTACCAGATAGGTAGCAACGCGTTGCAATGTGTTTGCTACCTCTCTGGTACTCAAAGGGTTAATTGCCTGTGTATGTGTAATAAATGTTATTTTTTTTATTATACATTTAATTGTATGTATAAAAAAAAAAAAGTTCAGACCTTAAGGGGTGCATCAGGACCCCTCCAGACACCCACTAGCATTGATCACCTATCCAGTAGGATAGGTGATCAATGCAGGCGACAATTGCCAGCATTTTCACTAAAGCCCACATAACATATGTGTAATACAACTCCTGTTTTTTTTTAGCGCTGGTAATAGAATCGAGCCCTTAGTCTGTTAGTACTAAGATAAATGATCTCATGTAGAACAGCTTATCCCAAAGCTGCTGTTGACAGGGGAATTTCCTGTCACAGAATTAACAGTAACACAGCATACTGCAGATTGGATGCACTTGTGTTGGGTATGTCCAGGTTACAGTATGCCTATAGGCCACCATGCAGAGAGCTCACAAGATAGATTCTGGAGGATGCAATGGTCATCAACCAAATATATACAGTGGACAGCCTGCAATTCCCTTCCACTTGCTGCTTGACTAAAAATCCCATCATCCTTAGAAGAAGAAGGAGTCCGGCAACAACTTGAATAGGGTTGCAGATTATAAGCTCCTGGTCTATGCTGAGAAAACAGCTTTTGGATGCAGAACTGCACAAAATACATTTTAGATATAGCTAAAGTGTTTTGTATTTTTTTTTTTTTTTTTTTTATTCTGAGCTTGAAATCCTGTGTGCGCCCCTACAACAGGGGCTGGGGGAAAGGCTGCAGTTTTCCCCTGCAACCAGATCTAAGCTAGAGTCACTGAAATGGCTTTTGGGTGGTACAGAACACAAGTTCTAGGTATAGTTATTTCATATTTATTTTTGGAAACCTCTTTCTTGAAATCCTGAAATTTCCCAGGAGACAGAGACATAAATAGAATTCCAAGAGCTTACACTACCCCCCTATTCAAAAGCCTACTTTTTTTTTTTTGGAGGGGGAGGTTTGAGTCAGTCCTCCTGGAATTTTAGAGTATGCTGTAAAGGTCCTGAACCTCTGTGTAGGAGAGAGCAGGTAAAATTTATTTTACCACTTTCTCAAGCACATGTTCAGTGAGCGGGAAGCTTCCAAAACGTTCACCACAACTTGCAACTATGTTTTTATTGCTACAGAAGCATGTGAGTTCTGCCTGTCTGGATTTTCCAAGGTCATGTTCTCTTTTTGGGGGCTAAAGAGTTACCAAGTAGAAGAAGTATTTCCATGCAGGAGTACCTATATATAATATATTACAGTTACATGTATACGTGCCTGAAACAGATTAAAATGGCCTGCATCCTGCAAGGAATGCCTAGTTTTACAGGATTTTTAGTGCAGAAATCCATAAAATATAGCATTTCCCTTAGCTTATGCACTATCATGATTCAGTCGAATAGAACTACACTGACCCACAAGGTTGAAACAACTATCTACAAGTAGGTTGAATGACTCTTTCAATTCCATCCCATGTTTCTTGTAATAAACTATGAAAGCAGAAAACATTAGCTAGATTAAATCCTATATTTTCTTTTCTTTTTCAAATCTTTAAGGTTTTTTCCAAAACATATATTAACATATACAGATATCACAACAAATTTAAGATGCTAACACCACAAACTGTATCTTCCCTACACATCCATCTTCCACATTCACTCGACTCAGGATTGACATTGTCCATTATAAATAATAAAAAAAAATGTATTAATTCCTACTAAACCAAGGATTCCATATCGTATAATACCAATCTAATCTCTCAGCATTATTTACAAAATATCCTTTTTCCATCACCGCTTCATATTGAATCTGTGCTATTAAATCATCCCACCCTGGTGGTTCCATTGATTTCCAGTTCCTCACAATTATCGTTTTACTAGCTAATCTAAACTATCTAAATTCTACCCTATTTTTTGACAACCCGACATGAAAAAGACCAAACATAGGATCTAAAGGGATTAGTTTCTTCCATAACTTAGAAAGTAAAAGAAAAACCCTTTCCCAATATTTTTTTAATACTATTACATTCCCAAAATATTTGTTTATAAGTGCCTTCTGCATTCTTATATCTCCAGCATTTCGAATCCAAATTCCTGAACATTTCATACAGCCTACTTGGTGTTAAATACCATCTATATACTAACTTCAAATATACTTCTACTAAATTTAAACAATGAACAGCTCTCTTTGTAATTCTCATTCCCTCTAACCAAACTTTTTCTTCCTTTTCTATCTCCAATTCCCTTTCCCATTTCACAATACAAGTCTGGGATTTCAGATCTGTTATATCTTTAAGTAAATTGTAGGCACTTCTCCCTAATTTTGTTTCCTGTTTTCCTTTAAGCAAGGCATCTATTTCCTTATCTTCATTATGTATTCTAGATAGTACTTTGTTCTCAATGAAATGTTTTAATCTAATCTAATTAAAAAATTCACTACCTTGCAATTTTATATTTCTCCATCAAAACAGAGAATGTGAGTACTCTATCTCCAGAAATAAGCTGGCTGACCGAACGTATCTTTAAATCCTTCCATGCTCTATGGTCAATACTAAATATAGATTTCTCAACAATCTCTAATGGCATTCCCCTATCAAAATTATATCTTGAGAAAAACTTTTTTTTAATCTTCCACCAAGATGTTTGTAAGTCTCTAACAACTGATTTTGCAATCTAATCTGATTATTCCTCCAAATAACACTAACCACCTCTCCAGCTTCCATGTCCTAAACTTCAATGATCTTCCAAAGAGCCAAACTATGTGATTCCCTAAACCATTTTACAATATGTGAAAGCATTGCTGCATCGTGGATCTTGTTTTACATCTGGTACTCCCATAAAACCTTGCCTAAAATTCCTTGAAAGAGTCGAGAAATTTACTCTAGGCCATCTTCCCCTTCATATAAACTTATTAAACTCCTTCTGAAAGTCCTGCAATATTCTGTCGGTAACTTGTAATGGAATAGATCTCATTAAAAAATATAATTTCGGTAATATATAATAATTAATTAGATTAACCCTCCCTAACCACTATATATATATATATATATATATATATATATATATAAATAATTCCATTCATTAAGTTTGGCAAAGATTTCCTTCAACTAAGGGATATAATTCTTTTCAATTATTCTATCTGAATAGAAAGAAATTTGAATCCCCAAATATTGGATAAAATCTGCATTCCAACTAAATCCGTACTCTTTTCTCAACCATTTTTCTTCAGAGTTAGTCAGATTACTTGTTATTACCTGACATTTCTCCATATTTAATTTAGAATTTGATACTATAGAGAAATAATCAATATTCTACAAGCCAGGGGTTCCAAAGACAACACATACAATATGGGAGCCAATGGACATCCCTGACGTGTTCCATTATCTATATCAAAAATAGGACTTATGTTAGCCAACAACTTTTCTTTCAGCATCTCCATTTTTAGATTTTATATCTTCAAACAATTGCAATAAATATGGAGAAAGTATATCCTTATATTTCTTACAAAACAAATTTGAATATCCGTCTGGACCCGGCATTTTATGCTCCCCGAGGCCTTGAATACCATTCATAACCTCATTGAGAGTAAATGATTTGTTAAGCATCTTCAAACCTTCTTCCCCTAATTTTGGTAATTTTAACTTCTTCAAATATTCCCTTATATTATCTCTCTTTTGGTTTTTCCAAATTACTCAAATTCATTTCTGACTGATACAGTTTTTTATAGAAGTCGGCGAATGCTATTCCAATCTTCTCAGTTTCTAATATTGTTAAACCACCTTCTACAATCTTATTAACAATATTTTTATCTTTCTTTTTTTTTAATCTATTTGAGAGTAGCCTATCCTCCTTATTACTTTTATTAAACCAATTTTGTTTTAAAAAACATAATTTCCTATTTATTCTCTCCATAATTCTATCTTTAATCATATTTTTTATATTTCTAATCTCAGACAATTCGGATTTAGGATTTTCTTTATTTTTTGTTCTACCTGCACCAAATCTATATATAACTGTTGTAAAGAGTGACTTTTTTTTCTCTATAGCTCCAATCTGAATTAAATATCCTATAATAACTGCCTTGTGCGTGTGTACATTGCATGTGAGTGAAACTAAATCCTCACTTATTTACTAAGAAGTATTACATATGCTGAATACAGGGCACACAGTTGCACCTTGTATAGAGGAGCGCAGGTTTGTCTTTCTGTTTGTGTTTGCACTTTGGGTTTTGTCCTAATATCTGGGGGACTGGAGAACACTCATTCCTTGCTGCTATCTATACATTCATCTCCTCATTCTCATTTACAATTTATTAATTATATGAATATGTTATGGTGGGTTAGGGCTGTGAGCTTTTCTTTCTTATGTTCTTGTTTTGCACTTCTCCTTTGCTCATTCTGTCTGCTTCTCATTTATTCCATTTAATCACTGAGTGAAATTAGAAGTTATGGTTTTAGCCGTCTCCCACAACAGACTGACCCATGCCAATGCTTTGCCAGTCAACAAAGAAATCATGAAGCCTACGTTGCTTCTCTCGGTTTGAAACGCATGGGGTTCAGAAAAATAAAATTCTGAGTTGGTTAGTGAACCCACAACACAACATGGGATCCCCATTGTATCTTAGAGGAAGTGGAGTGGTACCAGACAACCCTCTATAACTCGCATTCTCCACCTGAGTGGTTGTTACTGATGCCGATCCTGAGGAGGCCATCAGTGGTTGCCCAATTTTGTCAAGATGCACAGTTCGGTCTAGGAGTGTCTGCAACACTACCGACAACTGATCAAGACGTTGTTCCTGCATATCCATCATGGACATGATATTCAGCAGCTGCCTACTACTGGTATCTGTACCGTCAGTGTTCATGGCCCTTTCGTACTGTCATGGAGTGACTAAAGACATAAAGACACTTGACGAGTACAAATAAAATTAAATAAAAAAAAGCAGGAGTGCAACAGAGGAAGAGTAGTTAGATGAAGCTAGTAGTCTGAGCCAGATCGGGTAGTCTTACAAAGCCAGTAATCAGAGCCGGATTGGGTAGTCAGACGAAGCCAGGAGTCAGAGCCGGATGGGGTAGTCAGACGAAGCAGGAGTAATACACAGGAACTAGCAAATGGACCAACACAGCACTAGGCTCAGGTACACCACGAAAGGGCACTGGTAACTGGAAATGCTGAGGCCTTTAAGGCCTAGTAGATGGGCAGAGAGATGACATCACTAAACCAGTGACCTATAAGAACAGAGACTTGCATAGAGCGACAGCCAGGAAGTAATAAGGTCGCTGTTACAGCAGTTAAACACTGGAGGCAATCATGGGCACCGTGATACCGACGAATTCTAAATTCTAGAGAATCATTCTGAAGCCTAATGTCTTCAAACAAAATTCCCCCTGGTCGAGGTTTATACCACTCACTAACTCGCCAATACGTAACGCACCAAAGAAAGCTAGTAAATATGCTGCCAAGAAAAGTCTTGTTTCATTACTTGAAGTACAAATTTTTGACAAAACCCCAAGTAGACGACATAACAGTTGAAAAGATACAGGGCGACGCTGATCTATTGATACTGAACCACACTTCAGACCTCTAAGTGCCATCCGAACAACAAAATCCTTTGTAGCATGTGGCAAACCTCTGATTTTGAAACCAAATGATAAACCTGCCATTGTTCCCGCTAACGCCGATACAGATTTTCCTGACATATGCCCCTCCCATATGAACCATAGTAACCCATCTCTCTTTTCTTCTTGTGTTATCAACGGACCAACCAGATCCTCAGACTTCTCCAATTTTCCCAAGCAGAAGAATACCGCTCACAGGTGGCACGTGAAACAGAGTCCTTAACCCAAGTGGAGACGTCAATCCTCCAATCTCCCACAAAAATTCGGGACAAGGTGTTCCCTTCTCCTTTGCCCTGGGACATGCATGTCGAAATGTCTCCATCTGAAAATGAGACAGTGCATCAGCTGCAGCATTCAATACTCCAGGCACATGACAAGCACGAAAAGTCACATTGAAACGCAAACAACAAAGTACTAATTGGCGTAACAGAGCAATTACTGGTGAAGATGATGCAGATAAATTATTAATAGCCTGAACCACTCCCATATTGTCTGAATAAAAAACTACTCTACTGTCCCTCATCCTGTCTCCCCACAAGATCACTGTTACTATTATGGGAAACAATTCTAAGAACAATATGTTCCTAGTCAAACCTGCAGAAAACCAGGCCCTCGGCCATTGCTTGGCACACCAGTCAGAGCCAAACAATGCCCCAAAGCCCATTGCACCAGCAGCATCTGTGTGCAATTCCAACGCCTCATTCATCTTTACCGGAGATTGCCAATAGGAATGACCATTATAATCAGCTAAGAAAAAGGACCATACTCTCAAATCTTCCTTCATTGGAGCCGTGAGTCGAATGTGACGATGAGGAAGCAAACCTCCCCCAGTAGCTTGAGCTACATGCCGATTAAATTCATGTCCCATTGGTATAATGCGGCAAGCAAAATTAAGTTTACCCAATAATAATTGTAAAGCCCGAAGGGTTACCTTCCGGACTCTTAAACAAGACTCAACTTCTGCCCTTAAGGCTTCAACTTTATCTAATGGTAACCGACACTCCATTGTCACTGAGTCTAGTTCAGTTCCTAAAAAAGGACAGACATGTCATTGGTCCTTCCATTTTCTCAGCAGCCAAGGGGACAACAAAATTGCTGCATACTTGCTGTAATGTGAACATTAACCTTCTACAAACATCAAGACCACCTGGACCTACACGTAAAAAAATCATCAAAGTAGTGAAGAGTGGATGAGAAACCAGATTCCTTGCGCACAACCCATTCATTGAACGTACTAAATTTTTCAGAGCGCAAGAAAGGTAACAACCCATGGAAAGGCAAAGGTCAATGGAATATTCCTCCTCCACCCTACATCCCAATAGATGATGGCAATCAGGATGTGCCGGTAAAAGCCAGAAAGCCAGCTAAATGTCAGCCTTTGTGAACCAGGCTCCTTTTCCAGCTTTTAAAGCTAACATTACTGCCCTGTCAAAAGATGTATAAGACACACTGCACAAAGATGGATCAATTGCATGATTAACCAAACATCCTGTAGGGTAGGACAGATGGTATATAATCTGAAATTTTCTTGGCTCCTTCTTTGGAACAATTCTCAATGGTGATACACGAAGATCAAGCATTGGCTGCCTGGAAAATGGGCCTGCCATTCTTTCCAAAGACACCTCTTTTTCAATGTTGTCTTTCAAAATTTTTGGATGTTTTAAAGCTGATTGTAGTTTTTTTTGCATCAGACACTCCAAACCCTACCTTACTAGGAATCCGGAATCCCAATAAAAAACCTTCTTCCAAAATTTTTGCAGCCTCTCTATCCTTGTATACTCTTAGCCAAGGGCACATCTTGTCTACGGACACTGGGGACTGACCCCTTGCCAACCATGGTATTTCCCTATTCTCCATTTTTTTGTTTTTTGAAACACCTACTATAGGGGTGTGAACCTGTACATCCAGAACATTCATGCCTGAACTTACAGGAGCTTCCCCACTTGCAACATTCTTCATTGAATTGCCAATAGAAACCCGCCTTCCTTGCTGTCGGAGAGGGGACAGAGGGGAGCCCCAATCCCCCAGCGCCGACCTGAAAGGACTGCAGTCCCACTGGGGAACCAGCTGGACGGGTCATAATGGCCAGCCACAAACCAATATCCACTTGTACCCATGAAATTGATGGATGAACTGCCATTCTTTGTCTGAACTGTTCATCATAATGCCACCAAGCCAAACCCCCGTATAGCCTACAGGCATTCCAGATAGTGTCCTGGTAACAGAATAATGAAGAACATTTTTCTGGATAACGTTCCCCTACAATACTAGCTAATATAGAGAAAGCTCGTATCCAGTTACCAAAAACTTTAAGTATCTTGCAGTACCTCCGAAGTTCTTTTTCTTCCCTTTTTTCCAGATCCTTTTTTTCCTTTTTCAATAGGAGCCTCATCCAATGGGAGAAGAGAAAATAGTTCAACATATTCCCCTTTCCAGATCTTTTCCCTAATCTCTGTTTTTAAATGAAGTCCCAAAGGATCTGACCAACACATGTAAGTGGCTCCAAAAGCTGCAGTCACTACTTCTCCAACTTGATTTGACCCTGGAAATTGGTAACCTGATCCAACAAGACCTATAACTATTGTATCTGTAGTAGCACCTCCTAAACTGGATCCAGTTGATGATAGACCAGCGGCGGGAACACCCACTGGCCCATCTGGCCCTGACGCTAACATGTTCCCAGTCATTCCTGATAATCCTCCCTGACTCATCATAATATTACCTGATATGCCCAAATTTGAGTTACCAGTAGGTAAAGTGGGTGGACTGTGATAAGATAAAGAACTCCCAGGCCTATCCAACTGACTAGTAGCCAAACCCATCACTGAGGGAGTTGTTTGTGTTAAATCTTGAATATTACAAACTCTAGAGGCCATGAACCTATACCTGTGGTTCCTAAACCAGACCCTGTTAATGAAATTCCCCAAGCTTCTGATGGGTTAACTAAACTACTTTGACCTTTTAACATGGCATCTTGCCAAGCTCCCAGCAATTGCTGAAGCTGTCCTTCATAAACCTGTCCCTTTCCAACATTTCCCCTGGTCCCTGACAGCCCCGTACCTTTCCCTGATGGAGGAACAACTTGTATGGACTGTGTTTCTACAGCTTCTTCAATAACCTCGCCGCTGCCAATGTTGTCGCCTTCTGCTACCACAGCTTCAGGCAAATCTTCTTGTACCTGTAATTAAAACCATGAATTATAGACTTGCAGTCTTCCTCTTCAAAATGACTGTATAATTGATTGAAATCAATTCAATTCTAAAGGTAAACCAGCAACTTATAACTGGAATAACCTTATTCATTAACCATTTTTTTTTAACCAACCATGTAGCCAATAAGGTTATACACAGAACCTTTTAGTCAGATAAAGATCTCTATTTAAATAACACCAGGAACCATATAACATCTGTTCCTCAACCACATTCTCTCCGCTGGAGAGTACCTTATATAAACTTATGTAAGTAATTTTTTTTTATTTTTTGCCAAAAACATATCAACCATTCCAATAGCCTGGAGGAACCATATAACACTTGCTCCTAAATAATCTTCTCTCCGCTGCATCAGTCTACTTCAGGCTCCATTGATGCAGATGTCGAGGCCACCGAACTCCTAGGCGTCCTCCATGGCATCTCCTGACTGGAAACCTCCTGTTGTCTTGATACTTCCAGACAACCTCTTTGAACTGGGCTTTTGCTCCTCTGCCGCCCCCTTGTAGAAGACAGGCTCTGTCGTGACGGAGGCCGAGTGCATTTACTACGCAACGACCCAGAAGCAACTCTCCTCGACCTATCTTCCTCTTGTTTCCGAGACATTTGTTCTCTAAGCCAGGAGCCTCCACCAGCCAATAAAAGCTCCTTGACCTCCTCCAATAAAGCGTCATTAGACATTTTTCATCTGAGCAATGAGCTACTCCAACTTAGCTGTCAACGCTCTGTGCGGCAATTTTTCAACAGGAAGTGTTCTAACATTCACCTTCTATTTATAACTTTCTACCTTACTCATTTCCTGCTCTTACCGCGCTACTTCTGCTCTTAAAGAAACATACCTATTCTGGTTTTACCCCAGCTCATACATGTCTCCCCTCTTTATTTCATGGGGAGTACTTAAATGTAGCAAGAGCTCATATAAAAAAGCCTTTAAGAAGAACGCACTGTTCCAAGCACAGCAATGTATTAATTGCTAAAGTAAATACTGCAGGATGCTACACACTGATTATGTGCAAATCCTTATCATTAGAACACAATCCTAATTAAACATGCTTGTGTCGCTGCCTAGCAACATCAACTGTTACAAGTAGCAAGTCACTTTCCTCCTGTAACACAATCCTGTAAACATTCATTAATTCCCACTTGTAAATGTGTTTCCCTTCATGTAAGGTAGAGGGAGGACACACACGCACACATAAATATTAACCAACTAAAAGAAGTTATAAATAGCCAAAATATGAGATAACAGCCCACAATAACAACCTGAGACTTGGCACATGATTATGTATAGTTATAATCTTTGTTCACATGAGCTACATTAATGCAGCATTATTAATACTGTGTTAAACTCACTCTTATGAGACAAACTGCCCCAGTGGTGCTGGTCTGACAAGGGAGTTTCATGTTGTGTTACGCTCCCCTTACACAGCATATTGCAAACTGGATGCACTCGTGCTGGGAACATCAAGGTTTCAACGAGCCTTAATGGATATATGTATAAAAGCAAAAACTGGAGAAGTCTAGGGGCACACCAACTAATACAGTATTTACAGTTATCAGATATATCAGGATTGCTAGAATATTGGGAGTCAGTAAGCATATCCTTCATTATAGTATGCTTCTCAGGCTTAAACATCTAGTCTTACTTATGTTCTGAGGGAGTGGGCACTCTTTCCTTTCCAGGGAGCCAGGTCCCACAGAAATCTTGATGTGAGTATCCAGAAATGTCTGTAAATGGGCTGAGATAAGATAACAGTAGTTTTGAAACAGGTGCAGTGGTCATAAATAACTCTACATTAACTGATGCTGGCTCTTATCTCGCATTAAAAACAAAATTAAATACATGCTCTCAGAACAGTTTACAGACCTTAAAAAGAAAGTTTTGGATTATATTTTAGGCATCTAATTTACGAGTAATACATTTAACACATTAGCTGTAAAGTACATGATATTATAAGTTATATTATATTATTATAAGTTATATCAACCCATTTCATTTTTAGTTATTAGTGTTCCTTTACATGCCTATAACCCATATCATTTATTGGTTTTAGTGGTTCATCAAGTCCCAAGGTTTGACTTTAAATATTGAAGCAAAAAGAAAGTATGTACTGGAGCAGGCTTGGTCTTGGCAAGCAACGATGGAAATAAAACAGGCTGTGCTCAGAGTAGTGGAGTGCAGTCAGTGCAGTCTGAAGTCAGGAAATGGAGAGAGCCAAGACAAAGTCTGGGCAAACAGAAAATTTGGCAGGAAGAAGAGACACAATGATGGTGAGAAAGAGGAATAAATAGCCCTCGAAACCTGGGCAATAGATCAGTCTAAGGTCTTGGTAGCAAATTCTCAGAGTACGTGACTAGAAACACAGTTCAAGACCCAGTAACATTTTTTGTTTACCAGTTTGTTTACTATCACTCACTGCCAAGTTGTTCAGCAATTATTAGGCAAACATCAGTACAAGAGAACATATAGAAACTGACTCTCTGATTGTCTCATAAAAGAGATCAAGGGATTAATTACTCAGCTGAGAAAACATGCTGTGTTCAGGGCTGGGAACTTCCACTACTGTGTTTCTAGGTTAAAAAACAAAAAAAGCAAAATAATAATTAAAAAAAAACCCAAAACTCTAGCAATTATTAAAAAAAAAATAAGCTGTTCATTA
Source organism: Rhinophrynus dorsalis (assembly GCA_037306005.1). NCBI lineage: Eukaryota > Metazoa > Chordata > Amphibia > Anura > Rhinophrynidae > Rhinophrynus > Rhinophrynus dorsalis. The sequence goes on along the minus strand of CM074718.1, from coordinate 89,241,145 downwards.
TGTATTATTTTACGTGAACTTGTAACATCACTTCCTGACTGCTGTACCTCCAGGGCCAGATTTCCCAATAGGAAGAGTAGGCAGCTGCTTAGCGTTCCAAATTTTGAGGGGTGCCTCATGTGTGCAGGCCACACCCATATTCAGTATTGTGGGTGTGGCCAGAACAGCATCAATGTCCCTGTGCCACTTTAATACCCCTTTAAAAGCTATAATTTATCCAACTGGATGCTAGTGGGATCTGGAGATATCTCTAGAAACCAAGAGGTTAAAAACTTTTTGGGGGGCTTTGCTTATTATAGGCCACAGGTATTTTATGTGCCAGTAAACAGTAAATGGGATTGGGGGTGCGGCCATGTGATGAATGGAGGTGTGGTCATGGGTGGAGCTAAGGACACCTACAGTGTCTTGCCTAGGTGTGCCTGGAATGTAAATCCGGCCCTGTGCACCTCATTAATATTTCTCCAGCCTTGATTATGATCACCTCTACCCTTGCCACCAGAAACGTATTTTAGAAAGCCAAAACAGATTATCCAAAAATTACTTAAGCAATAAAATGTATAATTATACAGTTTTGTAGAACAAAAAATATGGCTTAATGAAAAAGTACACAAGTTATTTAAGCCTAACTTATTTTTAGATAAGCTCTTCTTGTAAGTTGTTTTTTTGCTTTTCTGCATTGGTTTGATCCAGGGTCACTGTCGTTTCAGGCCTGTTGTCTGTCTTCTGAGCAGCTCATTGATAGAAAGTTTTAGCATAGAGATGTCAGACTCAGGGAGAGAGATGGTTTTTATTCCACTGCACCTCTCAGGGGCCACATACACATACTCAAATACACACACACAAACACTCATAACAGAACACACTCTCAGACACACACACATACAAACAACACCCCCTATACGCACACATATACAGACACACAGACCACTTATTCATACACACACACACACACACACACACACACACACACACACACACACACAGACTGCTGTAAGGTTTTCAATGCCTGATATTTAACATTAATAATAATGAACACCAGTTACCTAAAAGTATTTTCAAAGCTACTGTACATGGGGTGACCTTCTTCTTTCCTCATCATGTATTTCAGTGGTAACCAAAGCTTTCACATACTAAAAAGTGCAGCACTGGCTAACAGTGGAAGACTATTTTCCCCCCTGTATAGAGATAATAGCACAACTCTTAAATGCAAGCTGTTGTGGAAAACCCTCTAATGCTTATGAGATTCTGATTGGGATCAAAGAAGGAGCTTGGGGGGCATGGGCTGGTCTAAAGTTCATATGTTTGACATCCCGTTATAGAATTTCCTCCAGGTTCCTAATTATTTCCAGACACGAGGTAACTTTTACTATATCATTATCATCTAACCACTGCTTACATGCATTAGATTCACCCCCTCAATTCCCATTCCTGTGGGATCCAAAAGGGGTAAGGGAGGAGTCCATTGGCTGTATATATAATAGGGAGCACAGGGACAGGATGACAATAACTATAAGTGACCTTATGCTACAGCAGCTACTTTTCTCAGGAATGCATTGTGCTCCCCCCACCGGTACTCATATATAATGTGTCTGAAACAATAGTGCAGAATATTCCTGATCACAGGGAATGCATGTACAACCTGAAGGGTTTTTCCACTGGGAGGGAAACTGCTATTGAAAGGTGATTGTTGTCCTGTCCAAAAAAAAAGCTAAGTTACATGTTTCCAAGCCATAGTCTTACAAGTAAAAATCTAAAATTACCAAATACTATCTGAAAGTAGACACTATCCCTGTCTACATTCATACATGCACCCTTGACTGTTTTTTTGTACTTGTCTGTTAATTCATCATCTAAATAGTATGACACTTCAGACAAATGTGCAACAAAACATACTGGGCCACACTTACCAATACACACCCTGGTCATTATGTAAACAAGCAAAATGGAGACATTCTGGAGTAAACCAGCTGTAACAAAGGGGACAAATAAAAGTTCTCCCCAAATTCCCTTTTGAGTTAAATAGGAATTCGAATCACTTTAATGCTAGGGGTCTCCAACATATTGCTCTGCAATGCATTGGAGACCTCTCTAGCATCCAAGGAGTTAAAAGTACCATTTAAATCAGTGGGAATTACTATGTGCATCCTACTGCTCAGATGTCTTGCAGCAATATTTCTCGATTTTACCATAAGCCAATTATTCTGAAGATGGATAGCATTCGAAATATCACATTTCCTACTGAGACATTTATCAATGCAGCTGCTGCTGTTTGACAAATATCCCAAGCGTTGCTCCATGTAGGGAAGAATTACGGACACCTCTGAGGTAATACTTCCCTGTATACGAGGAAAGGTTGGCACTTCAGAGATAAAGCAGTCTGTGGTGAGACTTCACATTGCAGAATGATCTCTTTTCATGGTGGCAGGACTGAAGGCTCTTCTATTTCACTGAGAAGGGCCAAGTGGCACTTCATCAGTAAGCAGGCGAGTAGTGCATTCAGTCTGTCACTTACACATTGCATACAGTTTTATGATAAGGTAGAACACTGTGCAGTAAGAGCAGCCATTACTCTAGACACATCACAACTTCTGAGTCTCTGAATCATATGCACAAAAGATAAAAGTGGAATAAATCTGGAGCAAACAATCTAGACCATAAGCAAAGCTGGCTCTGAAATAAGTAGATCCTGTGGCTGCTTAGGGTGCTGAGCTGTTTCAGGGGTCCCATATGGTGAGTGCAGTGAGGGGTATTAAAGGTGACTTATTGTTTCCACAGTTTTAAAGGGGATGTATCACCCCTATATAAGTTAGCCTGAATAGTTAGATTATATATTGAATATGAATAAAAGTTTATTATTATTTTTTTTTTTTTAAAAGCTCCTGTTGGTCTAAATTGAAGTAATAAACACTGCCCTGCACCTACTTCCACATAGACTGCAGTTACCTGCTCTGTAACCACAGTCCGTCACTCTGCCTCTGCTCCCCTCCCTCTATACAACCTCCTCCGATGACGGAGGCTTTCTGCCTGTAAGATGGAGCGGTCTCATTGCCTAGATATTGCTTAGCTGAGCTAAGAACAAGAGGTCATCCATTAAGACTAGAGGAAAGGTGCTTTCGACTAAAACAAAGGCAGGAATTATTTACAGTAAGGGCGGTAAGGCTACGTAATTCTTTGCCTCAGGAGGTTGTGCTTGCAGATAATGCAACTGCATTCAAAACAGCAATGGATGCCTATCTAGCACAGAACAATATTGACAATTATGACAGATGGCTTCAAAGCAAATAGGATATTGATCCGGGGAACTATTTGACTGCCAATTGGAGTCAGGAAGGAATAATTCCCCCCACACACTTGGGACTAGATTGGAAATGGCTCCAGAGGGCTTTTTTTGCCTTCCTCTGGATCAACGGGGGTGTTTTTGGCATGGGCTGGACTTGATGGACGCATGTCTTTTTTTCAGCCTTATCTTCTATGTTACAGAGTAGGTAACCACAGTCTATGAGGGTGCAGATGCAGGGCAGCTTTTATTACTTCAATTTAGACCAACAGGAGCTTAAAAAAAATAAATTAATAAGCTTTTACTCATATTTGATATATAACCTAACTATTCAGGCTAACTTAGATAGGGGTGATACATCCCCTTTAAAGGAGAAATAACACCTTCTAATAATCACCCACAAAACTTATTATTGCAAAACATTCTAATGGCCCTCTTGAATTTTGCCCTTGTATCTTGGTACAAGAGATTATCTTCAGTCAGTCCTGGACATCATGTCCATGGAAGAAACAAGGCAGTTGCTAGCAGGGCCACATGACACAAACTCTGTCCACTGCACATGGTATTCTTACCCCTAAAAGGACCACAGGGTGTGTAGCTCATCTAGGGTGCTTTTCACATGACTTCTCTGTGGGTATCTGAGATGTGAATCCAGCTCTGGGCAAAGGAGGGAAATACCTGCAAAAGCCAATGTATAAAGATCCCAAGAGAAAACAGAATTACCTTTAATTCAGGTTTCGTCAACCTGTAGCCCTCCGGATGCTGTTGAACTACAACTTGCATCGTCCTCAGCTAACTGATAGCTGGCTGATGATTCTCGAAAAGGAAAAGATGGGTGGCACACTTCAGAGTCGGAATGAATGATATATAAAATCACTTCTTTATTGCGAATAGAGAGTCACACAAATACACCTAGCGCTATTGTCTTATGCGTTTCACCCACAACTGTGCTTACTCATAGTGTTGTGTGTGAAACTCGTACGGCATAAAAGAAGTGATTTTATACATCATTCATTCTGAATTTCAAGTGTGCGACCCTTCTTTTCCTGTTCTACTTATGACTGTTTAGAGACTTGTTACAAGCCAGCACTTAGAAGAACTGAGGCACAGCTCTGGTGAGTTGAGCATTACTTTCTTCACACTATGATTTGTGCCACCTCAACCTCTTTCTATCCTGAGGATTATCGAAACAGCAGTCCAACAACAGCTGGGGACTGCAGGTTGTCCATTCCTGGTTTAATAACTCATTCAAAGCAGTGGCAAATAAACTGATCCATCATAGAAAATAAACATTGTGCTTTGGAGTAAAGACAGATGTTTAAGATTTATCTGGTTCTTACAGCTACTGAGCTGCATATAATAATGGTATCAATCAACCCACTAATGCTGTATTTGGAAGAAAGTGGCCTATTTCAAGGCATTTAATCACATCTGTCCAATATCATTCTCTAGTGGAAGTGCAGAAAGAAACAATAAAGTCAATTTGGTCTACAAAAACAGCCAGTTTAATTAAAAAAAAAATAATAAAAAAAAACAGTACTCAAAAAAGAAAATGTGTTCTATGTTTTCAGTATTTCTTTTTAAATCTGTGATTTTTGCTGGGTTTATTTCCTGACAATAAAAAGCAGGTTGAAACTGGGGTAAAAAAATGGTAAAAAAAACTTACATTCATTATGAAGGGAAGAAAAATTAGCCAACAGTGGTTGAAAAAATTAGACTGCTAAGTGCTGAAAAAAAGATTAGGGAAAGTTCAGTCACAGAAAAATTTATTATTGAAGTGCTCCTCGGTAATATTCAGGGAAAAATTTGCAACAGATTTGAGGTATAGATACGTATTTCCTATTGGTTAGCAACACAACATATCCTTTGAGTGCCAGAGCGGTCTGGCACTCAAAGGGTTAGAATTCTACATGTTGTTGTGTCCTGAGGCCTGGAGCCAAGTGGCGCTGTTCTAAGTATTACAGATATACAGTGTTCTGGAGACCTTCATAGTGAACCTTACTACACACACACACACACAAATGTTATTTTAAAAGGAAGTTAAACTTTTCAAAAAGTGAAGAGAATAATACAGCTATTGGACACAAATAACCAAATGGGAGCTTAATTTAAATATGATCTAAAGTAAAAGCTTAAAACAAATTACTTTATAATGACGTTTTGGGTTCTATTGTATTCCTTTCTAAAGTAAATTAGATCCTCTTTATCCTGCAATGTATCACAAAATTGTCAATAATACACATTAATAATTAATATAATATACAAGCATTCTAAAAATCACCCGTACTATTGTTTCCAGTATGAATACATTTGGTGCAAACAAACCATTTACCATGGAAAGGCATATAAACTAAACCTATTTCTAAGATTTATGCTACTGGTCTCTAATTAGCCAACATAAAAATGTCACCGTGATAATGAATGTATGATGGATTGGTGGAGATTATGAAAAAGGAAAGTGCTTGTACTTTCCAGGTAGTTTATGTCAGCATTACGGAAAGGAAAAGTGTATAATGTTTCAGGGGGCTTGCCCTCTTCATCGGGTACACAAACTATTATGTGCTACCTGCTTCCATATTGATTTGTTGCCTTTGGCTATATGCCTATCCCTGTAAGCGAATGGGACAAGCACCATGAACCAGGCTATTATGCTTCAGGGTACTGAACCTTTGAAACCCCTTGGACTGTAACAGATCAAATCACTCAAAATTAAATTAATGGTCACTGAAAAAAGTTTGCATATTTTAATCTACCTTAAATTACCGCACTTTATTCTGGGGCTGTATTTTTATTGGTCAGAACTTGCCATCTCTGCCTGGCAGTCATAAGATGCATTATGCCAGCTGCCAATCTCATGCCATGACCATTAGGCAATTAAGAGTACAGGATGCAGTCACTGATTGGCTGATGGCAGAAACAATGTACATCAAGGTGACCAAACACCATAGTTCCTATTCAGTAAGCAAAAGAAGTGCAATTCCTGAACAAACCAACAGAAAGAAATGAAAATTCCCAGTGACTTAAAATGGGATTTTAACCCTTTAGGTTAAGGGATTAAACCCTTTAGGTTTAGGGATTCAAATCCTGATTTAAAGCGATAGTAATGTTTCACAAAGAAAGCAGCCCCAATTAATCTTCACAGTATTTGGGCCATGGAGAGTGTTATTTCAATACACTCCTGCCCCTTTTACCTAGTGTAAGCCACCTCCCCTCAGATGTGGAATCTGGTCTCTGGACTGAACAACTCACAGCAAGGGACAATCTTCTTACTGTGAGCATAAGGAAAACCCTGCCCCCCTTAACAGGTTTTTCCTTATGCTCACTGAAGATTGTCCCTCTCTGCGATCCATCCGGACCATCTTGCTGCTCTTAGGTGAGCAGTGTTACATCAGTAAAAGGGGTGGGAGTGGGGATACTTTAGCATTCAATTACTCTTGAAATACAGCTCTGACAGTATTGATATAATACTCTCCAAGGTCCAAATACTATGAAGACTAATCTGAGCTGCTTTTTTTGTGAAACATTACTATCACTTTAAATCAAATGTCATTTTCTCTGTCGTCCAATACAGGTTACTGGTAACTTTGGGTAGGCGATCAGCCCCTGTAATAGGCAGGAACAATTCTGAGAAGTGACTGCTGGGTGGAGCCTACCTCCTCTCCTTAGCTTGCAGCTAGCCAATCCCCAAACAGAAAGATTTGTTCCTTGGTCAAGACACAAGCAAGAGAACATTTCTGCTATAGTTTTAGCTTTTTTATTATTTTCTGTTAGAAATGGAATACCACCATTAGGTGGATTACCATCACCAATCACAATTCCCGTCATCCAAATGTGGATAGCTCAGTTTACCAGGTGCTTTTGTGGACCTAAGCCCTGGGGGGAAAATCTTGGCTGCAATTCTTTCCCCAGGAGTTGCCCACCGAGGCTTCTTCTTGATAAATGGTAATCTGAAGACAGAAGACCTGCTGAAAAAGGTGAGCACCCTTTGAGCGCTGAGGTCCACATGTCCTCTCCGCGTAGGGGTCTCATTTGGAGTTCCTATTTCATAAGCATGCAATCATTTGGTTTATTCTGTATGTCTATGAGGTGTTTGTAGCAAGTTTCTGTGGTAACTTAACCCTTTTGTTGCTGGTTAGCACATTTTGAAGGGTTTTGGGCACTTTCCCTACTGGGATCGGTGTTTTTTGGGTCTACTGTTTTATCTGAGTGGGCTTTTGAGTGGTTTTACGTGTTGGTATTCACCTTGTTCACTTTATGTTCCACTCCTTTAAGGCATGCGTTTACTGCATAGACGCCATTGGTCCAGTCACTTCTATGGGACTTTACAGTTTGGGACGTATCTCTGCAACCGCTCCTCATAACGTGGTCAGAGATGGCTCATTTTGTGGGTTTTCCCTTGCTTGTCATCTGGTCAAAGTTCTGGAGATGTTGGGGGCTTTAGGGGGCTTCGGGCACTGTTGGTGTACTCTGTCAGCGAAAATACCTTTCCCATGAGCGCCCGCTTTGCTCGCTAATTGCCGATTGGCACCCGCAGCGGCAGCCATTTTATGGATTCTCAGATCGAGTATTCTTCGCAGGGCTTGGACTCTCCATCTCTCCTCCGCAGTTTAACCCTTTGCCTACCAGATATGTCTTCATTAACGTTTCTGGGGTGCATTTAATTATCATACACAATATTTTGTGGGTGTTTTGATACTTTAACCGTTTGACTCTGTGAGTATGTCTACTCCGTTAGACTTTGGGGCTAAACCTAAGACTAAGGATACTGGGATGTTTGTGTCCCCCATTGCTCATTGCTCCTCATGTCACTCAGGGTTACCTAGAGAATACTCAGGTCATATTTGCCCAGCATGCACTGCTGCCCCTGAACACCCTGCTGGGGCTTCCAGCCACGCACTAGAGCCAATATGGATGCAAGAGTTTAAGGCTAATACTAGGGACCTCCAGTCCACCTTACAACTCCTTCCATCCACCTTACAGGGGGCCTTCCACTCTTGGCAGGCCTCCGCCCCTATCAGATCTGCCCTGCCTAAACCGTCAGGTGTACCTGATGTGTCTGATTCCCCTGAGGAGGAATTATTGGTGGAATCTGATGATGATGACACTTCAGCTGTTCCTTCATCTCAGTTTTTTGGGGACCCCTTTGAGGCGGACCCCGTTCCCTCGGCTGAGGGCCTGATCAGGGCTGTGTTGAACACCCTGAACATTCCCTTGGTGCAGGAGGAGTCTTCTGACCCCTCTGATGTTTTCCAGAAGCCTGTTAGGCCCCATGCTTGCTTTCTACCTAACCCTACCCTTGACCGCTTGGTGTCAGAGGAGTGGAAATTTCCAGACAAGAAGCCATCTGTGTCTAGGAAGTTTGTTTTCTGAAACGGCCCTCACTCAGTGGATGCCCCAGTTTCCAGGCTTTCCAAGTCCACTGCCTTGCCGGTGGCTGATGCCTCTGCTCTCAAAGTCTGGACTGATAAGAAGCTTGAGACTTCTCTCAAGGCTATTTTTGCGACAGCGGGCTCTGCCCTTCACCCTACCTTTGCCACTGCATGGGTAATTAGGGCTGTGGCTGTTTGCACTGAACAGCTAAATACTGCTGTCCATCAGCGGGCCCCAACTTCTGACATGTTGTGTCTTCTCGCCAACATTGCTGAGGCCCAGCATTATGTCTTTGCTGCCCTATTTGACGCTGTGCATATGGTTGCCAGGGCATCAATCATGTCTGTGGTAGGCAGACGGGCTCTTTGGCTCAAGATCTGGTCTGCTGATCCAGCCTCCAAGAAGGCTCTCCTGTCTTTGCCCTTTCAGGGATCCATCCTGTGTGAGGCTGAGCTTAAGGATCTCCTCAACGAGGCCACTGGAGCAAAGAGTTCTCACCTGCCAGTGGTCCTGAGGAAGAAGTAGCCTATCAAAAGGAATCTGCTTTTTCGTCCCTTTCAGGCAGACTCACGCCAAGTGACCCAGATGGTCCCTCAGGCTCCACGCTCCTCAGCCAAGCCTAAGCAGCAATGGAGACCCAAGTCCTTTGCAAAGCCAAAGGCTTCTTCTGCATGACTCACTGAACCCGGGTCCCCAACCGCAGGTAGGTGGCCGCTTACGCCACTACCTCTCAGCTTGGCAGGCCTCTGTGGCGGACCTGTGGGTTTTACAAGTGGTGGCCTCGGGATACAGGATTCCCTTCACCTCTCTTCCTCCTCCAAGGACCTTTGTTTCTCATTCTCCCTTGGGAGAAGAAAAGCGATGCCTTTTCAAGGAAGCTATACAGGCCCTTCTGGACAAGGAGGTCCTGGAGCCAGTTCCCCCTCAGGAGAGGGGCTTGGGATTCTAATCCAACCTGTTTGTGGTTTCCAAGAAGGACGGCGGCTGTTGTAACATTTTGGATCTGAAGGATCTCAACTACTTTGTGGTTAGGTCCCAATACTGCCAGGAATCTCTGCGCACAGTGATAGCTACCATGTCCCCTGGGGAATTTATGGCCTCTCTTGATCTTCAAGATGCCTATCTGTACATTACCATTCATCCAGATAGTACCTCTACTTTGCCTGTGACCGAGGGTATTTTCAGTTTTCTGCCCTCCCCTGTGGCCTCTCCACAGCTCCTCAAGTCTTCAACAGAGTCCTGGGTGCATTGATCTCCGTCCTAAATTGGAACGGCATCAGGGTGACTCCATACATGGACGACCTCCTACTGAAGGCCTCTTCTCCGGACCTCCTTCACCAGCAGGTGCAGGACTGCATTCATGCTCTCTCCCATCACGGGTGAATCATCAACTTGGACAAGTCAGACCTTGTTCCTTCCCAGAGGATGGTCTTTCTGGGCCTCCTCTTCGACACTCAGAGAGGGATGGTATTTCTAACGGATGAGGTAGCTCATCAGAAGGCACTGAAGGTCCAAGCTATACTGTCTCAGGATCCGGTTCCAGCCAAGAAGTTGTCATCCTTGGTGGGAAGTTCATTTCCACCATAGAAGCAGTGCCGTTTGCCATGGCTTACACTATGGAACTTCACAGGTTTCTGATCACAAGGATTCTGTCTGGAGGCTTCTTCATGTGGATGTCTTGGAAGAGTGTTGCAGAGTCCATGAATACCTGATCTGGATAATTCACCTTCCCTTTTAGACAGGAGGGACGCCTTACCAAGCACTCTTTTTCTTTCTTTTTATAGTTGTACATTTTTTTATGATATCAAATTATTACCAAGGAAAAAGATGCAAAGTATGCCACTGCCTGAGAATAAAGTAAACACATAATTAATGCATGATCTGTTTTTATTGCCTGCAGAGTTTAGGGACCCCTCAAAATTTTGGCTGTGGGCAGTTGTCTATTTTGCCTAATGGGAAATCCAACCAAGTCTGGTGTAAAAAACAAGGTTTTAGATTTTATATAATGAAATATACTGTAGTTACTCACATTTCAGAGTATTAAAAGCCAGCTCATATGCCTAGAGCTGAGCTCTTTCATCTTTAAAGTCAGGTACGGACAGCCCTGGATCACTGCCATACTTCACAAGGATTCTGTCGGGAGGCTTCTTCATGTGGATGCCTTGGAAGAGTGTTGCAGAGTCCATGAATACCTGATCTGGATAATTTACCTTCCCTTTCAGAGAGGAGGGACGCCTTACCAAGGACTCTTTTTCTTTCTTTTTATAGTTGTACATTTTTTCTTGATATCAAATGTTCACCAAGGAAAAAGATGCAAAGGGTTCCACTGCCTGAGAATAAAGTAAACACATAATTAATGCATGATCTCTTTTATTGCCTGCAGAATTTAGGGACCCCTCAAAATTTTGGCTGTGGGCAGTCATCTATTCTGCCTAATGGGAAATCCGACCCAGTCTGGTGTAGAAAACAAGGTTTTAGTTTTATATAATGAAATATACTGTAGTTACTCACATTTCAGAGTTTTAAAAGCCAGCTCATATATAATTAATGCATGATCTCTTTATTAGGATATTTATAATCACCAACATATGCTACAGCACTAAATATGACCCAATACATACATCTATTTATCTGCTTTGTTTAAAGGGATAGTACTGTTTCATAAAAACAGCAGCTCCAATTCATCTTCACAGTTTTTGGGCCATGGATAGTGTTGTTTCAATACTATCAGATTTGTAGTTCAAGAGTAATTGAATGATAAAATATCCCCCTCCTGCCCCTTTTACCTAGTGTAAGCCACCTCCCCTAAGATGTGGAATCTGGTCACTTGGCCGGAAAACTCACAGCAAGGGACAATCTTCTTACTGTGATCATAAGAAAAAGCCTGTGTTCTCCCCCCCCGGCAGATTTTTCAGGTTTTTCCTTATGCTCACTGAAGATTGTCCCTCTCTGCGATCCATCCGGACAGTCTTGCTGCTATGAGGTGAGCAGTGTTACATCAGTAAAAGGGGCGGGAGGAGGATACTTTACCATTCAATTACTCTTGCACAATAACTCTGACAGTATTGAAATAACCCTCTCCATGGCCCAAATACTAAGAAGATTAATTGGAGTTGCTTTATTGCAAAACATTACTATCCCTTTAACCCTCTGAGTGCCAGAGAGGTATCCAACGCATTGAATTGTAATGCATTTGGATACCTCTCTAGCACTCAAAAGGGATAACCCCTGAATACTATAATATTCTCCACCTCTGGTATGTTATTGGGCTTTCTACTTATTTTTTTGATTTTGCTTTTTCCTGCAGTTTAAGTGGACCTGACACCTTGGATTAAATGTATATATTTAAATATATTATTCAGAACTGCATATGCACCAGGTGAGCTAAAAATGCAGCAGATGAATTGTTTGGTAAATAATATACTATATGCCCTCAGTGCAACACATACATTAACCATTTGAGTGCCATAGTGGTACTATGCAATGCATTGCATTAATTGACATACCATGCTGCACATAAACATATCACTTTCCAGAAATAAAACTAACGATATCTCCTATAGCATGCATCTGCTTATATTTTGGGTAGAATGATACATAAGCTGTAACGAATTACGTTTTTAAATATGCAAACATAATTCAAGGTGACAGTTCCAATTTAATAACAAGGACAAGTGAAGAAGAAGTAATATGACACAAATGAGAAAGAAGGGGATAGGGAAAAAAAGAGAAAGGGGCGCCTTATAGAGTAGTAATGTAATGTAAAATAAATCCACAACCCGTCCCTAGTTCAGGGTACCACCCTGGCGTCCAAAAAAGGCCAAACTTGTTTGCGGGCCCTATAAGCCCTACATATATCTGAACAAGAAAAGGCAAAAATAACAAGCCCCTATCTATAGATACCAAACTACCATATCCCAATACAAATCCTTAAAGTCATATTGTTGTAACATTGGTCAGTCTCACACAGAGATAACATATTCACATAACTAGAGACTATCTAAACTATCTGTCTTGGATTATCATGATCTAATTACTCCAACAAATGGATCAAATCATCTCATATAATATAAACAGCATTACATGTCTTTTCCTCTCACTGTATGAAAATTCTAAAAAGAATACAACAAATTTTATGCACTATAATACAAAATTATTGATCAACGATGCAGTATAGCACAGGGATGCCAGACTATGTATATGTTAAATTATATTGTGCCTTCTACAGTCTCATTTAATCCTATCAGTGTTACTGTCTCCAGCTTAAAAATCCCAAAAGACTCCCAATTGATTAATCGTTGAGTCCTATTATAAAACGTAGAGGACTTAATATGCTCGATTGGAGTAACTCGCAGGATAGTACAATCACGATTATGTGTCGTCATACAATGACGAGAAACACTATGTAAATTGTATCCATTTTTTTTTCTTCTATGCTGTCCAAACCTCGCATAAAGCTTTTGCATGGTTCGTCCAACATATTGGAGACCGCACTTGCACTCTATCAAATAGACTACAAATTCGGTCTCGCAAGTCAAATATTGTTTGATCTTAAACATTTCTTTTGTAGAGTTTGACATAAATCTTCTTGTATCGTGACTGATATTCCTACAGGTAAAACACCTATCACGTCCACATTTAAAGGATCCTACTTTATCCAAAAATGTCTTTTTTCTAGTAGTATTTTGTCCACTAATTTTAATTTACTTGGCGCCACATGACTCTTTAGAGTTCTGGCCCTCCTAAAAATTATCTTTGGTTTTTTTGGAAGAATAAACTTCAGCAATGGATCTCTTTGTAAAATTGGCCAATCAGTTTCTAAATAGACACTGATTTCTTTATGCGCCACATTGTACTGAGTTATAAAACTACATTTATTGCCAGTATTCTATTTTTCATTCTTTTACCACTGTTTTTATTATTATTCTTTTTACAAATCTCACTATTAACTCCTTGGTCCCCAATAATTTATTTCCTGCATTTGCTTCTTGCTTTCTCAAAACAGCTTTTAATTAAACCTGCTGGGTATCCTTTTCCACAGAACCTATTTTTTGAAAAATCACTCTGCAGATCAAATTCACTGATTTCTGAGCAGTTTCTACGTAACCTCAAAAACTGTCTGTACGGAACATTATTAAGCCACTATTTATAATGTGAACTATTATAATCTAAAAAACTATTAGTGTCCACTTGTTTGAAATGAGTGCTACTATTGATAATCCCATTAGTACCTGCTTTCAATTTCAGATCCAAGAAGACTATCTCAGTGGGACTAAAAGTAGATGTAAATTGTATGCCCCAAGGGTTACTATTAAAATAATCTGTGAATGAATCAAGTGTGTCCCTATTCCCCTTCCAAATAATAATAAGATCATCAATGAAGCAGCGAAAGAAGACGAGATTCGCACCGAATGGGCAATCATGCCCTAAAATAAAACTCAAAAAAATCCATAAATAAATTGGCATAACTCGGCGCGAATCTCATCCCCATCGCCACTCCCTTGATCTGTCTATAGTAAGTATCTAAAAAAAGGAAAAAATTGTACTCCTAAATAAGCAAAATGGAATCTATAATAAATTGACCCTGTTTCAAAGGAATATAAATATCTAAACCCAAAAAGTGTTCTACTGCCTTAATGCCAGTTTTATGGGGTATACTTGAATACAAAGCCGTCACGTCTGGTGTTGCTCAACTAAAATCATCCTCCCAAATAAAGTTTTCTAGCAAGTTTAACAAGTGTCCCGTATCTCTAAGATAGGAATCTAACCCAATGACACATCTCTGTAACCAGTAAGCAACACATTTGGACAAATGTGATGTAATTCTTTCAATGCCAGATATAATTGGGTGTCCAGGTGGATCCGAGAGGGACTTGTGTATTTCGGGGCAAATGATAGTAAATTGCACATTTAGGATGGTTCCACATACACAAAGTCCCTCTCGGATTTGGACAAAATTCCCTCAAGGTATGCCTCCTCTATTAGACTACTGAATTCAGTCAAATATTCTTTCGTAGGGTCACTTTTAAACGTTTCATATTGAGTATTGTCACACAAAATACGCATAGCCTCTTTTATATAGTCTGTTCTATTGCAGATAACAACACCCACGCCTTTTTTGGCACTTTTTATGACTATTTCTACATTGTTTTGTAGGCTTCTGATTGCATCAAATTCATTTTTATTGAAATTATGATGCATGTCACTATATGATCTCCTTGTAAGGTCTTTAAAATTATCTAATACCAAGGAGTGGAAAATTTCAATAAAACTCCATTTACTATTTATAGGGTAAAATTTTGATTTTGGCCTAAATTTAGTGTGAGTATAGCTATACAAAATACTATCAACATCATTCTGAATATCAACCTCATCATCTTCTATCTCAATACAACCTTTAGGTTCCTCAACCTGCAAATTCTTATCTTCCAACATTAATTGTTCATTGATAATTTCATTCTTATTGAAATGTCTTTGCAAAGTGATCTTCCTAATATATCTATCCATATCCACATAGAGATCAAATAGATTAGGAGTTGCCGTTGGACAAAATGCCAAACCTTTCTCCAACACTCCAGCTTCAGCCCCACTTTAATCCATATGTAGACAAATTGAAGATTTTTATAGTTTGGTGCTTACTACCACTCTGCTCTTTTTGTTTTTGTTTGCATCCCCCCCCCACTGACCCTAGTTCTTCTTCTATTTTCATATTTCGTTTTATTCCCATCTGTGGAGTCATCCACTCTCTGTCTTTCAACTGACCAAACACTGAAAATCTGTTCTGTGTACCTGTATTTGTGAACCCCCCCCCATAGTCCTGAGTCTTTGGGACAAAAAAATGTGAATTATTATCTTCATTATTTATTTGATGTTTATCATAAACTTGATTATTCCTGAAGCGGTTATATCTACCACCTCCTCTACCCTTACCTCTAAATCTACCAATAAACCTCCCTCTATTATATTGACTTGGAGTTTCTCTTATATCTCTCCCATAGGAAACCACCCCTCTGGAATCCCTTATTGCTTAAAAATTATTAGAACTCCTTAAAGGGATATTCCTATTTGGGAAGACCTCTTGATTATTTGGAGGGATATTATTTCCCTGTGGGTTCTCTATCTTTGGGGGCTCTTTTTCATCAACTATCCAGTCTAAAGGATCTCTCAATCCATTATTGATCCTATTCACATTTTTATCATCTTTCCATTTCCTAACCTGTACTACAGCATAATCCTTGATCTTCTTTGTTTTACGAGTAATGATTACATCTTCACATTTTTTTTTACATTCAATAACGTTTTTTCACTTAATTTCTCAAATTGTAAATTGCTCTTACTTTTTTCAATTTCCTTTCTAGTCTCCTCTATTTTTGGAGCTAAATCACTTAATTTGCCCTCTCTATACTTGATCAATAAACTCATCAATTGTACAGAACAGTTATCACCCTGTCTTAAAGGTTTCTTCCCAGAATGATGGAGGTAGATTTATCCTTAAACCACGAGGGATTATTTTTTCCTCCACATAATATTTCATCATGGATATATCTCACCAATGTTTAGCCTCAAAACATAGCTGATTCTCTAAAGTATAGAACAGCCCTGACAATTCTTCGCTCAAACCGTTCTCTACAATTAGGGAATCAGCATTTTGAGCGCCTTCATATACCAACCTATTCCTAATCAATTCACGATCTCCATTACGATTAAATAATGCTTGCATGATAAAGATTGAAAATGTAAATAACAACAGTAAAACAATCACATTCAGTTGATTAAATTCAAAAATGAAAAAACTTAATAAAAGAGTCTCTAGCCTTATGTGATATTATTGTAGTATAGATCTTGCTTGTAGTATGAGTTGTCCACCCTTTTAAATAGTTGCCACAACTGCCAGCCTCAACGGATCAAATAGTCCCCGTGGAAACTGTAATAAAAATGAGAAAGAAGGGGATAGGGAAAAAGAGAGAAAGGGGCTCCTCATAGAGTAGTAACGTAATGTAAAATAAATCCATAACCCACTCACAAATGAGAAATGTAGAGAGAAGACTGAATCACTGAGCTGCCTTGATGACTAACTAGATGGGTAATTTAAGGTGAAAAAAAGTTGGTTTTAGGTGAGGTCTTTAGACAATGGATTACCAGCATGGCCGGATCTATATACCAGGTTTCCGTAGGCAAGACACTCTAGTCCCCTTAGCTTCACCCATGGCCATATAACCACTCCTCATATGACCACCATCCCTAGTCCCATTCACTGTTCCATGACACAGAAAATATTGTTGGCCTATAACAAGCAAGAATAAGAAAAAAAGCTTTGGCTCTCTGGTTGATTGAGATATTGCCAACCAATTGCTCTGCAGTGCTCTGGAGATCTCTCTAGCAACCAAGGTGTTAAATAATATTTGTTAAATGGGGTATAGAACTGGTACAGGGGCACTGAGATTATTCTGGTCACAGCCTCAGTTTAGAATGTGGGTGTGGTCAGCACAGCTGAGGGTCCCCTCAAAGTTTCAAGCTCTAGGCAGCTGCCTAATCTGCCTATTGGGAAATGCAGCCCTGATTACCAGACTTTGATTTTACTGCCCTTAACAATCCAAGTGATTTAATTTACTACAAGAAGATTATATTGAATAGTTGCAAATTTGTTGAAGGTTTAACCCACTTGAATGCTAGAGGAGGTTTCCAAAGCATTGCATTGCTTTGGAGAACTCTGCAGCATTCAAGAGGTTAAACCCCCCATTTAAGTTAATGGAAACGTGGTTATTTTTATTTGTCCCATATGGCAATGATAAAATCAGCCTCTCTAGCGTTCAAAGGTTTAAAGCCTCATTTAAATCAATGGGAACTTGAAGAATTTTTGTCTCCAAAAATGCAGTAGTTTTCAGCAGAATTTGCACCTCTTTCTCTTCCAGAATTCCATCTCATTGGGGGAGGTGCACTAAGGGGTGATAAAGTGGAGATAACTTCTCCAGTGATATCATTTCTCCAATAATTCCTATGTTATTCTATAGAGCCAATGCACTAAGATTTATCGGGAGAGATGCACTAAGGAATGATAAAGAGGTGGTAAAGCGGAGAAGACTTTTCCAGTGATATCACTTGTCCAATTTTTATGTTATTCTATGGAGCCAATACATTAAGATCTTATTGCATAGGCTCTGTAGAATAACTGGAACTGGAGAGGTTTTCTCCACTTTATCTTCATGTGGCGATTTAATATTGATATCAGTAGTGCTTACAGGTAGCCATCAATGACAAATTCAGCAACTATCATTTTCATTTTGTAGCCCTTCCTTTGATCTCTAAACAGCTCCAGTAATATGTACAAAGACCATGGTTGTTGTAGTAGCTTATCTCTGGAAACCGGGTATGACCATTGTTCCCTATTTAGATGACTGATGAAAGCTGACAGTGAACCACACTCAGCTAGCTTTATCTCTTCTTCAGTCTGTGGTATGGCTGGTCAACCTGCAAAAATTCAACTTGCTTCCAGAGAAGCACAATAATTTGCTAGGGCTGATTCTAGACTCTGACTTAGAAAAGACCTTCTTACAATCAGATAAAAAGACATGCTTCTTCATCAAGTTCACCTCTTCAAGTAAGCCAGGACCATGACACCTCATGTCCTATTTACATAAAAGCCTGGAGATATCCCTGCATTTTGTCAAAACCATCACAATGCTTAAGAGGAAGAGTTACACAAAATGGATGTCAAACACGTCTTCTGTGTTATTTGCATACAACCAGCTCATTCTAGAAGTCTCCATTCCTGTTTGTGAAAATTTTTTTGCAAAATTGATACCTTTATTGGCTAACTAAATAGATTTAAAATGCAAGCTTTCAAGACTTCTTAGGTCTCTTCCTGAGAAATATGAATATGGCTAACACGGTACCAACTCCCATTCCTGTTTGTGAGCATCTTTGGACCTTCTAAGGGAATAAAAGTCTCTAAAGAACTTTTGTAATATGGGTCAATGTAACAATGACACAAGAATATACAGCTCAAGGGAAGGCTATATATTTTTTGAGAGCTCATTCCTCTAATGCCAATGCCATGAGAAACAGAAGCTTCCATTGAGCAGATGTGTACAGCCACCACATGGAAGAGAAAGCATGCATTTGCTAAACACTACATGCGGTCTATCAGCATCCTGGGAGGCTGCTTTCACAAAAGCCTTTCAAGCACATGCGACCTTGTTTACTTCCTTTGGTTCTTAATTTAATTTCCCTCTCTGTGTGCAATGTGGAGGAATTTTTTGCCTGTCAATTCCTTTTCCATCGGGTCTCCTTTGGTAACATGTAGACTCTAATTGTTCACAAACACAAAAGACTTTTTTCTGCATAAATCCTAGTATCTGGTTAGTTTCTTATGGTGGGGTAAGGGTCCATTTTTAACATTTCTGTCATACCTGGTGAGGTGGGACCTCTCTCTCTCTCTCTCTGTGCTACCAAAGGAGACATGAAGGAATTGACAGGTATATTTTCCACTGATTTTTTTAGGGAACTTTTAACCCCTTGAATACTACAGTCATTTGTATTTCTTCCTCTGGGCAGAATTGCTGCACCTTTGCTTTTTGAATAAGGACCAATGAGAAGGCAGAGTAAGCAAGCAGGCTAATAAGTGAAACGCAACATACTTAAGGACATAATCAGGATGATAAAGAGGTAAAATTCTGGAGCAAGTCACCTGCACTGTAGGAGGACAAATTAAAATTCCCATTGATGCTTTAAACCCTTTGAGTGCCTGACAGGTATCAAATACATTGCTCTGGCACTCAAAGGGTTAACCTCTTCAATGCTAGGGAGGCCTTCAAAGCATTGGGACACAATTCAAGGGATTAAAAGCCCTATTTAAATTGATGGTATTTTGAATGCCAGAGGGGTATCCAACGCATTGCGAGCAATGCATTGGATACCCCTTCTGGCACTCAAATGGATAATTGTCCCCTATAATTCAGCTGGTTTGCCCCACAGCTGCACCTGTTTAGATTCTTGAATACAGCCCATAAATGTTATGCCTCTGAAAATAGGAGAACTCATTATTATTATGATTATTATTATTATTATTATTATACACAGCTTTTTATGCCTGATGCTTATTTCATCCATTCATCAGTTACTAAGGAGGTATCTTGCTATTCACTGGAGTTATCTCACCTGCTGCATCAACTTAATATAATAATCCTCAGTAACAGCTTTATGAAAACACAGACCTGATTTATACTATCAGTAGAGACAGGTCACATAACATTTATAGTTTGTTACGACTGATGCTTTTCTTGCAGCTCTGCAGAGGAGTCTGTGATTGGAAATCAGAGGCACCTAAATGTCACAGCACATCAGTTCTTAATTTGGAAATCTACTTAAGGGTATAGTGGGCTAGTATCAGAATATGAAATGTGTGCTGCCTTCCTCGGCTCTAGAAAGCGTGTGGGTGACATTAAAAGGTAGAGAGAATAAAGGAAAATTAATTACTGATAAAGCAAAATGCTAAATTGATCTCCCGTAGAACTTTTTTTTTATATTATTTTGAAGGAATTATTTATTTAAACCTTTGAATGCCAGAGGGGTACACAATGCATTGCAAAGTAATGCATTGCATACCCCTCTTACACTCAAAGGGTTAATATAAAAGAAGATATTGTATTAAAGCGGAACTACTACCCTACATAAAGTCCCCCTCCTATAATTAGGCATATGGCGACTAGCTTCTTAATAGTGTTATTATCTCACACAAGTACCAGGTTCTGAAGTAATCCTTATTCTTGGAGACCGGAAGCCAGGCTTGCACACAGACATCTAGGCTTAGAGACGTCTGCGCATCTGCACTGTCCACAACTCCACAGAAGTCCAGTGATGGTAACCCACCTAATGAGGGATTATACAGACGGATAACTAATAAGAAAATAATAAAAGCCTAAGAAAAACTCAGAGGATGGCCTTATTTGACCACTATAGTACAGCTTACTTGTCCCTGACTGGCATTTCCTTAACCCTTTGAGAGCCAGAGAGGTATCTAAGCATTGTAACGGAATGCATTCAGAAGCCTTTACTTATTGATTATGGGCCTATATTTGAGTCCTTGTCCAGGTAGGAGTGAGCAGGACTGAAGAAACCCTCCCACATCATGTCACCAGTGACATCAGAGGCTTTCCCTGACCATACCCACTCTCCTACCCGGTTCTTAGAGTAGGATGGAAGCAGAGGAGCCATGCTGCTACCCTGCATCACATTTAATGATCTACCAGCCAAATCAGCTGGGAGATCAATAACTGGGGGGGATATCAAGAGGGGTCTGATTAAACCTTTGAGTGTCAGAGAGGAATCCAATGAATTACACTGCAATGCAATGGATACCTTTCTGGCACTCAAATAAATAAAATAAAAAGTGTGCCAGAGGAGTGTCCAACACATCACTCCTTTGTAACTCATCCCTCAACCCTCTGATCCACTGTCCACATCCCCCCACATACCCAGTCTGCTCCCCAATCACCTGATTCCACTACAGACCTTGCACACACACTTTGACACACAACCCCCCAAACGTGCTTCTTAATGCATTTATTTAAATGTCTGCATTGAGAGATGTTTCAGATCATTGATTGTGATCAGAGGCCACTTATCTAATATTCAGAAAGGTGACTCTCTTTTCTCAGCCCATTTAAATGTAATCCTGGATAAAAAGCAAGAATGTCTGCTTCCTCTGTGCACATGTAAAACCAGATTTTAGGCCTCAGAAAAAAAAGATAATTTCTGCAGACACTAGCATAAAAACAGGGTATTTACGTAACTATAACCTCAGTTCATTTTCAGGTGTTTGTTTTCCCTTAAGCAGTCTTTCAATTAACTCATCTTTGCACAAGCTGGGAAATCCTAAAGAAGGGTCTGTTATGCACCTCTGAGGAAAGGGGTAGGAGCAACTGCTTTAAACAATCAGGATTAACCCTTAAAGACTCGTGAAGACCTGGCACGTCATTAGTGTCTGTGTCTTAATGACCGGTGGCACATCATGGGTTTTGTGACCAGAGCGCACCTGCGGGAGTATTGTGATCACTACGGGAGTCTGAAACTGACTGCTCTAAGACAGGAGTGGTCAGTTTCAGCCTCTCTTTCTGGGAGCCCACGTGTACTGGCTCTCTGAATGCACAGTTATTCCGATGCAGATTCCCATTTATTTAGATGAGATTTTTAAGCTCGTAATGTTTAATGCTAGAGAGGTCTCCAATGCATTGTAATGCATTCAGTGGTTTAAACCTTTGCTTGTCATGGAGTGCCCAATACACTACAAACTCCTTTTGCACTCAAAGGGTTAACTCTTTCATTGATCCATGGTGCAGTTGATCTGCCACAAGATATAGCTTAGATGGTTAATGCACCAGTTGTAGAATCTGTTGAAACCACAAATCACCCTTCTGAGGAAGTTAAAATGAGTAAGTAAAGATGAGACAATCTCAGTGCATCTTTCCTGATAAAATACCTAAAAAATTGTTCCACTTTTACATATGTGTTACAGATGTTTTGTGACTTCAGTGCCATGATACACAGACAAAGTAAACACCATACGAGTTCCCTTTGGTAATAAAAATACATTTAATGAATTGAATCACTGACATAAAATAAATTAGAATCAGCATGCACTAGTCAGGGTTCAGCAAATAGTCAGATTTGTGAGACCTCCTTTAATTAATGTTATTTTTCAAGTCAAGACTCCCACATAGAGATAAAAGACAATCCAGTGGATAGAGTGAGGAGGTGTTTATAAGGGGAATGAAGCATAGCACCAGTGGGAGGTCTGAACTTTTCCCATAACGGACCATATAACCCACTTCACATCACACTGCACCTTGGGCTTCTTCTACTGAGACAAAGCTTAACTATTTATTTAAGTGTCACAATTAATCTGATTTCCAGTTCAAGCAACTGTCAGTGCTGCTAGGCCTGTTGTGTATTTAAAAAAAAAAAAAAAAAAAAAAAAAAAAAAAAAAAAAAAAAAAATATATATATATATATATATATATATATATATATATATATATATTAATAATAATGACTGGACACCTCTATTAAACTTCCTGAGGTCTGTACTGTTAACCTTTTGTGTGCCAGAAGGGTTAAAAGGAACACCCCTTGTTCTAATAATTACCTTACATTACATTAACTATGGTCAGAAATCATAATTAGTTATTAATGAGTTATGAGTTATGAATTAATCAGTGGCTCAAATACATACGCCTCTTATGAACTTAATGGGAACATTCTAGGAGTGTGGTTGCTAGAAAAACACCTGGGAGTCTTTGTAAACTTCAAATTTGGCTTTCAAAAGGAGCCTTGGATAAATCAAGGGAAGAGCTATTGTCTGGTCAAGGGGGATGATAAACACTCGAGACACATACAGGAGGATAGGGTAAGGCTCATCACCACCTTTATCCCACAATATGGGAAGCTATGTACTTTGGTTAAAGCTCTGTTACTCATGTTACAGACTAATTCATGTTTGGCCCACATACTGGAAGGTGGCTGTGATTTTGTGGCGAAACGAGGGATTACCGTTGGAAACATGGTTTCCCCCAGTTTTTTTCTCTCAAAACGCAGCACACCCACATGGTTATCTACCGAAGTTTTTTATAAGTGTGGTGCTGCAGTGTGTATATGTAGTGATGTGGTGAGGGTGTCAAAGGAATTTATTAGTACAGTTGATGGATTTAAATATGACATTTCCTGCCACATAAACTGCAACACACGCTGCATCATCTATCTGTTTACCTGTAAGGGGTGCTGTGTCCAGTATGTGGGCTGCACGAGTCGCCTCCTTAAGATAATAATAATAATAATCCTTTATTTATATAGCGCACACAGATTCCGCAGTGCTTTACACTCATATTGGTTCCTGTCCCCATTGGGGCTCACAATCTAAATTCACCTATCAGTATGTTTTTTGGAGTGTGGGAGGAAACCGGAGTACCCGGAGGAAACCCACGCAAACACAGTGAGAACATACAAACTCATTGCAGATGTTGGTGGGATTTGAACCCAGGACCCCAGTGCTGCAAGGCAACAGTGCCACTGTGCTGCCCATAAGGATAAGGGAGCATCTATGCCAAATCACCATACAAGAACAGGTTTCAGCGGTGGCAAGACACATTTGTGAAAGCCATCAGGGAGATGTTTCACTCTGTAGCTTTCAAGGTATAGAAAGAGTTAACCTGCCTCCAAGAGAAGGAGATATGTTGGAACTTATTAATCAAAGGGAGGCTTACTGGATTTTCCAGTTAAAAACCAGGTTGCCTCTAGGCCTTAATGTAGAGTGGGACATCAGCCATGTTTTATAGTCTATCTATGTGTGGTGCTTTTGTTTCTTTATATTAAGTCTTCAATAATATGTGTTATGTTTTTGTAATAATCATTATTATCCTTTTTGATGATGGTTAGTGGGTGAATAGAAAGATAGTGGGAATATAACACAAGAGACATATGGGGAGTTTTTCAAACATATCTATGCATTGTGGTGGCTTTTCCTATAGAACTTATAGATGTGAATATTTAATTTTTTTTTTTGTAAATATATCCATTTAGAGTGTGCCTTTAAGTACATATTATATATGGGATGGCTATTGGTATGAGTGGATTAATACTAGATTTGCCTTTAATTTGAGATTTGTGTTGAGAGTTAAATCCTAGCCAAGTCTCGTGGATTCTTCTTGCGGATTGGCTAAGTATTTGATGACCAGTTACCACAAACCTTTCCAACTGAAGTTAATTTTAAGTTTATATAAACTAGAATCTTTTTATCATTTTTTTATGTCTTTGAGTAAGAGCTCTACAAGCGTGAAACGCGTTAGACCATTAAGCGAAGGTCGCTTATGAAAGTTGGTAACATCTTCTCTATCCCTGTGTGATGATACCGTACTTGTAATTTTACATTCAAGTTTCAATAAAGATTTATGAAGTTTTTTTATAAGCCACCTGATTGTCAATGCTTGGAATACAGAGTGCCGTCCAACTCTTTGTTGCTACATATGCAGTTTGCTATACCATCTCTTCCACCTGTGACTTATATTTCTCATTCATAAATTACTCACTACTGGGGCATTTCTAATCGACATAACCTCCATCATATGTGCATATATCATTGCTATATACCCTGACAAAGCTGTGTTGAATGGCGAAACGCGTTGGGGGGATGCAGGTTAGCCTTCCTTAACAATCAAAACAGTACCAGCATTATAACAAAGCGGATGTGTGGTTGTAATCGAGTTCAGGATTAGAGTGTGGAAGGCTCTGAGCAAATTGCCACGAGGGACAGTAGTAGGGAACAACCACCTGTCTGCATTGTGGATGCCGTAATAATACTATCCCATCTTGCTTATCCATATAATAACTCAACTGAATAGAAGAGAGAGAGAATCTCACATTCTAGTCAATTTAACGCTCGGAAATAATATAGACGCCTGATACATTGTAAGTTACGGATAGACTGATACTGAAAGAATCCGTAATTACTGGATGGTGATAGGAATGCACGCCTAACAAACTAATCCACATAGCAAAATCCACAAGATAGGACCTGTGGCCTAGCACACATCAATAGAATTGGATTCCAAGGGCAAGTTTATCCTTATTGACATTTAATCATCAAGTACTTGAAATAATTATGGTTATCTGGATACATTAACAGATAACAATCATAGACTGGTTACACTATAGATAGTCTGACTGAGATAACTCAGTGGCACAAGAAGGGTTAAAATCAAGTTTACTCTATCTCCTCATGACATATAATGGAGAGTGTGTGATTTAAAAACACCCCAAG
Organism: Rhinophrynus dorsalis; assembly: GCA_037306005.1. NCBI lineage: Eukaryota > Metazoa > Chordata > Amphibia > Anura > Rhinophrynidae > Rhinophrynus > Rhinophrynus dorsalis. Next base: position 89,215,688 of record CM074718.1, on the reverse strand, counting down.
AGTAATGAATCATTGAAGAAGGGATAATTAGCGGTACAGCAAGGGTTAAAATGGTGTTCACTTTAATCTCCTCACAATACATATGATGGAGCGTATGTCGATTAGATATACCCCAGTAGTGAGTAATTTATGAATGAGAAATACAAGTCCCAGGTGGAAGAGATGGTATAGCAAACTGCACACCCGAGGGACACAACACTACCCAGGTGGCCAACAGGGGTTAATTTATCTAACAACAGCAGTAAATACTCCGGCCCACACCTGACTGATTGTTGTGACCCGTACCTGTTGCTCGTCGGGTCGCGTCCGTGCTCCTTCCACGCGTGCACGGCCTTTCCCCGTTCTATTTCCGCATTTCCTGACGTCACGCGTCGTGACATCAGGACGTAGGCAGGTCTATATAATCCTGCCTTCCTCTCGGCTCGGTGCTCTTTTGTTGAGCTCGCGTGTTTCGAGTGTTTGGTCCTCCTTATCTCTGCGCCGGGCTGTTTTTCGGTCTCTCTCTCTCGCTCGCACTTCTCTCTCCCCTTTCTTCCCTTACAGTCTCCTCTCCTTGCCCTCGGTCCCCTCGGGTTTGTTTTTGCCCTGCTCAGTTATATTCACACTCTTTGAGTGTTCTCTGCATCTTTCTCAGTATACTAGCTTTCTGCAAACTCCAAGCTCATTCCTTTGCCTGGAGACAGTTTCCAGAAAGCTGTCAGTACAAAAGAGCCTATCAACACCTCTGCAAGTGTAAAAAAAAACAAAAAAAAAAAACCCCAGTGACAGGATGGAGTCTTCTGGAATTATTGAGGCCCTTAACTCATTGGGAAACCGTATATCTGCTCTGACTCTGTCAGTGCAAGAACTACAAGCCAATCAGGCTCATCTACAGCAACAGTTGCATGACCTGCAACCTTCTTCTCCTCCTGCTGCATCTGCCTCCGGAAGTATTGGGGTACAGGAAGGTGAAGGGGTCCCGTTTCATGAACCTAGAGTGCCTCTCCCAGAGCGTTTCGATGGGAATAGGACTCGGTTCAGAGCTTTTATCACCTCCTGTGAGTTATTATTCGCCTTAAACCCTCAAACCTACGCTACGGATTACGTCAGGGTTCGTACCGCCATTACCCTCCTGCCGGGAGAACCACAATCCTGGGCTCACCACCTACTACAGACCTCCAGTTCAGTACTTGATTCCTGGTCTGCTTTTCGGTCTGCTATGGAGGCATTATATGAGAATCCCTTCCGGTTATCCACTGCTCAAAACACTCTAAGATCTCTGGTTCAGGGCAAGAGGCAAGTGGAAGACTACGTTACCGACTTCCGTAGACTATCTAGCGACACTGAATCGAATGAGGCGGCCTTACTTGACCAGTTCCGTCATGGTCTGTCGGAGAGTCTGAAAGACGAACTCGTCAGAGGGCCGTTGCCCACACATTTAGAAGATCTAATGCATCTCGCCATTCAGAACGATCGACGGTTACGAGAGAGACGTAGGGAGAGAATGGCGTCTGTCTCTACACCCGTAAGAAGACATCCTCCGACTTCTTCTGCCTTGGCAGAATCCCCTACTTCTATGGCTACGTCTCCTTCCGCTGTACCTGAAGAACCCATGCAAGTGGGTATCGTCCGTGGCCCTCTCTCCCGGGCAGAAAAGGAGCGACGCAGACAACTCAACCTCTGTCTTTACTGTGGAGCCAATGGTCATTTGCTGAGATCTTGTCCGTCTAGACCACGTTCCTACCCAGGTAGGGATTTGTTCACTTTAACTTCTTGTTCTACTTCCGCATCACTTCCCTCCACTTACATGTCTATTCTTGTCACCCTCCAGTGGAACGGTCAACAGAGTAAAGTAACCGCACTAATTGACTCCTGGGCAAGTGGCTGCTTCATTAGTCAAGAATTAGTCTCTACACTGAAACTTCCCGTCAGGAATAAAAGACATCCACTGGCAGTGCTAATGGCCGATCAAAGCCGCTTGCATTCCGGGCCCCTCACTTTGGAGACCATGCCATTAATCCTCATAGCCACGGAGGGTCATAAGGAAGAGATTCACTTTGATGTTATGCCCTCTCTTTTATTTCCGCTTATCTTAGGCCTTCCCTGGCTTCGTATCCACGATCCACATATTATATGGTCCTCTGCGTCCATGCAGTTTCACTCCATTTATTGTAAGACCCACTGTCTGCCTTGCAATACAACTGCTGTTCTTTCCTTACCCTACACGTCACCTTGCACATCAGGCATACCCGTGCAGTATCAATCCTATTACGATGTCTTTGACGTAAAAAAAGCAACCACTTTGCCACCCCATAGACGTTTTATTGTCCAATAGAACTTCTTCCAGGTGCTACTATACCTTTTGGGCGAATATATTCCTTATCAGGGCCTGAGTCACAACATTAAAAGAAATACATCGAAGAAAGTCTACAGCAAGGGTTCATCCGCCATTCTACCTCACCGGCGGGGGCTGGAATATTTTTCGTACCCAAAAAAGACGGTGGGCTACGTCCCTGCATAGACTATAGGGAACTCAACAAAATAACCATCAAGAACCGATACCCACTCCCACTCATCCCAGAACTTCTTGAACGCTTATCCTCAGCGACTATATTTTCTAAAATCGATTTACGGGGAGCGTACAATCTGGTACGAGTCAGAGAAGGGGATGAATGGAAGACGGCCTTTCGAACTCGGTATGGACACTATGAGTATACCGTAATGCCGTTCGGTCTATGTAATGCACCAGCGACTTTCCAGCACTTCATCAATGACGTCTTTCATGACTTGCTCGATCAATATGTCATAGTGTATTTGGACGATATTCTCATCTACTCTACCACTATTCCGGAACATAGATCACACGTACAGACCGTTCTTGCACGTTTACGCACCCACAGTCTATATGCAAAGCTGGAGAAGTGCATCTTCGAGACGCAAGAGATTGACTTCCTTGGTTTCCTCATTTCTCCCGGTTGTATCAAAATGAACCCCAGAAAAGTGTCAGCTATACTGAATTGGCCCATTCCCTACGACAAAAAGGCTGTACAAAGATTCATTGGCTTTGCCAATTTTTACCGGAGATTCATTCGCGGTTTCTCTAAACTGATAGCCCCATTAACAATGCTAACCAAAACTGACGCTCGGTTTTTCTGGACCACAGAAGCCCAAATTGCGTTTGACTCCCTTAAACAAGCCTTTACACAGGCACCTGTACATCTTCAGCCGGACACAACCAGACCGTTCTACCTGGAGGTCGATTCCTCCAATACTGCCACGGGAGCCGTACTTTCGCAACACTGGGGCATCCATGATTCACTTCACCCCGTAGCTTTCTTTTCGAAATGTCTATCCTCATCCTAACAAAACTATGATATTGGGGAGAAAGAGTTATTGGCTATTAAATGAGCACTAGAGGAATGGCGTCACTTACTGGAAGGATCTGTAAACCCAATTACCATCTACACAGATCACAGGAATCTAGAGTATCTTAGATCAGCCCGCAGACTCCGTCCTAGACAGGCCAGATGGGCCCTTTTCTTTTCTCGCTTCTCTATGCATATTACATATAGACCTGGAACCAAGAATGGAAAGGTGGATGCCTTGTCCCGAATGTTCGAACCCCCCGATGCAGGGTCCAAAACTCTGGATACGATCCTTCAGTCCCATCACTTCTTGTGTCTCCATAGTGATTTGCTGACTAAAATCAAGCAATTGACTACTCCGTCTCCACTGCTTGTACAAAGACATGCACTTACCTATTCTGATGGGTTTCTCCATCATCAAAACCGCATTTATGTTCCACCACCGTTACATCAGGAAACCCTTCATACTTTTCATGACCTTCCTTCAGCTGGTCATGGAGGAATCCACCAAACAACGCAAGGAATCCAAAGATATTTCTGGTGGCCCTCAATGAAACAAGACATCGAGTCCTATGTCTCCTCTTGTGATGTTTGCCATAGATCAAAGAGCAGACATTCTAAACCACCTGGTTTGCTCCGTCCTCTCTCTGTTCCCACCGGTCCTTGGAAAGATATTGCCTTGGATTTCATAGTGGACTTACCGAATTCCAACTCGCATAACACTATACTAGTGATAGTGGACCGGTTCACTAAAATGGCGCATTTCATACCATTCAAAGGATTGCCTACAGCAGAACAGACAGCAACTCTTTTTCTTCGGGAGGTATTCCGTCTACATGGCATACCCTCTACTATCACCTCGGATAGAGGATCTCAATTCACCTCAAAGTTTTGGAAAGCTTTCTGTTCCGGAATACAAATCAAATGTAATCTTTCTTCAGGATACCACCCACAAACTAATGGGCAGACCGAGAGGACTAATCAAACATTAGAACAGTACCTCCGCTGTTTTTCTACTCATTTACAAGACAATTGGTTCCAACTACTACCCCAAGCAGAGTTTGCATATAACAACCATTTTCATCGGTCCATCAAAATGTCCCCCTTTTATGCTACTTATGGATACCATCCAGCTCTTTTACCCGACATGCCTGTTAAGTCAGCAGTTCCTACTGCTAATCACCGAATCCTAGAGTTACAACAGACCCAAAAGAGGCTACAGACCCTGTTAAATCAAGCCCAAGTAGCTTACAAGACACAAGCAGACAAAGACCGATGTATCAGTCCGACATACCGAGTCGGTGACAAGGTATGGTTATCGTCTGCCACAGTACGCTTATCCTGTCCTTCCCGCAAGTTGGGACCACGCTTCCTAGGACCATACAGTATTTCTCGTATCATTAATCCAGTCACCTACCGTCTAGCTCTACCAGAATCACTCCGCATCCATCCTACATTCCACGTTTCTCATCTCAAACCTTGGACACCCAGTCCTTTTCCTAACTGACATCCTGCCTGCCCTCCACCATTAGACGTAGATGGATCTATTGAGTATGAGGTGCAAGAAATCCTTGACTCTCGTCTTCACAGAGGACGTCTGGAATACCTAGTACACTGGAAGGGGTATGGACCTGAAGACCGTTCCTGGGAGCCAAGTACCAACCTACGTGCTCCGGCCTGCCTACGGTCCTTCCATAGGGCTCATCCTGATCGTCCGGGCCCCATGTCTGCCCGGAGGGCGTCCGTCGGGGGGGGAATCTGTTGTGACCCGTACCTGTTGCTCGTCAGGTCGCTTCCATGCTCCTTCCGCGCGTGCACAGCCTTTCCCCGTTCTATTTCCGCATTTCCTGACGTCACGCGTCGTGACGTCAGGACGTAGGCAGGTCTATATAATCCTGCCTTTTCTCGGCTCGGTGCTCTTTTGTCGAGCTCGCGTGTTTCGAGTGTTTGGTCCTCCTTATCTCTGCGCCGGGCTGTTTTTCGGTCTCTCTCTCTCGCTCGCCCTTCTCTCTCCCCTTTCTTCCCTTCCGGTCTCCTCTCCTTGCCCTTGGTCCCCTCGGGTTTGTTTTTGCCCTGCTCAGTTATATTCACACTCTGAGTGTTCTCTGCATCTTTCTCAGTATACTAGCTTTCTGCAAACTCCAAGCTCATTCCTTTGCCTGGAGACAGTTTCCAGAAAGCTGACATTGATATACTGCAACACCTCAATAGAGTAATAATATCAAAGAACGACAGGGAATGGCACGTAATTAATAGTGATAGCTGTCTTCTAAGGTGACAAGTCTACGACAGAAATGGAGGATTATCGATACTAATACCACAGAAGGAAAGTTAAACCAGTCGACAATATTATCACCAGGTGTTAGGCAGTATAGTTATACATAACGGCGCTACATCCCACACATTGCTTACATGATTATATCTAGTCTATGTAATTGTATATCTATAAATGAACAGTCACTACAATCAAACTGTCAGTCTCTGAGTAGGGTCAAGCGAGGTTAGCAAGAAAAGGACTCAGGATAACCAGTTCACAGTACCTCTGAGTTCGAGACTGGATCAGCGGGTATTTGGAGGCTCGAGGAGGTTCAAGACCGTATCGAATGGAAGTCAGACTGCAGGACAGAGTTCCCTTTAATCGAAGGTTTCGAAGTTAAGATAAGGTTCGAGGTCTTGGGGTATCGATAAGGTTCGAGGCAGGTTCGAGGTCTACGGACTACGAATCCTCTATTCTCCGCAGATTCAGGTTTGGACTTGAGGCCCAGGAGAACTGGAAGCAGGTAAGGGGAATACGAGTTCCTACACCCTCGACTGGCCGGGGCAACCCAAACCACTCGGAGCCCCAGAGGTGAAGGAACGAGTAGACTGGAACCAAACCTTGAGAGCAGCTGGAGGGACTCTCGTTGCGAGGCAGAAAGTTCCGAAGGGGAAGCGTAGTCCGGGAAAGCAAGGTCAAGCCGGAATCGAATCAGGAGCCAGAGGGACAGACAGAGACGTGGTCAGGCAAGGCTGGGTCAAGATCCTCGGGCAGTAGACAAGACTAGGTCGGAATTCAAGCAGGGTTCAGTACACGGAATCAACAAACACAGGAACTCGGCGACAAAGGTTTCTCTCAGACTTTTGGCGCTAAAATCAAGCAAGGTTTGATGGTAGATCCAGGTACCTAAAGCCTACAGCCGCCAATAGGATTAAAGGTAGGAGGAGCAGTCAGGAGCAGCATGAGCCGACCTCCGGACGGCCTGGAGCATCAGGATGCAGGCGATGAAAGGTCCGTACAAGGACCGGAGCATGGACCTCAGTAGCTGGCACCCAGGAACGATCAGCAGGACCATAGCCCTTCCAATCGACCAAATAGTGTAATCGGCCCCGAGATAGCCGAGAATCCAGAATCTTGCTGACCTCATATTCTGGATGACCGTCCACCAAAACAGGAGCAGGAGGAGTGGCCGGTTGGTAGAAATGGTTCTTGACCAAGGGAAGTAGAAGGGAGACATGAAAGGAATTGGCCACCTTCATGATGGATGGTAAATCAAGAGAATAGGTGACAGGAGTGAGCTGAGTCTTCATAGGAAAAGGTCCAATGAACCTGGGACCCAATTTACCAGAAGGCTGCTTCAAGCGAAGGTGTTGGGTGGAGAGCCAGACCTGGTCACCAGTCTGGTATGAAGGAGCAGGTTGCCGTTTCTTATCCGCCGTGGACTTGTAAGTGGAAGAAGCGGCTGTCAAAGAGCGATGAACAGAAGTCCAATGAAGACGGAGATTTCGTACTCTATTATCAGCTTCGGGAACATCGGATACCGGGAGGTTGGGCAACGTCTGAGGGTGATAGCCTAGAGCAGCATAGAAAGGAGAACACTTCAAAGCAGAATGGTAATGGTTATTGAAGGCAAATTCGGCCAGAGGGAGCAATGATGCCCAGTTATCATGATGTGAGTTGACAGAGTGACGGAGGTAGATTTCTAGAGTCTGATTAGTTTTTTCAGTTTGGCCATTGGACTGAGGGTGGTATGAGGATGAAAAGTTTAATTGAATCCCTAGGCGAGAGCAAAAAGCCTTCCAGAATTTGGAGGTAAATTGAGTACCTCTATTGGAGACAATTTGAGCAGGGACTCCGTGAATGCGGAAAATTTCTTTGATGAACACATTTGCCAGAGTTTGAGAATTAGGTAATCCCTGGAGGGGAACGAAATGGGCCTGTTTAGAGAAGTGGTCAACTACCACCCAAATCACAGTACAATGGTCTGAAGGTGGCAAGTCCGTGATAAAATCCATAGCCAGGTGAGTCCATGGAGACTGAGGAATTGGCAAAGGTTGAAGAAGCCCAACAGGTCTCTGATTGGATAGTTTATTTTGTGTGCAAAGCGTGCCAGCTTTGACGTAGGCTTCCACATCTTGTTTCAAGGAAGGCCACCAGAAGCGTCTAAGAAGAAACTCAGTATTCTTTGTAATGCCTGGGTGACCGGCCATAGTAGAGCGGTGTGACCATTTTAGGAGAGAGGACCGAAATCGCTTGGGGACAAATAGCAGATGAGCGGGTTTCCCTTGAAAACGTCCACTGAAATTATGTTGAAGGGACTTGATCCTTTGTACTATGGACAATGATAGAGAGGCCACAATATGATTGGAAGGAATTATGGGTTCAGGAGGAGGTTCTGGCTCTGTAGTGAAGAGTCGGGACAGGGCATCCGCCTTCAAATTCTTAGATCCTGGAATGTATGTGATAATGAAATTAAAACGGGTAAAGAAAAGAGCCCATCGGGCCTGCCTTGGGTTCAGGCGTTGTGCTTGTTCCAGAAATTGAAGATTCTTGTGGTCTGTCTGGATTATGACTGGAACTTGGGAACCCTCCAAGAGATGTCGCCATTCTTCTAGTGCCATTTTAATGGCCAACAGTTCTCGATTTCCGGTATCATAGTTCTTTTCCGCAGAACTGAATTGTTTAGAAAAGTAAGAACAAGGATGAAGGCGGTTAGTGACCTCGTCCCTCTGAGACAGGACAGCTCCAGCTCCTAATTCAGAGGCGTCAACCTCAATGAGGAAGGGTTTTGTAGGATCAGGGTAGTGTAACAATGGTGCGGACACAAATAGTCTTTTTAAACGTTCAAAGGCCTCTACTGCCTCTGCGGATTTGCGTTTTTCTTGGTGAAGGCTACCAGAGGAGCAGCTATAGCAGAGAAATTTTTAATGAATCTTCTATAGTAATTTGCAAATCCTAAGAAACGTTGCACCACTCTCAGAGTGGTTGGTCGTGGCCATTGAGAAACAGACTCTACTTTAGAAGGATCCATCAGAAGTCCTGAGTCAGAAACTATATATCCCAGGAAAGGGAGCTGGGAGGTTTCAAAGATGCATTTTTCCACTTTAGCGTAAAGATGATTTTCTCTCAGGTGATGTAACACGGTACGGACGTGTTCTCTGTGTTCGTGAAGCGAGGATGAAAAGATCAATATATCATCAAGATACACCACCACATAGGAGAGCAAAACATCCTTGAAGATCTCGTTGACAAAGTGTTGGAATACGGCAGGGGGCATTGCAGAGCCCAAAGGGCATGACGAGGTACTCGTAGTGGCCGTACGTGGTGTTGAAGGCCGTCTTCCACTCGTCGCCGTCTTTGATGCGAATCAAGTTATATGCCCCACTTAAATCCAACTTAGTGAAAATCTTGGCGTCTTTCAGAGCATCAAAGAGTTCTGGAATCAGGGGTAGAGGGTATCTATTTTTAATAGTCACCTTGTTTAGACCCCTATAGTCTATACAGGGTCTCAAGGTTCCATCTTTTTTGGAGACGAAAATGAACCTGGCACCTGCTGGCAAGGATGAATGTCTAATGAAACCCCTGGCCAGGTTTTCTTGTATATATTCCAACAGGGCCTTATTCTCTGGTTCTGATAGGAGAAAAGTTCTTCCTCTAGGAGGCATGGTTCCGGGCAATAAATCAATAGAACAGTCAAATGATCTGTGTGGAGGTAGCTCTGCTGCCTTTTGTATATAGAGAAGACGTCAGAAAAGTCTCTGTAGGGTTTAGGAATAGAATTCTCAGGGGTTGTTATGCCACCCACAAGGCCAGGTACAGGTATCTCAGAAAGGCAGTTCGAAAAGCAGGAAGAACTCCAGTTCGTTAATTGATCAGAACTCCAGTCAATTACTGGGTTGTGGAGGCGAAGCCAAGGAAGTCCCAAAATCACCGGAGAGGAAGGGCACTGTATGACATCAAGGTGAATAGTCTCTGAATGAAGAATGCCAGTCTGAAGAAGTAGTAGCTGAGTCTCATGGGTAACAAAGCCCTTTCCCAAAGGACCCCCATCCACGGTAGAGACCCGCAAGGGTTTGGCTTTCTGGACCAGTGGTATCGAGTGCTTGGAAGCAAACTCAGCATCAAGGAAAACTCCAGCCGCACCTGAGTCCAAGAAGGCTTTGGTGGAGACCGAGCCTATTGCCCAACTTAACCGAACAGGAACCATCATGCAGTTTAGGTGTAACGGTTTGTTTTGACACTCAGACCAGTAGGTAAAATAAAACAATCTTTTATTGAAAGAAATAAAATACAAAGGATCGCCCTCTACAGTTGACAGCAAATATTGCAAGCTATTACACAGTACACATAGCTTTAATATAATATACAGAAGGCACCCAACATAGGAACAGAGAATAGGGAACAGGACCCTAAAGGGTGTATGAGAACAATTTGTCAGTCTCAGCTGTGGGGTTTGGCACGCCCGTGTGGTGTAGAGATAAACTGAGCAAATGTGCACAGCACAGAGTTCATATAAAGATGAGTAGTAGATGTTCAGTGACCAGTGTAAGTTATAGCAGCACAGTAACCCAAGATAGCCCCCACGGCGTTCGTCAATAGATCAGTGAGCCTGCAAGTGCAAGAGTATGTAGCCCCCACGGGCGTGATCGAGACTAGCCTGAGATGCGAAGCTGGCGTTTTAGCCCCCACGGGCGTATAACTGGAGACCACTGTAAGCACAACATGAGCCAAGAGCTCCCGCGGGCGTTTACCTACGGATTGAGCAAGAGCTTGGAGCCTAACCTTGCCACCAATAGCCGCACCGGACACCTCCGTCGTTAACCGTGAGACCAAGAACCAAGGACGCCCAACCGGCCTAACAGGATTGACTGCTCTGCAAACGTAACCGGGAGTCGCCGTCCAAGTAGCGGCCAACTCAGCAGCAGTAGACTTACAAGGTAACGGTTCTATATTTAGAAAGGAGGTCCGGTCAGAGAGAAGTGGCAGTGCAAGGTTTAAAAGGTACGTTTGAATCTCCCAGGCTCGGTATGGTAGCTTAGCTCTGCAACGTGTAAAGGCTCGGTACAAGAGGCACAGCTTATGCAAGTCGGCAAGGAACTCTGCACAGATGGATGGGTTACCCAGGAGGGTAATGGTCACACTAGCTCGGCACAGCAATGCAGGATTCAGAATGTCACGGCGGCGACAACAAGCCAGGCAGCCGCGAGGATCTTGAAGCAGGAAGTCAGCCAGCCGGGTCGTAGCACGTAGAGGGTTCTCAAACAAGCCGGGTCGGAGCACGTAGAGGATTCTCAGCCAAGCCGGGTCGTAGCACGTAGAAGATTCTCAGACACGCTGGGTCGTAGCACGTAGAGGATTCTCAGACAAGCCGGGTCATACACGATCAGGAACACAGGAGAGTAGTCAGAACAGGCCAAGGTCGGTACACAGGAATCCGGATTCAGGAACACAGCAACAGCAAGTCTGGCTCAGAAACACCACGAAAGGGCATCTGACAGATGTAAGCGTCAGGTATAAAAAGGTCACCAAGGGGTGGGCCAAACCAACCGAGCAAATCACAGTCTGCCACAGATGAGAGTGAAAGAAAGATCACAGGCACTGTGATATTAGGTTAGACAAGGAGGTTACGTTTCTTATGCTTAGGGAGTCGTCTCCATGGTTCCCTAAGCTTAGAAGTTTCCCGAATGGGTCGGACACTGGCGTAGGAGGTGGCCCTTGAGTCCACAATAAAGACAAAGTCCCTGACTTCTTCGCCGACGTTTCTCCTCCTCGGGGAGTTTAGTCACGGACCCAACATCCATGGGTTCAACAGAGGTCTGTGGTATCTCGGTGTAAGAAGATGAACGTGGAACAATCTCAGATTTATGACGGCGGAAGCGATCTTTCTCAAGCTGTCGCTCTATTTGCCGACGATCCAATTCTAAACAGATGGAAATCAGGCCCTCCAGATCATCCGGTATCTCTTGATTAACTAGGGCGTCTTTGATGCGGTCACTCAGACCCCTACGAAAGGCAGCTTGCAAAGCTCCATTGTTCCAGTCGGTTTCGTAGGAAAGGGTCCTGAACTCCACTGCATATTCAGCCACTGTGCGAGTGCCCTGTTTTAGGCCCAGTATACTGGCTTCTGAAGATGCCTGTCTTCCAGGTAGATCAAATACGGTCTTAAAGGCAGAGATAAATGCATTGGAGTCATCAAGAAGAGAAGATCTGTTTTCCACCAGAGGAGAAGCCCAAGCAAGGGCCTTATCCGTCAATAGAGAGATTATGAATGCCACCCTAGTAGAATGAGAGTTAAACGAGTGAGGCAAAGTCTGAAAATGTAACTGGCACTGGTTCAAGAATCCCAGACAATGTTCTGGTCGGCCAGAGTATCTCTCTGGTAAGGGCATCTTGGGTGGCTTGTACCCTGAGGTGGTTCCTGTAGACCCTGTGGCCCCAGGGAGCTGTGGTGGAGCTTGAGCAGGGGTAGAAGGAGAGAATGTTCGCAACATTTCCATCATAGCATCCAGCTTATGATTGAGGGTTTGTAGTTGTGCTGCATGGGTAGACAGAAGTTGCTCCTGTTGTTCCTGTCTGGAGGCTATGAGGGAAGCCTCAGCATCATCCATTTTACTGGCTCGATTTTACTGTCAGTCTCTGAGTAGGGTCAAACGAGGTTAGCAAGAAAAGGACTCAGGATAACCAGTTCACAGGACCTCTGAGTTCGAGACTGGATCAGCGGGTATTTGGAGGCTCGAGGAGGTTCAAGACCGTATCGAATGGAAGTCAGACTGCAGGACAGAGTTCCCTTTAATCGAAGGTTTCGAGGTTAAGATAAGGTTCGAGGCAGGTTCGAGGTCTTGGGGTATCGATAAGGTTCGAGGCAGGTTCGAGGTCTTGGGGTATCGATAAGGTTCGAGGTCTTGGGGTATCGATAAGGTTCGAGGTCTACGGACTACCAATCCTCTATTCCCCGCAGATTCGGGTTTGGACTTGAGGCCCAGGAGAACTGGAAGCAGGTAAAGGGAATATGAGTTCCTACACCCTCGACTGGCCGGGGCAGTCACCGGAGCAGCCGGTGATGGCAACCCAAACCACTCGGAGCCCCAGAGGTGAAGGAACGAGTAGACTGGAACCAAACCTTGAGAGCAGCTGGAGGGACTCTCGTTGCGAGGCAGAAAGTTCCGAAGGGGAAGCGTAGTCCGGGAAAGCAAGGTCAAGCCGGAATCGAATCAGGAGCCAGAGGGACAGACAGAGACGTGGTCAGGCAAGGCTGGGTCAAGATCCTCGGGCAGTAGACAAGACTAGGTCGGAATTCATGCAGGGTTCGGTACACGGAATCAACAAACACAGGAACTCGGAGACAAAGGTTTCTCTCACACTTTTGGCGCTAAAATCGAGCAAGGTTTGATGGTAGATCCAGGTATATAAAGCCTACAGCCGCCAATAGGATTAAAGGTAGGAGGAGCAGTCAGGAGCAGCATGACACAAGAGGACTAACTAACTCATACACCAGTACGGTATATGGATACCCTAACTACAATATATAATTACTAGTGTAAAAGCCCGTGTATGCGGGCCAAGGTCCGGGTGATGTTAACCCTTTGAGTGCCAGAGGGGTACGCATTGCAAAGCAATGTGTCCTGTCGCCGACGCAGTCATGCACTGTAGAGACTGGCCGAAAGCACAGAATACTCCCAGCACAGAACTCCCAGCATTCTGTGCATTCAGGCAGTCTCTACTGAGCATGACGGCTTCTGACAAACATCGTAGCGAATTATTATATAGGATGCCCTAACTGTACAAGGGGTAATAGGCTATACCGGGCCGATATTTTAATCACATTCAGCTTCCATCATTACATCCAGTGAAGTTGAATGGTTGTTTTTTATTCAATCTCTACAGGATATAGAGGAAATTAAACAATATATGTTTTGAATTAAGAATTAATAAAAGTTAGGTGTTAATGACGATGGGACAGGCTTTACTGATTGCTGGATATTGAATGAGTCTCTCTGTCTGAGGGAACAGGTGTGGGGTTCAACAGTTGGTAACCGTTCACCCTTTCCCTCAATTTTCTCTTTTTTGTCCTTTTTTATATATGTATCATTTTTACATTGTTGCACTTTGCTTTAACAGTCCCTGACATAAAGCTCTCTTGAAACTAATTCTGACAGCTCCCTGTCTGTCAAAGACATAGTCTAGTGTATAAATAGGTGAAGATGAAGAAAGTAAAAAAAAAAAAGTTACAGGTAATTTGACTTAAAAATGTAGCCGTTGTGATGACAATGAGGGGGTTGCACTGATGCCTGCCCTCTTTTTTAGGTGGAATCAACAGCAGAATCTAAACTCCAGTGGCTTCTCTGGGGCTTTTATGGGCCCTCTGCACAAATAAAAAGTGAAGTAGTTCTGGGGCAAACCAACGAGTTCAATTAAAAATACCCCAAATTCACACTTATGTTAATGGCGCATTAAAAGGATTTTAACATTTAATATGCAGAAAATTATATTTTGTAGTGTTTTTCCTCCTGAGTAAAACAAGAGCACTCCCACTAGAGATTTTTTTATTGAAAAGTTATTGCAGCTCAAACATGATTTTTTATGTGCAGTATCTCAATAGTCTGAAATTTCTCAGTGGAGTTGTTGCTAACCATCCTATGGCCAACTGACCAGAGCTGTCCATAGGTTTGCATCAGAATTACACTGAATTACAAGTGTCAGATGCAATACACACCTCACATCAATGGGAGTGCCCTTGTTTTTTACTCAGGGGGATAAACTGTAATATATATTTTTCTACATATTAAGCATTACTATCCCTTTAACTCTTTGAACGCGAGAGATGTATGCAACACATTTATTTTCAGTAAGTTGGATACTTCTCTAGCGCTCAAAATGTTAAACCCATGACTTTTCTGTCATTCAAGGTTTTAAAAGCCCCAAGTCCATCAATGTCCATATGGTTTACCACAGAATACAGTTGATTTAAAAGGGGTTTTAACCCCTTCAATGCTAATGCATTGATGACTGAATATGATACAGTTATAATGTCAGAAGTTATGGGTTTTCTAGAGCCCACTACCACCAACAGTGTGTTGGCGATCTCACAGGCTTTCCAGGGGTTAAAAGCTCTATTTAACTCAGTGGGAAAACTGGGGTTGTTTTGTCTTCCCTAGGGTGTATTTGGTTTCACCCAGAATTCCTCTACTTTACTTCTAAACTTGCCACTTAACAGCTCTTTACTCTTATCTATGTTTGCAGGTGACAACATTTTCTATATGTAAAATAAGAGGCATAGAATAACTTCTTGTCCACAAATACAACAGTGCTTTCATGAATAACATTAGGTAAATATGGAAGAAATAAAAAATAAATTCAGCTCTGAACATATTCAAAAGTCCCTGCTATAGAAAGCTTCACAGCAGCACAACATCCAGCTGACAAGTCATCACTCTATGTTCAGCAGATGCAGAGAGACTGCAGTTACATGAGGGAGAATTCAGTCATTAGTTTTGTTCCCTTGTCACATAGCTCATGTTTTGAATGCCATGCTGCCACGATGTTCAATCTTCCCACAGCTGTGAAAGCCCTTCAAAATGACTCCTATCTCTCTAGAACTCCAGACAATTTATCTTTTGTATCTAAACAAAACACCATAACTGCTGTAGATTTGTATTTCTTTGAACATTATTACCATGGCATGTAACATAATGGCGATAAAACATTAAGGATAATTTTGCATACACTTATTATACTTATAAAAAAAAGTTTCTCACAAGAAATAAGCTCCCTATTCAGGAAGTTACAGGTGAACAATTCTGGGGTAAACCAACTGCAGAGTAGTGATCCAACAAAAAGTTTCCAAATTACCATTTATTTAGCATCGCTACAGACAATCTTGCACGCTTAAATGTCCTGTATACCATGTTAGCATTTGTAAAACATATTTTATTAGTTTCCTGAGGGCTAAAATCTGTCTATATGCTCTATGGCTGGGGGCAGCCATTGTTACCATTTCCAGGGCTCCCTGACTACCATTCCCATAACAATCCTGATAGGGAGTCTCAGAATATGATAGTTTGGTATAGTCTGTAAATGGAATGAGAATGTAACAGACTTTCTAAATAAAAGAGCAGTGGGCACTAGCCTCAATCACGTAACTGCTTTAGCTATCTCTCATTATAAAAAGCACAAATAATATTAACCAACTGGTGTCCTTGGTATATAACAGTATAGCCCTGAATTAAAATGAAAGTTTAGGATCAAAACATAAAAACACATTTTTACAAGTGCTCATTTACACCTGAATTGTAGAGCTTTTTCCTCATGGAGTGTAATAAGCAGTCTCCCACCTCTCTGTGATGTTTCACACAAAATGTTTAGCTGCATTTTTTGTAAGGGAATGGAGGAAGCTTTTTTATGGCTGTTTTATTTTAAGGTGTTGCTATTGCTGTCTATAGACATATTGCGTCAGTGGCCATAGCACTCAATAGGAACAGACAAATAATATAAAGGAAAAGCCACAAAAAAATTACACCCAGAAATAGTAACATAGTAGATAAGGCTGAAAAAAGACATGCGTCCATCAAGTCCAGCCCATGCCAAAAACATCCCTGTTGAACCAGAGGAAGGCAAAAAAAGCCCTCTGGAGCCATTTCCAATCTAGTCCCAAGTGTGTGTGTGGGGGTGAATTATTCCTTCCTGACTCCAATTGGTAGTCAAATAGTTCCCCGGATCAACATCCTATCTGCTTTGAATCCATCTGTCATAATTGTCAATATTGTTCTGTGCTAGATAGGCCTCCATTGAACAAAACATCTCCAAACATACTACCCTTGTTTTACTCAACAATAAAAGCCTTATACAGCAATGTACAGAAGTGTTAGGAAGGTGTGAAAAAATGCTGCAAAGTAACAATGCTTTAAAAAATAAACATGTTAATATTTTATATTTATCAATTAACAAAATGATAGTGAGTGAACAGAAGAAACATCTAAATCAAATCAGTATTTGGTGTGACCGCCTTTTGCCTTCAAAAAAGCATCGGTTCTTCTAGGTACACTTGAACACAGTCTTTAAGGAACTAGGCAGGTAGGTTGTTCCAGACATCTTGGAGAACTAATCACAGTTCTTCTGTGGATTTAGGCAGCCTCAGCTGCTTCTCTCTCTTCATGTAATCCCAGACAGACTCGATGATGTTGAGATCAGGGCTCTGTGGGGGCCATACCATCACTTCCAGGACTCTGTGTTCTTCTTTAATGCTAAAGATAGTTCTTAATGGCTTTGGCTGTATGTTTGAGGTTATTGCCATGCTGCAGAATAAATTTGGGGCCAATCAGATGCATCCCTGATGGTACTAAATGATGGAGAAGTATATTCTTATACTTCTCAGTATTGAGGAGACTATTCATTCTGACCAAATCCCCAACCTCATTTGCATAAATGCAGCCCCAGACTTGCAAGGAACCTTCACAATGCTTCACTGTTGCCTGCAGCCATTCATTCTTATACTGATCTCCAGGCGAACAAACTGCCTTCTGCTACAGCCAAATATTTCAAATTTTGGCTCATCAATCCAGAGCACCTGCTGCCCTTTTTGTGCGCCCCAGTTCCTGTGTTTTCGTGCATAGTTGAGTAGCTTGGCCTTGTTTCCATGTCGGAGGTATGGCTTTTTGGTGACAAGTCTTCATGAAGACCGCTTCTGACCAGACTACTCTGGACAGTAGATGGGTCCCACTGTTTTATGATATTTCTGAGCTGATGGCACTGCTAGACATCTTCCAGTTGCAAAAGGAAGTAAGCATGGTATGTCTTTCAAGTTTCCTTGGCCAACCACTGGGTCTATGGTCCTCAATGTTGCTTGTTTCTTTGTGCTTCTTCAAAGAGTTTGAACAGCTCATCTGGAAACCCCATCTGCCTTGAAAATTCTGCCTGGGAGAGAAGTTGCCGATGCAGTATAACTGCCTTGTGTCTTGTTTCTGTCCTCAGTATTGCCATGGTGTATGACTTTTGACATTAAACAGTCTTCTCAGCTGAGTTTGGCTGTTCCTCACCCAGTTTTATTAATACTACACATCTGTTTCTGTTTCAGTTAATGATTGTGTTTCAACCTACATATTAAATTAATGCTCATTAGCACCTGTTTGGTATAATTGTTTAATCATATACCTGACTGTATGCCTAAAAAATCCCTAACTTTTTGCAAGTGTACCTAGATGAATTGATGCTGTTTTGAAGGTAAAGGGTGGTCACACCAAATATTGATTTGATTTAGATTTTTCTTCTGTTCACTCACTATGCATTGTGTTAATTGATGAATATAAACTATTAACAAGTTTATTTTGAAAGCATTTTTACTTTACAGCATTTTTTCACACCTGCCTAAAATATTTGTGCATTACTTTGTGTTATTATATTATATTAATAGCATTAATAGTAAGATATTGCCTGTGAATGCACATCCTCACAAACACACACGCACACAATGTGTGTAAGAAAATACACTGTGTTGCACATCCTTCTGGTCCTCAAGGGGTTAACACTCATTTCCCCTCAGCATTATTCCTGAGGGGAGTGTGTGTGCTGTAGCCCACAATACCAAGTGTGTGTGCACACATGTGTGAGTGTGTGGTGTGTGTCTGTGTGCATGCGTGTACCCCTGGGCTTTCAATTTCCCTTCCCACTGCCAACCAAGGGGTGCAGCCAGCACTGATCCAGAAACAGGACATACAACTTTAAGTTTACAGATATATATACATAATTCTGCTTTACTTATGGAACACCAGCATATTCCACAACTAAGAGAGAATATACAATGACATAGTTATAGTTATTGAGGCTGATGTACTTAGAAGTAGTGTAATTCTGAAGCAAACCAAACACACCCTAAAAAAACTTAAATAAAAATAAATATCTGGCACTCAGAGGGTTAAAAGGGGAGCTCTAGATTGCCACCTACTTTAAAGGGGAACTTTCACCTCAATACAACTTGTTCCCATATAAATCAGAAGGTAAAGTTGACCTTAAATTTCTTATTTTTTTTGTTTTCAAATCACTAAATTTTTTCAGAAATAGCCTTTTAAACCTTATTTTGTTGCTGTTGCCTTCGGCAAAAGCAGTGCTTCAGGCATGGAAATTGTAAGACTGGTCATTCCCTCTGTAATAGAATCACCGCCCATGACCTGCCCATCTTTATACGTGTGCGCACTCCCTACAGTTTGGGCAAACCTAAAATGCAGTGCTCAGTGCCCTGTATTCTTCTAGCCGAAAAGCTTTGCTGACCTTTTAACCCTTTGAATGCCAGTTCCTCTCTGGCACTCAAGGGGTTAAAACAATGCATAACCTAAAATATCAAGTTAAAAATGCAACATCCTGCAAAAAAATTGCCTGCAGTATATGAAAAGTTACCCAACAAAGCTGTAGATATGTCCGTATGTGCCTGCTATAATAGATCTCTCCCGTCAATCTGGATAATTATATTGTTACCTCTTCTACCGTCTGGTGTCCTCACATCGGCCTACAGTGGACTACCATCCTAAATGCTGTTCTGTATGGATGGCCATGGCGGGCTGCACAGCGGATCACTCTGTGGGCAGATGTGAGTTCAACTGGATGAGCAGCTTTGCACTGCCTCTTTCTTTGCGTCCCCAATACAGGAATCACAGAGGAGGAGCTTAGGAAGAGGACTGGCACTCCTTAGAGGGAAAGTTCTGCCAATCATTCTGCACATCATCAAGATGGCATCGCTCTCCCTCTTGGTTTGGAAGAGAACACATGTAGGTTTTCATGTTAGGGGAATCTATAATTAACATTATATGTGAGTCATTGACTTTCTTTTGGGGGCGTACATCAATTGAGGGTATTGAGCTGGAACGTGATAGTCCCGCTTTAACTGGGTCCCAGGAAGGTGCACAGAGAGGACTCTGGTCCGAATTCGGAGCGTCCCGGTCCGTATCAGCCGCGGCGAGTTTGGGCAGTCTGTACTGCGCGTGACTGCAGTGCAGGCAGTCTCTACCGCGCATGACTGTGAGCGAACAGTCTCTACTGCGCATGATGGCTTCTGACAAACATCCTAGCGAATTATTATATAGGATATGAATATTTTCATTAGCTCCAGAATCTATGTAAGTCATATCTCTCAAACCTTTATGGTTTGAGAGATATACCTTTCTAAAGCTACCTCGTGAGAGAAGTCAGCACTCTAGCTGACAGCTGCAGAATCATTTGACCGGATGGAGGCTCTTCAGCAGAGCCGAAAATGCTCGATCAAAACATAAATACTTCATTAGAACAGTGTACAAAGTGTTCTTGCAAACCAAGCATACTTTGTAGACCATTCCAATGAAGTATTTATGTTTAGATTGCATGACCGGATTCTGCAGCTGTCAGGTAGAATGCTGATTTCTCTCACAAGGTAACTTTAGCAAGGTATATCTATCCAACCATAAAGGTTTGAGAGATAAGACTTCATCGTTGTTCATATTTTTTAATGCCTATAATATTACATTTATTTAGAAAATGTTTTACCAGGAAGAATACATTGAGATTTCTCTCGTTTTCAGATATGTCCTGGATAGTTTTCAGTAAAGCATTACATATTTATATGAATTGAAAAACATTATATATAGATACATACACATATAAATATATCTACATATAAAATATTACAATTATATACAGTTACACACTGTTTTTAGATATAAAGAAGCCTGTACTTTTAAGTATTTTAGACTGGGAGCAGATCTGATTATTTCAGGCAGATTGTTCCAGGCCTTTGGAGCTCTGAAGGAGAAGGCAGATCTTCCTGCTTCTTTCTTGTATTGTGGTATACGCAGAGAGTTGTTAGCATAAACATAAAATTAACTATTACTATCCCTTTAACCAACAGGGAACAAAATAACTTTCCCTTTGATTTAAATGAATTTGAAGTTGAATTTAAATGTATTTTTCCCCTATGGTACAGTTGGTTTGTTGCACATTTACTTCAATCATGCTTTGTAGAACAGCCTCAATATGTTCAATTAGGAAAGCATGCAAGTAGGAGAGACTGCAAGGTCACCTAAAATGTAACAAAATGTGAATATCACTTACCAAACAAATAATTAAGTAACTAACCTTCCTTCCAAATGATGTTACCTAATGGTTAATTAATACAAAAAAAGTCTCTTATGTGGATGAGGTTTAATCCTTTGAGATGGTGATCTGTTACATACCCCTTTAGCACAAATGGATATTTATCACTTGAGATCACAAGGTCGTATAACCAGGTGAAAATGAAACAGCCCCAATGCTGAGACACAGTCTAGGGTGGAAGGAAACACACAATGACAGTGGATTACATAGGACCAGTTAGATAGGACCATAGACATGTGTGAGGTGAAGCCCAAAGGTCTCCTTAATTTTAGCATGAATCCTCCCTGCACCCCTTTTGCCTGATGTGTAAGAAGTTTTTGACCTGACCTCCCTGAAATCAATGGAAGCAGTGGGAGGGATTAGTTAGGTTAGTGACGTTAAGGGATGCGTGTGAAGCAATTGTCTGTCTCAATGTTTCTCAGCCATGGTGCCGTGCCATACACACCTACTTAGGGGCCCTCTCTTTTCTATAATATGTGTGAGTTACAGGTGTATATTTGTAAAAATTATTATGTGCTATATGATCTTTATTCTTATTCTAATTATGGGAAATAAGATTTTTTTTTCATATGCCCTTGATACATGACCGGTAAGATGGCAGAGGTGCCATGCAAGTCCCAGAATGGGTGTTAGGAGTGCCAAGAGCAATAAAAAGAGCCACTGCCCTGGCCACTATAGAACCATTTAAATCTGTTGATGCGTTGTTGCTTAAACACAGAATGTACATTTGTTAAAAAAATGAATTCCCACTGGTAAGCATATGTTACAAAAGCTGCTAATGTCCCCTTACACCTATGAGGAAATGTCTTTATCAGCCTCCATGGGCCTTGAACATTTCAGAAATGACTGGTTTCCATGGAATACAATCAGATATGTTGACTAACACTCCAAATGCTAGCAGCAAGGAAAGCAATCAGTAGGACTTCCACATGAAGATCAAAACTTAGAGTGGACTCACCTGTATCGATGGGTGCTCAGCATATACAAACCTGTTTGTATATGTAAATCCAAAGAATGATTTGTGGTCTCAAAGATGGAATCCAATTGGATTGGATGATTTCCATCTTTGATTGCACAATGAAGCACATTCAACAGGTGTTGAGATTTTTTATTATTATATATATCTTGTGATTTTCTATTGGTGTTATGTCTATGAGTAAACACTGTTTATAGCGTGAAACACATTAGACCTTTTGGGTCCTGTCTATATGTGCCTTTGTTCCACTGTTCTGTGATGGCTTCGTGTCAGGTTGCTTTTTATCAAGTTTGCAATAAAGTATTCAACTTTTACTAATACACCTCATCTTTCTTGGAGTGCAGCCTGAATCTTTCTTTGGAGGTCCAACAACTGACTACCCCTGTTCTATATTGTGTATCAATTTCATTTACTGCAATAATGTTTTCGAGGTTAAAGAAAAAGGTTAAAACCTGTGGCAAGGGAGACAGAATTTGGGATGGTCTATGGTCATGGTGGGTAGCATGAGGCCCTCCAGCTGCTGCCAGACTACAACGCCAAGCCAATGACCTGAAGAAGATGATGATGGGAGTTATAGTATGGCAACAGCTGGAAGGTCTTATGTTTCTCATTTCAGGTATCAGAAAATCTGGGAAGATTGGCACTATGGGTTTGCAATACATTATACACCACTTGAAGGGTTAAGAGAAGCTCAGTATCACAGTGAAACTGCAAAGACATCAATGTGATGTTGGTTTGTTCATCTTATCTCTTCTGTGCCTCATTTAACTTAATCCATTGTAATTAATAGGTGTACAGGTTAATTAAACACACACACTCTCTCTCTCTCTCCCTGATGTTACCTGATAACTGTTAGCTGCCCAGTCTACTGCAAAGCACCAACTCTAGAAACAAGAGACAACAATGTCACCTTACTCCAGTGGTACACTGTAGGGAACTAACAATAAATATGTAAACTAACATGCAGTGGTGTAACAATAGGGGTCGCAGGGGTCGCACCTGCGACCAGGCCCGTCACTCTCAGGGGCCCGGCCGCCCCCTGCGACACCCTCGCCACCCGCCCGCAGCACAGCTGACGTCCCGGCAGCCATGCTCGAGTAATGCAGAGCGCTGGGAGATGACATAATGTCCCAGCGCTCTGCATTACTAAGGACCTCGCGGGAGCATGTCACACACACCTCTAGACCACCAGGAGGTAGGAGGATGGGTGTCAGTAGAGGCAATGTGGCGATGGGGGCATTGTGGAGATTGGGGGGAAATGTGGAGAATGAGGGGCATTGTGGAGATTGGGGGGAAATGTGGAGAATGAGGGGCATTGTGGAGATTGGGGGGAAATGTGGAGCATGAGGGGCATTGTGATGGGGGCATTGTGGAGATTGGGGGGAAATGTGGAGAATGAGGGGCATTGTGTTGGGGGCATTGTGGAAGGGGCAATGTGGAGGTGGCCAATGTGGTTGAGGAGGGCCAATGTGGTCGGAGGGGGGCCCGTGGCAATTCTTGCACCAGGGCCCCGTGGCTTCTAGTTACGCCTCTGCTAACATGAGGCAATTATGCTGGGAAACCTGTTACTGCAAAAACAACACTAATAACCGGGGAACTCCTAGTCAACTCAACAGGATTTTATGAACATTAAAGGAACACTAGCACCCCCTAATTACCACTCAGAAGCCCTGAGTTCCATGACGTGTCAGGACCGTCACTGGTCCGTAAGTGTCGGACAGCCGTGACGGTCCTGGCACGTCAGTGGCCGTTAAGGGGTTAAGCCTTTGCTCAAAAGATAACATCTTCAATCAGAACTGGATGTCATGTCCTTGGAGGTGGACATGACGGTTGCTGGCAGTTTTTTTCAGTCTAAAGCTGACAGTGTGCATGAGCCTTCTTAAAACTATAGTAATCCCACAAACTACACTTATGAAGTTTGTTCCTGACTACAACTAAAGTGCTCCGGTATCTCAGAGGTTAATACTCACTCAGACCTGAGCTGTCTCTTACAGTGTAGGGTGAAAGTTGAGGCACATGTGGCTTGAAAACATCTGAACTTCTGGAACCCCCATAACACAAGAGTGACCGCGTAGAGTGGGGAGTTCAGCTCAGCCAGTTGTACTAGCGCATGACTGAATGATAGACTAGGTGAGTATTAACCCCTGAGCTACCAGAGCACATTAGAGGTAGTCAAGGACATAAGGCCAAGGTATTAATTTAGTTTAGTGTGTGGGCTTACTATTTCTTTAAAAACGCTCACACATTATGCCTGCTTCATTTTGAAAAAATAATGGCAGCAAGAGTCATGTCAGTTTCCATGGACATCACACCTAAGTCTGATTAAAGTTGTTCTCTTTTGAATAAAGTTTCAAGGGCAAAATTCATCCACCCATTAGGATTTTCTGGCCATAATGAGAGGGGAATGATTATTAGGAGGGGGTTAGTTCTCATTTAACCTTTTGAGTGCTTTGCAATCATTACGTACCCCTCTTGCACTCAAAGGGTTAATTCCTCTAAATATATGTTGTTGATTCCATATATGTTTATCGTACTCTATGAAATGTACTTTATTTTCAGCTTCTTAACCCCTTAAGGACCAAGGAGCTTTTTTTTTATATCTGATTCAGGGCTCCCCATGCAGCCACGTCGGAAACCCTGAATTCCATGACGTGCCAGGACCGTCACTGGTCCTTACGTGCCGGATAGCCATAACGGTCCTGGCATGGCACTGGACGTTAAGGGGTTAAGATGCTGCCTAAACTGTCATTTCTTTTTAAAAATAAAATCCCATGAACATATACAAAATCATAAGAAACAACTAAGGGGTAGAGCAAAATCAAATCCTCATAAAGGTTAACGGAGCTTATTCATTATGATAACATATGGCAATTATGAGCAAATCGACTGCACTATAGGTGACAAGAAATTCCCAAATACATATTAATTTATCACTTACTATGGAAAAAATATATATTGTAGGGTTTTTCCTCCAGAGTAAAAATGGTACTATCACTGCTGAGAGGTATTTTATTCAAAAGTTTTTGCAGTTCAAACTTGTTTTTTAAGCAGGGCCGGATTTGCCATTAGGCACAGTAGGCACAGTTTAATCTTTTTTTTTTTTTTTATTAAAAAAAAAAGTAGCCACCTCACTGGCACTGGCGCTGCCCCCCCCTTCCCTATTTCCTACCTCCCCGGCAGGACATGTCTGTGCCTCCTTGGCACAGTCCTGTAGGTGGTGAGCTCCCTCGTCGCATCTTTAGGAATGCAGAGTCCTGGGAGATGACATCATCTCTCAGCACTCTGCATTCCTGAATAGGAGACCGCGCGGGAGCTACATCAGCTACAGGACTGTGCCAAGGAAGCACAAATGACAGATCTCCTACCAGGGAGGTAGGAAACGGACCATGTCAGGGCAACATGGAGATGATGGGGGGCAAGTTGGAGCTGATGGGGGCAATATGGAGATGATGGGGGCAATGTGAGGGGCAATATGGAGATGATGGGGGCAAGTTGGAGCTGATGGGGGGCAAGGTGAGGGGCAATATGGAGCTGATGGGGGGGCAATATGGAGCTGATGAGCATTGTGGAGGTGTCCAGTGCAGTTGGTGGTGGTGGGGGGGTGCTTCACAGTTCTGTGCCTACAGGCTCCTGAGATGTAAATCCGGCCCTGTTTTTAAGTGCAGTATCTCAGTGGCCTGAAAATCTACAGTGGCGCTGTTGATACACCATCCTATGAAGGTTTTTGGTCAACTGAGTACAGCTGTGTTGGAGACCTCTCCAGCATTCAGAGTGTTAAAAGACCTATTTATATCAATGACGAGCTTTACTTGTACCATACAGTGTAGTTGGTTTGCTCCAAAACTGCTCCATTTTTCCTTTATACAGAGGGCCCAATGAACACAAAACTACTGCTATAGACAGTTGACGGTAAGCACAGAACTGGGAAAATTACTATGTGCGCCTTGGCAAAGAGCTATGGAGGAATGCAACCATGCTACAATTTTATTCAACGGTTAAAGCACAACATTTTAGGGCCACATGCAGCCTTCAGGCTTCTCCTGTGGTCCCCAGTCTATTCCCTGGTACAGTGGGAAGAGGAGAGATTACACAGATTGCACCATGTCCTCCCATTTGCATTAGCAGCGTTAAGGGGAGGATTTTGTGCCTAAGTAGCTTAGTAAATTAATGTTCTCCAGCCAGTAAAGTAATGAGGAGAAAAGAAGGAAGCACGAGGGAAAAGCAGTTGAGAAGGAGAGCTGAGTGAAATATTAGTATTTGGTACACAGCTATACCAGCCAGCATATCCTATATAATAATTCGCTAAATCGTGTGTAACGCCGCGACATGCGCAGTACACACTGCTGCGAGTGCTGCAGTCATGCGCAGTAGAGACTGCCCGCGCCGCGGCTGATACAGAGCTGGACGCTCCTTCGGAGCACCCAGCTCTGTATCAGCCGCGGCGCGGGCAGTCTCTACTGCGCGTGACTGCCCCACGACCTGGTGGCAGTGGCACTGTGGCCCGTGTAATGGGCTGTTCAACTAGTATTAACATAACCAAGAAGGCTGGAAAAAAAAAAAAGACATGCGTCCATAGAGTTCAGCACCATGAAATATCACCCTGTTGATCCAGAGGACGGAAAAAAACCCAACAAAAACAGTTAAGGCATTTTAGACAATTAATCCTCCAAGTGGGTAAAGCATTCCTTCCTGAGTCCAAATGGCAATCATATATTTCTCTGGATCAACATCCTATCTGCTTTGAAGCCAACTGTCAAAATTAGTACTGTCTAACTTGCAAAACTGACACAAATAAAGACAAAAGTCTCACACTTTTATTTTAAAAAAAAATGGCTAATGTAAAATGTAAGTTATTTTGCAACCTCTCTCAAATGAACCTAAGTTGTCATAAGGTGTTATTTCCACTTTAACATGTAAAGCATATAAAAGGGCTAGCTAATTGATGGTCCTACACCTTTTGGGGACTACAACTCCCATCATCCCAAACCAGCCAGCTGATTCAACAACTGACTACCAGAAAAAGATAGGAAGATTCTACTGAGTACAGCATACATCAAGACAAGAAAATTACATATTGTACAGTTTAACCCTTTTAGTGCCAGAGGGGTGTCCAATGTGATGTGTTGGATACCCCTCTGGCACTCATAGAGTTAAGAGTTTTAAAGGGTCAGTAAAGGTTATAGCCCTTAAATACAAAAAATGTCTTTACATGAACACTAGCAACTAAAATGGTCTAAAGTTATACACACATACATACCCTGTATTCTAAGACGGGTCTCTGAGGCCTAATATCTAATCTTACATATGTTCTTTGGGAGTTCCCATTTATGCTTTTTTCCCAGGTCTCTCATTACAACAGCAATCTGATAGATGTCTAAGAAATTATAGTGTTTTACAGTCTGTTAATGGGCCTGAGAGAAGATAGCAGTCTTTCTAAATAGATGAGCAGTAGCTACCAATCTCAATAAATTAAAGGAGCAGTAAACTTAAAAAATTACGTTATTTAAGTAGATTAAATGTTGATATGTTCCGTGGTGTGTTCTGTTTTTCTGAGAAATTTTTGTTTAAGGAGTAATTCTCTTATTAAATTTAGTTTTTTGGAATCATGAGCTCCCTCTAGTGGCATAATTTAGGTTTGCAAACTCACTTCCTAGACTTGGACAAATTGGCAGAAGGATCAAAATTCCTGAGGTGTTTTGAAATCAGCTGTTGGTGGCTGGTGCTGAGGAGGAGGAGATATGTAGCCCGCCTGCTAGGGAAGGAGCAGGCTATGTGAAGGAGCACTAGCTGTAGTTTTACCTGGGTAGAGCCACTGACAGCTTGGTTGTTTCTGACAGCTATTGTAGTCTCATTGAAATAATAAGATAGATAGGGAATTTATTGATATTTATTGGCAAAAGCTTGGGAGGTGAAATTTTTTTTCTACACTTTATGTAAATGAGTAAAAAAAAAAAAAATTGGTATAGATGTAGAATATATTGTCTGTAGCATTATTAACCCTGTGAGTGACAGAGGAGTTGGCAATGCATTGTAATGCAATGCATTGTTGACCAGTCTTGCACTGAAAGGGTTACATTTATGAAACAAGGCTCTTTTCAAAAACTAACTGTTGTTATGATGTATTTGAATTTATACACACATTTATCACAAATAAACCAAATGTCTGAATAAAATTTATTTTTTTAACTCCGTGTGCCAAGTCCTTGATGTGAATTTTGGTCACTGCATAAGCTGATGGCGTGCAGGGGCCGAAATAGCTGTTTAGAACAAAAACAACATGTCCAAAAAGTGTGTCAGTCCTGTTTGGGGGGGACATCAGGCCCTCACCTGGTGGCCCCCAGTTATACCTCTTACAACAGAAATGTTTGAATTGCGGTCAGTGCATAAGCAGTTTGCGTGTATCAGCCGCAATTTGAGTAATTAAAAAAAAAGCCCAAAAACGTTTTCGGTCTTCTTTTGGGGGACATCAGGACCCCTCCTGATGGCCCCCACAGTTATAAATATTATCGTGTGTGTGTGGGATTTGGTGACTGCATGACCCAAAGGCATGCAGTGGCCGCAAAAACTGTTAACCCTTTGAGTGCCAGAGTGTTACACAACGCATTGCTTTGCAATTCGTTGCATAACACTCTGGCACTCTAAGGGTTTTAAAAAAAATGGACAGAAAATATTTGAGTCACATTTTGGGGGACATCAGACCTCTCCTGATGTGCCCCAGTAATAAATATTTATGCTGTGTATGGATCACTGCATGACTTGATGGCATGCAGTGACCGTAGTAATGTAATTTTAAAAAAATGCCCCAAAATCTTTTTAAATCACTTTGGGGGGACATCAGGACCTCTCCTGTTGTTGCCCAGTTGTAGATCTCCCAGCCAATTGCACTGGGATATCTAAAATAACGAATTGTACGGCAGCATTTCCTTCTTTTTACTGCCTACCCAACTCATTGGGGTAGGAGTGGGCGGGATTGTGGAAAGCCTAATCATGTCACCGATGACATGAGTAGGCTTTCCCTAGCAGGCGAGCTACATATCTCCTCCTCCTCAGCACCAGCCACCAACAGCTGATTTCAAAACACCTCAGGAATTTTGATCCTTCTGCCAATCTGTCCAAGTCAATTATGTGAGTTCACAAACCTAAATGATGCCACTAGAGGGAGCTCATGATTAAAAAAAAACTAAATTTAATAATAGAATTACTCCTAAAACAAAAATTTCCCAGAAAAACAGAAGACACCATTGAACATGCAAACATTACTTAAATAATGTAAGTCATTTTTTAAGTTTACTGCTCCTTTAAGAACACTAGCTGTGCACAAACAACTAAACTGTATATATAGGATAGACATATGCATAAAAATGCAATTTTAGGATTCAATTTTAAGAATCTAACACAATTTAAGTACATTTTACAGATGCTAGCTTGAAATTCATGCTATTTAAAATATTACCCAACTTCATTTTTTGGTGTTTGTGTTCCTTTAAATTTTTTTGTTGCACCTCTAACTTTTGGAGTGCAATGTGTTGAACAACCCCCTTGCACTGAAAGGGTTAAAAAACACTTGTTCCCATAGAGGCTGACAATATCACCCCCTTAAATAGACAATAGGCAGTGAGAAAAAAATCTCTCCAATTTGAATCTATAAACTTCACCTGATTGACAGAACCTCCACAGAATAACATAAGATTTTGACAGCTTTCACTCATTAGCTTTTCTGTCTTCAACACTACAATATCCCCCACTTAATGTATTCATCATATTTACAAATCTGTGATAAGGTTCACCATTTAGTTATAATGTTGTTATTGTTAAAAATGTGAACTTTTGGATCATGTTAAAATATATATATATATATATATATATATATATATATATATATATATATATATAGAGAGAGAGAGAGAGAGAGAGACATTATTTTAACCCTTTGAGTGCCAATAAAGCAGATACCTTTCTGGTACTCAGACGGTTAATAGGTAGATGGCTACTTTGAGTGCCAGAGAGGTAGCCAACATATTGCGTTCCAGTGCAATACCCCTTTGGCACTCAAAGGCTTTTAATCATTTTAAGTAAAGCAGTAACAATTTAAAATACTAGTGTTCCACTAAAGGATATTTAAAAGTGCTATAAATTATTGCTACCGTGAGAAATGACATATAAATTAGTTTATTCCGTGAAATGTGAAAATAAAAGAAAAAAATAATAATAAAGAAGCAATAATCTACAATTATCATGTTAAACTAGTGATAGTTGAAAGCATATCACCGAAAAGCAGGGGTACACAACATATGGTTCTCCAGCTGAGATTTGTCCATAACTTCAATCATCGCTTACCTGATAATAATTGTCCAAAAGCTGGAGAACTGCTGGTTCATGAAAAACATGTTATGATTTTACTTATGAAGTGCTAAATCATGTCTGGGCAGTAGCAGACCACAGTACTGTAGTGTAACATACCTACTGATGCTGTACTCACTACACCCCTGATCATCATACCTGGGAACTTTTAGTAATAGGTCACCTGGAGGTTAAAAAAAAAAAAAAGGGTACCACATTTAACTCTGAGTGCCGGAGGGGTATGCAACACTCTGGCACTCAAAGGGTTAAAGTAGCATTTAACTTCACTCCCATCTATCACACCACAGTGAAAGAATGAAGTAAAAAATTTACTAACAACACTGGTGACCAGGCCAGTACAGGTTCTCCGCTCCCGCTGCTTCTTGCTTTCCTCTTGCCCTGACACCAGGCACGCAGCGTCATGATCATGTGACACGGGTCACAAGTTGTCCTCGTACCGAAATGAACTTGTGTTTTGTCTCGTCCCTTTTTGTATTATGTTTTCTATGAGATATGGAAAAGATGGTCATTTACAATTCTATATACGTGTTTTATGTACCTTGCTTTGTCCTACATACAATCACCAGTTGACAGTCTTAGCTCGGATCATGCTCTATCATCTTCTGTAATGTTTTACTCCATATTTGTCTTTCATATTTCTGTAATGCAATTATGATTACTAAAGCTTTGAAAAAAAAATATAGAGAGTGGAGATGGGAGAAATACTAGTTGTTTCTTTCTAATACTCCAAGTCCAGATGTACGTGACAGGGGACATTATAGGATGGCATTTCAGCTCTGGATGTGTAAAAGGTTCAGGAATAAAGAATTCACGTTTTGGAATCATGGACCTCTCCAAAGAAACACATAACTTGGAATCAGAACTATGAGACCAGTCTGTAACAGAATATAGTAGAGCACAATGGTAATAACCTTTAAGATCCAGTACTCCCAAGGTAGGTATGGGGAAGATGTATAGGGATGGCTTGGAAAACGTATAGACTATGCAGAAAGACATTCATCTTTACGTTTATTCTTCCAGTTCATTAAATGTATAGAGGTTTCCATCGATTAAGATCTTTGCATATACAGGCAAGTAGAGGAGGGAAATTCACTGAATATAAAGCATCTGAGGTCTAGGTGAGGCGCAGAGGCGTAACTAGAAGTCACTGGGCCCTGGTGCAAAAACTGCCATTGGCCCCCCCAACCACATTGCCCCCATTGGGTATCTCCACATCGTTCCCAATGTCCACATCTTCACTTTGCCTACAAATCTCCACATTGCCCCCAGTGTCCACCTCTCCACATTGCCCCCAATGTCCACCTCTACCAAGGTATTTTATAAGGATGCCCATTTGAAAATAAAGATTATATTTTTTATAAGACAAACAAAGACTTCTAATTCCTTTAGTACAGACACACAAATTACATACTGCTTTTTAAACAATAAGTAGGGCTTTCTTTTGATGCCATATTTATGGGTATAATACATTGTATAGTTTACTTATAAACATTTGAAAATAGATTTTCCTGTGATGGTTTGTGCTCAGTTAGTGCTTTTTTAACAGGGACTGAATAAAATGTCCCTTTTTAGGGGGCTACTGTCCCTCTGAGACAAAAATCCCCATGTCCATCTTTCCCACCCTGGTGTCCCACTTTTTGTAGATCAGACTTTATGGTATATATATAAGTGTAATAAAACTCACATGAATGGTTGTTTAAATATAAATGTGTTTGTGCAAATAAAATACTTTGGTCTTGCTCTAAACAATTTATTCATTTGTACAAAGTGGGGGCAAGTCATCAAGTCACCTACCTTCAGTCCTGCCCCCAGCACCACTAATTTAAATACAATTGGATCCATCTTTAGCTATATTTTATTGCTGAAGCTCTGTTTTGTACTTCTCTTTTCCTCACTATTACAGTGAGGAAGAGAGGCAAAGGATCATGAAAAAAGCAATCTATAGAATACATTGCCTTTGTCATTGGCTCAGACAGCACGTGATCACTGTAGCGTCATTCACATGTACCAGCCCAATGGGGAAAGGCTGAAATTCACTGCTCCAGTCCTGGACTAGTCAGTTTCAGCCTCCCTGGCATGATCACAGTGCACCCTGAGGAGCACAGTTATCATTTAACACATGAAGTGCCACCATTACTGGTCCTTTAAAACCTCTGTTTTCAAAAAAAGAAGAGGACAGCATGCCAACTGACAACATTTTGACAAGTTTCCCATTCCATTGCCATACTTTTGGATTATATTTCTGCAGATATGAGTTCTTACTCAGTAAGTATGTTTAGGCAGCACAAAGAAGAGCTGTGTAACGTCATTGAACAACTACATGACTACTATTAGTGGTGGTGGAGGTTTTGACAGAGAGTCTGGCACTAATGGGGAATCTATGACTCTTGTCACCTCCAACTAACTCAGTCAGCAGTATGATACATTGGAGTTTTTGTTACAAGGGAAAATGTTGCCCTACTCCCTAAGACATGTACAATATTACTATTATGTTCTCCTTGGTCCTGTGTACATTTAAGAGTTCCATTATTGCTGCTACTCATCACACCTGTGATGTTCTGCTGGTGTGCCTCCCAATCATACCTGTGGTTGTGCTTCAGGTAGGATCTCAGTGTTGTTGTTGTATGGATTTTGCTAGGTGGGTACAAGCTTTGGCTGTAATCCGACATCCTATGTTGTTATACTTTCAGATTTAATGCCACTTTTTTGTGGAGATTAGCTTGATCAAGATTGTATTGGTACTTTCTAAGGACTTTTTTCACACACAGATTTGTCTTCTTTTCTGTTTATATTTTAATTGAACTATACATTGTTTTCCAGATAACCATGAAAAGTGTTGCTATTGCATGAGCAAAAAGACCCAAATATTTCACATTGTTTCAAGAATTCATGCCTGGCTCCAGCCTTGCAATTATTCCGGTGGATTGGGTTTCTGATATTCCCTGTTAAAGTGTGTATCATTAGCAGATGTTTATGGCAACTGTGCCATTGTGTAAGTGTGAGACTGTGCTGGCAGGTTACCTGAGCAACAAAAACACAGCACAGGGGAATTGCGAAAATACTTTGTTGTATTCCAGTAAGATTACATTGACATCATTATTATCAATTATTTAATAGGAATACAAAGAACGTTTCAAGAACATTTCATATGGTAATCAGAAAGAAAACTTAAAACACATATAAGAAAAAGAGAACGCAATAGAGGTATGATCATTAAGAATCTCAGGAGGTGTTCAATAGGCAGGCATGTGCCAGTTTTACTAGTAAAAACAACAGTTTTCATCTCTTTCTTCTGCCGTATCAATCACTGACATGCATTATCTATGAAACTGGCATTTCATATAAACAGCATGCCTGCATAAATTAATTTAGAAGGTTTTAGTGAAAGTAGCTAAAAGAACATAGATTTAATTAACTCCTTCAATACTACATAATGGGTTTACGATCCCTTTTGCATCCAATGGATTAAACAAACATCGAGACCAAATTACAATAAGAGAGATATGTTGTAACATTAAGAATTGTTCAGTGGACATTAGCTCAGGGTTTTAAAGGGATAGTAATGTTTCAAATTAAAAGCAGCTCCAATTAATCATCACAGTATTTGGGCCATGGAGAGTGTTATTTCAGTACTGTCTCAGTTGTAGTTCAAGAGTAATTGAATTATAAAGTATCCCCCTCCCGCCCCGAGAGGAAGAAGAGAAGACAGAAGGTTAAAGAAGAAGACAGACAGTGGATGACACGTGAGTGTTACATTTCTGGTTGTTAGGATAGTGTTAGGGGTAGTTAAGTGTTCATGTTCTGGATAGTGTAGTGTTAGTGTATGGGAGCTGGGGGGAGGGTGACTGTGTTTTGAGCTCACTCTCATTGTTTGACACAGGCATACAACGAGAGTTGGCTTTTTCCTTTGATATTCCCACAATTCACGCTATTTAGTGCAAGTTGTCAGAAAAATAAAACAACAACAAGCTCACGTTTTGGTGACCAACGCTCGTTTCATGTGCCTCTCCAGCTATAGAATTGCTGAGGTACATCTGTAATAGTATCGAGTCCTAAATGTCTACAGGATCCTACTACCACAAATAGTGAGGAGGCTATAAGGAGTTCTTTATTTTACCTCATCCTATCTTTTAGAAGTCTGACATCAACTTTAAATAATATTTTTCTTCTATCCTATGTGAACCGTGGATTAAAGTGTACTCCTGCAAGAGGGTAGGGCACTTTCCTTAAAAGACTCTCAGAAGCAGAGACGCTCTCCCTGC
This sequence comes from Rhinophrynus dorsalis, assembly GCA_037306005.1. Lineage (NCBI taxonomy): Eukaryota > Metazoa > Chordata > Amphibia > Anura > Rhinophrynidae > Rhinophrynus > Rhinophrynus dorsalis. The sequence goes on along the minus strand of CM074718.1, from coordinate 89,181,377 downwards.
TTCACTTCACACACACCAATCTAATCCAGTTTTAAAAGTTACCTTCATGGAGTGTTCATGGGTAAAGATTCTCTCTTAGTTAGCCTTTAGTGATGAGCGAGCACCCCAATGCTCGGGTGTTCGGGTGCTCTGACCGAGCACCCCCTGAGGCTCGAGTGCTCGGCCGAGCACCCGAGCCCCATTGAAGTCAATGGGAGGACTCGAGCATTACACCAGGCACCCCCTGCTCTGATGAGGGGAGGGTGCCTGGTCCATAGGAAAAGGGCAGAAAAGGATGGAAACACCACAGAAATGGTTCAGGGACAGCATAGGGAGGATGTCTGGATGCATCTTGGACTCCAACATCGCTGCTGGGAACGATCTTTCGCCCGTAGTACGCCATTTTTACAGACTGACCATAAAACACACAAAAAGGAAAATAAAAACGACTTTAGGCGAAAAATTGTTACCAAACAATATTTGCTGTATATTTACTTGTATATCATCTGCAAATTATCCCAAAAATTTCCTTGATTTTCGGAAGTGAGGCCATGATTAAGAGGGAAACGTGCGCAGAGGCAAATTCTCCCAAAAATTTCCTTGATTTTCAGAACTGAGGCCATGATTAAGAGGGAAACGTGCGTAGAGGCAAATTCTCCCAAAAATTTCCTTGATTTTCAGAACTGAGGCCATGATTAAGAGGGAAACGTGCGCAGAGGCAAATTCTCCCAAAAATTTCCTTGATTTTCAGAACTGAGGCCATGATTAAGAGGGAAACGTGCGCTGAGCCGACCATCTAAAACATTATGGGTGAGGGTCTGCTGCAGAGCTGACCATCCTAAACATTATATGCGAAGGCCCGCTAGTGAGCTGACGCTATAAAACATTATATGAGAGGGCCCGCTAGAGAGCTGACCCAATAAAACATTATATGAGAAGGCCCGCTGGTGAGCTGACCTATATAAAAATTGTCAAACAGGGCCCGCTGGTGAGCTGGCCCTATATAAAAATTATATCACAGGGCCCGCTGGTGAGCTGGCCCTATATAAAAATTATATCCCAGGGCATATGGAAGAGGAGGAGGAGGATGAGAAGATTAAGAGTCAACCATATACCCGTTTTTTGGGTGGAAGGGGTGAATGGGAATACAGAGTATTCCCATCATTGTAAATAACATATATAAAGTGAGTTTATGTTCCCCCGGGGCTTTCCTCCAGTGGAGTGGAGAAGTCAGGGGAAATCCAGGCCTTGTTCATTTTTATAAGTGTCAACATATCAGCATTGTCGGTGGAAAGGCGGATACGCTTATCTGTTATGATGCCACCAGCAGCACTAAATACCCGCTCAGACAGAACGCTGGCGGCAGGGCAGGCCAGCACCTCCAAGGCGTAGAGTGCCAGTTCATACCACGTGTCCAGCTTGGACACCCAGTAGTTGTAAGGCACAGAGGGATCATTGAGGACGCTGACACGGTCTGCTACGTACTCCTTCACCATCTTCCAAAACTTTTCCCTCCTTGTGACACTAGGCTGCGCATCAGGGTGAGGGTGCTGGCGGGGTGTCATGAAGGTGTCCCACGCCTTGGAGAGTGTTGCCCTGCCTTTCTCGGAACTGCTGTGTGCTCCCCTTTTCTCCCCTTCTCGGTTGGCCAAGGTAGCACGTACTCTGCCGCCAGCGTTGTCAGATGGAAAATTTTGGAGCAATTTTTCGACAAGAACCTTCTGGTATTGCACCATTTTGCTTGTCCTCTCCACCGGAGGAATGAGAGATGAGAAATTCTCTTTGTAGCGGGGGTCCAGAAGGGTGAACACCCAGTAATCCGTGTTGTCTAAAATGCGTGTAACGCGTGGGTCACGGGAAAGGCAGCCTAACATAAAGTCAGCCATGTGTGCCAGAGTACCAACAGGCAAGATTTCGCTGTCCTCACCAGGAGGATGACTCTCAATCTCCTCATCCTCTTCCTCCTCTTCTGCCCACCCACGCTGAAGAGATGGAACTAAAGTTCCATGGCTACCCTCTGTAGCGGAGACAACCGTGTCTTCCTCCTCCTCCTCCTCCTCCTCCTCCTCCGCCTCCTCCAATTGTCGCTGAGAAGACGAAGTGAGGGTGCTCTGGCTATCACCTTGTGTAAGCTCTTCCTCCCCCATTTCCACCTCTTCCACATGCAAAGCGTCGGTTTTAATTGTGAGCAGCGAGCGTTTCAGTAGACACAGAAGTGGGATGGTTACACTGATAATAGCGTTATCGCCGCTCACCATCTGTGTCGATTCCTCAAAATTGCGTAAAACCTCACAGAGGTCTGACATCCATTCCCACTCCTCACTTCTGATTACAGGAAGTTGAACGGAGAGGCGACGACCGTGTAACAGCTGGTACTCCACTACTGCCCTCTGCTGCTCACAAAGCCGGGCCAACATGTGGAAGGTGGAGTTCCAGCGCGTGCTCACGTCACACAGCAGCCGGTGAGCTGGCAATTGTAAGCGCTGCTGCAGCTTCAACAGGCCGGCTGAAGCTGTTGATGACTTACGGAAATGTGCACACACGCGGCGCACCTTGGTCAAGAGATCATGCACATTGGGGTAGGTTTTTAGAAATCGCTGCACCACTAAATTAAATACATGCGCTAGGCATGGTACGTGTGTGAGCTTGCCGAGCTCCAAAGCCGCCACCAAGTTACGCCCATTATCACACACAACCATGCCTGGTTGCAGGTTGAGTGGCGAGAGCCACTGCTCGGTCTGGTGACTAATCCCCTGCAACAGCTCTGAGGCCGTGTGCTGTTTGTCCCCAAGGCAGATCAGCTTCAGCACGGCCTGTTGACGCTTCCCCACTGCAGTGCTACACTGCTTCCAGCTACTGGCTGATGGGGGAGTGGCGGTGTGTGTAGAGAATTCGGAGGTGGAAACGGAGGAGGAGGAGCCAATAACGTAGGTGCTGGTGGAAACCCTGATGGAGGTAGGGCCCGCAATCCTCGGCGTGGGTAGCACCCGTGCCATCCCAGGGTCCGAGTCGCTCCCAGCCTCCACGACATTCACCCAGTGTGCCGTCAGGGAAATGTAGCGTCCCTGGCCACAAGCACTTGTCCATGTGTCAGTCGTTAAGTGGACCTTCCCAGTAACTGCGTTGGTCAGGGCACGGGTGATGTTACGGGACACATGGTGGTGTAATGCGGGGATGGCACACCGGGAAAAGTAGTGGCGGCTGGGGACCGCGTACCGAGGGACAGCTGCTGCCATCAGGCTGCGGAAGGACTCAGTGTCCACAAGCCTAAATGGCAGCATTTCGATGGCCAGTAATTTTGAAAGGTGTGAGGTTAGTGCTATGGCCTGTGGGTGGGTGGCTGGGTACTTTCTCTTGCGCTCAAATGCCTGGGGTAACGACATTTGGACGCTGTGCTGGGACAGGGAAGTGGATGTGGTCGCTGATGGTGCTTCAGATGCTACAGGTGCAGGGCGGGAGGTATGCGGGCCTGCGCCTTCGACAGGCGATTGGCCGGCACCGAAAACAGGGGAAGAGGAGGCAGTGGTGTGGCCTGCAGACACAGATGGGCGATCCAGGCGTTCCTCCCACTTACTACGGTGCTTGGATGCCATGTGTCGGATCATGCTGGTGGTGGTGAGGTTTCTAGTGTTCATGCCTCGGCTCATTCTGGTGTGGCACAGGTTGCAAACTACAATTCTTTTGTCGTCCGCACTTTCCTTAAAAAAACGCCATACCGCGGAACACCTACCCCTTGGCAAGGTAGATTTACGCAAGGGGGTGCTCCGTGGAACATTTGCGGGCCGGTTTGGTGCGGTCCGCCTTCTTTCTGTAGCCACACCACTGCCTCTTCCAGCCTGTTGCGGTGCTGCAGATGGCTCACCCTCAGGACTGCTGTCATCGCTCGGCTCTACACCTTCCCAGGTGGGGTCAGTCACCTCATCGTCCACCAAGTCCTCCTCCACTTCCTCACTCTGATCATCCTCCTCAAGTCTTGATCCCACCACATACTCAGTCATTGACAACTGTATAACATTCTCCTCAACAAGGTCTTGAGACGGAAATAGTGGTTGATTTAATGGCAACTGTGTCTCATCATCATCATCATCATCCACTACTTCCTTTGACCTTAAATGCCGTTCACATCTGTCATCTTCTTGAGATTGGGTAGCCTCTAGAGGTTGTGAATCAGGGCACAAGATGTCATGTTCCTCTGCAAGCGTGCTTGGAGAGAGGGTCAAATGAAGGATTGGTGATGAGACGAGCTCCTCACTATATCCCAGTGTGGGATCACTTCTTTGACCAGACCGTGTATGGTGGGAGGAAGGATGATCAGAGTGAGGATTATGTTGACCAGACTCTTGGCTACTGAGAGTGGACTTGGTGGAAGACAGGGTGGTGCTTAACCGACTGGAAGCAGTATCAGCTGTCATCCAACCGACCACCTGTTCGCAGTGGTCGGACCTCGAGAGTGATGTCCTGCGACGCCCTGTAAAATTACACATGAAGCTAGGTATGGTGGATGTCTTTCTTTCTTGTGCTCTGGCACCAGGCACAGTTTCTCCGCGTCCTGACCCGCGCCCTGAACTTTCAGGATCACGTCCACTTCCCCGTCCCTTTTTACCCGCCTTCTTCATCTTACACAGAATATGTGACTTTAATATTTGAGTTTGAAAACTTAACAGTATTTCTTATTATTCTGCAACTCTGCAGAGTACACAGAATAGGCTGCTAAACTGTGGTGAAACACACTGAATGGAATATGTGAGTTTAATATTTGAGTTTGAAAACTTAACAGTATTTCTTATTATTCTGCAACTGTACAGAGTACACAGAATAGGCTGTTAAACGGCGGTGAAACACACTGAATGGAATATGTGACTTTAATATTTGAGTTTGAAAACTTAACAGTATTTCTTATTATTCTGCAACTGTACAGAGTACACAGAATAGGCTGTTAAACGGCGGTGAAACACACTGAATGGAATATGTGACTTTAATATTTGAGTTTGAAAACTTAACAGTATTTCTTATTATTCTGCAACTGTACAGAGTACACAGAATAGGCTGTTAAACGGCGGTGAAACACACTGAATGGAATATGTGACTTTAATATTTGAGTTTGAAAACTTAACAGTATTTCTTATTATTCTGCAACTGTACAGAGTACACAGAATAGGCTGTTAAACGGCGGTGAAACACACTGAATGGAATATGTGAGTTTAATATTTGAGTTTGAAAACTTAACAGTATTTCTTATTATTCTGCAACTGTACAGAGTACACAGAATAGGCTGCTAAACGGCGGTGAAACACACTGAATGGAATATGTGACTTTAATATTTGAGTTTGAAAACTTAACAGTATTTCTTATTATTCTGCAACTGTACAGAGTACACAGAATAGGCTGTTAAACGGCGGTGAAACACACTGAATGGAATATGTGAGTTTAATATTTGAGTTTGAAAACTTAACAGTATTTCTTATTATTCTGCAACTGTACAGAGTACACAGAATAGGCTGCTAAACGGCGGTGAAACACACTGAATGGAATATGTGACTTTAATATTTGAGTTTGAAAACTTAACAGTATTTCTTATTATTCTGCAACTGTACAGAGTACACAGAATAGGCTGTTAAACGGCGGTGAAACACACTGAATGGAATATGTGACTTTAATATTTGAGTTTGAAAACTTAACAGTATTTCTTATTATTCTGCAACTGTACAGAGTACACAGAATAGGCTGTTAAACGGCGGTGAAACACACTGAATGGAATATGTGAGTTTAATATTTGAGTTTGAAAACTTAACAGTATTTCTTATTATTCTGCAACTGTACAGAGTACACAGAATAGGCTGCTAAACTGCGGTGAAACACACTGAATGGAATATGTGACTTTAATATTTGAGTTTGAAAACTTAACAGTATTTCTTATTATTCTGCAACTCTGCAGAGTACACAGAAAAGGCTGCTAAACTGCGGTGAAACACACTGAATGGAATATGTGACTTTAATATTTAGTTTGAAAACTTAACAGTATTTCTTATTATTCTGCAACTCTGCACAGTACACAGAATAGGCTGCTAAACGGCGGTGAAACACACTGAATGGAATATGTGACTTTGATATTTTAGTTTGAAGACTTAACAGTATTTCTTCCTATTCTGCAACTCTGCACAGTACACAGAATAGGCTGCTAAACTGCGGCGAAGCACACTGAATGGAATATGTGACTTTGATATTTTAGTTTGAAGACTTAACAGTATTTCTTCCTATTCTGCAACTCTGCACAGTACTCAGAATGTGCTGCTAAACTGCGGCGACGCACACTGAATGGAATACGTGACTTTGATATTTTAGTTTGAAGACTTAACAGAATGTGCTCTAATCTGCAACTTTGCACACTAAACAGAATGTGCTCTAATCTGCAACTTTGCACACTAAACAGAATGTGCTCTAATCTGCAACTTTGCACACTAAACAGAATGTGCTCTAATCTGCAACTGTGCACACTAAACAGAATGTGCTCTAATCTGCAACTTTTCACACTAAACAGAATATTTTTTTTTTTTTTTTTTTTTTGTTTTTTTCCCCCCACACACAATATAACCTGCTGCCCCCACACACAGTAGTCCTAAAAAGGACTTTTGGTTCTTTTTTGTCACAATTTTTTTTTTCCTCCCTACACTGCCTTTCCCTTCCTATCCTCAGCTCTCCCTGGCTCAGACTGAGCCGAACTCGATGGTCAGGTGCTATACAGCACCTGACCACGGGTTCTGGCCAGCCAATCAGTGTAATGCCAGCAGCCAACATGGCTGCTGGCATTACACCGATGTCAGAGCCTCCCTGCACGTTTATTGGCTGCGCAGCAGCCGCAAAACGTGCGGGGAGGAGACCCGAACATGGCGGGCGAGCACATGCGGTACTCGTACGAGTACCGCCATGTGCCGAGCAGAGCGATGCTCGAGCCGATCCGAGCATCGGCCGAGCATGCTCGCTCAACACTATTAGCCTTCTTTTTGTTTGGTTTTTGTTATTCTTGTCTGTAGGATGGGGCTGTGTAATCCCACATTAGGAGGACTCCTATTTCTGACCGTCATTTTTGGTTTGAACCAGAGAGCAGACTTAAGGGACCTGGGTCTGCATTATCAGCCCTCTCCTCTCAGTTCCTGCTTAGCTGGTCTGAGTAAACAGTTGTACAGTACATTGGAGCATGTAGACAAAAGCAGACAAGCTTTCTGTATTCAGAGTGCACAGATCCTGGGAGTATGTAACTCCATGACAGCCACATTTCCATAATCTGTGGTACTTTGTCTGGACTGGAACTCTCTACATTTCTGTACAATTCTGTACATTTCTTTCTGCATAAAATTATTTATATGGCTTCACACAGTGTACACAGCATCTTACAACAGTAGTATTTTACAATAAATACAATAAAAGGGGGTTGAAATCACTGTCTCAGTCATAGAAACAACAGGATAGGGGTCCCTGCCCCAGGGAGCTAACAGTCTAAATGGATAATGGGAGACAGGCAGCAGGGTCTGAGGGTGTTAAGTACTTTGGGTTACAGTGCATGGTGTTAATGCTCCAGAACACAGGATTTCAGGCTAGATTTAAAAACGGTGTTGGATAGTAGTAGTAGATAGTTGTAGATAGTAGACGTAGGTACAGGTAAGGAGCAGAAAGTGAAAAAGGTTTGAGATGGGAGAAGGCAAAGGGTGTGGATGTTGTGAAGGGTGTTGTGTGCGTGCAAGGGAGACAACAGTAACATAAATGAGGATGAGGGAAGAAGTACTAGGGGCTTAACAGCATTGAGAGCTATAAAGGTAAGAAGAAGGACTATGTAAGCAATGCAGTGCTGAATAGGGAGCCTTGTGAGATGCCTAACAATGATGTGAGCAGGTTCCATGTTTGGAGAGGGTGCGGTGATTTATGCAGCTGAGTTTGAGGCAGATTATATAGGAGAAAGTTGGAAAGCCAGGAGGCCAGTTAGTAGGCGGTTGCACTAGTCTAAGCAGGATAGATTGAGGGCACGTGCAACAGTTTTAGTAGTTTTCTGGAACAGGAACAGGTGGATTTTAGCAATATTGCAGAGGAAGAAGTGGTAGGTTCAAGCCAAGGAGATAATGTGAGGGAGAAGGAAAGGGAAGAATCAAATATGACCCCTAGGTAGTGTGCTGAGCTGACTGGATGAATGTCATCTCCATGGTTAAGCTGTGTATTGGGTGAGCTCTTGAAAGGAATATGAGAAGTTTGGATTTTAATGTGTTTGTCTTAATATGACGGTGAGCCATCTAAGGGGAAACTGCCAAGAGGCAGTCAGAAATTTGTAACTAAATTTGTGCTGCAATATCTGGAGTTGGCATGTTAATTTGGGTCTCTTTCGCATATAGATGATCCTTGAAGCCAAATTAATTTATAGGTTCACCCAATGATTGTTTACATGGAGAAAAGTAGAGGACCAGAATGGAGAAATGATGCAGGGGGACTGTAGAGGAGACTTTATTTCTAGAAGACACAAAAAGGAAAGATTTTCTCTTTTAACTTGTTTTAATGCACCTTTGTTTTTTTCGGCCATAGTGCCTTTAAAAAGGTCTCCTTTTAAAATATTGCACACTATTGTGCAACCATCTAAAGAGCTCATTAACCATATCCCATGATGAAAAGGGCGAAATGAGACTGTCGCCCACATCAAAAGGGCAAGATTCTTATTCTTGTCACTCATTTGAGCCCCCACATACAATATAATACAGTACATTCGCAGTTGCTAAATGGTGCATTGTTTAACAACGATTAACCCCTTTACTACGTGCAGGACCCACCAGTGGTAAAGCAGCTTTCCCTGATATGCAGCACTTCACACTCCAGGGTGCAGAGCAGGCGTGGGGCTGTCCTGACGATGCAGCTTCTTTTCTTGGAAATATTGCTGAGAATATTCCCCATTTCCCCATTCCTCCGCCAGAGGGTACCTGATAGCTTCTTTTGTCTCACAGGGGCGCAGGTCTTGTGTCCTGCAGTAAATATTCCATCACTGTGTGGGTCCTGCTTGTAGTTAGGGGGTTAATAGTTATTGAACAATGCACTATTTAGCAACTGATAATTGTATTATATGCGGGCTCTCAAATGAGCAACACTCAAGCCCGCAACATGAGACTCTTGCCATTTTGATGTGGGCAAGCGTCCCTTGTCCCTCTTTTCATCATGGCGACATGGTTAACGCACTCTTTAGTTAGTCGCACAATAGTGTGCAACATTATGATAGTGAACCTTTTAAAAATTGTGTGGCTGCTGAAGAGTCACTGTGCCATTCTGAAAAGCGTATTGTCTAGTGACTGTTTTTTCCCATGCTTTAGAGTATGGGAAGAGGAGGTTCTCTTTTGATCCTATTCCTTTTTCATTTCATTGTGGACTGCATGAGATTGGTCACTACTTCCTTGCATGTCACGTTAACCCCTTCAGTCAGAAAAGTTCTTTTAACTTTATATAAGTACTTTTAACTTACTTTTACTGTCCTGTAATTTATTTTAACCCCTTAATGACCCATGACGTGCCAGGACCGTCATGGGTAGATTTGCCTTAAGAACCCACAACGGTCCTGGCACATCATGGGTTAAATTATAGCAGCGCATCTCCGTGCACACTGCTGTCATTAAATGCAGGCTAAGACTGAGCCCTCCGGTACCGGAGCGTTCAGTCTCAGCCCTTCTCACTTGGGCCGGGTCATGTGAACACTGCAGCAGCGATCAAATGTACTGGCATTGTGAATGAATGAGGCAGTATGGAAATCATACTCAACTCTGCCTGTCTGTCCCTTACGATCAAAGTAAGGGATAGAGAAGCAGAGAGGAGACACCTATTGGTTAAAAAAATGCAGCAGCTGGGGGTATTAACCCCTTCACTGCTGTGCTGGAGGCTGGCTGGATGCAGGTCAATTTTTGACCTGCTAGAAACTTTTTTTGTTGTCTTAAAAAAACACAACACCATTTTTTTTGACAAATAAATGATTTTATTTAAAAAATAAACATGTCAAGAAACAAAATTGGGAGTGTGATTGTTGAGGAGCCGTGTAATACACTTATATACACCACCAAATGTCATCAATAAAAAAGTGGGAAAATAGGGTGGGAAAAAGGGACATAGGGATTTTCACCCAGGGGTGACAGTGCCCAATTAAAACTGCGCATTTTGTAGGTATGACTGACCGGTCATACCTTTCATGCAGTCTCCATAAAAATGTAACTCATTGTGCACAAATTATACCAAAAGAGAAAAAAATGGCGTTTTTTTTTTTTAGTTTTTTATCGTTTTCTTTAATTTTACTAAAATAAATAGTGGGCTATCCATATAAGTGTGGTATCAAAATAAAGCCCTACTCGTGCGTAAAAAACGGTATATAATTTTCTTGGGTAAAATAAAGTACTTAGAGAGAAAACACTGTTGAACAAAGACATAGTCAAAAAGGTCAGAATTGCTCCGGTCCTTAAGTGAAATCCACCTCAGATTTTCCTGGTCCTTAATGGGTCTCATGGCTATGTGTGCACATAAGGGAAATATGGGCAAACTACCAAGGTTTCGGGATCCCATCCTTCCTTAACCCCTTTAACCCACTGCTCCTCTTGCCAGATTGGTTCTACTAGGGATTTATCTGGTACTTTATGTATCTCTTGCTCTGTGGTTCCCACATTAGTCCCAGGGCCCTGTTCTAATGAACAGGAACCTGCATGGTTAAGACCTTATTTTCTTCTTTGAGTTCTATACTTTCCTCTGTTCAAGGTATTCAAGACTCTTGGTAACAATTCCATCCTGTTCCCCTCCAAAAGGTGTTGCAGCCATTTCACAGAGTGACATTTTCGCATGGTAGGGGACTCATCATTTGAGGAAGAGGACTCTGATGAAGATGATTTTCACTAGTCCTTCATGATTGGGGATGCATTTGAGGAAGAACCTGGTTCTCTTGTTTCTAAAAAGGTGCAAAAATGAGGTTGTCCCTTTTTTCTCTTTTCCATTCCTTAGAGAAGGTACTCCTGGATGAATGGTTGATACTCGATAGGAGGTTGTTCTTTCCCAAATGACTCTCTCTCCTGTATCCCATTTCTGCAGATCTTCCCAGTGGGCTACCCCCCCCCCCCAGTACAATTTATCTTAGGGAGTTCAAAATATTGTTTTCACTGGTGCCCTCCAATGACTAGTTATGCCACTGATCATTCCCCTTGTTAATCAGAACCTGCACAAAACCATCATAGTTACCTGGACAGCCTCTCATCAGTCATAACCTGGGCCTGAGCACACTTTTCATGCCTAAGCCAAGAGTCCAGTTGGCAAAACATAGCTATTTGTTATCAATTTTACAGTCCGGCCAACCTACCCCTTCGTTACAAATAAGGGGATCCCTCTTTTAATGCACATTGTGGACCTTGTGCACAAAAGAGGAACAGGTCTGGGGCAAAAACACTGTGTCATAGAGCTTAAATAAAAATCCCCAGCCCCGAACAGCTGGAGGGCTTTGTAATGCTTTGGAGACCTCTACAGGATTCAGTGTGCTAAAATTTCAAATTAAATCAATGGCCATGTTGACAATTTTGAATTCCCTCCTGTGGTACTGTAGGTTTGCACCAGCATTGCTTCTCTGTTATTTTGTGCATAAGGCACTGTTTAATTTGTGTATCTTCTAAATGAAGATTGAAAGCTCTTGAGCACGGCCCTTTCTGTCATTTGTTTCACTCTGTATATGCATTTCAATTGTATTACTTCCCAGCTGTAAATGCTGTGGAATATGTCGGAGCTTTATGTGAATATTCATTTATTTCTGAATATTAAGGCAGCTAATTATTAAGAATCAAGTAAATGGATAAAAATACTGGTAATATTCTGAATAAAAAAGCAAATAAGGTAAGAAATTTACTTTCATTCTCTTTTTTTAATCCCCACAAGGTGGCACTGTTCACTTAACATTTGCCTACATATCCTGGAAAGCTTTAGTGCGCCATAAGAATTCTTTTTATAATGATCTGCTTAAAGATACTACAATCTATGAAGTCATTTACACGTTTTACACATATACAAACTCCCTTTGAACAAATACCCTGGTATTGGAACAGTACTGTTTATCCAGCAAATCATATTGGAGATTGGGCTTCAACTGTGTAAGGACCAGAGGGGTGTGCAATGAATTGCAAATCAATGCATTGCACACCCCTCTGGTGCTTAAAGGGTTAAACAGAATGCAGATGGTATCTCTTTGATAATGTTTCCGTTGGAAGACATGAATATATATGGGTATAGGACAGAGATGAGTAAAATGCAGAATCCCATATACTGGATTAACGCTTCCTTAGTAAATTCAGCATTGGTATAGGTCTATGTGAGATATTGTGGATTTTTAACCAAAATATACATATAAAAATTGCTTATTATAATAATGTTATGGCTTACGGCTTTAAACATTACTGGTCTGTAAAAAGCTCTACATTAAAAATGAATATTTGTCAGAAAAGACATACCAGCGATTTCAGGAAGAAATATATATGTAAAAACAATTAAACTTGTGTAAACAGTTAAGCATAGCGTTTCCCAGTGACTGGTTGAAATAATTCCAGCCATTCAAAAAGGTCTACATCAGGGCTGAGCAAACTGTGGCCAACCAGGAGTGGAGGAAAGCTGGAAATCTTCAGGTTACCCACCTCTGCTCTACATGCATTCTGTAGTCCATAGAGGAAGATATGACAGTTGCTTGTGTGTTTATTTTATCTGAAGCTGCTGAGTGTATGAGTCTACCTATCTTGATAAGGACCACGTGGGTGTGCAATGCATTCCTTAAATGATTAATATTACCAAGTGCAGTAAACAGAGTTTGAGGTCATATGGACTTGCTAGCAACTATCATGCCCCTTCTATGGACATGACATACAGGACAGACTGAAGATGTTATCTTTTGAACCAAGGGTCAATGGAAAAATCCATCGGGGCCACTGGAGAACTTCTGAAATACAGCCATTAGGCTTCACCCCAAAGTAATCCACCTTCCTCCAGTTCTTAACTCACTAAAGGGTTACAAATGCTCATCACATAGCATGTTGGTCCTGTTTTCCCAGGATTGTAAAAAAGCAACTAATGGACAATGTTGTTATGCAAAAGGAGTGAGTCCTAGGAGCCAATGGGGAAGATTCCTTGATTTCAGCAGGCAAAAATCCATGCAGGACGTCAGCAAAAGGGCCAGGTATCTATGGTGCTATAAAACCTGGAACCTTTGGACCTCATCAAGCATAGAGTGATGGATCATGAGCATGATTTATGACTATATGGTTAGTTTCAAGCATATTGCTAACTTTGAAACCAACAGCTATTATGGGTATTATTATTGTTTTCATTATAAGCTAATCAATAGCCTGCCAATTGGAAATGAGTGGTGGAGGAATTGGAGGAAAAGCACAGCCCGCCGTCTAAAGGAAGACAATCAGCCTGCCAGATAGGACTGTTGCTAGGTACTGGCTAATGGGGACTAAACCCCAGGTGTTATGCTTAAACCCCGGGTTTGTTTTCAACTACATGCCATCTTGAAGAAAGTAATGGTGCAATAGTGTGTTAAATTTCCTGTGCCTTTTGATTTAATCTGTGGCACCAAATTATCATTGCTAATGATTACGGTTTAAAAATCTTATGCCTGTCTGACTTCTTTGCCTTTGACCCCACCACCTCTCCCACTGTCTGACCCTGCCAATTTCCCCACTTTTATTTCTCCACATCCTCAAACGGTTCACATCCACTGTCTGTTATTTTCTAAATAAATAAAATGCATTTTATAGCCAGTAGGTGGCGAACAAGTATAACTTCTATACCAGAAAAGAAGGCAGATGGTTGTGCTCAGGAGGGAAGCCAACTCACCGGTCACACAACATGTAAAAAAATAAATAAAAAAAGTGTAATATGTTTAATACAAAATTTGTACGCAAAAAACCATAATGCACTTACAAGAACCCAGAAGCGTTAAAATCATCTCTGGGTCCCTATGTCCCCTGATAGTCTCATTGCCGTGTTCTCCTGAAGTTTTGAACCCCTGATGTCCTTATTACTATGGATTGCTGATGGAATCCTTATTGTATCACTAGTATAAGGTGAGCTAGACTCCCGAGTGGGGAGTAACTTGTCCAGGATAGATATATTAAAGGAGGACAAAGACTAACACCAAACTGGTGTAGGGGTGTTCAAAGATTTACACAGGAGGAAAACTCACAGGGGACATAGGCTAGGACCAGAATATTAAACAGTGTGTATATATATATATATACAATAAAAATGTGGGGCTGACACACTGAAGCTTTGCCAAAGGCCAAACAAACGGAAGAGGACAGCAAACCACACTTACATATAGTTACCGCCAACTCCACCTGTAACCATAACTGTTATAACCTATACAAGTATAAATAAACTATAGTAAAAACAATTACAAATAGCCACAGTACATAAAATTAAGATAAGAGTAATAATATAACTGTCATTATAAAATGAATTGAATAAATAAAACTACAAATAATACGTGACCTGGGATTAAACTAATACACCGGGTCATACACTTGCAGAACTCAATGGCAACTCTCTTTCAATAGCCTATACTGCCATCTATTGCCTGGGACTCCGCACTGTGGATAGGAAGCAATTAATTCTTTCATTTAGTTAAGACCCGGTTTGTTTGGCCGTAAAGTCCCTTATCGGATCTTTAGGCAGCTAATGCAGCTATTAGCGGGCAAACAAAAAAAAGTGCCTAAAATGTGTCTAAAGTTAGTAGAATTAACCCTATGAGTGCCAGTGGGGTATAATTACCCCGCCGGCATTCATATGGTTAACCCGACTAAGTAAAGCAACATCGCATTACAAGTAACACTTACCATCAATCCTGATGTCCAGCGGAGTCCTCAGCATGATAGTCATCTTCTGTCCTGTCTCTTCTGTCTTTCTCTTCATTCTTTGTTCTTCTTGCTGTAAAAATAAAGAGAGATATAAGTATGATGTAGAAATAAGCATCAGCCTAATACATACTTTAACCCCTTGAGTGTAACACATCCTTCCCATTTTACTGATGTAACACTGCTCACCTCAGAACAGAAAGGTGGTGTCCAGATGGCTTTCAGAGAGAGACAATCTTCAGTTAGCATAAGGGAAAAAACCTGTCGGGGGGGGGCAGGGTTTTCATTGTTCTCACAGTAAGAAGATTGTTCCTTGCTGTGAGCGGTCTGATCTTAAGACCAGATTGCCCATCTAGGTAAAAGGGACAGGAGGGGGATACTTTATCATTCAATTACTCTTGAACTACAACTCTGATAGTATTGAAATAAGACTCTCCATGGCCCAAATACTATGAGGATTAATTGGAGCTGTTTTTATTTTGAAACATTACTATCCCTTTAATTGGCTGAGTAGATTTAGAGTGAAAGCTTTCAAGACCACTTAATGGGATAGTAATGAGTCATTTTAAAGTACAGTCGAGTATTCAATATATATTTGTATAGCAATCTTTAGCAGTATAAGCATGCAGGACTTTGCTGTTTTACTTTTATTGTATAATAAACTTTCCTCCTTCCTCCCCCTTTTAGTTACTTCAGCAGCCTCAGAAAGCTGGTCCGGACAGAACACGACGAGGGACAATCTTTTTCCAGCATAAGGAAAAACCTGCCCTCTGTCAAAGGGGCAGGGTTTCCTTGTACTCTAGGAAAGAAGATTGTCCCTCGCTGCGATTTGTCTGGTCTGATGACCGGATTCCATATCTAAGGGGAGGAGGCTTCAGGTAAGTAAAAGGGGTGGGAGGGGGATACTTTATTATAAAATAAATGTAAAACGGCAATGTTATACACACTTATACAGCTACAGAATGGTATACAAATACATATAGAATACTCGATTGTACTTAAAAAAGGATGCTTTACTATCCCTTTAAGTCCAGGATTCATCAAACTGTGAGAAAAAGCAGCGTATCACATACGCTGCTCTTCGCCGAGATCATTGATGGAGACCTTCGGGTATACAACAATGATCTGGCATGTTTCCCTGCTTTATGTATGTGAAACAGGGAAAATTGTGTAAATTGGCCAGTCAGGTGAAAATACCTGCTCATATGCGTAAGCGAAAATGTGTATGTTTCTGTTCACCCCATACATTGTAATGGGTTCCACCAGCTTCAAATTGGCAGATCTCTCTGGCCATCATGTAATGATGAATAAGCGATGGCCATATACAATCCGTAAGTTGCTGAATGGGCGAATGGTTAGTGCTCAAAGAAATCCTCTGAGTCTCTTGAGCATTAATCCATTCGCATCTTGTTGAATCTTGGCCTAAGTCTCTTTGTCAAGCATGTTATAAAATGAGAATGAATACCATATATAGTAACATTCTTGATTCCTTTGGATTCCATAGCAGGTGTCACCAGTCTCTCTTCTATGCAATATTATTGAATTCACCATGATACTTAGGAATCTATAAATGCTTGTTTACCATAGTGGGTAATAAAAAGTTGCATGGTAACTACTGCCTTTAATTTATCAGTAGTACAGCATACATCTCATTTCCATAGATTAAACTCTGGAGTACAAGCACCACACACACTGTTATTTTGAGCCTGCAGCTGATTTTGTTGATAAAAAATATTGGGGCGCACTATCACCATTTAGTTAGTAGTGTTGTTGCTCCTATCTGTATCTTTAAGGTTTGCCATGTAGGGAATACATTTTGGGGAGCACTTGTTTCCCTGTGAGGAGGTTAAGGCACCCAGTCATTTGTGTCTATTGGTAATTAAACTTGAAATCCTAAGGATCACAATGGGTTAACCCTTTAAGGACCAGAGGGGTGTCAGTTGCACACCCCTCTGGTCCTTTAAGGGTTAAGAGACAGAAACATAATCCCAACACCTTTTGAAGGGGTAATAAAGGAATTACAATTGAAGCAGACCATTGACACTTTGATTGTCAGTGGGGTATGCAACACATTGCTTTGCAATGTGTTGAATGCCACTCTGGCAGTCAAAGGGTTATACTCGATGGGCCATTATTTTAATGGTATAACCATGTCCAGTTGGCTGTAATCATTTACAAAATCTTAACAAAACTTAATGTTACGTGGCACTGACTTTGTACAACTTAAGCTCTTTATAAATTATTTACTTTATGTCCCCTATTCTAACTAGACCTCTGGCACTGTATTCAGCACTTTACCCCTATGTACTCTGTATGTCTCCCATTACCACTTTAGATTGTAAGCTCTCGGGCAGGGACCTCACTTCCAGGGTTTCACTCTACAAAGCACCTGTAACCCTGTGTTGTCAAATCCCTTTGATTCTAAAGTGCTGTGTACACTTGTGGCGCTATATAAATAAACATATTCATTCATTCATTCATAAAGTGGAGATTACTTTTTTAGTGATATCACTTCTCCATTTCTTATGTTATTCTATAGAGCCTATGCACTAAGATATCCAAAGCTGGAGAAATCTTAGTGCATGGGCTCCATAGAATAACGTAGGAATTGTAGGAGTGATAAACTGGAGAAGTCATCTCCACTTTATCACCGATTAGTGAATCTCCCCCAAGGGGATGATGCACTAAGGCGTGATAAAGAGGAGATAACACAGAGATAACTTTTCCAGTGATATCACTTCTCCAGTTCCAATGTTATTCTATGGAGCCTATTCTCTAAGATTTCCAAAGTTCAAGAAATCTTAGTGCTCCATAGAATAACATAGGCACTAGAGAAGTGATATCACCAGAGAAGTCATCTCCGCTTTATCTCATCCTTATCACGGCTTAGTGAATCTCCCCCATTGAGAAGCAATGCACCAGAGACTGATCTAGCATTCCAGGGTTTAAAAGCCCCTTTTAAATCAATGACAATTTGGGGGAATTTTCATTTGTCCCTCGGTGCATTTAGTTTACTAAAAAATTGCCCTTCTTTTTAGTATTTAACCCTTTGAGTGTCAGAGTGTTGTGTATTGTACACCCCTCTGGCACTCAGAGGGTTGAGTCTCATTATTGTCAACATCACATAAAGGCTCTACTTCACTCTGAACGTAATCCAGTGCAGATCAAGATCATCTGGAGCCTAGATAGTTAAACATGAAATCATGTGCCAGCATTAATAACAGATATATACCCACAAATCCCTGCAGCAAAACATAATGAATAAAGAAAGAGTACTTTCTGGAAAGAAAAAAATCTGTCTGCTTTCAGAGGCAACATAATATTGGCAGGAAAATAACCCTATTGTGATCTGGAGGTATATTTTCATTTTAACCAGAAATAACACCTCTTAATAATAACCCCACTTCCCTTACCATCGCCAGTAAATCGTAAAGGCCCCTATGAATTAGCATCTGTGTCTTTGTTCAGGAGATAATATCCATAGCGGGGAAATTGTTGGGTTTCTCCCAGAGACTCCGGATTTTGGGCAGTGTCTCCGGATGAAGCATTAAGTTCTCCTGGTTCAGGAGAACATTTTACACTCCTGCAATTTGCAAAGCTTCCGGTTAAAATAAGTAAAAAAATTATTTTAGCTGGTGGTTTTGTCACAGCGTGAAACTGTCCAATGAAACATCAGCCGCTGTCACTCACGGTGTTTCATTGGACAAGTCAACAATGTGACCGGGTCACACAAATAGTGTGGGCAGAGAAAAGAGTGATGACTTTGCTGTGTCGCATTGACAAGGTATGAAGAGCGGGAACAGCAGGAGGAGAGGAGGCTGACTGATGAAAGGTGGAGTGTGCACTGCTTTTATCCCTTTGAGTGCTAGAGAGATATCGCGTTGGATACAGCTCTGGCTTTGAAGTGGTTAAGTTTAATGATCCTAGTATTAATATCGCTCAGAGTTTGAAATCCCCATTGACCTATGTATCAATGCATTGGATACAAATATGTAGACCTTTCACTTTTATATTATTTGGTGCTTTTAATACTCTTTCTCTTTTTGAAACATTGCACAAATCCTTTTTTCCAATTTTCAATTTGTTATCCAATTCTAGTTATGGTATGATTTGTATACTCCATTGTTTCTACTTATAGCAACATGCCTACACACAAATTACATTGCAATGTATGAATGTATGGTGGCAGCTAAAGACAGACAAGAGCACACAATGTTTAAATCAGGACTGCCTAGGATAGGCACTCACTATGTATTAACCAGGACTGTCTGACTAATTATTCAGGACTGACTCAAGACAGACAACTTACAGTACATAAACCATGGCTTTCTAAGTCAGAGAGGTGCTCTCCCTACATAAACCTGGACTGGCTGAGATAGACAAGCTCACAATACACAATCCTAGATTGTCTGAGATAAAACGAGCTAGTAGTACACTTTTTAAAACACAGTAGTTTTTTTTGTAATCTCAGGGTGAGCCATTTCTGAAAGTTCCCAGTGAAGATAATATCTACAATCAGTCTTGGGCAGCATGTCTTTGGAGGTGGACATAGCAGTTACTGGCAGTTCTTTTAACCCTTTGAGCACCAGAGAGGTATGCGTTGGAGACCCCTCTGGTGCTCAAATGGTTAAAAGCTGACAGTGTTTGTGTGTGTGTGAGCCTGTTTAACCCTTTAAGGACCAAAGGAATGCACAATCCTGTGGTCCTGCTTGCAGCTGTCATTCCCAGTCTACCCCCATAGCATATCTCCCAACATTTCAAATTGCCAAAGAGGGACACTTGTGTTTTAGGGGGTGTTGCTGGGGGCGTGTCTGGTGGGCGGGGCATTACCAAGAATTTTTAGGCTATTTCATGACCTAGTGACACCTACTTGTGAAACCTAATAAATGATTTAGAACAAGACCAAAGTATTTTATTTACACAGACAAATTTAGAAACACATATACTGACATTTATACAGACAGCAATGTGAGTTTTATTGCTGTAGAGCAATATGATACACTTATATACACACCACACAGTCTGATCTCCTAAAAAGAGGGACATCAGGGTAGGAAAGAGGGACAGAGGGATTTGGGTCTAAAAGAGGGACTGTTCCTCCTAAAGAGGGACACTTGGGAGGTATGCCATAGACATGACATCCAGAATTGATTAAAAATGTGATCTCTTGAACAAATATACAAATTCAGAATTAATGTAGGTCATGTTATGGCCATAGTAAAGTGAGTAAGGTTTGGGTTATTATTAGGGGGTATTTGGGGGGTATTATTTCTCCTTTAAGGTAAATCTGGCTTAACAGGTGTTGGTTTGTAATCCTAAGGGTATCAGATAGCCCGTGTTCTATGTCTTTGTATTATTGTGTCACTGAACTGCAGCGGATCTCCTTTTGGAATTAAATACAGGCACTTCAGCAGCTCTAAGGGTTGGTCTCAAGTATGAGGAAATAACTATTCCCATGTGTGTTACATAAGCTTATTTTATCCCAGGTGTGTGCTTGTTTGCCTTTGCCAATAAACCAATATCAGATCTGCCAGCAACTGAAAGTAAAATTCAAGAACATTTCCTTCTAAACCATAGCAAGTATGAGAGGTGGAATGCATTAAAGCAGAGACCATTTAAAGCCTTTCTCATTATAGAATCTAAGAATCTAACAAAACTTGCTCAAGCATTATACGACAGCTCAAAGCATGGCAAGGAAACCTACAGAACTCTAGCTGTTCTTAGACTACTATTTCCATCATTCTCATATGGCTGATGGCCGTTTTCCCAGTGACAGGGAGTTGGGCACATGTTTTGGCCTATACTGTAGCTCCAGGGCCTGGGGAGGTAGGACAACCCCAAAAATAAAAGCAGTGACCTCTTAATTTGCTACATAAGTATGTGCAGTGTGTTTATTTTGTGTAGTCATATTATTAAGCTCACTTGGTAAAGAGGGGGTGGTAGGGGTGTGTGTAATGGGGATTAATGGGAAGCAGGGGAGTAGGGTATTGCAAGATTAGTAAAACTGGATCATTAAAGACATAGATTAAGCATTAAAGGCAAAATAGACCTTTAAATAATTGGCTATACAAGTCACTTATGCAAAAAAGAAAAGTGAAGCAATTCTGTGGTAAACCAACTGCGCCATAAGGCACATCTCAAAATTTCCATTAATTTAAATGGGGCTATAAACATCTTGAGTGGTGGAAAGGTCTGTATCACATTAGGAAACAATGCACTGGAGACCACTCAAGTATTCAAGGGATTGAAAACCCCATTTAAACCAAAGAGAATCCTGGTCCCATTTATTTATCCCATATGGTGTGATTGTTTTTCTCCTGGGTTGTTTCGCTTTTCTTTTCTGCAAAAGGTCTTGATCACTGAGGCACTAGTTACACTTCATAGCAGCTGCACAGTTGGTATTGTCCACTCTGAGGGAGTTGTTTAGCCAAGTGAACTATTATCACTGAATTTCCAGGCTTAATGCAAATCGATATCTATTTCTGATGGACAACCCTCTGGATTAATAAACTTTCTACAAAACAGGGAAGTAGCATTCACTTTACAGCAGTCTGTCCCATTTAAAACAAGAAGGCTTGTCTTTTTGGTGATACATACTCTCAAGCCCTCGAATGCTAAAGGAGCCTCTTTGTCATTGCTTCTCAAAAAGCTGAAGATATCTCTGGCATCCAAAGGGTTAATCCACCAAATAAATTAGGAAAAGTCTTTACTTTTGCTCTGGACTGATTAACAAAAGGGGCTGTCAGAACTGCAACTGGGCCACTATTCAGGCCACAAGGAGTGAAGAACCAGAACAGCACCTAGTTACGGAACAGAGTCATGACAGGTACATGAAATAGCTGAGGCTTATGTGGGTCTGTGGCTACCAGTGAACAGCAGAATAAGGCTGGGGTGTCAGACAGTGTATGTGTGGTGCTGGGACTACTAGTGGACAGTGGAAGAAGTCTGGGGTGTCAGACAGTGCATGTGCAGTTCTATGACTACCAGTGGACAGTGGAAAAAGGCTGACTTGGCAGACAGTGTATATGTGGTTCTATGACTACCAGTGGGACAGGGGAATAAAGCCAGGGTGTCAGTCAGAATATGTATAGTATAAAAAAGAGTAGTTCTTCAGCGCTCTATTATCTATACACACCCAGATAAAAAGGTCCCTCGTGCAGCCACTAATTGATCCGCTATCACAGACACAGATATTGTGATTGGGACACTTTTCGCTGTTACAGACGCTGGCCGTCCCATGCAGCCTTAAGATGGACTATTTTTAGTGAAGCTTATTGTGGCGATATTGTATCACTGTATTTTATTGGAATAAAGAATTTTTTTTATCATATCCAGATCAGCCCTATTTTTGAACGAATCCTAATGTCCATATTTGAGTCCAAAGTTACTTTTGATTAAAACATTGGTTTCTAATAAAGATGCCAGACGTAACCGGATTCAAAAGCATTTGGAAAGATAAAACGGACGGGCTCCACGACCCACACTACACTGAAAGAGAAACGGGGAACTGAAAAATCCTACAAGTATCTCAGGAGATCCCGTGCTGTGGAGCGGAGCCAGACATCTTTAACCGAGATGTAAGTCTACTATTTTATATTTCTGTATATATCTACATATTTACCGAGAGACTGTTGTTCTCTTTTATTTGCATGACTCGCTTCGGATTTGGACAACTAATAAGGAACTTAGCAGAAGAAGAGATATGGAAAAAATATGAACCAGTGCACTCAATCTCTACATCTGATGGCTCATAATATGTTCTTATAAGTCAGTAATAGAAATATCTGGTGCTGCAGGAAATGATCAGAAAGCAATAAAACACACAGACAACCTGCCTAAATAGCACTCAAAGATATGATATCTATGATACTGGTAGAACTATGAGTGGTAATGGATAAGACTTAACTTTTATTGAACCTGTAATTAAAAACAAAAAAGAGGCGAAATCATAATACTGGGACAATATTCTTAAAGAAATATGGCTGAATAACACAAATGACTCCTAAGAGTCAAATTTAACTTGTAGAGGGCACTTCAGAGGCAAAAAAGAAAATTGTTTCACCACCATTAAGTATGTTGAATTTAGAATGTAAATCACTATCAACTAGTGTAAGAAAAATACACCTAATTAACTTCCTGGGTTAAATGCTGTGTACTAATAAGCCACCACAAAAATCTTCTAATGACCAGTCCCAAAAGGCTAAGGGAATGGAAATAGAATGCTCAGTAGATAATTAACAGAGCATAACAAAAAAAACAACTATTCCAACCCTACCTAATTACCAGCCCTAAGAAGGACCATTATAGGTGGAAAGACTAGTTCAGCTATAAATGTGCAAAGCACCATAGCACAGCATATCTAGAACACATCAGGCTGTGTAAACAAAAAAAGTACTAATCTAACACGGGGGCACAATCCGGCTTGCCAAAAAAAAAAAAAAATAAATAAAAAGAAAATCACCCAGTAATTGCAATACCAGACCTAAATAGGGCCTTTGTTACCCAAAATCTAAATACCAGCCCTAAAAAGGACCTTTGATTACCATCCTATTACAAGCCCTTAAAAGGGCCGTTGGGAATAGAGGCTGAATCCGGAGCTAAACAATCGAATCTAATTTATAGATAAATCTACACTGCAAGATGTATCTGCCTGCTATGAAGTCTAAATGCAAAAACAGAAGATAGCTCCTAAGCCCTAAGGTAATCTGTTCAAAAACAAAAAAGAGACATCTCTTTCTAAATCAATAGGAACGCCGACGCGCGTTTCGCCCTGGCTTCTTCTTGGGTAACAATGGCCCTTTTTAGGTCTGGTATTGCAATTACTGGGTGATTTTCTTTTTCTTTGGCAACATGGCCAGGGCACTCACATGGCTCCTATGAAGTGTGCCAATGGTGTAAATCGGACATGTTTTGTTTTCTTTCCAAGAGGAGATAGAGAGGAGGGACAATTTCCTTGCAGAGATTTTGACAGGAGTGACAGGCCCCTGGCCACTGTTGTCTAAATCACTCCACTGTGTATCTCCTACGAAGACAGAATGGAGGAGATATGAATATACCCTCTTTACTGCCACCCCTGGGTGTGTTTGCCCACCCAGGGGTGTGTGTGGCGGAGATGGAGAATCTGGCAACTTGCTAGTCTTCTCCTTTTATTAACCCTTTCAGTGCCAGATGAGGTATGCAGTACATTGATTTGCAAAGCGTTGCATACCCCTCTGGCACTGAAAGGGTTAATACAGATATTGCCTGCATAAAAATTACATTTGTACATCGCACTTTTAACAGTATTTCTTCTCACTATGTTCTTTTAATTTATCATCACCCTTGATAGTCACTCGGTAATATATATGTATACCCACATACATTTGTACAAACACACATATGCACTGACACACATACTAAGCAGACTAATATTCATTCACACACTCATATGCATACACACAAATACAGTGGTTGGTTTGTTTGTTTTTTTAATTTGCAAAACTTCGGATGGGGTGCTTGTGGGTCCTGTAGGGTGGAGACTGGAGAGGGGTTATATATTTATTTATTTTTAATCTTGTTTGAACCATCCATTGACAGAACAGACATATCAATGTGACCTAGAAAAAGAGAGGTTAAAGGGGATCTATCACCCCAGTACAAATGTGTGTTAAAGCGGAACTACCAAACCTAAGCAACTTTAGCTTCAATAAGTCCACATCTGGCGACTAGCTGCTTAGTAGTGCTAGTTGCCAGAATGATTAACTTGTTATGGAGAATTAGCAATTCTTCATGGGCTGACAGGCAGGACAGAGAGCAGACATCTTGCCATAGGATTAAAAAACATCATATCAGGAATTTGGGGAGGTTTCTCTGGGACATGGGGATCAGGCTGGAGAATTGGAAAGCTTTTGTCCCCCTGGCTTTCTGTGCCTGATCCAACCCAAGGAACGCGGACAATACAACCATTTTCTCTCTGCTTATTAGTTTCGCACTGGGGGCTTTTTTAAGCTCTCCTAAAAGGATTCCAATGGTTATTTCTTTAGAGTGGACCTATCACTTTGAATTTTCTTTACATATTTCAAAACTTCATTCAAAACTGCCCGTGTATCACGTTAACCAAAAGTACAGCAAATGTATAGATTAGAAGAGATTCACAGTTTTATTTCTGGGAAAAGTGAAAGTGAAAATGTCCTGGTACTGCACAGAATTCCCTTAGCATATGAAACGTGTACGGGCTGATGCCTGTAATACACTGAGGGCATTTGAAGTGAGCCTACCTTTATATATGGGCAGGCTCACTTCCTCTGCCCTCACAGCCATTGGCTGGGATGTTCTTAATTTCCCAGCCAATCAGATTTGAGCGGCTGTTCTTGAAAATGATTGGCTGGGATGTGAAGAACATCTCATCCAATGGCTGTGAGGGCAATGGAAGTGAGCCTACAATGTGTTGCCTCTGCCACTCAAAGGGTTCAAGAATGTCTTCGTTCATGCTTGGTGTTAATTAATTTCTTTTATTTTACAGAGAGAAAACAGAAGACTGAAGAGAAGAACAGAAGGACCAGCAAGCTGTGGACTCTGCTAGATATCAGGATTAACGGTAAGTGTTAATGCAAAGCTGCTTTACTTAGTCGGGTAATTATACCCCACCGGCACTCATAGGGATAACCCAACTAACTTTGGACAGGTTTTAGGCACTTTGGATGTATTGATGTGGGGCTTAGGGCCCCATATCAATACATCCACTGTGGACATTGGGTTCCTTTGCCAGTTAACAACTGGGTCTTAAGTTTTGTGCAGTAACTGAGTCCCTTATCAGATTTTTTCAGCTAACGCAGTGCTTTAAATGGCAAAATGGAGAGTTTTTTTTTTTCATGGGCCAAAACACACGTTAGTGTAGCGGCCGGCATACTGAATGCCATTAGCAGTTCATTACATGGCCCTTTGTATGGCTTACTACACGTTAAAACACCCCTTGGTGTTTTTTGAGCTTAACGGCACAAGAAGGGTTAAAATCATGTTTCTCTATCTCCTCATTACATATAATGGAGAGTGTGTGATGTAAAGGGATAGTAATACTTCGTTTTATCTTTATTTTTTTTTTTGTAGGCATTAAAAAAACATGAAGAACGATATAAGTCTTATCTCTCAAACCTTTATGGTTTAAGAGATATTCACAAGCAAAGTATCTTCGACCCCCCCCCCCCCGTTCAGCTAGATCAGAAGGGAGGTGCCCAGGTAGACTGCAGAGAGGGACAATCTTCAATTAAGATAAGGGAAAAAGCTGAAAAACTTGTCAAGGGGGGAAGGGCTTTCATTGTTTTCATACAAAGAAGACTGTCCCCTTCTTTTATCTGTCCTGTCATACAACCAGACTCACATCTGAGAAGAGATGGCTTACACTAGGTAAAAGGGGCGGGGAGGGGAAACTTTGCTTGTGAATATCTCATAAACCATAAAGGTTTGAGAGATAAGACTTATATAATTCTTCATGTTTTTTTAATGCCTACAAAATAAAATAAAGATAAAACGAAGTATTACTATCCCTTTAAATCTACCCCTAAGTCTTTTATCAAACGAAATCATCATCTCTATTAGAAACAAGCATATTAATATAAAACAAATAATGCTGATGGCTACAGGGAAACTAAAAAAGAAAGGGAAATAAACACACATTCCTCTGTCTACTATAAATGTACAAAATACCGCTGGATATATGTCAAAATCCAGTTGTATATTACAATAATATCTCTGTAATTAATTCTTGTGACGTGGTACAGGGGTTACTGCTTGGTAGACCAAGGGTTAAGTGATTTATCCAGCCAGTCAAAAACACAATGCACTGCATTTATTAGAGAAGTCACGGCACACAAACATAGGACAACAATTACAGGCAAACAAACAGGGGAAAAACAGAAAAACTACACACTTCTGCTTTCTCTTCTTCGTGTGTCAACAAAGTTGTACAGATTGCCAGGGGTTACATATAATACTCCCAGTCAATTTTAGCTTTACACTGGAGCTTACACATAATCCCACTAGAGGCAAGAGTGGGCTCCCCGCCCACTGCTCCTGGATTGCATGGAGTTTCCTTGTATCTTTTAGTCCTGACACAGGAGTTGGATAAGACATTCTAAGAGATTATGTATGTATGATATTGTCTACAAAACATAAGTGATGTATGTGGTCTCCATTGAGATTATAAATATATATATATATACACTAGCACAAGAAGTGCAGCGTTGCCAGTACAGGAAGCAGGTAGCAGAGACAGATATTTCACTATGTACCCATGTTTTAAACGCAGCTCCCCGCACATACTAATACACACACACACGCATGAATGCACACACACATATACAGATGCAAAAGTATACATAGACACCATGGGGGGGTTCACAAAGCTGTGATAAAGCGATGCTAAAGCAGAGATGACTTCTCCAGTTTATCACTTCTCCAGTTCCTATGTAATTCTATAAAGCCTATGCTCTAAGATCTCCAAAGCTGAAGAAATCTTAGTGCATACTGAATATCTTTCTAGCTCAGAACTAGTAAGAATTATGACAGTTGGTTTCAGAGCAGATAGGATGTTGACTCAGGAAGAGATCCAACTGCATTTTGGAGTCAGAAAGGATTTTTTTATCCACATGGGGCTTAATTAGAAATTATTCAATATTGTTGTTTTTCCTTCCTCTGGATCAACCAGGGTGATTTGTCAAAGGCTGAACTTGATGGATGCATGTCTTGTTTTCTGTCTCAATTATGTTACTATGCTATATCACTTTTGGTTCAGGTGTGTTTTTAAGTACGTATTTGTTCCAGTGTCACATTTTTTCAATACAGATTTAACAGAAAATGTATGAGTGATGTTTAGTCTGTTTTACTAAGATGGAAGGGCAGTCCTTGCTCACTTAAGGAAGTGAAAAGTGTAGGTATTTAGGCCAGTAAGTTAGCTTACTGACTAAGGATTATTACCAGTGATCATACTGGTACATACATTTTTGTGTTCCTAATTTTATCCACTGATGTCTCAGCTGGTGTGATGCTTGATCATTCTCCTTTGATGGCATGCACCTTTGATGGGAGTTACAGTCCATGAACAACTGGACAGTTCAAGGTTGCCCACTTCTAACAAACTTTGCAATGTTTCCCATGGAACCCTGTAATATGCATCTTTTATAAGTAGCTATTAATGGTTACGTGGTAACGTCCTGACTCATTTTTCTATGAACTTGCCATGGGCCTTCTCTGCACTTGAACCTTCTAATTTCTTGAGCTGGACTTGATTAAACTAAGAGACTCAAATACTAGGACAATCATTTACCAAAAGGAATTTGCTAAAGGGAGTTTACTAAAGGTGATTTTCTGGTGCGTTTTCTATTCTCTAATTTAGCTACAAACAGATAAAACTTACCCATTTATCATTTAGTGTTAACAAGTATATGCAACACAAATCCACAAAAATGCCTATGCCTGGTCTATGCAGACACAGGGGCATATTCTGGCCAAAACCATCTGACTGTAGGTAAAACATAAACATTCCCAAATTTCAAAAGAATCAAATGGTACTTTTAACCTACATTATGAACATTAATGGACTTTTTTTAATTTTCATTTGTCACCTTCTAAATTTTACCATATGTGTAGTGAACAGTGATTTTACTACATGATAGGAGGCTTCATATTTTGCATTCTTTCTTTACTGAAATCCAGCAGCACACTGATCACATAGAAAATTAACCAATCAGAAAAGAGCAAAGCCAATATAAGGCATGGCATAACTAAGCTCCTCCTCTTTCTTTGCTGCTCCATCAAGCTTCAGCACAGGTCAGAGTACTTGTTTGGTCTTCTATTTGTTTAACCTTCCTGATGTACTTTTTGCTATATTCTCATAAGGTTTCATGTATTGTGACTTTTCAGGTTATCTCTTGTCCCTAATGAACATCTGGGGTATTTGTTTAGAGTTTTGTTTGATACAACTTACTGTATATTGTGTGCTTATTCAAGGTTCCAGCCAGCCTAGGGCACCCTGTCTCCCTGAGTGTGTCCTGTTGGACGCGGGGGGTTAGATTCGTTGCACTTTTTCTTCTGTCTTTTAGCGGGTCTAGTCTGGCAGGGGGGCTTAGGTGGCTGGCGCCTTGTCCTTTTGTTTTTCCTGCTTACCGTTTGCTTGGTGGCAGTCCGCGGACCGCACGGCTGGGATAGGCGCGGCAGCCATCTTGGATCTCGCACCTCGCGAGGTTTGCATCGGCCGCCTCGTTAGTCTCTACTCCCAATGTATTCAGGCTTGCTTCGTTTGGGTACCTCGCTGGGCTCGGGCATTGGTGTTCTTTTCCTTGTCCGCTTGTTCTGCCGCTAGCGATAGAGTGCCTCAATGAAGAAAAAAAAAAAAAAGATAAATTAATAAATAAATATCCTGGACATTTGTTTCAGTTTGGGGTGAGCCCCCTATTACATTGGGACGTCCGGTTGGACTTGTGTTTGTCCTCTTTGTGTCTGATTGTGTGTCTGTGATACAACTGGGGTGAGCCCCTGTTTTTCATTTTTCCTGCAGATATATTATCTAATCTGCTTCCAAGCTGTGGCCTAAGCGTTGTCTGTGCCCTACATTTAGTGCATCCCATAACTATAAATCTTATAAGATTTCTGCCCTGCATTTATCTGCAGGATATTTGTCCATGCCTTTCAGGGTGTTGGCATTCTTGGGGTGAGCCCCCTATTTTCTGTTATGCATTCCATCTGGTCTGCCTTATCTAGCTGCGCATTCCTTAAGAGTTTGCCTGTATTCTAGAGCATTCCATTTCGGTCTGCTTACTGGGGTGAGCCCCCTTTTATTGGCGCATTGTACCTATTGCCCATCCTGGGGTGAGCCCCTACATTTCACGCGCTTCCATATTTCTGTCTCTGGATTCTATTCCTTAGCGGCACTGCGCTTGTGTATCCCTCCGGGTGAGCCCCGGTTGTATTTGCCACAGTTCTACTCCTGTTGAAGTGACGATTTGGTCACTTATTGTAATTCGTTGTTTTTTCCTTAGGTGGGGTCTGGTTGCCAGGATGAGCGAATCCTCCTGTTCTCCCGACCTGCAGGCTTTGATTGACGAGGCGGTTGCAGCCTCGGTAGAGAAAGTGTTAACCAGGGTCCTTTCTCATGGTTCCGCTGACTCTCCCTCGGGACCCCAGGCCTCTGAACCCCTACGGGAAGGTCCCCATGTTTCTACTGTGTCGGATGGAGGGTTACATACCTCTAAACGCTCTCAGAAGGGTCATCTGTTCAGCTCTTCTGCATCCAAAGGGAAGACTCCTTTGAAGAAGGCTAAACTTGGTGATGGGATCGAGCCGCAGCCTCCACTCTCTTCGGATGATGATGAAGTCTCCCTGCCACCTCCTCTTGCTATTGTCGATGAGTGGTGTGCAGAGGACCCAGTGTTAGAGGACGAGACGTCTTGGGAGGATCAGTGAGGTGCTACTTCCCTGTATGTGAAGGAGTCTGTTGTGGGTTCTACGGAAGGCCGACCGGCAGGTCTTGCTTCAGGTTTTGCAGAGGAGGATAGTTTTCTTGATTCCCAGGGGAACATTCTGTTTGATCCTCGCTTCCTCCTTCATCCACGTTCTTCTGAGTGGGAGCTTCCAGATCATTTGGCCTGGTTTGTGCATGTTTGGATCCGGAAGTCGCTGGACAAGGAGGTTCGAAGCCGGCTTCGTGCCGAATGTCCAAGACTGTCGCTGCCGGATAAAGTCTCTCTGACTCCAGAATTTGATCCCACGGTGCTCACGTTTATGTCTCGCTCCGGCAAGGACCCTAGGAAGGGTATTAAAAAGGGATTGAAATTGGCTCAAGATAAGCTACTGGATGTCCTGGGCCCATTGTCGAAGATTCTATATTTTTCAGACCAGACCTTGTCACGGGGAGAGTCCTTAGATGCTGGTGCTGTGCGAGAGTGGGCCCTTCTCTCTGTTTGTCTTCTTGGAAATTCTAATACTGCTTTGTCCGCGGAAAGGAGGAAGGCTGCCTTACTGCTGATTGAAGCCAAGCTGGCGGAGCTGGGAGTTAAGGAGTTAGGTCCTTCGCCAATGGGCTGCTTTTTGGTGATCCATTCATTCTGGAATTGAAGCGACATGTGGGAATGTTCACCACCTTCAATAAAGCGCAATCTTCACTCCGACAAGTGTTCCGCACCACTACTCCCAGGGGTGTTTGGACAGGCTGGTTGGCATAGGGGCCGTGCCGCCAGCCGATTCTGGTCTTCAGGTCCCAGGTCCAACCCTCCTTCATCCAGCTTCTTCCCAATGGCTCCCTACAGACCTGCTTCCTTTTCAAGAGGCGCGGACAGAGCCAGAGGATCCCGGAGTAGAGGCCGAGCCGAATTCAGTCAGGTGAGCTCTCTTTTGATAAATGTTCAAAACCGTACTGTATTTACGGCAGGCAGAATTTGTTTTCATTTGCAGACGGTGAGGGGGTACATCATGGAATTCCACTCACCTCCTGCCTGCGGAGGTGGATTGCCGGAGGTTTCTTTGCTTTCGCTGGCAGGGTCGTCCATGCCAGTTTACATGCCTTCCGTTCGGCCTCAGTTCGGCTCCGTGGTGTTTCACGAAGCTACTGAAGCCGGTGGTCGCGAATTTCGAACTCTGGGCTTTCGCTGCATCATTTATCTGGACTATCTGTTGATTTTTTGCAATGATGTCTCCAGAATTCGATTTCAAACTCGATTTATGGTGCGATTTTTAGAATTTCTGGGCTTCGTGGTCAACAAGGAGAATCACCGTTAGTTCCCGCTCAGGTGGTGCAATTTCTGGGGTTCAAGATAGATTCCATAAATTGTCTTCTTCGTTTTCCAGCGTCCAAGATTGAGGCGATTCGCAAGGAAATTCGGAGGATGTTGCACCTTGATCGGATTCCCTTACGCCTCCTGGCACGTATGGTAGGTCTTCTGGCCTCGTCCATCCAAGCTATTTTTCCAGGCCCTCTGCACTACAGGGCAATGCAACAGCTGAAGGCTTACCATCTATAAGCTGGTCAGTCTTATAACCATCTGATAGCTCTGTCTCCGGAGGTTCATTCGGAACTTAGCTGGTGGCTTCTTCAGAAGCAGGCCTGGAATGGCAGAGCAGTCATCGGCCCTTCTCCAGATGTCGTGGTGGAATCGGATGCTAGCCTTTGGGGTTGGGGAGCTCACTGTGTAGATGTCTTCATGGGGGGGGCCTTGGTCGGACGAAGAGGCTGGACTTCACATCAATTGTTTGGAGCTGATTGCAGGATCCTTCGCCGTTCACAGCTTCGCCAAGGACAAAGCGAACTGTTGCATATTGTTGCGGATGGACAATATGTCCGCTGTCCAGTACATCAACAAGCTGGGCGGAGCCAGATCTCGAGATTTGAGGGAGGCAGCGAAGGACATTTACAGGTTTTGCTTCAGTCACAATATTGCAATACGGGCAGAATGTCTTCCGGGGACTTCCAATTTCTCTGCAAATTGGTTCTCACGAGACAGCAGCGATTGGAAGTTGGACGTCTCCATTTTTCAACAGCTGAATCATCTCAGGGGTCCGCTGGAGTTGGTCTGTTTGCATCCAGAACCAATTATCAACTGTCAACCTTCTTCAGCTGGCTTCCGGACCCTCATTGCAAGGCGGTGGATGCGTTCCTGCAGAGGTGGCCGACCTGGGGGGTGTATGAATTTCCTCCGTTTTCGATGTTGGTGAGAGTAATCCGTCAGGTTCGAGCTCAGAGAGTGAACATCCTTCTGGTGGCTCCGTTGTGGCCGAGTCAACCATGGTACCCGGACCTTCTGGAGTTATCCTTCAAGAACCCTCTTCTTCTTCCGCCTTCTCCGTCGCTTCTCACAGATAGTCTAGGGAGTCCTCACCCAATCGTTCTTCAGGACCATCTCCATCTGGTGGATTGGGCGATTTCAGGGGTTCCTGGTCAGTCGAGGGGCTATGACAAATGACTACAGACCTTTTGTGGGACTCCTGGGCGCCTGGTACAAGAAGGTGTTATATGTCCGCCTGGCAGTCTTGGTCTAGCTGGTGTATGGAAAGGGGGTGCAATCCCTTTACAGCACCTGTTTCTGCGATCTTAAATTTCTTATCTTTCCGTTTTTCCTTGGGTCTTTCCTTTCGATCTATTAATGTCCTGTGATCAGCTATTTCAGCCGCCCATGTTCCGGTTTCGGGGCTTCAGGTGGGTCAACGTCCTTTGGTCTGTAGGTTGCTGCGAGGAATTCAGTTGTCGCGGCCCCCGGCACCCAAATACTCTAGATTTTGGGACGTGGATTTGGTTCTGCATTTTTTGAGAAATTGGCCTTCAAATGACTGCCTGTCTTTGCTTCAGCATAGCTTACCCTTTTGCTTTGTTTGGTTTCATTTCATCGGATCTCAGACGTCAGGGTGTTTGATGTTGATGGGTTTTCTGTTCTCCCGGATGGGGTTATGTTTTCTATTTCGTGGCGTACAAAATCGGATTCTGCCTCTGTTTTTTATCCCTTTTTTCGGGACATCCCACAACTTTGTGTTGGGGAGACGTTACTACGTTATGTGTCGGTCACTGCCTCACTACGGTTTTCGGTATGGGGACAACTGCTTGTCTCGTATGTCAAACCTCACAAACCGGTTTTGGTTACCACTCTGGCACGATGGGTGTGTTGGATCCTCTCTCTGGCGGGAGTTAAACCAGGCTTTGGGGCCCATTCGGTTAGAGGGGTAGCCGCAACTCGGGCTGCTACGGCAGGTGCTGACTGGTCAAGGGAGAATACTTTTAGAACGTTTTATTTTCGACCCGCGGAGCATGCATCCCGTTCTCTTGCGTCTTAGTGTTAAAAATGCAAAATATGAAGCCTCCTGTCATGTAGTAAAATTGTAGATTATGCTAACGTAGTGTACTAATAATCTTAATTTTAGTAATGACAGAAGGCAAATATTTTCCCTCCCTTCCCACCCAGGAATTATCGGTTTCATTTTTGTTCGAGAAGAGGTAAGTAGTGTTTTGGATAGTAGGTTCTATGTATTTGGTATATGGACGTAATTTAATACTAATGTGTATGTTGAATTGTAAGGCAGTGTACAAGGTGTTTTCACCATTTTTCTTTTGTTGCAGTGTGATCTTCGCTCAACTGTTCGGGCAGTGGACGTTCTGGTGTTCTGAGTGTCGTTACATGTTTGGAGGAAGGAGTTTGACTGCTCTTCAGGGGTCTATTCTGTTTCGGTTTATGACAGACTGTTCTTTCGCTTGTTGTTATTCAAAGAAAGAGGAGGAGCTTAGTTATGCCATGCCTTATATTGGCTTTGCTCTTTTCTGATTGGTTAATTTTCTATGTGGTCAGTGTGCTGCTATTGGAGATTTCAGTAAAGAAAGAATGCAAAATATTCGCCTCCTGTCATTACTAAAATTAAGATTATTAGTACACTACGTTAGCATAATCTACAATTAGCACAAGCAATAACTAAAGTATTTGGGTAATGATAGCCACATAGCTTGGGGGTACTCTGGGACTGAAAGAATACCATAGACTACAAAAAAGGAGAGAAAGAGGAATCACCAAGGTAAGACAGACTCCTGAATGAGACACACAACCCAAATAAATATATCAAAAGTAAACACATTTTATTGCACATATCAAAAGGAATATGTATATTAAAAAATTAAAAACATGAATCTGAAGGGGGGGCATGTGGGGCCAGACAACGAATATTGTTCTAGGTAATATAACAATAATGATTATACCTAGTATATCATTTCACTGGACACAAACATAATGCTAGTAAACAGATCCTCTAATAGACAAAACTATAAGTCATAAACATGAGCGAGTGCTCAGACTAGCTCAAGCCCATAATTTTTTTATTAGTTTACCTATTGTGTATCTGTTTAGATATGTATCATTTAGTTTATCACTTGGTCAATGTATAGGCGTCATCTGGTTTGAGCACTTTCTCATGTTTATGTTCAAGCAGGACAGGAGACTCTCCTATTTAAAACAGCATTGATTAATTGGGAGAGTATTGGGGGGCTCCCCTGTTGATGTGTTGAGGCTGACAATGCAGCCCTGACTTAATCAGCAGGCCTGTTCCTATGGAAGCAGACCTACCGATAGAACAAATATTTCAAATATTTATTGGTTTGCACCTTACATTAATGAGAATGTGGGGAACTTTTATTGGTCCCCTATGGTGCATTTGATTTGCTTCAGAACTGCTCCTTCACCCTCGATGTATATGGAGGCAGCTCACAAACATTCACACGAGCAGTTTTGGGAGGGGACATTTTCTTTGTTGTCAATAAAGCAGGCCTCTGGCAATCATACGCCATAAGATCTACCCACAAGCCTCCAGTAATTATAAATAGGCGGTTGAGTTTTAATTGCTCTTTGTTAATGATAACTGTCAATGATTTACCTTAAGCTATAAGCTGATGTGGAATTTGTGTAATAATGTTCTTTTATATGTAGAAGTGCTGAGCAAGTCTAATTTAACTTAATGCTACTGCAATGAAGTACTCTATAGATCTGCTTCTTAATGTTTAGCTTTTTTTTCATTAACCCTTTGAGTGCCAGAGGGATGTGCAATGTATTGCTCTGCAATGCGTTACTCATCACTCTGCTACTCGAAGGGTTAAATACAATATATAAATGTATGTTTAATATTTTTTGTGTGTTTGTATACATATAGATGGGACTTCACATTGGTATTAACATATGCACATTTGGGAATATATATATATGAAAAATGATACAATGAGGCATATGTATAAAGACAAAAATGGAGCAATTCTGGAGTAACTCAGCTGTACCATAGGGGATTCACAAATAATGCATCAACCTCTTGACTGCAAGAAAGATCTCCAAAGCAGTCACAATTCACTTATAATCTCTCTAATGTTAAAGAGTAGTGATGGGTGAAAATTTTCACATCAAAAGAGAAAAGTGTGAAAACCTGCACATTTTTCCTTGGGAGTTTCTGGAAAAAGTGTATTTTTTTCCTAGTCTTGTACCACTGCACTGGTAGCCATAGAACCACACATACTGACCAGCTCAGTCTTGTACCACTGCACCGGTAGCCATAGAACCATGGATACTGACCAGCTCAGTCTTGTACCACTGCACTGGTAGACATAGAACCATGGATACTGAAGTTACCCCCTCCCAGTCTTTTACCACTGAACTGGTAACCACAGAAACACACATACTGATCCCCCCAGTCTTGTACAACTGTACTGGTAGCCAAAGAACCACACATACTGACCTCCCACTCCCATTCTAATACCACTGCACTGGAGGCCATAGAACCACACATACTGATCTCCCCCTCCCATTCTAGTACTACTGCACTGGAGGCCACAGAACCACACATACTGCCTCGGCCAGTCTTGTACCAGTGCATTGGTAGCCATAGTACCACACATGCTGCCTCCCCCCAATCTTGTACCAATGCAGCCATAGAATCCCACATACTGACTTGTCACTCCCCCCCCCCAACCCCCATCCCCGTTTGTGGAAAGGCAAACATTTTCTGGGTAAATTGTGAGTTTTCCACAAAACTGAAAAAAAGTAAAAACGTTGGACACCCAACCTTATTCCAGGGGTAAAAGCCCCATATAGAAGAATAAGAATTTGGAGAATTTTGTCTTTATGCACAAGGCCATATATATGTGTTGTTTTTTCTATATGTTACTAAAAAGTGGTCTAGTTCTGGAGCAGCAATTTGCACCACAAAAATAAGTTCCACAAATATACATTGCTTTAAATGGGGCTTTAAACTCTTTCAGTCACAGAGGGGTGAACAATGCATTGCTTCCGCAATGCGTTGTACACCCCTCTGGCACTCAAAAGGTTAAACTCTATTAAAACTAGAGGCTTTGCAAATCTATACACTGGAGACCTCTCTAGCATCCAAAAAGTTAAAATTCCCATTTAAACCAATCTGTATTTTTAGTTGTTCCCTATGATGTAGTTGGTTTACCCCACGAGTTGATGGATTACTAAAATGTGTAATAATGTTAACTGTTTGAGCTGCAGAGGCGTGTGCAGTACATTGCTTTGCAATGCATACTCCTCTGGCAGTCAGAGGGTTAGAGTGACTACAATAAGGATTTGTTTGCGAGTAACATTCCTGCTGTCCCGGCTTTAGACATTTATTAGCTAACCTGAAACAGGGTGAAATATTTGAAGTAAAGGTTTTATAATACATAACTTTCCTAGATTCAGACTAGTTCCTTGAAAATAAGCATAAAGGTCAAATAAGGTTTTAATCTTCTGAAACCAGTGGGGCACCTTTTATACTAAAAATGTTAAATCCCTTTAAAATAAAAAGGATAACACTTCAGTTTAAAATCTTATAGCCATGGATGCATTATAGAAGATTAAACGGGCCTTGTGTATAAAGGCAAAGCACCAGTAGATCAATTCTGGGGTAAATTAACAAAACTGCAGGGGAAAGCTGTAGTTCCTCATTATGCACTCTTTACCACTCTGGCACTCAAAGGGTTAATAAAGTTGTTACACCATGTGCTTATCCCAACCCAGACACACACACACACATTCATACACTCAAACATAAATCATGTGCTTGCCCATCCCAGACACACACACACATACACTCAGACATAAACCATGTGCTCACCCATACCAGAAACACACACTCATTCACTCAAACTATGTGCTCACCCATTCCAGACACACACACACTCATACACACATTCACACAAACCTAAACCATGTGCTATTAACCACACTCATTCAATCCAAAATAACCACAACAACTTTTAAACCAATTTTATTTTTATATATTTATGCATTTAATACAACAATAAATACCTAAGTTTAATTTAACATTTTCTGATTTTTAATTATATGTTAAATAATTAAATTATATTGAATTAATACTAAAAATTTTTAAATAACAATAATTATATGTTAAATTATTATTATTATTATTTTTGTTTCATAGATTTAAAATATGCCTAAATGTCTCATCAAAGGGTGTTCAAGCACCACTGGGTGAAAAAGTGAAGACATCAATGTCACACTTCATTGAGAGAAGCAGACAGAGTAAAGCTTTGGCTTCAAAATACCCCTCAAACATTTGATGATATTGAAATTGTTGTTTAGGATATTGTTTCTGATCCTAAAGGTAATACATATTGAATACGTTCACAGCATTTTCATGTGGACAATTACATAACACGCAAAACAAAAACATTTTTAAAGCAAGATGCTATTCCAACGATTTTCCAACAATCAACATCAGTTGACACAACAGTAACAGTTAAAAGACGTTATAGTAATTCTGGGGACGTAGCACAGTCTTCTCCATCAATGTCTTTGGAAAGATGTGTTACTGCAAAAGAATCACAAGATCAAAGCACTAGTACATTAATTTGTACAAGTGAAGCCAGCACTCAAACTGAAAATTCCATGAAAACGGCTAGATTGTTCAACTGTATGTCCAGAAATTGGCATATACCTTGAAGGAAATTCAAGTGTAATTGAAAAAGATCATACATGTCAGAAAACATTTTCTGAATTCAATATATCACATATTGAAATGTCTCCAATTCATGCCTCAACTCCACACAAAAGTATTCATCAGACACAATCAACATTTCAATGTGTGCCGAGAATCCAAGCTACACTTTCTACAAATTACCTCTCCAAGTCTCACAAGCTTACTGGAGAACATTCTGTTGAAGAATCATCACTATTTGATTTGTTTGTTACATCTACAACATAGAAAAAAAGGATCCTGGCTTTATTCTTGATACTTCAGTTTCCTGTCTGGAATCCAACATATCAATGTTGGAGGAGTCGTTTGAAGAGAGAATGGTTAATGAAAGGAAATTTATTGTTTTCGAATCATGTATTGACAAATTAATCAAATTAATTCCATGTCAGGGGGTAAATACATTGTTTGTCACCTGCACAGTGTATAACAAAGAAGGTTGAAGGTACTTTTATTTCCATCTCAGCAGAGTGTCTAAATGGACATACTTACCTAGTTTGGGAAAGTCAACCACGCATAAACAAGATTGCAGTAGGAAATATTCTCAGTGCTGCTGCAATTCTTTTTAGCAGCTGTAATTTCAGAAAAATACAAGAAATGTAAGATATTTTGGGAAGCCAACAGATTTCACAAAGTAATTTTTACAGATACCAAAAAAA
The DNA here is from genome assembly GCA_037306005.1 of Rhinophrynus dorsalis. Taxonomy (NCBI): domain Eukaryota; kingdom Metazoa; phylum Chordata; class Amphibia; order Anura; family Rhinophrynidae; genus Rhinophrynus; species Rhinophrynus dorsalis. The sequence goes on along the minus strand of CM074718.1, from coordinate 89,142,382 downwards.
AATATTTGTACGGTATCATCAATTATCACTGGAAAAATCAACATAAAACAATAGTTGAGTACATAGGCGATAAAACAATCGGTTTAGGTGGGGATGGGCAATGTGACAGCCTGGGTCACTCTGCCAAATATTGTGCTTATACAATGATAGATTTGTCTACCAAGAAAATTGTTGATTTTGAGTTGGAACAAGTCTCAAGTTGTAGCTCATTGGTTGCAATGGAGAAATCAGCTTTTTTCTAAATGTCTTGATAGAATAATTTCTGACAATGTGAAAGTAGACGTTGTGGCAACAAATTGGCATGTAAGCATACATAAGTTGATCAGAGAAAAGTACCCCAATCTTGATCACCAGTTTGACATTTGGCATTATGCTAAATGTTTGAGAAAAAGACTAATTACCACATCTACCAAGAAAATGTATTGTACATTACAGGAATGGATACCAGCCATCTTAAATAATTTTTGGTGGAGCATGAAGACATGTAAAGTTGATTTAAAAATCTACGTGAAAGATGGCAATCTGTGTTGTATCACGTTACAAACCAGCATACATGGGATAATTATGAATTGTACCACTCCTGTTCTCTTAAACCCAAGAGTCAAGAAAAAATAATAAAAGGGGCTATTAACTTATTTTGCAAATATCTACAATATGGGGGATAGTAATAATAAAGTATTACTATCTCTTTAAAGCGGAACTACCACCCTATAAAAAGTCGCCACCCAATAAATAGAACATGGCGACTAGCTTCTTAATACTGCTATTACCGGCCACAAGTACCGTGTTTTGAAGTAATTCTGTTTCTTCAGAGACTGGCAGCCAGGCTTGGACGCAGACATCTTGCTCAGAGATGCCTTCGCTGTCTGTCCCGGTCTCCTCTAGGAGGCATTGCATGGAGCTGAAAAGCACCGAAAGGGACTGACTGTGCAGGCGGTTCTAACGCAAGAAGACTGGCTGTCAGTCTCTGAAGAAACAGAATTATTTCAAAACGCGGTACTTGTGGAAGATAATAGCAGTATTAAGAAGCTAGTCGCCATTTGCCTAATTATTAGGTGGCGACCATTTTATAGGGTAGTAGTTCTGCTTTAAGAGTTACCAACAATTCATGTTTTCAGAATATCCCTGCATGAGACCAGGTGTATCAATTAAATGAACGTCAACACCTCAATGTATTCTTCCTGGAAAAATAGTTTCTAAATAAATAATAACCCCCACCACCCTTCATTTTGGCCATTAAGTATCAGTTCTAAGTGGACTGTTCTCCACAATTAATCTTTATTTACAAATGGATGTCATGTCTGTGGAGGAAGACAGGATACTTTGCTGCAGAACTATGGGACCCCCAAGCTTCTTTCACTGATCTCTTCATTCCTAAGAACCATTCCGTGGGAGAACTGAGAAATTAAAGGTGTAGTAAACTTTTTATTTAATGAAAACCTACATTTTATAGAGCTTTTCCTGCTGACGAAAACAAGGGCACTCTCACTGCTGTCAGTTGTTAATTCAAATGCTATAACCGTTCAAATAATCAGGAAGCAAATTTACTGTGTGTTTACTTGCTGATAGTTCTAAGTGACAAAAAGTGACTTGGCAGTATATACCAAATTCTATGAAGAACTGTATGTCACCGACTTTCCTTTCCATTAGAACGTAACAGAATAGTTAATTGGAATTTGACCACTAGAGGGCACTGTTAATGTAAAAAATAACAACAACAGGTTTAAATTGTAATAACTCTGGAAATATGCATCTTTCAGCAGTGGGAGTACCCTGGTTCTACTCAACAGGAAATTCCCTACAGTATATATTTTTTCATACAAAAATGTAACTGCTCCTTTAAGTTATGGTCTGAAACTGCAGAGTCAGAAAGACCTTTACTAAATGGTGAATGGGCATTTCCGTGCAATTGTGAGACAGTATTTTAAACCTTTGAGTGCCAGAGGGGTACACAACGCATTGCTTTGCAATGTGTTACATACCCCTCTGGCACTCAAAGGGTTAAACATCTTCCCCTTCACAGAATTAATGCAACATTTTTGTGTGTTGCCCAGGAGGAAATACACATTTCTATTAACTTCTCTGCTGTATGCAAATATAATGTCAGGCTATGGGAGATGTTTATACAGGTATTTTTTCACATGTAAAAACACTGATATATTTCTATTGGATTTAGTTTTTGAGCAAACGAGAGCAAAATCTGCGACAAATTCCCAAGACTATATTGGTTCTTTAAGAAAATAGTATGAGAAAGATGTTCCCAATGATTGAACTCATTTGATTCTCTGAAAACATAGAACTGTTATTTATACTGTACTAGTTGCAGAGCCCATGTACATGGGTCACAGTGCCACCCAGCAATGGCTTTGGTGCAATCATGCACAGTAGGGACTGCCCGCGCCGTGGCTGACAACGGAGTGGGCCGCTCCAATTCAGACCATAGTCCTCTCTGTGCACCGTTATCAGGGTCTCTTTCCCAGTCTAGGATTCCCTTGCTGCACTTTCCCCCAAGAATAATGTAATGATTGCACTTACGCTTAATGCTCTTAACCCTGTTCTGTACTTTTGTATTGTATTATTTCAGCTTTTGTTAAGCTCTGTGTACCTGTATGGCGCTATATAAAGATACATACATACCCTCTAGCCGTCTGTGTGGATTAAAAAATTCCACTCCGATATTGTTTTTTTTTTTTGAGATGCCAAACAAGGTTAATTAACCCTTTGAGTGCCATTGAGGTATGCAATGCATTGCGTACCCCTTTGGCACTCAAAGTTTTGGCAAAACAGTGGCACCTCTCAAACTACATGTAATAGTATTAAAGTGAAACTGTCACCTACATAAAACCTAACTTTAATAAAATACATTTTAAAAGTATATATATTTTGTTAATACTTCCTTCCTATCCCTGACACTTTTTAGACATAAATTGAATTTAAAGTTACTAACCATTACCTGCGTACATTCCCAGCATGCTACCCTGGGCATTGGCTGCTGTCAAACTCCCAGCATTCTCTGAGACTCATGCACAGAAGAAAAGAGGGATATTTCTGGAGTGAATCAACTGTACCACAGGGAAATAAAACACTCCCATCAAATTAAATGGTGCATTTCTCCCCTTAAATTCCATAAAGTTGCCCAACACATTTCTTTGAAGTGTGTTGGTGATTTCTCTAGCATTCAAAGAGCTAAAAGATCCATTTGAATCAGTAGGAATTTGGAGAATTCCTATTTGTTCCCTATGGTGCCTAGTGGAGAGGTTAGTGCATAGGCTCTATAGAATAACCTAGGAACTGAAGAAGTGATATCACCGGAGAAGCCATTCACAGTGGACATGACATCAGGACAGACTGACGATATGGTCTCTTGAACCAAGGCACAATAGCAACATTCAAAGAGCCCATTTTGATGTTCTTGTCACAGTTAGGTAACTGGGGGTTATTATTAGGAAGTGTTACTTCCCACTTAAATAGTTTTGTATGTATTCAGGTAAGCATTGAGGTATGACAGGATATGACTGCATAGCAACTAGCAAAGCACCTCTTTTACTGTAGGAAAGCATTACAGAACGGGTAGTGAATCTTTGGCTGTCCTGCTGTTGGGAATGATGGCAAATGTAGTCTCCAACGGCTGGAGGCTGATGGACTGATTACCCCTGCATTACGGAATGAGTATACAAGAAAGCGTAAATACAAATTTAAAATGCAAAAACAAATTTTTAAATTTAGCAAAATATTATGTTGAACAAATAATAAAACAATACATTTATATATATATATATATATATATATATATATATATATATATATATATATATATATAAGGTAATGAGAGGAGAGCGCTAGTGAAATAATCAAAGACAATTTAATGCATAAAGCCTAGGATACAAAATATCTAAACAACATTCACTTTAATAAAATAAACAATCCTAGTAAAACTAGCTTAAGTTAGTGAATTCACTAATAACAATAAAAAATGATAAAAGAAACAAAAGGGAAAAGAAAAAAAGAAGAATTAAAAAAAGCATTAACCCCTTGATGTGCAATGTTCAAAAAATAGTCTCGTATAAAAAAACGGTACTGTAAATAAACTAATATCCAGCGGGCAGGTGCATTATAGATGATATTCACACTTTATATACTGAATCTCTCCCATCTTCACGGCTGTATCATTAGGGATCCATTTCCCAAGAATAAAGATCTTACTTATTTCAGCAGTGGGCAGAGGTGTACGTTTTTCAAGCACATATGTCAGTGCTCCCTGGCTGTGAGTCCAAATGTCTGAGTCCCAGCAGGAGTCTGTCTCAGAGACAGTGGACAGCAGCTGATACTGCCAGGTGAGCACAGACTGGTCTGTAAAACACAATCCACAGCACCTCCCGGCTATAGGAGTATAAAATTCCAAATATCCATGAGACTGTATAAAAGTTGTAATAAACTAAAAACTATATAGAAGCACAATGGGGTCAGCAAGGACTGACTCATTTCTTATCCCGGACCTTGCTGACCCATTACCTTTTTTTTTTGTAGTTCTTTATTCTGTGCACCTCCATAACGAGGACTGCCGCGACAGTGCTTCATTCATTTTTTTTTTCATAAGGGTTTCAGCGTATCTGGATAGGCGCCATTATCTATACTTATTGTATATATACACACACACACACATAAAAATAAAAAAGTGTGTTTTCAGTGCCAAGGTTTGGGATGATGTATTATACTTGACTGTACTGTTGCTTTGGTCTTGCCAACTATAGATAGTTTAGGTATGAAGGAGCTTGGTGTGGTACTTCTCACTCCAGAAGACCAGCGCTGATGTTGAACAGGATTCCGTGCTCTGGCTGCTGGTGGATTACAATAAAACGGCATCATTACTGGAGGCAGCTGTATCTGTACAGGCTTCAATATGGCCATTTTTTCTTCCGCTTTTGTTTTTGACATACCTGCCTCTTTTGCTATGGACAAGAATTTTGGATTCGTATCTTTCACTGTCGTGGGTACTTTGGAAACAGCTTGCTTTGTAGGTTTCCTATACTGAATACTGCCCTTTTGGTGGAAATCCTTTGGAGACCTGGCTGAACCTGGTTGTGATGCTGGTGATGCTCTTGCATTTGTCAGGTTGTTTTCGCTGTCCAGAAATTCATTGATTTTCATATAAGAATGAGGCGTGTTGGTGGAGGTTTTTTTAGCTGATTTTCCTTTCTTTCTCTTTTCTACTTTTTTTAAAGCTTTTTCTTTGCCAATACCATCAAGGAGTCCTGTAGCAGCAGCTCGAGCTAAAACATCTTTAGCAGACACTGTTTCAGTTGGATTCTTCTAGAAAAGACAGACACAAGCTGTTGAGTAAGTTCCACTAGCCATCTATCACAACCAATGGTGCTAAGCAGACATTATAAAACTGTGAGGATGGTGTACTAAGAAGAATTGGAGCAATTCTGCAGAACAACTGCACCACACTGGATAAATACAAATTTGTGAATGTTTCCTTTATTCCAATGCTCATTTACATTAAACATGTAATCTTATTTTCTTAAAATATAATTTGTTTTTCTCCGTGATATTAGCTTTTAAATTTAATGTGGTGACATCACTTCAGGACAGGCTATGGGTCAACTCTGCCCGCAGCCTGTCAATCTTCATCTGTTCTCCTCCCCAAGTAGCACCTCTTTACAACCTCCTCCAATGACAGAGGATTTCTCCATGTAAGCTGGAGCGCTCTCTTGCTAATCACAGAAGGTGGTGAGAAAAAGGCAGTACTTGGTGGGGGGAACAGACGAAGATTGACAGGCTGCGGAGCAGAGTTGTCCTGCAGCCTGTCCTGAAGTGACGTCACCGCATTAAATTTAAAAGCGAATCTCTTGGAGAATAACTAATTATATTTAAAAAATAAATAAATAAAGATTACATGTTCAATGCAAAAGAGCACTGGAATAAAGGCAACATTAATACAGGTGTTAGTTCCCCTTTAAGCTGCAATTTTATATTGTGGTCACTAGGTGGTGCTATTCTTATTATGTGCTATGAAAAGCCTGTGATTCAAGCTCTCCATAGAGTACATTGTCATTTTATTTAAATTTGCTTTCAGTTTAGGAATTGTGGAGGGTCCCCTCATTCTTTGTGGTATTTCATTTGTGCACTTTTTATATGATTATGGTGTTTTAGCTCTGTGTTTTCTTTTCCTAACAAATGTCTTCTTATTCTAGCAGTTTTTCCCCATATCATAGTAAGGTTCACTGTTATAAATAGGCACATTCGCTGATCACTGCAAGAGAGGCTATTAAAGGCACAGTATAAGGCTTTATTTTAATGATTTTCATGCCCATGTTAGCATGTAATCACTCCAAGGTGCCTGAGTTAATGAAAATAAAAGACATATTGCAAAGTTGTATTATTCATGGTTCCATACAGTCATCAGAAGTGGGTGGGAAAAACCTCTTTAATAATGGATTTTGGACAAATCCTATTTTGTTGGTCCCCACCCACCCACTCACTGTAAGCAACCTTTTGTTTTACTCAGAAGGAAAAGCCCTAGAACTAGCAAATAATTAAAGAACATGGTGGATTCAGACATCTCTAATGATTAGATGCAACATTCAACTTGCGTGATAAATTCTTTGAACTTTTAAAAAGTCATGTGCAATGCGGGGAATGTTTGCAAAGCATTTACACTGTAGCTGGTGATATTTTTCAGGAACAACTTCGTAGCTCCTAATAAATTACAGAGCTTGTGAAATGCAAAAGTAGCAGAATAGGCAGCATTGCTGATCTGCCTGATTCATTTTTAACTATGTATTATAGCACAACTATGGATAAAAAGCAAAGAGAAACAGGGGCGCCCAATAGTGACTGATCAGTGTGACACCAACAAATCTCTACTACACATGACAGCTTCTGACAAACATCCTAGCATTTTATTATATAGGATATACTCACAATAATCAGTTGGGATTGAGTATAAGCTTTCATCCAACCATTAATTATTGTGAGTATATACAGTATCATCTCACAATTTGTTGGTGTCACACTGATAAGGCACTATCGGGCGCCCGTTTCTCTTTGCTTTTTATGTACTACTCCCTAGTGGACGTTTTGGGAGCTGCCTGTCACAGGAACCAAGAGTTACTGCTGTTGGGACAATGAGAATCCCTCCTGTGCATATTTCCAGCTAACACATATGTGTTCTAGCTGGACACAGCTTTTCTGAGTAATATTTCATGTGGTGAAGGGGACTGATTATTGTACAATGTTACACTAGGAGCTCCTTTTTTCTTTTTCTACAACTCTGTGCATAATAGCCAGGCCACAATCAACCCATTTATTGTCACTGCACAGAAACAACATCATGACCTCACAACTTAGCGCACGTCACAAGGCCTGCACCTCCAAGTGGCATTTTTAGCTTGGAGAAGGCACAGCACGGGTGGAGCACGAACAAAAGCACTTATTCTTATTAAAGGGATAGTAATGGATTATTTTAACTACACTGAGAGATGTAAGGTTTGCAAGCACACTTTCTAGACCGTTCCAATGAACATCGAGCTATTTTGGCTCTGTTGAAAAGCCGCCGGGCTGTCCCAGGACCAGGATCTGTTTCTGTCAGGTAGATGCTGATGTCTATGAAAGAAGAAAGAGGGGGTGACTTTGGAACTTTACAAGTTTGAGAGATCGGACTGGCATCAACGGATTTATTTTTTTTAATATCTACAATATTAAATGCAGTTAAAATAATCCTTTACTATCCCTTTAATGCTTACGTAATTTGCTATGCAAAATCTGATCAGGCTACAGTCTAGAAATAAGAACTTTATTATGATGACTGCAATATTGTATCTGTCTCCAGCAAGCCCAGATTTAGGTTTCAGGTGCCACTAGGTAAGGTACACTCCAGTACCCTTGGTCCCACCCTTGTCCCACTCACTCCCATGTTTGACCACACCTTTCTTAGTGGCCACATTTTTTTTTTTTTTTTAAACTGAAATTTTTATACATTTTTTGAAGACATGATAGGGAAAATGGGTAGGTGTACAGAAAAAAAAGGGTAAAGGGAAGTGGGGGATACAAGTTCAAGATTTTGTATGCTATGAACATGCATAAAAATGCAGGTTGGCAGGGTTAAAGAGAGTATAAGCAAGCTAAAGAAACGTGAGGGTGACAACCATTACAGGTGATGGCCAATGAGAATGGGGGTGCTACGCACAGTAGAGGGTGGAAACCAATGCAATAAAGTGAGTTGGGTAGGGGCATCATGGGAAAAGACTGACAGTTGGGCTAGGGCTGATTGAGGGATAGTGGATAGGCATGTGTATATGGGAAGCTCAGGTAGGGGCTATGCGGCACCTGGGAACTGCGCCCTCATTCCACAGACACATGACGTACAGTAAGGGTAACACAATGGAGTAGCGGCACTGTAGAACAGTATAAGCCTTAAGAGGTCGATTCCCCTGCAACACTCCCCCCTCCACCTGTGTGAGTACAAAGTGTTAATAAATGGTCAAACGGGACAGAGGGGTGAGTGTGGAAATTAGGAGAAGGAGGGGGCAGGGATGCCTGTGACATTGAAGAGAGGATTTCAGTCTTACCTGTTAAATCCTTTTCCCTTAGCCCAAACAGTTTACTGGTAACTCTGGGAGGCGATAAGCCCCTTAGTAGGCAGGAACAATTTTAAAAGTGTATGCAGGGGGTGGAGCCTCCCTTTCCTCCTTGGCTGCAGCTAGCCAACCAGCTACAGAAAGATTTGAGACGCAAACTATGACTAGATAGTAGAAGGGAAGAAGACTCCTGTGAGCATGACCCCAAAGGACCCCCCATGGTCTGCCACAGGAGAGCCAAGCATGGTCCTATGACAGGGTGGGAGACCAGTAACCTGTATGGACTAAGAGAAAAGGATTTAACAGGTAAGACTAAAATTCTCTTTTCTCTGTCGTCCAATACAAGTTACTGATAACTCTGGGATGTCCAACCATTAAGTTTCCCTTCAGGCAGAAAGAAGGCAAGGACCAGGCTCAACGCCCCCAAAGTCACCAGTGCAGATATGAACCATCAGATCAGAGATAGCCCAACAACAACTGAAGTGTCAGCGGACACTGAACGGGGTAACAACACCCTAGGAACGTTACACAGCACATCGAACTAGAACAAACAGGGCTCACAAGTGAAGGAAGCACCAAGAGCCAAGGAAAATGCTAGACAGGCAATACCACATCCAGGATTTTCCTCCCAAAGATGGCATCAGCCGATGCCAACACATCAACATGGTAGTGCTTCGAAAAGGTGTGCACAGACGACCAAGTGGCCGCCTTGCATAACTGATCAGCGGAGGCCTGATTATTGTAAGCCCAAGAGGCCCCAACAGATCGAGTAGAATGAGCCGTGACTCTGAAAGGGACAGGCTTCTTCCTCAGCTCATAAGCCTTACGAATAGTGGACTTGATCCAAGAGGCAAGAGTCATCTTGGATGCAGGTCTTCCTGCCCTAGGACTCTTGGGAATGACGAACAACGTGTCTGATTGCCTGATAGACTCAGTGCAAAGTAAATAAACCTTGAAACAACGCACCACATCTAACAAGTGGAGATCCCTTTCCTTGTCAGAGGTGGGGTCAGGGCAGACAGAGGGCACTACAATCTCCTGATTGATGTGGAACTCAGAGACCGACTTTGGCAGAAACTCCTTAGATGTGCGAAGCACCGCCTTGTCCTTGTGAAACACCAAATAGGGTGGTTTACAGGACAGAGCAATGCGCCTGTGAAAGAAAACAGAGAGAGCAGAAGTCTGAACCTTAAGGGAACTCAAACTGAGGCCCTTATCCACACTGTCCTGCAAAAAAGCAAGGACCATAGGCAGATCAAATTCCTGAGACAGGTCCCTGTCAGCACACCAAGACAGAAAGGTCAACCAGACACGATGGTAGATCTTGGAAGAAACAGGGTTGCGGGCGCTGAACACAGCAGCCACCACACCAGAAGAGAAGCCTTTCTTCTTTAATATTGAGGATTCAATTTCCAAGCCGTCAAAGCTAACAGATGAACATCCTCCTTCCACAGTTAACCCTGTAGAAGAAGATCCGGACGACAGGGGAGCCGAAAGGGCTCCACCATTAACAGATCCAAGAGCTCCGGAAACCAAGACTGATGAGGCCAGTACGAAGCAATCAGAATAACTGGGCAACGCTCCAGCCGTAATTTCCATAACACCCTGTGTAAGGGTGGGAGGAAAGATGTAAGCCAGAGGAAAGAACCACGGAATGGACATTGCATCTACTGCTAGAGCCAGAGGGTCTCGCCACCGAGAGCAGAACAGTGGAACCTTCCTGTTGTGTCGTCGCCATCAGGTCGATGTAAGGGGCACCCCATTGCTGAACAATGAGTTGGAACACCTCTGGATGAAACTCCCACTCTCCGCTGTCCACTGTGTGTCGACTGAGGAAGTCCGCCATGACGTTGTCTACGCCTGGAATGTGCACTGAAGATATGGCAATAATGTGTTCTTCTGTCCAGGACAAAATAGCCTTGACCTCTAAAAAAGCAGCAAGACTTCTTGTTCCGCCTTGCTTGTTGATGTATGCCACGGCTGTGGCGTTGTCGGACTCCACTTGGACCGGACAGTCTTCCAACTGAGATGTCCAATGTCGCAGGGCATGAAATATCGCCCGAACCTCTGGAGCTCCCTGGTGTGCACCATGGCAAATGAACTGCTTCTATGGTGGATATGAATTTCCCCACCAGAGAGGATAGTGTCACGGTTTATATGACTCTCAGACACAAGTTTTAGGTAAAAAAAATCAATTTTATTGAAATAATAAATGATAACTTAGGATGGCAATAACATACATAATATATATATATACAAAATATAGCACAGACAGAAGGCAGACTCTACCGGTCCTGTCAATATACCGGACAGGACAGTCTTTAGGCTCTACCGGCCTTGCCAATACCGGGTAAGGCAACCTGCAGATGGAATAGCATAACGGTTTACCGGCCTTACCAAATTACCGGGCAAGGCAGCCTCAATAGATACACAATGTAGGCTCTACCGGCCCTGCCAATACCGGGTAAGGCAACCTCAGATGGAATGTGGCAAAAGGTTCTACCGGCCTTACCAATACCGGGCAGGGCAGCCCAGAGATAATAGCAGCAGTCAGATGGAACTGGCAAATTAGCAGAATCGTTAAGCAGCAAGGCTTTTGGAGCAAACCAGCGTCCGCACGCTGGAAACAACACTGAATAGTATAGCCGTAGGCTTAGCGAGCAAACCAGTGACCGCAACTGGAGTAACAAGCGAGTAGTATAGCCGCAAGGCTTAGGAGCAAACCAGCGTCCGCACGCTGGGACCAACACAGATTTGTATAGCTGATAGGCTTTGGAGCAAACCAGTGACCGCACACTGGTGTAACAAGCGAGTTTGTATAGCCGCAAGGCTAGGAGCAAACCAGCGTCCGCACGCTGGGACCAACACAGATTTGTATAGCTGAAAGGCTTTGGAGCAAACCAGTGACCGCACACTGGTGTAACAAGTGAGTTTGTATAGCCGCAAGGCTTAGGAGCAAACCAGCGTCCGCACGCTGGGACCAACACAGATTTGTATAGCTGATAGGCTTTGGAGCAAACCAGTGACCGCACACTGGTGTAACAAGCGAGTTTGTATAGCCGCAAGGCTTAGGAGCAAACCAGCGTCCGCACGCTGGGACCAACACAGATTTGTATAGCTGATAGGCTTTGGAGCAAACCAGTGACCGCACACTGGTGTAACAAGCGAGTTTGTATAGCCGCAAGGCTTGGGAGCAAACCAGCGTCCGCACGCTGGGACCAACACGGAATTGTAGCAATGTCACCAACGCGACCAGGCAGAAGGTCGCCAGGATACTGAAGACAGGTGATGAGATGACAGGAACCAGCAACGATCAGTCATGTCAGAAAACAGCAGAGAAGTTCAGCAGGAACTGCAACACCAGAGACTAGGCCGGAACCAGGACTGGAAGTACTTCAGCATGCAGGAAACACTGGAACAGTAGAGATCAGGAACTCAGGAACACATGAGATCAGGAACTCAGGAACACTGGAACAGAGGCCCAGCTATCACTAGCATAGTGATAGCAAGAAGGTCAGAAACAACACGAAAGGGCACTCAAAGGGTGCCCAATCCAGGTTTAAATAGTCAATAAGAGGCGGGCTATCTGCAGACAGCCAATAGAAGCCCCCTACTGGTGACAGACAAGTAACTGCAGCCAATCACGGGCACCGTGATAGTACCCCCCTTTCAAAGACCCCCTCTCCTAGAATAGGGTTTAGGTTTCTGCGGGTAATTGGCATGAAAGGCCCTAGTTAACCTAGGTGCATGAAGGTCCGTACTATCCACCCATGATCGATCCTCAGGACCATACCCTTTCCAATGTACCAGGTACTGTACCCTTCCTCTAAGCCTACGGGAATCAATAATGCTCTGAACCTCGTACTCCTCCTGGCCCTCGACCTCAACAGGTCCTGGCACCACAGGTGTGGTAGTATAGCGATTGCAAACCAGAGGCTTAAGAAGGGACACATGGAACACATTATGGATACGCATGGATGCAGGTAGGTCTAGTGCATAGGAGACAGGGTTAATTTTGCGAATAACTCTGTATGGACCAATAAACCGAGGAGCCAACTTATTAGACGGAACCTGCAGCTTGAGATTTCTGGAGGAAAGCCATACTCTATCCCCAACCTGAAAGGAAACCGCTGGAAGCCTTCTGCGATTAGCATGGCGCTGATGACGCTGAAATGACTGACCAAGTGCCCTCTGAACTTGTGCCCATGTGGAACGGAGTTGCTCGATATGCTCATCCAGAGCTGGAATCTGTTGCGTCTGAAATGAGTCTGGAAGCAAACAGGGCTGGAACCCATAATTAATCAGAAACGGAGAGCTCCCAGATGAAGAATTGACCGCACAGTTCCTGGCGAACTCTGCCCAAGGCAACAAGTCGGACCAATTATCATGATGGTCAGTAACGAAACAACGGAGAAATTGTTCCAAGCCCTGATTAGCTCGTTCAGCGGCTCCATTGGTCTGGGGATGGTAGGCAGAGGAGAAGGACAGCTGTATGCCCATCTGTTGGCAAAATGCCCTCCAAAATCTAGATACAAACTGGCTCCCCCTGTCAGACACCAGTACCCTAGGCACTCCATGCAACCGGAATACTTCTCTGGCGAACACCATTGCCAATTCCTTCGCTGAAGGAAGACCACGGAGGGGCACGAAATGAGCCATTTTAGAAAACCTGTCCACCACCATGAATATAAAGGAGTACCCCTTCGACATAGGCAACTCTCCCATAAAATCAATGGAAACATGAGACCAGGGGCGTTCGCCATTAGGCACCGGTTGAAGCAAGCCCACAGGGAGATGTCTCGGGGTCTTAGCGCGGGCGCAGGTGGCACAGGCATTCGTAAATTCGGCACAATCGTTTCTCATGGAAGGCCACCAAAATAACTGAGAAAGGGACCATAACAATTGGTCTCTACCAATATGTCCCGCAGCCTTAGAGGAATGGTAGGTTTCGAGCAGCCTAGTACGAAATGATTCAGCGACAAAACATTTGCCCACTGGGGTTTCATGGGGAGCGGACCCCTGAGAGGCCAGGATCTCCTCCCCTAGAGGAGAAGTGATACTCGTGCGTATAGTAGCCAGTATTCTATCAGGTTGGATGATAGGAGCTGGTGCTTCCACTCTGTCACTGTCGGCCTCAAATTGTCTTGACAGTGCATCAGCCCTGATATTTTTTGACCCTGGTAAATATGATACAATGAAATTAAATCGAGACAGGAACAGTGCCCACCTGGCCTGACGAGAGGACAATCTCTTGGCCTCGCCTCCGAGAGATAGGTCAGATTCTTATGATCTGTTAGGATTAAGACAGGATTCTTAGTACCTTCAAGCAAATGACGCCATTCCTTAAGAGCAAGGATAATGGCCAATAATTCTCTGTCACCTATCTCATAGTGGCTTTGAGTGACAGTCAACTTTTTAGAGAAAAACCCACAAGGTCTGAGAGTTCCACCTTTCTCGTGTCGCTGCGAAAGTACTGCCCCGACCCCAATATCTGAGGCATCAACCTCTAACGTAAATGGAAGTAAAGGATTGGGGTGGGATAACACAGGAGCCGCAGCAAATGCCAGCTTCAAATTCTCAAAGGCTTTCTCAGCAGATACCGGCCAACAAGAAGGATTAGCACCCTTGTGCGTAAGATCGGACAGAGGTTTGACAATGGAAGAAAAGTTCTTAATAAACCTCCTATAATAATTAGCGAAACCCAGGAAACGCTGTATGGCTTTAAGACCCTTGGGTTTTGGCCATTGTAGGACAGCTGACAACTTTTCTTTGTCCATGGCAATGCCATCATTGCCAATTATGAACCCCAAGAATGGCACACTGGTTCTATGAAACTCACATTTTTCCATTTTACAAAATAATTTGTTCTCACGGAGTCGTAGCAATACTGCGGATACATCTTTGATGTGCTGTGCCATGTTTTGGGAGTAAATCAGTATATCGTCGAGGTACACCACAACACATGTCTGTAACATATCTCTCAGAACATCATTTATCAGTTCCTGGAAAACTGCGGGTGCATTACACAGCCCAAAAGGCATTACTAGATACTCGTAGTGCCCAGCTCGAGTATTAAAGGCAGTTTTCCACTCATCACCTGCTCGAATGCGAACCAGATTGTAAGCGGCCCGTAGGTCCAACTTGGTAAATATCGAAGCGCCCTTAAGCCTGTCAAAAAGCTCGGTGATGAGTGGTATTGGGTATGCGTTTTTTGCCATTAGTTTATTCAAGCCCCGGTAGTCAATGCATGGTCTTAATTCGCCATTTTTCTTTTTTACAAAAAAGAACCCAGCCCCAGCTGGAGAGGTAGATTTACGTATGATCCCTCTAGCAAGGGCATCAGAAATGTAATCCTCCATAGCCTTATTTTCATCACAAGATAATGGATAAGTGCGTCCTTTCGGAGGTACTGCACCAGGCTGCAATTCAATGCAACAATCATAAGGTCTATGCTGGGGTAGCATACTAGCCTCTCCTTTGCTAAAAACATCGCCAAACTGTTGGTACACATCCGGCATAGCAGAGGAGGTGCACATGACCTTAATAGGCTGGATGACGCACTTGTCCATACAAAACTGGGACCAAGCAGCAATTTCACACTTTTTCCAATCGAATTGTGGGTTATGTAACTGTAACCACGGAAATCCCAATATCACCGCATGGTGCGGGGAATTAATCAGTTGAAACTGCTGCTCTTCTCTGTGAAGTGCCCCAATAGTCATAGACAATGGCATAGTTTCAAATATAACCTGAGGCGGTTCTAAGGGTCTACCATCAATCGCTTCAATAGTCAAGGGGTTTTCTCTTTCAATGCGTGGAACTCCGTGCAATTCAGCAAAGGTATTATCCATAAAATACCCTGCTGCACCGGAGTCAACCAAGGCCAAAACCTCCACAGAGCGTTGTGCCCAAGACAATACCACCTGTATGGTGGGTTTCATTATGCCCGACACTGGGGACGATTGTACACCACCTAGGGCCTGTCCCCCAAGATACCCTAGGTGTGTGCGTTTCCCGGACGTACCGGACAGGAATTTAGCAAGTGCCCTTTTTTACCGCAGTATAAACATAACCCTTGTTTTTTGCGATATAGTCTCTCTGCCTTGGATAGTCTAGTGAAGCCTATTTCCATAGGTTCACTTGTTTCCCGTACTGGTTCACTAGACTTCAATGCCAAGGGAGGGATGGGTGGGCAAAACATGCTACTAGGCTCATTATTTTTTGACCGTAACTTACGATCTCTGGCAATTGATCTCTCACGTATTCTGGAGTCAATTATCATAACATACTCAATGTAATCATCTAGATCAATAGGTAGATCTTTAGCAGCGATTTCGTCTTTAATGTGGTCATTCAGGCCTTGAGAGAAGGCTGCCAATAATGCCTCGTTATTCCAACCTACCTCTGCTGCCAATGTGCGGAATTCGATGGCATAGTCGCCCACTGTACGCCTGCCCTGTTGTATCTCCATAAGGCGTTTGGCAGCAGAGGTGGTTCTACCAGGAGGCTCAAACACTCTTCGAAAGGAACGCACAAATTCACTAAAGTTCTTAGTACAAGGTTTAGCATTCTCCCACAAGGGGTTAGCCCAAGCCAATGCTCTGCCAGTGAGCAGTGATATCGTGAACCCCACTTTACTACGATCATTGGGAAATGCGTGTGCCGTCAATTCCATAAAGATTTCGAGTTGATTGATGAACCCTCTGCAGAGACTAGGGTCACCATCATATCTTAGCGGCAAGGGTGCAGAAGCCGTTAACCCTTTAACAGTACCCCCTAGGGGTCTGGTATCACTTTCCGGTGTCTGACTTGGCGAGACCACCGGGCTAGAGCTAGATTGGGCAGCAGGTACCGTGCGTTCAAGGATCGTTTGAATTGCAACTGCCAACTGATCCAAACGTTGCTCGAGCACATCCATCCTCCAATGGATATTCTGTGCGTTACCTTCACCCTTGCTGTCTGAGGTCATGGCCCTTTCGTACTGTCACGGTTTATATGACTCTCAGACACAAGTTTTAGGTAAAAAAAATCAATTTTATTGAAATAATAAATGATAACTTAGGATGGCAATAACATACATAATATATATATATACAAAATATAGCACAGACAGAAGGCAGACTCTACCGGTCCTGTCAATATACCGGACAGGACAGTCTTTAGGCTCTACCGGCCTTGCCAATACCGGGTAAGGCAACCTGCAGATGGAATAGCATAACGGTTTACCGGCCTTACCAAATTACCGGGCAAGGCAGCCTCAATAGATACACAATGTAGGCTCTACCGGCCCTGCCAATACCGGGTAAGGCAACCTCAGATGGAATGTGGCAAAAGGTTCTACCGGCCTTACCAATACCGGGCAGGGCAGCCCAGAGATAATAGCAGCAGTCAGATGGAACTGGCAAATTAGCAGAATCGTTAAGCAGCAAGGCTTTTGGAGCAAACCAGCGTCCGCACGCTGGAAACAACACTGAATAGTATAGCCGTAGGCTTAGCGAGCAAACCAGTGACCGCAACTGGAGTAACAAGCGAGTAGTATAGCCGCAAGGCTTAGGAGCAAACCAGCGTCCGCACGCTGGGACCAACACAGATTTGTATAGCTGATAGGCTTTGGAGCAAACCAGTGACCGCACACTGGTGTAACAAGCGAGTTTGTATAGCCGCAAGGCTAGGAGCAAACCAGCGTCCGCACGCTGGGACCAACACAGATTTGTATAGCTGAAAGGCTTTGGAGCAAACCAGTGACCGCACACTGGTGTAACAAGTGAGTTTGTATAGCCGCAAGGCTTAGGAGCAAACCAGCGTCCGCACGCTGGGACCAACACAGATTTGTATAGCTGATAGGCTTTGGAGCAAACCAGTGACCGCACACTGGTGTAACAAGCGAGTTTGTATAGCCGCAAGGCTTAGGAGCAAACCAGCGTCCGCACGCTGGGACCAACACAGATTTGTATAGCTGATAGGCTTTGGAGCAAACCAGTGACCGCACACTGGTGTAACAAGCGAGTTTGTATAGCCGCAAGGCTTGGGAGCAAACCAGCGTCCGCACGCTGGGACCAACACGGAATTGTAGCAATGTCACCAACGCGACCAGGCAGAAGGTCGCCAGGATACTGAAGACAGGTGATGAGATGACAGGAACCAGCAACGATCAGTCAGGTCAGAAAACAGCAGAGAAGTTCAGCAGGAACTGCAACACCAGAGACTAGGCCGGAACCAGGACTGGAAGTACTTCAGCATGCAGGAAACACTGGAACAGTAGAGATCAGGAACTCAGGAACACATGAGATCAGGAACTCAGGAACACTGGAACAGAGGCCCAGCTATCACTAGCATAGTGATAGCAAGAAGGTCAGAAACAACACGAAAGGGCACTCAAAGGGTGCCCAATCCAGGTTTAAATAGTCAATAAGAGGCGGGCTATCTGCAGACAGCCAATAGAAGCCCCCTACTGGTGACAGACAAGTAACTGCAGCCAATCACGGGCACCGTGATAGATAGCTTCTGGACTGGAACCTGAGACAGAATCGCGGAAACCCTGAGGGCGAACTGGTGAACCACCTCGTCCATGAGGAACACCATGCTCTTCTGAGTGTCGAAGAGAAGGCCCAGGAAAACCAGACACTGAGATGGGACAAGATCCGACTTGTCCAAGTTGATGATCCACCCGTGATGGGCGAGGGCCTGAATTAATTTCTGAACTTGCTGATGAAGAAGTTCCGCAGAGGGGGCTTTCAGAAGCAATTCGTTCATGTATAGAGTAACTCTGATGCCGTTCCGGTGGAGGACAGATATCAAGGCACCCAGGACACGGCTGAAGACCTGAGGAGCCGTCATCAAAAGAGTTAAGAAATGAAGATGTCCCCAGTTGCAGGCAAACTGGAGGTACTGCCGGCTCTCTGGATGAATGGCAATGTGTAAGTACGTGTCCTGAAGATCCAGAGAAGCAGGGAATTCCCCCAGGGACATGGCAGCAATCACTGTGTGCAGAGACTCCTGACAATGAGTCCGGGTCACAAAGGAATTGAGATCCTTCAAGTCCAAAATGGGACGACAACCGCCATCCATCTTGGAGACCACAAGGAGGTTTGAGTACAAACCCATACCCCTGTTCTGAACTGGCACCGGCTCTAGAACATCCTTGTCCAGAAGAGCCTGAACAGCGCTGTTGAACAGACTGAGTTTCTCTGTACCCTGAGGCATGTGAGAAGGACGAAAACGAATGAGAGGAAGAGAGATGAAAGGAATCCTGTATCCTTCCGTCACCACCTGTAAAACCCATGGGTCCGCCACTGAGTCCCCCCAAATGCTGTGACAGTGTCGTAGACGACCACCCACAGCGGAGTTTGGACACAGGTTCAGCGAGTCATGCCAGAGAAGTCTTGGAAGCCTTGGGTTTGGAGGTGACCTTGGGCTTCCATTGTTGTTTGGGCTTGGAGGAGGGACGTGGAGCTGAGGGAACCGTCTGGTTCGCCAGACAGGTCTCATTCTGAAAGGAACAAAAATACCGGTTACACTTAATTTCTTCCTGGGAACCAAGGGTCGAAGAGTACTCTTACTCCCTGTGGCCTCAATGATCAGATCCTTAAGATCCGGCCCAAAGAGGTACCCTGAAAGGGTAGGGAAAAATAAGGCTTTCTTGGAAGCAGTGTCAGCAGACCAGATCTCGAGCCAAATAGCTCGTCTGGCAACCACAAACATGGTGGAAACCCTAGCCACCAAACGGGGGCATCAAATAAGGCAGCAGAAACATAGTGCTGTGCCTCAGATATGTTGGCAAGAAGGCGCAACTTATCTGAAGTAGGTGAATCCTGATGGACAGCCTTGGTGAGCTGTTCAGTCCAGACCGCAATGGCCCGGTTCACCCATGCTGTGGCAAACGCTGGACACATAGCAGAACCAGCAGTGGCAAAAATGGACTTGAGGGAAACCTGTCCAGTCCTTCAGAGCGGAGGCATCAGAGACTGGCAAAGCAGTAGGTTTAGACAGCCTGGATACAGGGGCATCCTCTTTGGGGGGATGAACCCACTGAACAAGTGCAGCTTCAGAAAAGGAATAAAGCTTGGCAAATTTCTTGGAAATAGATGTTTTCTTGTCTGGGAATTTCCAGTCCTCAAACACCAGGCGGTCAAGAGTGGGATTAGGAGGAAAGTAAATAAGAAGCTTAGCAGGCTCCTGGAATACATCAGAGGGATCAGAAGGGACCTCCTGAACTAGGGGAATGTTAAGAATAGTTAAGACGTCCCTGATCCGGCCCTCATCAGAAGGGTTCAGGATAAGCCTCAAAAGGGTCCCCAAAAAACTGAAAGGACTCCAACACAGAACACTCCTCAACATCTGAATCCACCAGCAGTTCCTCTTCAGAGGAATCTGACATGTAAGGAGACGGCGATCACCGTCCACAGGGACTCCCGGGGATAATGGGACTTGACCACGAAGGAACTGAGATCCTTGAGGTGCAAGATAGGACGACAGCCGCCATCCTTCTTGGAAAGCACAAACAGGTTGGAATGGAAACCTAAACCCATCTCTGTGAACCGGCTCCAAAACCTCTTTGTCTAAAAGGGTCTGTACTGCCCCAGAGAAGAGCCGAAGCTTGTCTTCTGCCTGAGGAGTGTGGGAAGGACGAAACCTGGGCAAAGAGAGGTAAAGGGAATTCTGTACCTCTCTGACATGACTTGAAGCACCCACGGATCCGCCACGGAGTCTGTCCAGACACTGTGGTAAAGGAGCAGGCGGCCATCCACCGGTTCTTGAGGTCCGGGGTTCGGCAATTCATGCCGAAGAAGGTTGGGCAGTCTTGGACTTGGTCGAGGACTGCTTGGGCCTCCACTGCTGCTTAAGCTTCGAGGAGGCACGAGAGGCCTTGTAAACTGCCTGGGTCACAGCAAGTGCCTCAGCCTGAAAAGGACAAAAAAGTAGATTTCTCCTGGACTGTGGCTTCTTGGGGAGTAAGGGCAAAAGGGTGCTCTTACCCCCAGTAGCCTCACTGATGATATCTTTCAGCTCTGGCCCAAACAGAGAGGACCCCAAGAAAGGCAAAGAAAGAAGAGTCTTCTTGGTGGTACGGTCAGCGGACCAGATCTTAAGCCAGATGCACGTCTGGCCACCACAGACATGGTAGAAACTCTACCCACCAAATGCATGGAATGAAACATTGCTGCAGACACAATGCTGTGCTTCAGAAATATTGGCTAAGAGCCGCAGTAAGTCAGAAGTTGGGGCGCCCTGACGCACAGCCACTGTCAGCTGCTCAGTCCAAACAGCAATGGCTCTATTTATCCAAGCAGCCGCGAAAACAGGACGCAGAGAGGTACCAGCAGCAGAAAAGATGGTCTTCAATAATGCCTCAATCTTTCTATCGGTCCAATCTTTTAGAACAGAGGCATCTGCCACTGGCAGAGCAGTGGACTTGGAAACTGGGGTATCCACCATAGGAGGCTGAGCCCGCTGTACCAAAGCCACTTCAGAGAAGGGATACAATTTAGCAAATTTTCTAGACACAGTAAGCTTCTTGTCAGGAAGCTTCCACTCATCCAAAACCAGACGGTCAAGAGTGGCATTGGAAGGAAAGCAGGTAGACTGAGGCTTAGGCTCCTGAAACACATCAGAAGGGTCCTTGGGATCGTCAGATACCAGGGGAATATTCAAGGTAGTGAGGATGGCCCTGATCAGGCCCTCAGCAGAGGGGTTAGGGTCAGCCTCAAATGGGTCCCCAAAAAATTGGGAAGACACCACTACAGAATTATCACCCTCATCTGAATCCACTAGGAGTTCCTCATCAGAGGAATCAGACACATCAGGTATCCCCTGAGGTTTAGGCAGGGAGGACCTGATGGAAACAGGGGGTTGCCAAGCCTGGAAGACCCCGTTCAATTGAGATGGAAGCAGTTATAAGGCAGACTTTAAATCTTTAGTAGTAGCCTTAAAGGAGCAGTAAACTTTTTTATGAAAATATATTGTAGGGTACTCCCACTGCCGAGTGATTTATATTTCCAGAGCTATTACAGTTTAAACCCATGTTTGTTTTACATTAGCAGTGCCCTCTAGTGGTCAAATTCTAATTAGATTTCCTGTTAGATTCTAATGGAGAGGAAAGTCAGAGACATACAATTCTCCATAGAATGTGATAGAAACTGCCTGTCACTTCCTGTCAGTTAGAACTATCTGGAAGTAAACACAGTAAATTCACTTCCTGATTATTTTAACTGCTAGAAATTTTGAATAAAACATCTGACAGCGATGGGAGTGACCTTGTTTTATTCAGCAGGAAATGATCTATAAAATATGTGTTTTCATATAAAAAAAAAAGTATACTGCTCCATTAAACACATGGCTGAAGGACATAAATGACCTGAGTATTCTCTAGGCAACCCTGATTGACATGAGGAGCAATGGGGGTCATAGAAGCCCCAGTATCCTTAGTCTTAGGCCTAGTCCCAAGTTCAGATGGATCAGACATTCTCAGTGTGTCACAAATGTCTAAGTATAGCAGGTATACTCTAAACAGTGTTTAAGATTAAAGATTCACCCCAGAAATTGCTAATATGCACTTATCCGGCAGGTGAAGGGTTAATCAGTTGAGGAGGGAAGAAGAGTCCAAGACCTGCATAGGATACTCATGAAGGGAGGATAAAAAATGGCTTCTGATACGGGAGCCAATCAGTAACAAGCGTGCAAATCAAGCGCTCATGTGAAATGCCCTGTACAAGTACCCCAAACAGTGTCCGAAGCCCCCTGAGCCCCCCAAAACACTCAGAGCATAAACGGGATCATAGAACAAGGGTAGGGTCTCTGAAGTTGCTACGATGAGCGGTTTCAGAGATATGTCCCAAACAGTAAAGTCCCATAGAGGTGAATGTAGCATGACGACTATGCGGTAAAGCAAACTTAAAATTGGAAAATTTTACAGTGAGGTGAAAAAAGTTGCAAATACACCAGAAAAGAAAGTAAAGGTGAAATAAACACTGACCCCTAACAGGGAGAAAGTGAATAGATCCCAAAACATGTCAAAACAGCAGACATAGGGTTAAATTACCACAGAAACACTGCTCCAAGCCCCCCAACAGACATAGAGACAAACCCAATGAGTGCAGGAGTATATGAACTCCAGTGGAGACCTCTGTGTGGAGAGGAAGCGTGGGACAAGTCCCGGGATCTGTCTTAGAGGGGGGACTTGGAGTTTATGGAGTTCAGTTTTCAAACGTATTGGGATGGTGTTATGTTTAACCTCCTAGGACCAGTGATTGTGAGGTATACCTGGTTTACGTGTATCGGTTGGTGCGGATTATACACTATACACATGTAGTATATATCTATACGTTTTCTGTGAGCGGAATATATGTTTTCTGTGAATGGAACAATTGCAAATAGGTATTATTAGAGCTGTATGATAGGAATAGAAGGGTTCTTATTCTCTATATTGATGTTACCAAAGATGGATATGGATTTGGATAGAATACATTAACCCCTTAAGGACCCATGAAAGTCCTGGACCGTCATGGGTTGTTATACCCTTAAGGATCCAAGACGGTCCTGGACCATCATGGAATTCTGGGATCCCCGCCGTTCGGGGAGTCTGGAATCGGATCGTGGAAAAAAAAAAAAAAAAAAAAAAAAGCTCCGAGGTCCTTAAGTGACCACAATGTATGTGCGCAGCTGGTCCTTAAAGGGTCAATATATATATTTTATTAAATGTTCTATGTGCAGGATTTGCTTGGACTGGGTATCATTACTGGAAGGAGTGATTAAATGTACACACATTGAGAGAATTAATCTTGCGGTTGGGCAATTGTCCACAGTAGGGGTTAACTCTAAGCAAGACGGAACATCAGCTATTCTGATTGTGATGACCCAATCAGACATTCATGTGTTTTTTAAATAGCTGCTCCGTTGTTGATGCAAAGATCATTTTCCCTATATGTAGCTGAAGAAACAGCGTGGATCGCTGCCAAACGTTTTTATGAATAGGTTTTTATTATTTGTTTGAATAAATCTATTTTTGATTTTTTACAACTCCTGGAGTGGAAGTTGACTTTTTACCTTTGGATACATATGAGTTTTTATCATCCTGATTGGCATTGACGCTGTGCAATATACGAGGAGAGCCGGAATAGAGCGTGGAGGAGTAGAATCCGATGCAAGCCAAACAGGTGCGGTAGTATGCTTATTTAGCTTTGTCTGTACGTATGTACTGACTTAGCAATTTAAAAATGTGAGTGCACTTGAGACCATATTATACATTGCTTTAGTATTGTGTTGATAAGGCACTATTGGCGCCTCTGGTATGTTTTTGTTTGTTTATTTGAGATTCTTCGTAAGTGGAGGTTGGAGAGAGCGGCCATACATCAATATTGATGAAAAGCTTATCGAAAAACCTAAGCACGAACGCTGGTTTACATATAAAAGTGTGCAACCAGCGTACTTGCTTGTGAGTATTAGTCTACGGTGGTGGTGAGGTGTGATATAATCCAGAAGATAATACACTAGGAAGCTCCCCCTGTTTTTGTTTCTTTTTTCTATCTTCAGATTACAGTGTTTAACCCCTTAACGCCATGTGACGTACTATGACCGTCACGGTCCCTGAAATACTTAAGGACCGATGACGGTCATAGTACGTCACGTACTTTTTACTTACAGCGCTCTACCGGGAGCGCTGTAAGTAAAAATAGGGCCTGAAATTGACCACTCGAAGATCGGAGCGATCTCTATCAGGCCCAAAAGTGACGCGCCGATACACGCAACAGGTCACATGTACCGGCGCGCATCAAAGCGGTCCTTATGGGACGGAAACGTCCCAGGACCGCCATTCGCTAAGGGGTTAAAGAAGCCGCCTTGTTGGGCAACTCCTACGGCAAGAACTTGTCAAGCAAGATTTTCCCCTCAGGGCTAAAAGGTCCACCACAGCTCCTGGAACGGAGGTATTCACTGTGAATTGTCAGTGATGGTAATTTGCCTAATGGTGGCATTCCATATCTAACAGAAAACAATAAAATACTAAAAACTAAAGCAGAACTGCTTCTCTATCTTTCCTGTTCAAAGGAAACAATCTAACTGTGGAGTGATTGACTGATGCAGCTAGGAGGGAAGGTAGGCTTCACCCTGCACTTCTTTTCAAGAAATGTTTCCTGTCTACTTAAAGGGGCAGTCGCCTATCCAAAGTTACCAGTAACCTATATTGGACGACAGCGAAATTGGTTTCCAATTAATTACTTTACAATGAGCTGGAGACCATTCCTGTTTGGTTATGACTGAAATTAACAAATGTCTTGCATGTATCAAACTGACTGAATTCTGATAAAAATTATGTGCCTTACAAAATAAATAAATAATAAGAACATTTGGTTCACATTTACTGCATTTGTTATCTTTCAGTTTATGGTAATCTCATTAAGGAAAGAAGAGGCTTGTGCTACTTTGGCAGCACTGTCATGAATGGCTAAAAATGTACTCTCTTTTTTAGTCACTTGTAATTTAAAGGTACAGTAACTTTTTTTATGAAACATATATTATAGGGCTTTTCTTACTGCTGCTGGCAATTGTTCAAAGGGATAGTAATGGTTAGTTTTCAGTTGATTTAATATTGTAGACATTAAAAAAAGGTTACCATCGATGTAAGTCTTATAAAGGTTTGAGAGATATAATTTGCTAAAGTTACCTTTTCCTGGCTGTTTTACTCAAGTCTGCCATCTAGCTGACAGATGCAGATTCCGGTCATTTGACCAGATGGAGGCTCTTCAGCAGAACTGAAATCACGCTATTTAGAAATAAATACTTAATTGGAATGGTCTACAAAGTGTGCTTGCAAACCAGGCACACTTTGTAGACCATTCCAATTATGTATTTATCTTTAGATATCGTTATATCGGCGCTGCTGAAGATTCGCATCAGGTCAAGCGACCAGAATCTGCTTCTGACAGCTTTACAGTTCGTCAAGCAGAAAGGGGAGGGAGCAGAGAACTTTATTTTCCTATATCTCTCAAACCATAACAGTTTTTTCCTATATCTCTCAAACCATAAGTGCAAGTACTCTCTTTTAATTATATCTACCATATAGTTAATACTTTTTTTCTGACATTACTATCCCTTTAACTCAAGCGTTATAACAGTTCAAAACTCTAAGAATTCCAGAAAAAGAGATCTAGGGAGCTTAATCCTGAAAGTTCAAACTGACAAGAAGTGAATCAGCACTAAGGTATGATAAAGAGATGATAAAGTAGAGATGACCTCTCCATTGTGATAATCTCTCCAAGTCATATGTTTTTCTATGGAGCCAGTGGACAAAGATGTCTCCATCTTGAGAGATCTTAGTGCATAGATCCCATCGAATAACATACAACTTGGCGCTTATAACACTGGAAAAGTGATCTCCTCTGTATCATAGTGCATAATCCTACTGGGAGGTGATGCTCTAAGGGACAATGCTATGACAATGATCTCCTTGGTGATGGAGACACATATCACTATATCCAATAAGAATTAAATATGCAAAGGGGGGGGGAATGTATTCATTAGCATGAAGGGTTGAGGAAATGCTGGCAGTTGTGTAAGAGATGCCCTCTCATGAATTTCCAGCAGTTTGAAAACACTGATGTCAGAGTGCATCCTCTGCTCTGAACTCCCCAACTTGTACACTGGGGGAGCAGAAACGATCCTCACAGACTTCAGAACCAAACAGCATAGCACCATTAACCCTTTCACCCCTGTGGTGCTGAAAGAGTTCCAAAGTGAGAGAATGGAAGAGAAGCTATATATCTCACAGCTTCTATGCCCATCTGTACTGACTGAACCAGTTGAGCGGACTATGCACTGATCAGATGATACCCCTAAACACAGGACTGGCAAGATATTCTGTTGCAGAATACCTAGCAAGTCCTGTGTTTACCTGAACCAGATGATCTGCTGATAGCCCAATCAGCCAGTACATTTTGGAACCCTTTCAGTGCCACAGGGGTGTGCAATCTACATCCTTATGACACGGAAAGGTTTAAAGCAGGACAGCTGCGGTCTCTTCAGCAAAGACTGCAAACTGTCCTCTGGTCCTATAGTATGCCAGGTTGGGGATGTTGGGATTATGAACTTCTACAGTAAATTCTGCTATCGGAGCTTAGTGCATGTGGCTAGCAGTCACATTAATGTATAAGCACACCCACAAAAATACGACATTGGTTCATTAACCTATATTTCCATCTGCAAATGAGCCACTGTCAAGCAAAATCATAAACTTGTCAAAGGCATGGCAGATTCATGGTGATGACGGCAGACTTTAGCAGATTCACAGGAATATGATGACAAAGACATCTCACTGCATTCTGTCAATATGCCATCAATGTGAATTTACCATCATATTGCCAACCTGAACCATTATTGCACTTTATTGCATCTCCCTCCTGTTGTCAATGACTCACTTCTACCATATAATGCAACAGTATAGCTATATGAATTCTGGCCACTTAGAGGCAAGGTTGATGTTAAACAACTGTAATAACTCTAGAAAGATGCATCTCTTAGTGTGTGTAAACTTCTTTTTTTTCCATAAAAAAAGTTTATTGCTCCTTTAAAATTTGAATCTCTCACGCACTTGCCTAGAATCAAACACTAAAAGGTAGGGAGCAGAATAAAATATTGGGCAGTTTTTAGTTCTTTACCTTATCTACTTTCAACTTTCAAGGATTGTGTGCTTTATATGTTATATTGAATGTATGGGCAGATGATTTTTAAACCATGTTTTGTGCCACTGAAAGCGAAAAGTGGATATTTAGCAAGAGTAAGTGACACATTTATGAGAGTCAGACCATAAGTGATCTCAGAAGATATGAGATCTTCTACTCTGGAATACTTTGCTTTTTATCCTAAGCTTATGCGAGCAAGGGCGTAACTACAGAGGGTGCATTTGTACTGGGGCCCAGTAACCAAGGAGGCCCCATCTACCATAGAGCTCAGCCGGTTCTAGTTATGTATCTGTGAAAACATTTGTTTGATAGAGGGCCCAAAATATGTTTGCAAAGAAACCCTCTAATCTATGTATGTATCTTTATTTATATAGAGCCGTACATGTACACAGCGCTTTACAGAAATAGTAACAGTGCAATACAAAAATACAGGACAAGGTTAAAGAGATAGTAATACCTATAATTAGGGTTGCACCGATACCGATACTGGTATCGGTGCCGATACCAGCATTTGCGCGAGTACTTGTACTCGCGCAAATGCGGCCGATGCCAGCACCGATACCCTGTGTCAGGGTCGGTGCTGCAGAGAGGGAGCCCGGGGAGCTGCTCACAATGCTCCCCGGTCACCTCTCTCACTCCTACAGCGTCGGAGCATTGCCGCGGGTTACCGCGGCAACGCTCCGACGCTGACCTCTGCCGGGGCTCGCGAGAGAACAGCGAGCACCCGGCAGAGGAGAGTAAAGGAGGCAGACAGTGGGGTCAAAAGGAGGAAGGATCAGGAGACCAAAGGAGTGGGGGCAAGAAGAGGCAAAAGGAGGGGTGATCAGGAGGGAGAGATAGGCAAAAGGGTGAGTCAAGGAGGAGTGGGAGAAAGGGGGATCAAAAGCCAAGACAAAAGGGGGCTCAAGGGGGTAGAATGAAGCAAAAGGTGGGAGAAAGAGTCAAAAAGGGAGAATCAAGAGTCAAGAGGTGGTGTGTGTGTGTGTGTATATATATATATATACATACACATATATATATATATATATATATATATATATATATACATATATATATATATATATATATATATATATATACATATATATATATATATATATATATATATATATATATATACATACATACATACA
Source organism: Rhinophrynus dorsalis (assembly GCA_037306005.1). Lineage (NCBI taxonomy): Eukaryota > Metazoa > Chordata > Amphibia > Anura > Rhinophrynidae > Rhinophrynus > Rhinophrynus dorsalis. The sequence continues at coordinate 89,113,996 of CM074718.1, read as the reverse complement.
CACATAATATTTTTCAAGTACTCACCAATACAAATTACCAATACTTTTTTTTTGCGGTCATTTGCCAGTTTTCCAAGTACCTAAAACATGTAGGTACTTAGAAAATTGGCAAATGACCGCAAAAAAAAGGTATCTGTAATTGGTATCGGTGAGTACTTGAAAAAAGTATCGGTACTTGTACTCGGCCTTAAAAAATTGGTATCGGTGCATCTCTACCTATAATAAAGTGCAACTCAGTCATCTTTATTTTTAGCACATAGAGCTATATTTCAGTATGAACAGACATGTAGTTCAACAGCAATTGAATCCGAAAAGATGCCCCTCCCACCCCTCCTGGCTGCTTCCCATCAGTTGTGAAATTCGGTCGTGGGAACGGACAGATCGCAGCGAGGGACAATCTTCACTCAGTAAGTATAAGGAAAACCCTGGCCCCCTTGGCGAAGTAGGGCAGGATTTTCCTTATGCTTAGCGAATACTGTCCCTCACCGCGTTCCATCCGCACCAGACTGAGAGGTAGAGTGACGCAGGGGAAAGGGGCAGGAGGGGGATCCTTCGCATTCAATTGCTGTTGAACTACAAGCCTGTTAGTACTGAAATATAGTGCTACGTGCTGAAAATAGAATAAAGAAGACTTGGAGCTGCACTTTATTATAGGTATTACTATCCCTTTAAGAGCATCATGCTAAAGTGTGATCATTGCATTATTAGCAGGGGAAAAAGTGCAGAAAAGGGAATAATGCATTGGGAAAGGGACCCTGCCCCAAGGAGCTTACAATCTAATGACTAATTACTTCACACAGTGTAATTATGTGAAGTTATAATCACCCATGTGAAAGGCGCTATAACCCAGAACTATACCTTTCACAACATGTGACATCTCCAATGCAAAAGTGTGAAAGGGGCCTAAGAAGGAGGGAAGCGATTTTCTGGAAATGTAAGTAGTTAATGATGCAGGCTTTATCGTATACGTGAGAGAACATAGGAGATCAGGTTCTCCAGCAATTAATCCAAAATTCTCTAAAATGATTGAAAAAAAAAAATCACAAAGTAAAGGCAATTTGAATAGATACATTTAAAGGTGAATTATAACCTAAGAATAAGTTGCTCTTAATTTGTTTAACAGAAGGCCTTAGCTCAGCAGTTGTCCATCAAACATCAGTCAAGTATGTCTAAATATCTAAATACGATTATTATTATTATTTTTTTTTTAATCTCTGTCTGATAACGCATGTTCCTTATGTCCCAATCAGGTCTACTGAAGACCACTGTTTGATGAAAGGAGGTGTGACCTAGAGGCTAACTTCAAAAGAGATCGCTACAAACAGGAAACTGCTGATACAATGTAAAATACATTGATTTTCCTAACTGCTACATGAAGGGCATATAGCAAGGTAAATTAATCACTTAAATAAAATTAAGAGTCACTTATTCCTAGGGAACTGTTCACATTTAATGAGACTAAAAGTTGTGTAGGCAACAGGTCTACTTTAATGCACATGGAGGATTATATTTCTAACATATATTGGTGATTAAATAATGAAAAAATTAAAATTTTCTTTTATATTTCAGTGCATATGACATTTTATCTTGTCACAGGTTGCAAAATCTACTTCAAGTTAGAAATTATTGAAAAGATAAATTTGTCTAGAAAAAAATAAATGTACTTTTTCTGTGTGTATGTTGTACACTGTCTGCAAGAACCTTGCTTAACTGTGAGCTAGAAACTGATTGGTACCAAAATGCTGAAAATGTACTTTGTCTCCATGATGTAAAAAATGCCACAAGGCTCTGACACACTATGGGTTAAAATTAACCAAATTACATTTATGGAACAGAATAGTGGATTTAAGCCAATAAGCTGTGAGAGTTCTCCCTGCAGCTCATAGTTGGTGAGTGATTGCTTTTCATTTTCTTAGACTATGCAGTTCTGATTTATAGGGTAGAAATGCAACCTTGGGATGTGAGACTAAATCAATTCCACTTTTACAGTTGTAGATCTTAGTCCAACCTTTCTTCACTATAGGACAATCCCACCAAATGTAAAGCTCGAGGAGAAGGAGTCAAAATAAAAATACTTTCAAGGGATTTTGACCATCGGTACAATATTTATATATTTGTTACATTCATTATGTCCACCCCTGTACAGATCTCTCATAATCAGGCATTTTAACCTCTTGTATTCCAGAGATGTGTCCAGTGCATTGCTCTGAAATGTGCTGGTAGCCTCTCTAGCAATCAAGATGTTAAAGAAAATAGTTTTGGAAAACATGTGCTGTAGGTGTGCAATGGTAAACCCTTTGGATGCTGGAGATGCATCTAATTCATCTCAAACCCAATATCATTCAAGGGGTTACATGAATTGGCACAAAATGTATTTTTTTTTTTATAAGTGGTTGATTATGGGAGCTGTATGCGGCATCACGATCACAAACAATGTGGGGGGAGAGAGAGAGCGAGAGAGAAGAGAGAGGGGTGGGCTGATGTACTAAGAATAACTGGGTGGGAGATGCACTAAGGTTTGATAAAGAGATGTTGACCTTCTCCAGTGAGATACATTCTCCAGTTCCTATGTTAATCTTTGGAAGCTGAGATGTTAGTGCCTAGGCTCCATAGAATAAAATAGGAATGGGAGAGTTTATCACACTGGAGAAGTTATCTCCTCTTTATTATACATTTATTAGACCTTAGTACATAACCTCACTGGTTATGTCTGGAGTAAACAAACTGCATCACACACATTGATTGAAATGTTTTAACAACTGTTTATTGAGAAAAGTTCAAAGAGAATACATTTCCTTGTAAAGTACAAAACATTTGAGCACTGAGTTCATAAGTTGAGTAAGAAGGAATAGGTCAGAACTTTTCAGCCACAGCTCCTCTCCTATTGTGTGATATAGCACGTGTATTGTCTTACAAACATAAAAGAGAGGGGAGCAGTTTCCAAGCACCATTAAATTGCCTGTCGTTTTAGGATATGGAAATCTGGCAAATGATAAGAGACTGTGGTTTGTGATAAGGGAAGAGTGAGGATAATCTATTTGTTGGGTCTGAGAAGGAAGAATCTGAAATGGGTATGACAGTTTTTCAGCGAGGTAGGGTACATTTGCCAGGGTCAAAGACATGATCTTGTCTGTAGCATATATGAAAGGAATGTATAATAACATTTTCTAAGTTTTATCATCAAGACAAAACTTTAACTAATAACAGAGTAAATGCACATATTGTCAGGCTGGTTTTTCGTATGTGTCCTAATTAATGGCCTCATCCTGGCTGTCTGGTGCATGCCATGTGTGTAAAGCACGCCCATATCCCCTTTAGTCCTATATTGTCCCCATACATTTAGTAGTGTCTCCTCCTCCTCTCAAGTCCATCCAGCTGGGGTATTTAAAACTATTTAAAAATGCAGGTTTTTGGGTTCTAGGGAGGTTTCAATGTATGATGCCCAGGTCTGCATAAACCTCTACCTCTCTTTGTCTTGGCGTACCAGTATTTGGTGAAGTTTTGTAAAATGGAGAAATCTGTCTTTCCACTGTTTAAAAGGAGGGGGTGTGTTTGAAAGAATCCATTTAAGGGCAATCATAATCATAAAATCATGTAAGCGTAATTGAGTGTTAGATAAGAGGCTGGAGGAGTCGTACATACCAAACAAGAGGGAGGGAGGGGTTCAGAGAAATTTAAGTGTGTTTGAAATTAGCTGTAAATATTTTCCCAAATGGTTGGATATCATATAACATTTGAAGTAACCCTGCATTTTCAGAGACTTTGTCCTGGGGAAGCATATAGGGTTAATTCGAATTGTAGAAATTAGCTGAAATTCTGTTTAAAATGTGTTTCAATTACATCATCTGTGAACAATGGACTATTGGTCCAAGGTAGGGAGTGAAAATAACTAACCGACATTTATGGTGATAAAGTGGGTTTTGCCAGACATTCTTAGTGTCTTGTCTTATGAGAAAAACAATCCCCTATGAGAACGTCTAGGAAATGACAAATTTATATGACGTTTCATGCCCTCTTACATACATCATTGATGACATAAAAGCTGATTATATGTAAGAAATTTAAGTAGAGTAAGAGCTCCACCTAGAGTCTTGAGAGCATTATGACTGGGATTATCCACATTCCTTGAATAATTAGGGATATATTAATATCCAATCAGGGCAGACCGGTGATGTCACGGTATAATGAGATGGATCTTTGTCCAATCATTAGAAAAAGGTGGGGATAACTGATAAGGAAAAATTTGTCAATATAATGCAAATGCTCTTGGTTAAGGTCTCTTGGTGACTTCCTGAATAAGAAGTTCCGGGGCTCTCTTGGCTGATGATCAAATTCCTGACCACACCTTATAACTTCAAGAATCCACACTGATTGACCTGGTAATTATATTTTATTTATTCTAATTCTGCCTAATTTCAAAATAAGTACATTTCCTCGATAATTGATGAAAATTATATATATACATATTTGTCCATAGAAGCCTGGCCAGTTTTATGGAAAATATTATAATCTGCTATATATTTAGCATAGTCATTAAGAAATTATGCAGAATTAATTAATTAATTTATTGTTATAAATTACCAGAGAGATCATAAAATAGAGATAGCAGTGAGATATATTTATCCTTGTTTATATTGGTTAATATAATTTTGAGTATGTCTAGAATATTGTGTTTCTGGTAAAATTATAATAGCTGATATTTAATCAAGGGAATTCTTGGAATTCATTATTAACTCTCTAACTGCTGTTTGTCTATTTATTTGTGGTGTGCATTCTAAAGTTCTTTGTATATGTGCCAGGCTTATATTTTGTAATTGAAGGTATTATCTCAATAGACAAAATAACTGCTGGGTGTGGCATCTGTTTTAAACGTGTGGATTAACCCTTGGAGTGCCTATAGGTTTTATATAGGTTGCTATTGTCATAATATATGTTGCCTGAAGTTGGTTACTTTATAGACATATGTTACTGGATTAATTCTGGTAGATTATTTATATAATCTTTGTTTGACTATATTAATTGCAATTTATATATTTTATTCAGAGGTATTCAGTATTGAATTCAGTAGATAATTAAATTATAGTGATTTAAATCTGGGATTTTATTCCAGTTATTCCCTAAATTTGATTATTATTGATATATGATACAAGGAATTGTTAGAGGAATTATTTAATTCATCTCACAATACCCCTTACATCATAATTGGCATAGTCTATACCGTTTCTGGGGCAGAGGTATTAAGAGACCCTGCAGCCAACTGTATTATATTAATTGTAACAATCAATTAACCTATTCTATGCTGCTGAATGCAATTATTGTTATTATACCTCTGAATATACCTATGTGTGGTTAACCCTTGCACCGCTGGTAATCTTTATGATAATAAGTGTGGTTTGATTTTCTGTGTACCTATTATAATTGCTAGTCACTTATATATTTCATTGTTGCCGATACTTGTGTATATATATATATATATATATATATATATATATATATATATATATATATATATATTGTATTTTAATAAAATATATATTTTTGCACAAATATGAAGGATTGATTCTTGTGATCAATTCGTTACTGTGAAGTAGCGTGTCAATACATATTAAAGATAAAGTTCTCGAATTATTTTACTGTCAATTGCCTATTTAAGTGAAAAAATCCAACCTGAGTGGTTCTCTGTTTTGACCCTTTGGATACCTTCATATAAATAGCCCGACAGCATGTGATGTCTTACATTTTAGGCAATGATGGGATAGACCAATTCTCCGGGCTATGTCTGGAGTGACGTATGTCCTGAGTAGAATTTGGCACATTAGTTCATCAAAATATGAAGCTGGAGAGTGCTTTAACGATCTGGAAAAGCTACAGAATATGTGTGAGAGGGTAAGAGTAGGTATATCCATTTGGCGACACCTGTGGAGCCACAGTGTGGGAGGATTTGAGAAAATTATACACCCAAGACATTTTGAAACGTGTATAGAGTGTATGTTTAAATAGGCAGTCTAGATGGTTAGCTGTTACATGAAATTTGTAAGCAGGCCGCAAGGATGGCTCAGTTGGTTAAGGCATCAGCAGTACAATCTGTTAAAGCAGCAAGGTTGCAGGTTCTAGTCCCAGCAAAGTGAGCTCAGCCTTTCTCCCATCTGAGGTAGATAAAATGAGTCCAGGACATACTTGAAAATGAGACATAATCTCAAACTATTCTTCCAGGTAAAATACTTTACAAGAAAAGGATAGCATTTAGCGTTTGGCTTGTAGATAGAAAAAAATTTGTCCGGAGGTGAGGTTGTATTTACTTTGAAGGTTAGGGAGAGTGTAACTAGATTGGGTGGACATGTCAATCATTGTGTCTACATTAATTACTTTTCTTTGTGCACAGCCAGAAACCTGGGATCAGCTGGGTTGGTTTGAAGTTCGGGTTATTAAGAAAAGGGAGGAAGATGGAGACTTGTTTGTGCAGTTGCATGTGACATTGCACATGTTGCCATGCTTGAATTGCACTTAGTTAACCCCTTAAGGACCAGCATGATCCCGTGCGGCTGGCACTTGCAGACCACGGGGCATTTTTTTTTTTTTTATTATGGCTTCCGGTTCAGGTCTTCTGGAGCGGCATGCAGCCGTGCCGGGAGCCCTGAACTCCAAGCCATGCCAGGACCGTCATTGGTCGACGGTCCTGGCACAGCAATGGTCCTTAAGGGGTTAAGCAAATAAGGGAGATATGTTTACAACGAATGTGTAATAGGTAGCATAGAATAATGCGTGGGATAAATTCATGGTCTCTTGGCCAGTCAGCGTATATGCTAGTGTAGTTTATCCAGTCACAGGCAAATGTAAGGAAGGAAGCAGTATTATATAAATGGATTTTAGGAAAGTTAAAGCCTTCAGCAACATTGGCTGGTAAATGGGGTTTTTAACCACCTGAATGCTAGTGAAAAAGAGAGAGAGGGCGCCCCTCATAGGGTGATAAGGCTTAGATAGTAAATCCACAAGTACACTTCATACGATATACTCAAAAGCTACATATATAAGTAGAACATCAGCATGTGTAGGATATTATAACTGCCTCCACACAGATCTCAAGCATCAGCTACTTCTATAGAAATGCTGTAATTCCTTAAAAAAATGGGGAAAAAATAGTCAGAAACCAACAAAACAGAAGGAACTACCCCACAAACAGCTGAATAACTATAAAACTATATATTTCTCGAAAGTAGATATCCTACTGCACCAAATGTGGGATCACTTTCCTTTCTACTCCTAATTGTTTACATTTCCACCCCTTCATATGTACTAAAATCATTGCAAACTATTGAATTTCCTACTGTATTCATTAGCTAGTGCAAATGAGTTGGCATACCGTAGGGGGTGCCAGGCCTTAGTGTTCCGTATTGGTTTAGTGGTTTTCAAGTCAAGTCCTCTGCCAGTAGAGCCGATTTTGACGTTGGTGTATTTGGGAGCCATATGTAGAAAGAGGAACTGGAGCAATTCTGGGGCAGGCCAAATAAACATTCCCACTGATTTAAAGGGATAGTAATGTTTCACAATAAAAGCAGCTCCAATTCATAGTATTTGGGCCATGGAGAGTTATTTCATTACTGTCAGAGTTGTAGTTCAAGAGTAATTGAATGATAAAGTATCCTGCCCCTTTTACTGATGTAACAATGCTCACCTTGGAGCAGCAAGACTGTCCGGATGGACTGCAGTGAGGGACAATCTTCAGCATAATGGAAAACCTGAAAAACCTGTCTAAGGGGGGCATGGTTATGCTTACAGTAAGAACAGTGTCCCTTGCTGTGATCTATCCAGTCAAGGGACCAGATTCCACCTCTGAGGGGAGGCGGCTTACACTAGGAAAAAGGGGCGGGAGGGAGACACAATATCATTCAATATCTCTTGAAATAACACTCTCCATGGCCCAAATACTATGGAGATTAATTGGTACTGCTGTTTTTGTGAAACATCCATTTAAGTTTAGCTTTTAATTCCTTGGATTCTATAGAGGTTGTGCAATGCCTTGCCATATATTAATGTATATTACATATTATTTATTCCCTATGGTGCAGTTTTTTTGACCCAGAGTCACTCCTGGGGGTGTGATAAACAGTTAATAACTTCTCCAGTGTGACAAACTCTCCATGTCCTATGCAATTCTATGGAGTCTATGCACTATAACAGTAAACAGGTGTTCGGGAATATGATAATGCTTTATTAAATCTAATGTCAATAAGTAAACTAGTCATTGATATACTGGACACTGAAAAATCATAAATCAGGTGAAAGCATGGAGAAGGCACAGCAACGTTGTTGTATTTAAGGCTTAAAGGGATAGTAATACTTCGTTTTAACTTTATTTTATTTTGTACGCATTAAAAAAACATAAAGAACGATATAAGTCTTATCTCTGAAACCTTTATGGTTTAAGAGATATTCACAAGCAAAGTTTCCCCCTCCCGCCCCTTTTACCTAGTGTAAGCCATCTCTTCTCAGATGTGAATCTGGTTGTAAAACCAGACAGATAACAGAAGGGGACACTCTTTTTGTATGAAAACAATGAAAGCCCTTCCCCCCTTGACAAGTTTTTCAGCTTTTTCCCTTATCGTAATTGAAGATTGTCCCTCTCTGCAGTCTACCTGGGCATCTCCCTTCTGATCTAGCTGAACGGGGGGGGGGGGGGGGATACTTTGCTTGTGAATATCTCTTAAACCATAAAGGTTTGAGAGATAAGACTTATATCGTTCTTCATGTTTTTTTAATACCTACAAAATAAAATAAAAGATAAAATGAAGTATTACTATCCCTGTAATAACAAGTATATGATGGAGAAGAAAGCTTAATGCATACCACCATGGATATGGGTCCAATTTGCCACACAATTAACAAAATGAACCCTTACCGAAATTCAGAGCACCTCCCCATTAAATTTGTGCATTAGGGGCTATCAAGCTTGATTCTTTGTCAAATGTTAGCTCAAACAGCAGAAGGTGTAACACTTTCCAATGGCCTTGGTGTTTGACACTAGTATTCAAAACAGTAATTAAGGTCTTTTTTTGCCTTCATGATAGGCAGCTGCAGCAATATTCAAAGGAACACCAATAGCTAAAAATTAAGTGGTGTTATATACACTTAAATCCCTTTACTCCATGCTAGCATCTGTAGAATTATCTATTTGTTTTCTGAGGCTTAACCCCTCCAATGCCAGAGGCTATGGGAATTTTCTGTACCCTGCAGGCCAGACAAATTTTAGGCATGATTTCTGCTGGTAGCTTTCAGAACAAATTGAGTATGGTGCCTCACAAGAACTCAGGTTTGCATTGTGTGAAAAGCTTCAGTATCATAAATACAAAAAAGTACAAAGTTTCAACTATTTGAAAAAGAAAAAAACAAAAAAACAAAAACAAAAACCATTGAATCCCCAAAGTACAAAAATTCCAAATATGTACAGATTTTTCAGCTTTATGAACTGTAATGCTGATTCCAGTGGTTACATGGTAAAAAGCCCATACAACAGCTGAATAATTATATAAAACTACATATTACATGAAGGTAGATATCCCACTGCATCACATGTGAGGTCACTTGCCTTTCAACCCCTAGACTGGTGTGCACAAATGTTTCCAGAAATTAGTGTGAAAGGAAAAATAGGCATTTTTTTTTACATTCCCACCACTTCAAATAAACTGAAATGTTTGAAAACTGTGGGATTTCCTATTGTAAGAATTAGACACTGTCCTTAAACGAAAAATGGCATTGATACGAGTTGTCTTACTGTAAAGATACCAGAAGCACAAAACTACACCAACTACAATCTCTCATTTTTCTTACATTTCTATCAAACAACCATTTTAGTACACTAAAGTTGTCTCTGCTATGGAAATGAAGAAAGGGTAGACAAAACACACCATTTTGGAAATAAGACAACCCACCACATCAAAAGGACAGATCACTTGCCTTGCTGCCCCTAACCTGGTGTGCACAATTGTTTCCAGAAGGTGGCACTGCAGAATAAATATACATTTTTGGTATATTTCTGCCCCTTCAAATGTACTAAAATCTTTGAAAACTATGTAATCTCTTACTGTATTCATTAGCAGATTGGCTCCCCTGCTTCTATCCTACCCAAGGTACAGAGTAGGAGTGGGCTGGATCAGGGGAAGCTTTCTATGTCACAGATGACATGATGTGGAACGCTCTCTCCAGTCCTGCTCACTCCTACCCGGAGGTTTAGGTAGGATTGAAGCAGGGAAGCCATGTTGCTCCCTTGTGTCACCTTTATTGTTCTCCCAGCCCATAAGAGATGCATGTTTTATTTATTTTTTTTTTTAAATGCAGCCCTACTTGTCGGTTTTACCAGCTTATGCACTGACTACAGTTCACTCGTACCATGCGTGGCCTTGACACGATGGGTACAGCTGTTCGAGCTCATGCATTGTACGGGACTGGTGCTGTACTGGTTAAAATCTTACATAAGTAATGAGGGAGGAGCCATTCCTGCCTTATTCAGTGCTCCCATTGATTGTTTACTTGGTATTATCATTAAAAGGATGGCGATATGATGATACATGAGCAGCGGGCACTAATCACAATCAATTAACTGACTTTAGGTCTTTTCTCTCGATACAAACAGCACAAACAATCCTATATAATAATTCGCTAAATCATGTGTAACGACACGACATGTGCAGCAGACACTGCTGCGCGTGCCGCAGTCACGCGCAGTAGAGACTGCCAGAGCCATGGCTGATACAGAGCTGGGTGCTCCGAAGGAGCGTCCAGCTCTGTATCAGCCGTGGCGTGGGCAGTCTCTACTGTGTGACTGCTCAGCGGCCGGGTGGCACTGTGGCCCGTGTAACGGGCTGTTCAGCTAGTATTAAATAAATGCTCTCCGAACAGGACAATTTACAAATGCATTAAAAAGTAAGTTTAAGATTATAATTTAGGAATGAAACATGAATAACTAATGATTACATACGCTAGCTGTAAGTACATAATATAATATATCAACCTATATCGTTTTTTACTAAGTATTCATTTAATTAGAGCTGTATGCTTGACACTGTTGGTATTTTGGGCTTGGAAGTATGAGAACACTAATATATACCTCCATCAGTATAGAACTGTATTAACCAGCAGTTTTCATGCATGCACTGTACTGTACTGTAGTATCTGGATATTTGCTTTACTGTATCTTGATATTTGCTATATTGCATGACTTTTTATTCCCTCTCAGATATGGTTTGGCATAGGAGGGATAAAGAATAAATGGATACTTCATTTTCTTATTATCCCTTCTCTCTTTTTTGTACTGGTAGGTAGGAATTAGAAGAAAAGGAACTGGCAGATTAGTTTCTAGTTTTGGAACGTCCTTCTCTGAGCTCATTTGGGAGATTAAAATTTACAGCTTGAGGGTAAAGGAATTAGAGTTATATAGGGTGTATCTGTGCATATATTTTGTGGGTAATGGAGTTACAGAGTTACAAAAGGTGTATCTGTGCATATATTTTGGAGGTAATGGAGTTACAGAGTTACATAGGGTGTATTTGTGACATATTTCACTAGAAGATGTGAGGAGTGTCTCGGTTTGCGAACTACCTGACTTTGAAGCCAAAACACTAAGGGAAACCTGGTTACATTTTCATGTTGACTCCATAAACCGTAAAATATTGTGGTCTAATTAGAGCCCAAACCTGTACTTCCTTAGGAGAAAACTTAAAAACTGAACACAGGCTGAGATGGGTGGGGGTTACGTAATGCTGAGATGGAGTCTGCCTCCTCCAGAGACATTTTTATTAACCTTTGAGTGTCAGAGGGGTGTGCCACACACATTGAAAAGTACCGCTCTGACTTTCAAAGGGATAAATGGGGCTTTTGACCTTTTGAATGCTAGAGGCCTATCTAGCAGTGTAAAAGGCCATTTTACATCAATGGGAATTTATATTTGTCTCCTGTTGTGCAGCTGGCATGCTTATGGTATGTTTATGACTTTAAACAAAATCCTTGGGTGTTAGAGATGTGTCCAGTGCATTGAGAAGCAAAGTGTCTGATTTCCTCTCAAGAATACAGGATGTTAAGCTTCTGGAATAAACACTGATAGCAGACAAGCAATGGTCTTTCATTTGTCTTACCTCCCTTTTCATTACGGCAAGGAAATAGCCATTAGTAGTCTCTGCTGGCTCCACTTTCACAAATTTATCAGAAGCAGATTTGATTTCTGATGAGTCGTCAAGAAGAACAGGAGTTACAAGCCTGGGGTAAATATGACGTTAATTTAGTAACATTAATCTTATACCTTAATGGTATATAAGCAGGGTTAATCAACTGTTGGACCGCCAGCTGTTGCAAACTACCATTGTTACCAACCAACCATAATCTGGTTGGGGATTAACCTTTTAAGGACCAGGAAAATTTGAGGTCATTTTCACTTAAGGACTGGAAAAATTCTGACCTTTTTGACTAGGTCTTTGTTCAACAGTGTTTTCCCTCTAAGTATTTTATTCCACCCCCATAAATTATATACTTTTTTTTAAGTACAAATAGGGCTCTCTTTTGATACCCCAGTTACATGGATAACCCACCATTTACTGTATGAAAATTAAAAAAAGGTAAAAAAAAAAAAAAATGTAAAAAAAGAGACTGCATGAAAGGTATGACCGACCAGTCATACCTACAAAATGCGCAGTTTAAAGTGGCCACTGTCCCCCCGGGTGAAAATCCCCATGTCCCTTTTTCCCACCCTATTTTGTCACTTTTTTATCCCTGACATTTGGTGGTGTGTATAAGTGTATTACATGGCTCCACAACAATCACACTTTCAAAATTGTTTAATGAGTTTTTTTTTTTTTAAATAAATTTTGTTTTTCTTTTTTAAAAAAAAATATAAGTGTATTTTTAAAAAACAAACAAACAAAAAAAAAAAAACACAAGTATCATTGCAGGTCAGAAATTGACCTGCATTTAGCCAGTCTCCAGCACCAGCAGTGAAGGTGTAAATACCCCCAGCTGCTATATTTTCTTTTACCACTAGGTGTCTCCTCTCTACTTCTGTCTCCCTTACTTTGATAGCAAGGGAGACAGAGGCAGATGAGACACACAGAGACAGCATGGTTTGCGTACTGCCTCTGTCTCTCAGAATGTCGGTACATGTGATCGCTGCTACGGCGATCACATGAACCGGTACAAGCAAGAAGGGCTGAGACTGAACGCCTCGGTCTCAGAGCGCTCAGTCTCAGCCTGGAATTAATGATAGCAGCGTGCACGAAGGGGGTCCTTAAGGGTATACCAACCCATGACGGTCCAGGACTATCATGGGTCCTTAAGGGGTTAAGGGAGCTGTAGTTCTCAACAGCTGAAAATCCAACAACTGACCACTGTCTTAAATGAATACTAACACCTCCTAATAATAGACCCTAGATGCACACGGAGGCAGACATGATTTTTTTGTTGCAGGACTCCTTGACTCTAAACTCCTCCCATTGAATGCTTCCTAAGAATAGCTTACTGGAAGGAGTTTGTAGTACAGGAGACCTAAAAAAATATTCCTGTCTGTCTACATACACATGATATCAGGTACCAAGTCACAGATTAATTTTTGACGTACAGTTCACGCAAAATGTACTCATAGTGGCCAGGGATTTACTGCCCATATGGAAGTAACAGTAATTTAGGTTGAAAAAAGACTTGCGTCCATCCAGTCCAACCCTTTTCCTGTTCCTGTTTACCATCGTTGATCCAAAAGAAGGGAAACCCAAAAAACCCCCTCAATACAGCAATTTCACATTCTGCCTTGAATGGGGGGAAAATTAGTTCTTTATTCCAAATTGCAATCAGATTTCTCCTTTGATCAGCAAGCCCTCTATGTTCTGCTTGTTTAAATAAGTATCCAGGCCCTTTTTAAAGGCATCTAATGTATTTGATAGCACCACCTCATCAGGCAGTGAATTCCATATCTTTATTGTTCTTACCGTAAAGAAACCCTTCCACTGCTGTAGATTAAATCTCTGTCCTCAAGCCTAAGTGGGTGGCCCCTTGTCCTTTGCACTGTTCGGTTAATGAACAGGTCTTTGGAGAGCCCTTACTATGGGCCCTGAACATATTTATATAGTGTTATCATCTCTCCTCTAAGACACCGTTTCTCTAGTGTGTACAAGTTTAACTTTTGTAGCCTTTCATCATAACAAACTTTCCATTCCCCTTACTAGTTTTGTAGCCCTCCTCTGCACTCTCTCTAGTTCCATAATGTCCTTTTTCAGAAAGGGCGCCCAGAATTGAACAATACATTCTAGGTGGGGTCTTACCATGGACCTGTAAAGAGGTATAATAATATCTTCCTCCCTTGAGTCAATACCCCTTTTAATACATGCCAATATCTTACTGGCCTTTGCAGCTGCCACCTCTTTTGTTTGACCTATCTTTTCTAAACAACATGTAGCCCTCAAAATTGATTGACCAATCATGTGTGTCATCCCACCATAGTTTTTCAATTTCAGCTACCAGCTCCAGTTCCCCTATTTTACCAGTTAAACTTTTGGCCTTTGCAAGCATACAATTTATGCCACTGCCATGTTCCATTTGTGATTTAATTTTGATGTGGTTTATAGGCTTCTCCCTATCATCTGTACTAACCCAGCCCCCAGATCCACCCACCTGGTCATTAACTATATCGCCTTCCCTTTCTATACTATCTATCCCATTATTTATTGCCCCCCCCTTTCCTAGTTTAAAACCTCCTCCAACAGTCTAGCCATCCTGTCCCCAAGCACTTGAGACCCTCTTGCATTCAGGTGCAATCCATCCCTACTATAGAGATTGTACCCCAAAGCAAAATCAGCCCAGTGCTCTAAAAACCCAAAGCCCTCCTTCTTACACCAAGACTTCAGCCATGCATTGAGCGCCCTAATCTCCCGCTGTCTCTCTGGCGTAGCGCATGGCACCGGTATTATCTCTGCGAATACTACCTTGGAGGTCCAGTTCCTAATCTTACTCCCTAAATCCCTAAAATTACGTTTTAGGATTCTCCACCTTCCTCTTATTTTGTCATTGGTACCGATATGCACCAAGACAGCTGGATCCTCTCCAGACCCTCCCAATAATCTGTCCACCCTGTCTGCAACATGCCGAACCCGAGACAGCAAACCGTTCGGTTGCTGCAATTAGAGCCACAGATTACCCTATCTGTTCTCCTAATAATAGAGTCCCTTACCACCACAACCTGCCTAGGCTTCACTTTACTCTGGATTCCCTCTATGCTAGAGGAGCTGTTATGCCGGCAGTTAGGGAGAATAGTCTTCTCTAGCAATTCCACTTCTGGGTCTGCCTCCCCAACATCTTCACTTAAATGAGCAAATTTGTTGGGATGGAAAAATACAGGACTGGCTGCCCTCTTCCTCTTCCCTCTCCCTCTGCAACCACTTCTAACTGTCACCCAACTATGTGCCTGGTTCCCTTCCAGCTGATCTCCTCCCTCTTTGCTAGGTGACCCAGCTAGACTCTGCTCAGTTAGCAAGAGACTCCTCTCAAGGTTGTCAATATCTCACAGTGTTGCAATATGACTCTCCAGAGCTCCAATCTGAGCTTCCAGAAAGGCCACTTGCTCACACTTGCTACAGCGGTATGGACCCTGGAACTGCTGTTCCAAGCATGCATACATATGGCAAGATGTGCACTAAGTGAGATCTCCAAGCTTGCTCATCGTGTATGGTGCGAATGTGTTCTTAAAAATGTAAACAATTAATTTACCTTTGTTTCTCTAACTCCTGTGTTGCACTAACTGCTGTGTTGCACCAACTGTCCACTTATTCCAGAGCACTTAATAAAGAGCACACTGTGTTTGTAAGCCAAGTAAATGGGAAATTATTATTCGGGGGGGGGGGGGGTTAGTGTCAGAAAGCAAACAGAACATAATTCATGTTCAAATGCTGGATGGACTCATTTTTTTTTTTACTTGTCTCTACCAGATTATTCTCACCTATATACAAGCCGTTCGTTGTTTTCCCTTTTAAATTCCAAAGCTCGATTTATCACATCCTCATTTTCTTCATGGTAAACAGAGCAAGTGCAGTACACAATTGATTGAACTTTATTAACTATAAAAAGAAATAAGAGGATTTTAGTCTTACCTGTTAAATCCTTTTCTCTTAGTCCATACAGGTTACTTTTACCTCTGGGTAGGCAATCTGCCCCTTTAAGTAGGCAGGAACAATTCTAGAATTGATTGCAGGAGGTGGAGCCTACCTTCCCTCCTTGGCTGCAGCTAGCCAACCGGCTCCAGTAAGATTTGAGACACTAACTATTGACTAGATAGTGGAAGGGAAAGAAGACTCCTGTGAGCATGACACCGATGGATCCCCACAATCTGCCACAGGAGAGCCAAGCATGGTCCCTTGACAGGGTGGGAGATCAGTATCCTGTATGGACTAAGAGAAAAGGATTTAACAGGTAAGACTGCGCATATGGCAGGAACGTGTTCTTCTGCCCACAACAAAATAGCCTTGACCTCTAACCAAGAGGCGAGACGTCTTGTTACGCCCTGCTTGTTGATGTAAGCAACGGCCGTGTCGTTGTCGGACTGTACCCAGACTGGACAGTCCTCCAGCTGAGATGTCCAATGACGAAGGGCATGAAATATCGCTCAAAGCTCCAACATGTTGATGGGAAAGAGACATTCCTCTGGAGACCATCGACCCTGAGCACTCAGGCGACCCAGGACCGCTCCCCAGCCGGTGAGGCTGGCATCCGTTGTCCCTGTGGTCCAGAAGGGTTCCAGGAAGGACTTGCCCTTCAGCAGATTGGAGAGGTTGAGCCACCACGACAAACTCAGTTCCACATGAAGAGGGAGGGATACTGACTTCTTCAGAAGGTCCGGCTGGATCACAAACCTCTGGAGTTCCCTGGTGTGAGCCATGGCAAACGGGACCGCTTCTATGATGGAAATTAACTTCCCCATTAGAGAGGACAGCTTCTTCTCTGGAACTGGATCTTGAGCCAGAACAGCAGAAACCCTGTGGGCGATCTAGTGAGCCACCTCGTCCGTGAGAAACACCATGTTCTTCTGAGTGTCGAAGAGAAGGCCCAGGAAGACCCGACGCTGGGATGAGACAAGGTCAGACTTGTCCATGTTGATGATCCACCCATGAGTGAGAGCATGAATGCAGTTCTGAACCTGCTGATGAAGAAGGGGCTTTCAGAAGCAGATTGTCCATGTATGGGATAACTCTGATGCCGTCCCGGTCGAGGACAGACACTAAGGCTCCCAGGACATGGTTGAAGACTTGAGGAGCTGTAGTCTGACCAAAGGGAAGAGCTGAAAACTGAAAGCGCCCTTGGTCACAGGCAAATATAAGATACTGCCAGCTCTCTGGCTGAATGGCAATATGAAGGTAAGCGTCCTGAAGATCCAGAGAGGCAAGGAATTCCCCTGGGGACATAGCAGCAATCACCATCCTTAGAGACTCCTGGTGATAATGAGTCCAGATCACAAAGGAACTGAGATCCTTCAAACCCAAAATGGGACAACAACCACCGTCCTTCTTGGAGACCACAAAGAGGTTTGAGTAAAAACCCATACCGCTGTCCTGAACTGGAACCGGCTCTAGAACATCCTTGTCCAAAAGAGTCTGGATAGCGCCACTGAACAGATGGCATTTCTCTGATCCCTGAGGCGTATCATAAGGAAAGAAGCGAAAAGGAGGAAGAGAGACGAAAGGGATCCTGTACCCTTCCATTACCACCTGTAAAACCCATGGGTCCGACACTGAATCCTCCCAGATGCTGTGATATTGACACACACGGCCACCCACAGCAGAGTGGGGACCTGGGTTCGGTGAGTCATGCTGAAGAAGGCTTGGAGGAGACCTTGGGTTTCCACTGCTGTTTGGGCTTGGAGGAGGCATGTGGAGCTGAGGGAACCTCCTGGTTCGATGAACGTGTCTCAGTATGAAAGGAACGAAAAAAACGATTACGCTTGAGAGGCGTTTTCTTCCTGGGGACCAAAGGCAAAAGTGTACTTTTACTCCTTGTGGCCTCACTAATCAGATCCTTAAGATCTGGCCCAAACAATGAAGTGCCTTGAAAAAGGCAAGGAAAGCAAGGCTTTTTTGGAAGCAGTGTCAGCAGATCAGATCTTGAGCCAAAGAGCTCGTCTGACAACCACAGACATGGTGGAAACCCTAGCCACCAAACAGATGGCATAAAATAAGGCAGCAG
The DNA here is from genome assembly GCA_037306005.1 of Rhinophrynus dorsalis. Taxonomy (NCBI): domain Eukaryota; kingdom Metazoa; phylum Chordata; class Amphibia; order Anura; family Rhinophrynidae; genus Rhinophrynus; species Rhinophrynus dorsalis. The sequence goes on along the minus strand of CM074718.1, from coordinate 89,095,795 downwards.
AAACATAGTGCTGTGCCTCAGATATGTTGGCGAGAAGGCGCACCATATCCGAAGTAGGAGCATCCTGAAGGACAGCCAGGGTGAGTTGTTCAGTCCAGACCACAATGGCCCAGGTTAATCCATGCTGCAGCAAACGCAGGAAGCATGGCAGTACCAGCAGTGGCAAAAATGGACTTGAGGGAAACGATTTCAGTATGTTTTGCAATTGAATTGTTCATGTTATAGGTCACATTAAAGGTGGAAAAAGTTCTGACATGATTTATCTTTGTCTCATTCTTTAATATCACAAGAACCTGACATTTTAACAGGGGTGTGTAGATTTTTATATCCACTGTATTAAGAAGCCGCCTCGGTGGGCAACTCCTGAGGAAAGAACTTGAACCCAAGATTCAAAAAACATTTCTAAAACTATAGCAGAACTGTTCTCTTGCCTGTGTCTTCACCAAGGAACAAATCTTTCTGGAGCTGGTTGGCTAGCTGCAGCCAAAGAGGGAAGGTAGGCTCCACCCCCTGCAATCAATTCTAGAATTGTTCCTGCCAACTAAAAGGGGTGGATCGCCTACCCGGAGTTACCAGTAACCTGTATTGGACGACAGAGAAAAAAAGTTTATCATTAGAAGTAATCCCACTATAATATGAATTGAATTATCCTACAGGAGGATCAATTTATTATTATTAATTTGTATTCATATAACCCACAAATTCCCAGCAAGGTTGAAGTTACATCTCAGAAACCTAGGCTCCCCTAATGCCTACAACCATTCTTCCCATGTCTCTGTCGTCATCCAACATTATCTGTACTAAACAAAAGCAAAAAAGCTCTTCAATGAAAAGGCCAATGTAATGGTATATAAATTGGATGAATTCATATATAAACTGGACAATGTAATGATATACGGAAAATGAATGGACCACCATCAACCATTGTCTGGTTTAGGGCCACTGGAATTGTGTTGGCTGTACCCATCATTTAGAACAGTGGGTGTGACTGGAAATCCTGAGACTCATTTTGGCATCCCTCTGTGGCAGCTTATTCTACCAAAAAAGGAGTAATAAAGACCAACATTATGTCTTACGGTCACAGACTGGTTCAAATGGTGAGAGGGTCTGCTAGTGACAGCTTACACTGTATAGGTAGGTGAATTTTACATGGATAGGTGGCAATGCTGGACACAGTTGACCAAGTGGATGCCAAGTTGAGAGAAATAGGCAAAGGTCAAGCCAACATTAAGGCTGATCTCTGATGTGATATGGCTAATTTAGAAGAGGGAGCAGTTGGTCCAGTTAATGCTGAGAGAATGTTAAAGACATGGTAAGAATACTAATAAATATCTCCAAAATGTCTTCTGTGGAGCACTAATTCAGTTTCAACACCCAAGCATGCACCTCACCTAAATATGCAGAATATGAAAAACTAAACTATGTCACAAAATCCAAGCTGTAATTTATCACTTACATTTCATTGCATGGTTTAGCTCTGAAAGTTGCTGTTTGGCGAGATCACTGACTTTATCAGCCGCCACAGTTCCTTTAGAGAAATCCTGAAGCAAAGCGATGTCTGCACATGAAAAGCCAATGATTGAAGAAAAAGCCAATTAAACAAAGTTTTGAAAGAGACTATCAAATGAGTCATTTACATATCAATAGATTGAAAAGTGTTTATCAAAGCTGATGCTAGAGAAGTCTTCACCTTATTGCTTTGCAATCTATTTAACAGGCTGAGTGCCATAGAGGTGTCATGTGAATTGGTATCAAATTTCAGACCAATATCCTTACTCTAAAAGTATTAACTCTATAAGTATTAACAACTGTCCAGATTTTTCACTCGCTTCAATCAGGCTTTCATCCATATCACTCAACAGTCACGGCCCTCCTAAATGTATTCAATGATATCCAGACTAGCGTGAAAAATGGTGAACTTACTGGAGCCTTTGATACTTTGATACAGTGTAGACCATAATATTTTGATAAGTAAGCTCAAAGGCTCAGGATTGGGTGATCATTCTCTAAGCTGGTTCTGATCCTAATTATCAGACAGAAAGCAATATGTGTCTATTGCTGGCAATATTTGACTTCCGCTCAAAGTAACAAGTGGGGTACCCCAAGAATCCATTCTTAGCTTTCTTCTGTTTTCCCATTTATAAATAATATGCTCATGGTTTGCAAAGCATCAACTGTACACATGTATGCAGATGACACTGTAATCTATACTAAAAATCCAAACATATCACAACTTGAAACAGTTCTCCAGGAGGATTTCTCTGACGTTGAAAGATGGATATCTAAAAACAAACTATTAAATACTGACAAAACAGTCACAATGGTATTTGGCAAACAAGCAAACAAACTAATTGGTATGTGGCTTGACTCCCAACCTCACTTTTCCAATGTAATGCTAAAAACTCCCTATAGAAACCTGGCTTATGCTTTGGGTTATCGCAGCTCTTAGTTCAATTTGCATTAACCACAATGAAAGACCATAACTGTATAAGATATTGCATAGGTGCATCTAACCCCTCCAGCCTTGAACAACAGTTGAACAACAAATCAATTTAAAATTCAACAGTCCATATGAGCTTGTTTTAAAGGGGATGTATCACCTTAAAAAAATTTTTTTTACCATAGCTTTTGTTAATAAAGTAGTAATAGGGAAGCCGTTTTTTTTTTTTTTTTTTTAACGCAAGTACTTTAAAAGTACTATCTTTCTCTATCTTCTATGCTGTGTAATTCTGCAGAATGTGCACAGCACAGCTCTTCTTCTCCTCCCACCTCCCTCCCAGCTGCCCCAGGTAGCGCGTTCTCGCTTCCCTTCAGTGTGCTGTGAATGGCTTCTATCGTTATATCAAGCTCCGGTTAGCATTATACTGAGGTTGCAACCCCAGTTTAATGCAAACCAGAGCTTGATATAACGATAGAAGTCATTCATCCTGAGGCAGCTGGGAGGGAGGGAGGCAGGAGGAGAATTAGGCAGTCAAGAAAGCTTGAAGAGATTATATCTTTTAGTACTTACATTAAATAAAAACAAGAAAAAAAAACAGCTTTCCTATTACTACTTTATTAACAAAAGCTACGGTAAATTTTTTTTATAAGGTGATACATTCCCTTTTTTTTTGGGGGGGGGGAATTTTTAATAAAGTTCTGGTGTTTTAAATTGGTGAGAGAGGTGTGCAATACACCTTTAATAAATGAGCGGGCCATTTGGTATATAAAGAATGGTGCGTTTGTCCATAACTTTATGCTACTACAGGTCTTGAAAAAGGAAGGGGTGCCTTCCGAAACACGAAGATTAGTAGATCACTGGTATATTTTAAAGCAAGTTCATATGGACTGTTATATTTTAAATTGATTTGTTGTTCCTACGTTTGTTGGATTGAGTGTTTGCTGTGCAATTGTTAATGGCCTAATCATAATGTGCAGCTGTATCAGATCCAACTAAAGAGAAAAGGAGATTAGGCAATTAACAACTGCACTATATGACAGTAGATGAATGTTACTATCTCATGTATAGGGTTATGATTAACTCTCTTTTTTATATTTTCTTTTATCCCCTCTCATATTCTTCCTCTCTTTTTTCACTTATTAGAATAAGTGTTATGTTTTAATACATTCTTGGATTCCATGCTGTGTGGTTGTGCTGGAGTGACTTATACCGTTATTTAATAGGGAATTGTAAGGGTGTCTTTTTCTTTCTTAATTTATATTACTACGTAGCACCTTCACCTCATTATTTGTATGAGATGTGTTTTTCCTCACTTTTTTTGGGTGGTGCACTTTATTTTTCCTTTTTCTATGTACCTCTCCCTGAGACTAATTTAAGCTGTTTTGTGCTGGCTATGTTTCTGTAAAATAAATAGTTAACCTTTGAGCTTTGGTGGCACAGTGTGGCACTATATGCTAATCTCCGAGACAGAAAGACTAAGCAGTTTCTACCACATTCTATGGGGGACTATTTGCTGATGACTAACCTCTCCTACTGAATGCAACAGAACAACTCACTGAAAACTGACCAATAGAAGGCACTGTTCCTTTAAAAAAAATACGTTTAAACTGGAAATATGCATTTTTCCTCAGTATTATTTTTTGACAAGAAAAGCCCTGTAATATTTGTGTTTTACAGAGAAAATGTTACTGCTACTTTAAGAAAATCATACTAAATGTAAATCTTTACCTCCGTATTCATATAACACAAACTCAACTGGATCACAAACACCAGATCCTGAGCACTGGGGCAGCAAAAGAATAACTCTAGCTTTCTGTAACCTCGGATCATGTGGGTCAATGTCAGTGAAGCGTTCCTTAAGAAGTTTAACATCTGGAAAAAAAAAAAAAAAAAAGATTCAGGTTCAGAAAAAAGCAATCTCAGTTTCAGGACAAAAAAAACAATAGATTGGCCTATGAAGAGTGAATGACTGTTTTAGTCCGTTCCAGGGCATGCATTCTACCATTGTTAATGCCTGTAATGCATTACATTACATCTGCCCCATAGTATGTGAAGGAAAATGGGTTCCACAATTTCTTCAGTCCAAAGGAAAGGAACACCCAGAAACAACATACACCCTTACAACTCTCTCATTGTCACAAGCAGCATTAATGGGAGAAATGTAAATGTACATAGCTTAGTAAATTGAGGTTTGTCAGGCCTAGCACTAGCACCTGGATTACCAGGCAGTCATAACTTCATCCCCCAATTATTCCATTGTCTGAATACAAAGGAGGTAGTGCTGGAATGTGACTATTCTTAGAGTGAAGTACCATTTCAAAGCTGCTTTCATTTAGTGCCAAACAGAGAAATTTCTGATTAAATAAGTTAGTAAATTGACATTAGGAAGGCATAGCATTAGAAAACGGATTCCAGCTCCTGAGTGGAAACAGATTAATACATCCCACCACCACCTTTTACAATATGTGATTGGTAAAAACTTTTAATATTCACATACCAACTTTTCACTTTAGCCAACATTGACAAATACAATTGGAGTGACAACACAGAATACAAATGAACACGTACTTTTACATTCCATGTGAGCAAACAATTCCTGCAGCTCATCTTCTCTTGCTTCAGACTGTATTCCACATACAAAAATACTGCAAGCAGACTGACTGGTGAGGACTGACAGGTGGGCAACAGTAAACCCTGAACAAGGTTTAGCCACTAAAATGTCACCTTCTGTGTCCATTAGATGTTTCATGGAATGTACTGCAAGATTATAGGATTTATCCTGTGAAGAAGGAAGGAAAAAATGGTATATTAACTATCTACCTACACGCAAAACTATATTTTGATGTTTTAACATCATTGATATTTTATTGATGTGCATTAAAGTTCTGGATAAAATATTAACCCAGCACTTACCTTATTATGGACAGTAAATTCTAATAGCCCTTCAGTGCCCTCCTCCGTGCCACAAATACCATCTCTCTTGCAACCAATGTGATAAGAGGTGCAATTGTACATGGAAGGCTCCAGTCACAGCACTGAACACATAACAGATGTCACAGAGGAGCATACTGAAGGGGGGACTCAAGGGATTAATGCAGCATTAAGCTGCTGAACGGTGTGAGAACCTTGTATACTGTATTGTATTGTATAGTTTATATTTTTATTTATGTAACGCCAACCAGTGTACTTGGCACTTTACAGATTACATTAAATATAAAAGAGGTACAATAAGTGCGGTGATTAAGTGCTTATATAAGCAGTCATAAGGGGAAAAACAGTTGAGTATACATTAGGATAAGAGGTCCCTGCCATGTAGAGCTTATAATCTAAGTAGGAGAGTATGTGGGTATGTGCTGTGTACACCCTGGCTGTTCTGTGGTGAGTCAAACTACTGCAGCAAGTACAAGGTTACAGACCTGGTTCCGAGTGTGGATACGATACTCTGCTGCCTGAGATATCAGAATTTTGCTGTTTTCATGCAGGTGGCATTCTGATAGCTCTGTTTCAATACAATATCATTTTTAATGCGCCGTTGTGTTGCATGCCCAATACAGAGCGACATTTTCAAAGTGAACCATGTTTATTCACCCCTGAACCTAGCAACTCTGCTGTGACCAGTGCACAGCCAAGTACTTTTACAAAGTATCCACACCTGAAACACTTGGAGAGGACTGAATAAAACAACTTTATTCAAAGTATTAAATATTTCAGTATCTTCTTTCCCTCTCAACCTCTTTGTCTCTACTGCAGATTCCCTGGTGGGTTATAGCACAGATCAAACACTGGCTCTCTACCATGCTATCACAAGGCTACCATTGTAGACCTTTGTCTCCTTTTGAGTTGAGCACGACCATCGATCCCCCATCGAGACCTCTCTTTTTGCTACCTGCTTTTACAGCCGGAGTCCTTAGTTCACACACCATACTTCCTTGTTCAATGGGAATATGATCTAAATGTTCTCTTCAGCCCTTCACAAATCCAAAGTCTTTTTAACAATAACCTCATCCTTATGAGGGACTAGAGACTCCGGGAACTAAATTTCAAAATCATCACTAGATGGTATTACACTCTAATAAAATAGGATTTTAGTCTTACCTGTTAAATCCTTTTCACTTAGTCCATACAGGTCACTGGTACTCTGGGAGGCATAAGTCCCCTTTAATAGGCAGGAACAACTATGCAAATGATTTGCAAGGAGCGGAGCCTCCCCTCTTACTTAAGCCACCTTCTGGCCAGAGCCACTTAGATTGATTTGAGACCCTAAAACTGACCTCAGGTAAGCAAAAAGAAAGACTCCTGTGAGCATGCCCGAACGGTCTCCCACTGAATGCCACAAGAGAGCCAAGACTGGTCCCTTGACAGGGTGGGAGACCAGTGACCTGTATGGACTAAGTGAAAACGATTTAACAGGTAAGACTAAAATCCTATTTTCACTGTCGTCCAATACAGGTCACTGGTACTCTGGGATGTACAAACATTGAGCTGATCCAGAGGCGGGAAGTAAGGCAAGGACCAGGCGCAAGGCCCAAGTCACTAGAACTGCTATGACCCAGTTAATAACATAGCCCAAACTGTAAGTGTCAACGGACACCAACCAAGGGAAACAATCCCTGAACTAACACAGCACACGGAACCAGAGCCAACCTGGCTCAACAGTAAGGAAGCACTAAGGATCACAGAGCGGAAGACCTACACAGGCAAGACTGCCTCCAGGACCTTCCTTCCAAAACTGGCATCAGCCGAAGCCAGTACATCAACTCGATAGTGCTTAGAAAAAGTGTGCACAGAGGACCAAGTGGCCGCTCTGCACAGTTGATCAGCAGAAGCCTGATTCTTGTAGGCCCAAGAGGCCCCAATAGATCTGGTGGAATGGGCAGTCACTCGGAAGGGAACATGCTTATTCCTCAACTTATAGGCTTCACGGATGGTAGCTTTAATCCAAGATGCAATAGTAACTTTGGCAGCCGGTCTCCCCGCCCTAGGTCCCTCAGGAATGACGAACAGAGCGTCAGACTTCCTGATAGACTCGGTGCGATGAACATAAAACTTGAGGCAACGCACCACATCCAACAAATGGAGATCTCGTTCCTTGTCAGATGAAGGATTAGGGCAGAAAGAAGGCACCACAATCTCCTGATTGATGTGAAACTCGGACACAACCTTGGGTAAGAATTCCTTGGTAGTGCGAAGCACAGCCTTATCCTTGTGGAACACCAGGTAAGGAGGTTTACAAGACAGAGCTTGTAACTCTGCTACCCGGCGAACTGAAACAATAGCCAAAAGGAAGGCCATCTTCCAAGTCAAGAGACGTAATGGAATGGAAGCCAAGGATTCAAACGGTGGTCGCTGGAGAACTCCCAGCACCAAATTGAGGTCCCACTGGGGAGCAGGACTCTTGAAGGCAGGTCGAACATGAGTCACACCTTGGAAGAAAACTTTCACATCAGGAAGGATAGCAATCCTTTCCTGGAAAAACACAGACAAGGCAGAAGTCTGAACTTTGAGGGAACTCAGACTGAGCCCCTTATCCACACCGTCCTGCAAGAAGGCCAGGACAGTGGGAAGATGAAACTCAAGGGATAACTTCTTATCAGTGCACCATGCAACGAAGGTTGACCATATGCGATGATAGATCTTGGAGGACACAGGCTTACGAGCACTAAGCATAGTCGACACCACAGAAGGAGAAAATCCTTTCTTTGCTAGAATCGAGGATTCAACCGCCATGCCATCAAATGGAGAGAGTGAACATCCTCCTTCCACAGATAACCCTCGAGAAGTAGGTCCGGACGGGCAGGGAGCGGGATCGGATCCGACACTGACATGGCCATCAACTCCGGATACCAGGACTGGCGAGGCCAGTTTGGAGCGATCAGGATGACAGGACAACGCTCCTGCTTCAACTTCTGGATAACTCTGATCAATAGAGGAAGAGGAGGGAAGATGTAAGCCAGGGAGAAATCCCAAGGGATCGACAAGGCATCCACTGCTAGAGCAAGGGAGTCCCTCAACCGGGAGCAAAACACCGGAACCTTCCTGTTGTGCCTGGTAGCCATCAGGTCCACCACAGGCATCCCCCACCGCTGGGTGAGCATGTGAAACACCTCTGGATGAAGAGCCCATTCTCCGCTGTCGACGGTGTGACGACTGAGGAAGTCTGCCATGACGTTGTCCACGCCTGGAATATGAACTGCAGAGATGACAGGCACGTGATCTTCTGCCCAAGACAAAATATCCTTGACCTCCCACCAGGCGGAACCGCTTCTTGTGCCGCCTTGCCTGTTGATGTAAGCCACCGCCGTGGCGTTGTCGGACTCCACTCTGATCGGAAGACCGGTCAGTTGAGACTCCCAGTGCCTCAGGGCAAGCCGGACAGCTCGAAGTTCCAGAACATTGATGGAGAGAAGGGATTCCTCCAGACCCCATTTCCCCTGAGCACTGAAGCGACCCCAGACTGCACCCCAGCCCCGAAGGCTGGCATCCGTTGTGACTGTGGTCCAATGAGGAACTAGAAAGGATCTCCCTTTCAGGAGATGAGAGCGATCTAACCACCAGTGCAGACTCGACTCGACATGAGGAGGAAGAGAAACGGACAGATGTTGATGATCTGGATGATTCCTGCACGTCTGGATCACAAATCTCTGAAGTTCCCTGGAGTGGGCCATGGCAAATGGTACTGCTTCGATCGTGGAAATGAACTTCCCCACTAAAGACGACAACTTCGGTACCGGAATTTCGTCCATGTCCAGAATCCCAGCCACTCTGACGGCTATCTGGTGAGCCACATCCTCTGGAAGAAACACCATGCATTGGCGAGTGTCGAACAGGAGACCCAGGAACAGAAGCCTCTGAGATGGAACCAAGTCCGACTTGTCCAGATTCAGGATCCAGCCATGACGGTTCAGAGTGTGCATGCACTTCTGTAACTGCTGACGGAGAAGCTCCGCTGAGGAGGCTTTCAGTAGGAGATCGTCCATGTATGGGGTCACTCTGATCCCATCCTGATGAAGCACCGCTATCAAGGAGCCTAACACCCTCTGGAAGACCTGAGGGGCTGAAGTCAGCCCAAAGGGGAGCACTGCAAACTGAAAGTGTCCCCTGTGGCAGGCAATCCTGAGATACCGCCTGCTCTCCGGATGAATAGGGATGTGAAGATAAGCATCCTGAAGGTCCAGGGAGGCAAGGAACTCCCCTGGAGACATTGCTGCAATCGCAGAGCGCAGGGACTCCTGGCGAAAGTGGGAAGTCACCACATAGGCATTGAGATCTTTGAGATCCAAAATAGGACGAGCCCCTCCGTCCTTTTTGGCCACCACAAACAGGTTGGAATAAAATCCGGAACCTGTGTCCTCCTGAGGAACCAATTCCAGAACCTCTTTGTCCAAGAGATCCTGAATAGCGTCGTTGAACAGACGTCTTTTTATGGGTTCCTGAGAAGGACGAGTAAAATGGAACCGAAAAGGAGGAAGGGAGGAGAAAGGGATCCTGTATCCCTCTGACACCACCTGAAGAACCCATGGGTCCGCCACTGACTCCTCCCAAGTCCGGCGAAAGATGCGGAGACGTCCACCTACAGCCGGATGCGGAAACTTTTTCTTAAAGACTGAGGGTAGAAGAGTACTTTTACCGCCAGTAGCCTCACTGATCGTTTCTTTGAGTTCAGACCCAAAAAGCAAATTCCCCTGAAAGGGCAAGGAAAGCAAGGCTTTCTTAGAGGCTGTATCAGCAGACCAAATTTTCAGCCAAAGAGCTCGTCTAGCCACCACAGAAGAAGTGGAGGCCCTCGCCATCATGCGCACAGCATCAAAAGCAGCGTCAGCAACATAGTTCTGAGCTTCAGTGATATTAGCAAGGAGCTGCAACTGTTCAGATACTGGTGCATCCTGGCGAACTGCTTCAGTCAGTCGTTCAGTCCAGGCCGCAATGGCTCTATTAACCCATGCCACAGCAAAGGTTGGACGCATGGCAGTGCCAATGGAGGCAAAAATAGATTTAAGATAAAGCTCTAGCTTTTTATCCGTCCAATCCTGCAGGGCAGAGGCATCAGAGACAGCCAAAGCGGTGGACTTGGATAGTCTAGAAACAGGAGCATCCACCTTGGGAGGATGAACCCATTTTGCCAGCTCAGCCTCAGGAAAAGGGTATAGTTTAGCAAACTTCTTAGAGACAGAGGAAGATCTATCAGGATTCTTCCATGCCTCAGAGACCAGACGGGCAAGAGTAGGGTTAGTTGGAAAACAAACAACTGGCTTAGATGGCTTTTTCTGAAAAACATCAGTAGGATCATAAGTGGATTCCTGAGTCAGAGGAAGGTTGAGCGTATTCAGAACCGCTCTGATCAGACCCTCAGCCGAGACTTCAGGGTCACATTCATAGGGGTCCCCAATGGACCTGTTAGATTCAATAACAGTACGTTCCTCAGCATCAGAATCCTGTAAGAGTTCTTCTTCAGAAGAATCAGTGACATCAGGAGCCCCCTGTGGCTTAGGCAGGGAGGTCCTGATGGTAGAGGGGGTCTGCCAGACCTGGAGAGCCCCCTGTATCTGCGAGGGAAAGAGCTGAAGCGTGGATCTGAGATCCCTAGTGGCAGCTTTAAACTCCCTCACCCAAGATGGCTCAATAGCGTGGCTGGAAAGCCCAGGGTTGCTATCTTGACCAGTACAATTAGGGCATAGATCCCCCACATTATCGCTAGACAGCCCAATGTGGCAAGAGGAGCAAAACGCCATGGGGGTAGCAGACCCCCCATCCTCCTTAGACTTGGGTCTAGCCCCTAGCTCCAGTGAAGTAGACATGCTCACAGCGTCAATATACCCCACTAATAACACTATCACCCAGAAAAAGTGTAAAGGATTAAAGTTTCACCCCAGAAATGTCTAAATTCGGACTTATCTGGCCAGCGAAGGGTTAATCTGTAGAGGAGAGAGAAGGCTCGGTCCCTGCGTAGTGTACTCGCATAGGAAAAGTACCACAAAATGGCGGCCGTCATGACAGCCAATCAGAAACGAGCGAGAACCAGGCGCTCATGGGAAATGTAGTTTTCCCCATAGAAGTACCCTAAACAGTGCCCGAAGCCCCCCTGAACACCCCACATAAATAAAACACAATCCGGATGATAGAGCAGGAGCCTAGCAGTAAAATGAGCCCTCTCTGGAGTTGCTGTGACAAGCGGTTCCAAAGATATGTCCCACACTGTGAATTCCCATAGAGAGTAAAGGAGCCATTGCGTCTGAGCGGGAAAAGCCGCGCTTAAAGGCGCGGAACACAATTTTTAATAAAGTTTAAGAAAACATTAAAAAGTGCTCAAACAAGAATAAAACACATAAGAAACATAAGTAAACGAATATCCCAAGCTCCAAAACCCAGAGAATATCACAGAAATTGCATAAACATTAAAAATGCAATAAAAACACCCTATGAGTGCTGGAGTGAGTTGAAAACTCCCTAATACAAGCCCATCAAAGGGACACTGTGGGGACAAGTGGACCTTCAGCACTCAATGGGTGACTCACCTTTCTTGCAGGACTTCTGTCTTCAGGTGACCATGATGAATAAGGAATAACCCAGAGGTAAATTCCTCAGTAGGGAAGCTGCTCAACACAAGCTGTTCCCTCTTCAGGGCATAAGGTCCACAGGAATCCCTGGAAGCTGCACCAGCCACTTTAGAGAGGGCAATTCACAGCCATGGTCACCCTCCTAATGGTGGTATTCCATATTTGAAAAAAAAAAAATAAAACACTAAGATGCATAGATGTTCTTCTACCTGGCGTGCAAGGCACTCCAGGAACAAATCAATCTAAGTGGCTCTGGCCAGAAGGTGGCTTAAGTAAGAGGGGAGGCTCCGCCCCTTGCAAATCATTTGCATAGTTGTTCCTGCCTATTAAAGGGGACTTACGCCTCCCAGAGTACCAGTGACCTGTATTGGACGACAGTGAAAACTAGCTTTTATTTATCCTAATACCTCTTGTTCCTGATGGAGATGCCTCTCTGATCAAGGTATGATTTTCCATATTTGGTGGACCTGCCCCCTTATTAAATCCTTTTGGACAGATGTTTTGAAAAAGATTCATCAGGTTTTTGGAATTTCTCTCCCTCTTGACCCTCTTTTTTGCCTTTTTCGTCTCTCCTCCCCAGCTCTCTCTAAAGACGTTAATTCCTTATGATTCTCTCTGATCCTCATGCCCACGATTGCAAAATCTATAATTCCTCTGTTTTGGAAATCTAAGACTCCCCCAACTTCCATTATTTGGCTTCGACATATGGATACTCTTATTGATATGGAACCTTGCCATGCTTTTAACACTTTCTCCATGCCGTTTTTCTTACACTACTGGCAACCTTGGTTAGATAAACGCAATACCCTCTAGGTTCCTTATTTTCATTTTCTCCCCCTCATTTAAACACTGGGCACTGTTGTTGACTGCTGTGCTATTCTATTGCTTATCTCCATCCTCGGATTTAGATTCTGGGCCTATAGTTTATGCCACCATGTCCTTTATCTCCCCTAGTGCTGTACGATTTCCTCTACAGCCACACAACATACCCCCTCATTTTTTTTTTTCTTCCCCCTGTACCCTTTCTCCTAGCTTCTCGAATGCTGAGTTTGCCTTCCTCAGCTATGCCCTCTGTTTAACACTCTGATTTACCAATTCTCTTCTCTTACATAATTCATGCTTATTATGACTGTTTCTACTTTTAGGTAACATATTTCGCTCGACATACTATGTTCATGCGTATTCAAGTATAATAGTTCTTTTTCATTATTGTGAAGACTGATTGTTTTATTAACCTTTGTTTACATGTATATGTATACATATACATTTTCTATACTCTAAACTTTTTTCTTAACAAAATAAAAAAAAAATTGAGACACATGGAATCAATGTTCACATCACCCCCGAAACACTCCCAACGCATTTCAGACCACTCTGGTCCTTACTAATAGGAAATGTGGGAGGGAATACAAGGGGTTTAAAATAAACAGAAGATTTAACAAACCTATTCCCCCAAACACACACAAAATCCAGACTGAATAAAAACTCTAATCAGGAGACAATCCATTCATACGATAAACAAGGTGAATTGTAACCATATTTGCTGAAATAAATGGTTAGAACATCTCAATATGAAAATAAAGATGGATGGATGCCAGTATTTGTATGTATATTCACCACTATGTCATAATTCTTACCATATAAGATGCAACATAACAGACTAAAATCTCATTCTGCATTTAGTCCATTAGGAATATGAGTATCTAACTGATGTATCCAGAACATCTTACATTTTCCCAGGCAATGCAAACTGCTGCCACCTCATCTTAGTCTATGTTATTGTGTTCCTGGCTTTTTGTCCCTGTTCATCGGTCTGCATTTGTGTGTCTTAAATGGTAAGAATTATAACATAGTTGTGAATATGCATACAAATACTGGCATACATCATCATTATTTACACATTGAGATGTTGTAAACATTTATTTAATCAAATGTGGTTACAATTCTCCTTGTTTTTGGTATGAATGGAGCATCTGATTGCAGAGTTTTTATCCAGTTTGGATTTTATATGTATATGTGTTGGGGGGGAAGGGGGGAGTTTTGTTTAATCTTTTGTCTATTTAAATCCCTTGTATTCCTGCCCACATTGCCTATGAGTAAGGACCAGAGTGGTCCGAAACGCGCCAGAAGAAGTGTTTCAGGGTGATGTTCCCATTGTCTCAGTTTGTGTCCCGAAATTTTTAATACTTTGAATAAAATCTTGTTTTATTCAATCATCTCCAAGTGTTTCGAGTGTGGATACCTTGTTACTGTTCTAAGGTGAGGAGCGGAGTTCCTATTGTCCATCATGATCAGGTGGCTGTGGATTTTGTCCCCGTATAATAAGACCTTTTGAGGTGGTTGGCATTTACACATGACAGGTTGACTGATGCTCCCAGTTTACGGTTCAGTTCAACTTAAAATGATTGCATACACGTAAAGCAACCATGATTTTTTTTGTTAACTACCCTGAGCAGTCAATATGTTTTTTTTTCCACAGCCAAGTACTTACCTTGCAGATCAACCCATCCCTTAACATGTTCTTGAGGGGACGGGGATAACAGCTCATACTTTCTCTAATCTTCACCCAACATACACACTCTGAGCTGGGACAAATTTCTCTCTTGTTCAAATTTTTAATTATAACTAGCCATGCACATTTTGCTTACTCTGACTTTGTGCAGGCTCATTTGTAATATAGGGTTTGAGCAATAAGGATGTTGTCCATGTTCAGACATAATATATCAGGTAGATGGGATGAGGAAGTAGGTGTTTACATCACCGGATCACTGTAGAAATTAGACGGACTAGGTAATCTGCAAGATAACTTAGTTTTACACTATAATTTTGGGGACATTAGATGAGTGTTTGTTTGTCCTTTAGGTTAAACCAGGGATAGCTCAAGAGCTTCCAACTGTGCATGTTTTCAGGATACCCCAGCTGGAGCACAGCTGCACTAATAATTGACTAATGAGCTTTAAAGCAGAGAGCCTAAAAACATGCACTGTTGAGAGCTCTTGAGAAGTCTGGCTACCCCTGGGTTAAAAAAAATAAGGTTTACGGTTTGTTTAAATAAATTTCATCCAACTCTAATCGTCATTATAAAAGTTAATCATGCAAATGAAATATGCACAATCACAAATGTTACTTACTCACACAACATTTATGCACATTCACATACATAATTTGATAATATTTATAGCACAATTCAAATTAACCAAGTTGCTGAGCTACAAATCTACACCCACTAAATCATATAGGCTTAGCTAAATAAATCAGCTTCGAAGTACATGTGAGAAGCCAAAAACAAATTTTCATTTCCGAATGCTGGTAACTGCAGCTTTAACTTTGTATTGTCGAAGAATGTAGAAATAGCCAATATTACCCTATCTCCTACGTTTTTATGTTTCCTTAGACAATACATGGGCTACATGGCGCAACTGTTCTTTGTCTTTAGGACTGTTTCCATGGCAATTTATTGTACTCCAAGACTATCTCAGCTTGTGCGGCACTTGAACTGAATGCTCTCAGAGAAGGACACAGTATTTTATGTTCATACTGTCCTTTAAAGATTAAAAGATCAAGCTCTCAAACTGGGTAGATTCTGTTTCTACTGATAAACAGTCGGACATAAACGTGTTGCCATGCAACCCTTTCACTGATGCAGCAATGTAGTTTCTTAGCATTAGGAATTCTCCCAAGCCTGGAGAAGGTGGACAATAGTGCAATAAATCACAAACGCTGCTTCTCGGGATGTAAATAAGCTTGTTGTTTACTTCCATAAAGCAAAGAACAAAATCTTACAAAGCAAATATACCATCTGAGAAACTTTGCAATAAGAGTATATGGGATAATATGGACTTGCATACCTCCCAACATTTCAAATTGCCAAAGAGGGACACTTGTGTTTTAGGTGGTGTTTCTGGGGGCGTGGAATTTTTAGGTTACTTTGTGACCTATTGACACCTCTTTGTGTAACTGAATAAAGGATTTAGAACAAGACCAAAGTATTTTATTTACACAGATTAATTTACAAACACATATACTGAAGATTATCTAAACATTTATGTGAATTTCATTGCTGTGGAGCAATGTGATAGACTAATATACACACCACTCACTCTGATGTCCTGAAAAGAGGGACATCAGGATAGAAAAGAGGGACAGGGGGATTTGGGTCTCAAAGAGGGACACTTGGGAGGTACGAACTTGACAGTTTATTCACCTTTCACAATTGATATTAGCCTATCTCTGCAACTTGTAGTAAATCTGCATGACAAACTTCGGCAACAGTTCCATCTGTAGTATGTTTAATTTAATATTGTTATTAAATATACTTCAATAACCATTTTTCACCCAACATGCCACTAAAACAACAGAACACACCGATCAATGTCCACCTTAACTATTGGAAACTGCTCCTCATTGGCAATCCTCACAGTCACACATCACCATTCTGATTTGTCCAAAAAGCTGCTGCCATATTTATTTACCTTACTAACAGTTGCTTTCCTGATGCTTCATTGTCTAGATTCTAGGCACAAACGTACACAGCAGTGTCCCCCCCTTAAAGGGATAGTATTACTTCAAAATTACTATCTCTCATATTGTAGCCCTTAATAAACTGAGTTAAATGACACTAGCGGTATCTCTCAAACCTTTATGGTTTAAGAGATAGCCGCTTTCAAAGTTTCCTCTCTCCTGCTGGCAGCGTTTTGCTGCCAGCAGGGGAATCCGGTCCCGGGACAGGCGGAGGCTCTTAAACAGAGCCGATATCTCGTTATGGAAGGAAAAATGATTAACTGAAACAGTCTTCTACGTGTGCTTGGTTACCAAGCACACATAGAAGACTGTTTCAATGAATCATTTTTCCTTCCATAACGAGATATCGGCTCTGCTGAAGAGCCTCCTCTTGATTCAGAGACACGATTCTCCTGCTGGCAGCAGAACGCTGACAGCAGGGGAGCAGAAACTTTGAAAGCGGCTATCTCTTAAACCAAAAAGGTTTGAGAGATGCCGCTGGTGTCATTTAACTCAGTTTATTAAGGGCTACAATATGAGGGATAGTAATTTTGAAGTAATACTATCCCTTTAAATTGTCAACAGTTGCTTAGCAGACCTCAGAGTGGATGAATGCTAGCTGACTAAAAGTTAACCCTGACAAAACAGAATTACTCTTGGTGAGGAGACCCCGGGCAACAAGAATACCTCATAATCGCCCAACTGGCCTGGAATTTGGAGGATCTGAACTCATTAGTTCAACAGAGGTACGAAATCTCGGAGTGATAATTGATTCTGGACTGTCACTTAAACAGCAGACTTCTTTCGTAATAAAATCTGCCTTCTTTCATCTGAGAAACATAGCCAGGATACAACACTTAATGCCACCGGATGATATGCCAACATTATTCCATGCATCTGTGTCCTCTCGTCTAGATTACTGTAATGCACTTTACTTGGGCCTCCCAGAAAAAGAACCCCATCGCCTACTGACAGTACAAAATGCAGCAGCCACACTACTGACCAATCAAACTCCCTCATGTCACATAACAACTGTTCTCCATTCGCTGCATTGGCTTCCAATTAAATGGCGAACATATTTTAAAAATGGCCTGCTGACCTTCAAAGCCTTAAAAGGATAGTAATATTTAAAATATAAAAAATATATGTTGTAGGGTTTATCCCCTTAAGTAAAACATGGGTACTCCCACTGCTGAGAGATATTTTATTAAAAAATTATAACAGCTCAAACGTGAATTTTTTTTAGGTGCAGTATCACAGTGGCCTGAACATTTACAGTGGCGTTGTTGCTACACCATCCTATGGAGATTTATGGTCTACAGACCAGAGCTGTCCATAGGATGGTGTAGGAACAGCGCCACTGTCAATTATCAGGCGACTGTGATATTGCACCTAAAAAAAAATTCAAGTTTGAACGGTTATAATTTTTTTATAAAATTTCTCTCAGCTGTGGGAGTACCCTTGTTTTACTCAGGGGGATAAACCCTACAACATGCATTTTTTTACATTTTAAGTATTACTATCCCTTTAAATAATCAAGGCCCACAGTAACAGAAAGAGCTCCCGACACCCTATATTCAATCCCACTCACTGCGGTCAGACAACAGATCCCTCCTGTCAGTACCCAGAATAAAGACAACCTCAGGTCACGGGGATTCAGCCACGCTGCACCCACATTCTGGAACTCTTTACCGTCCTCAATCAGAGAGGCATCATCATTACAAAGTTTTATAAAAAAAAAAAAGCTAAAGACCCATCTCTTTTATCAGGCATTCAGGCATAAGGAACTCTCAATTTTTATGTCTGTTTGTATATCTGTAAAGCGCTTTGACTCTCACAGGGAGAAAAGCACTTTAAAATTCACAAATTATTATTATAACTTATTTTACTAAAATCTTTAAGATTACTCCCAAGCTGCACCCCTTTGTAGGAATTTACTACTATATACCACAATATTTGAAACGCTCTTACGGCATGTCTTCAGAGAAGCCCAGTCATTAATTCCAAAAAACCTCAGCTAGCACCAACTCAGCAGCTGGCGTAAATGTGATTCAGATTCAACTTAAAACTAAACCATCATAGGATATTTCATTTTGGGTGGTCTGCTACTGTGAAAGGCGATCTGCTGATCTAATTGACGCTCTACATTATGCAATCCCACTGATCTGCAAATAGGGCAGAAAATGGACCCACATAAACAGCTCTGCTGTAGACTTGAATCTGAGAACTTCACGCTCAGAGACTTAATAATAATAATAATATATAAGTTAATAATTTCAGTGGCAGCCTACTTTAAAATACCCCAAATATCTGTTATTTGCATAAAAAGCCCTTTTGGGAAAACTGTAAACAATAAAAAGTTTTAAAAATAATGCATCCCAATTACGTATGCTTGTATGACAGAGACATGGTGTTCTTACTGTGTCATTAGGACTATTACTAAATGTTTTAAAGGTCCCAGTCAGGAGAAATCAATCTCATTTTCACTCTCTTGTTCAAACATAGAGGAACATTTTCTGCACAATATATAAGTCTAATCCCAGCAACAAGGACAGTCCTGCCCAGAAATGCCAGGCACATTTTCCCTGCGCAAGATAACCAGCAAACCCTAGACATTTGCTTCTGCCTGCATTTGAATCATGACTGACGTGCAGCTGCTCTTCCTAGGCACAGAGAGTAGAAAGTGGATTATCCTTTACTCTTAGGGAGACAAAGATTTTTGCCAAAGATAACAAGGTGACAGACACTCAGAGAAAATTAACAATACTTATTCTGTGGTATGGTCCAAAACCAAGAGTAGTCAATCTCCATCTAATACCTCAAAATGTAAGAAAACAAAGAACCACCTTGCATATCTGTAATACTAACCACTATGAATACTGGTATAACCATGGGTGCTATTTAAAGCGGATGTTTCACCTATATAAAACTATATAGTTGGGTTATATAGCTAATCTCACTAAAAGTGTTTATTTTATATTTTTTTAAAGCTTTATTTTGTCAAAATTTAAGTTATAAAGTCTGGGCTGCAGCTGCTTTCACACAGACTGCAGTCTGTCGCTCTGCCTCTGCTCCCCTCCCTCTATCCAGTCTCCTCCGATGACGGAGGCTTCTGTCTGTAAGCTGGAGCGGTCTCAATGGCTAAATATCGAGCTCTGCCAAGGAGACCGCTCCAGCTTACAGACAGAAGACTCAGTCATCGGAGGAGGCTGGATAGAGGGAGGGGAGCAGAGGAAGAGTGATGGACTGTGGTTACAGAGCAGGTAACCACAGTCTGTCCGGAAGTAGCTGCAGGGCACACTTTATAACTTAAATTTTGACAAAAAGAGGATTTTAGTCTTACCTGTTAAACCCTTTTCTCTTAGTCCATACAGGTTACTGGTAACCTGAGCCTGGTTTGCCGGACGTGTCTCATTCTGAAAGGTACGAAAATACCTGTTACGCTTAAGTTGTGTTTTCTTCCTAGGAACCAAGGGTAGAAGTGTACTCTTACCCCCTGTGGCCTCATTGATCAGATCCTTAAGATCTGTCCCAAACAATGAAGTGCCTTGAAAAGGCAGCAGAAACACAGTGCTGTGCCTCAGAAATGTTGGCAAGGAGGTGCAACATATTCGAAGTAGGAGCACCCTGATGGACAGCAAGAGTGAGCTGTACAGTCCAGACTGCAATGGCCCGGTTCACCCATGCTGCAGAGAATGCAGGACGCATGGCAAAACCAGCAGTGGCAAAGATGGACTTGAGGGAGACCTCAAGTTTCTTGTCAGTTCAGTCCTTTAGAGCAGACGCATCAGATAGTGGCAAGGCAGTAGTCTTGGATAGCTTGGAGATAGGAGCATCCGCCTTGGGAGGATGAACCCACTGAGCAAGCGTGGCCTCAGAAAAGGGATAAAGCTTGGCAAATTTCTTGGAGACAGAGGGTTTCCTGTCCGGAGACTTCCACTCTTCGGACACAAGGCGGTCAAGAGTGCGGTTAGGTGGAAAGCAAGTAAGGGGCTTTTTAGGCTCCTGAAATACATCAGAAGGGTCAGAAGGAACCTTCTGAACTAAGGGAATGTTTAGGGTATATAAAACAGCCCTGATCAGGCCCTCAGCCGAGGGCTCAGGATCAGCCTCAAAAGGGTCCCCAAAAAACTGTGAGGAGCCCACCGCAGAACATTCTTCAACATCTGAATCCACCAACAGTTCCTCCTCAGAGGAATCTGACACGTCAGGTACACCCTGAGGCTTTGGCAGGGAAGACTTGACAAAGAAGGGGGCCTGCAAAGAATGAAAGACCCCCTGTAACTGGGAAGGAAAGAGTCGCAATATGGACCTAAGGTCCCTAGTAGCAGCCTTGAACCCTTTCACCCAAACTGGGTCTAATGCATAGCTGGAGGTCCCTGGAAGACACTCAGGGACATCAGAACATGCTGGGCATAAAGGACCTGAGAATTCTCTAGGTAACCCTGAATGACAGGAAGAGCAATGCGCAATAAGGGATACAGAGACTCCAGCATCCTTAGTCTTAGGTCTGACCCCAAGCTCCAGCGGTACAGACATTCTCACAGTGTCAAATAACCTTACTGTATAAGAAATCGCCCAATTAAGGTGTGTATGATTAAAGTTTCACCCCAGAAATCGCTAAAATAAATGTATCTGGCAGGTGAAGGGTTAATCAGCAGGGGAGAGAAGGAGAGTCCAAGCCCTGCGCAGGATACTCGTTCTGGAAATAGCACAAAATGGCTGCCACAGCAGGAGCAAATCAGAAACGAGTGCATGAAGCAAGCGCTCATGGGAAATGTAGTTTCCCAGAAAAGTACCCCAAACAGTGCCAAAAGCCCCCCAACACACTAGAAACACGAACCAGATGATAGAGCAAGGGCAGACAAGTAAAATGAGCCATCTCTGAAGTCGCTAGGTTAAACGGTTGCAGAGATATGTCCCAAACTGTACAGTCCCATAGAAGTGAATGGCGCAATGGCGCCTACGTGGTAAAGCGCACGGAACTCACATTTTACAAAACTGAAAGTGTAAAGCTAAAAGACATGAAACATCACTAGAACATGTTAGGATACCCCAAAAAAAACTGAACCAGTAGGAAAAGTGTTAGAAACCCCCCGAAATTAATGCAAAACCAGCATCTAAAGGGTTAAGTACCACATAAACCTGCTCCAAACACCCAACAGACATACAGATAGACCCAATGAGTGCAGGAGTGTGCAATAGGAACTCCAAATGAAAAACTCCTGTGCGGAGGGGCACTGTGGGACATGTCGACCTGCAGCACTCAAAGGGTTGCTCACCTTTCCTGCAGATCTTCTGTCTTCAGAATGAATGAATGAATGAATATGTTTATTTATATAGCGCCACAAGTGTACGCAGCGCTTTACAATTTCAGGGTTTAAACAATACAGGGTTACAGGTGCTTTGTAGAGTGAAACACTGGGTGCGAGGTCCCTGCCCGAAAGCTTACAATCTAAAGTGGTAATGGGAGACATACAGTGTACATTAGGGTCAAGTGCTGAATACAGTGCTAGTTCTGATGATGATGACAGAGGACATCAGTAATGTAAATAATTTATAAGAGCATTCACTTGTACAATATTAGTGCCTTCTAGCATGTTTAGATTTTATCCAAGAGGTGCATTTTCAAGTGAGATTTGAAGGTTATCAGAGAGGTGCAGTGGTGCAGGTTGGATGAAAGAGCATTCCATAAATACGGAGCAATAAGAGAAAAAGGTTTGATACGTGACAGAGCTGTAGAGACAAAAGGAGCTGAGAGAAGACAGTCATTGGCTGAACGTAAGTGGCGGGATGGGGTATAACGGGAGATCAGAGTGGAAATGTAAGAAGGAGTAGAGGAGAGTGTCTTGAAAGAGAGAAGTAAGATTTACCATGTTTAAAGAAGCAGCCTCGGTGGGCGACTCCTGAGGGAAGAACTTGTAGCCAAGATTTTCCCCCCAGGGCTTAAGGTCCACAAAAAGCATCTGGTCACTGAGCTAGCCACATGTAAGGGCATTGTCAGTTATGGTAATCTGCCTAATGGTGGTATTCCATTTCTAACAGAAAAATAAAAAACCTCTAAAGCTATAGCAGAACTGTTCTCCTGCCTGTGTTATCTCCCCCAAGTAACAAATCTTTCTGGATCTGGTTGGCTAGCTGCAGCCAAGGAGGGAAGGTAGGCTCCACTCCCTGCAATCATGTCACGGTTTATTATGACTCTCAGACACAAGTTTTAGGTAAAAAAAATCAATTTTATTGAAATAATAAATGATAACTTAGGATGGCAATAACATACATATATATATATACAGAAAATAGCACAGACAGAAGGCAGACTCTACCGGTCCTGTCAATATACCGGACAGGACAGTCTTTAGGCTCTACCGGCCTTGCCAATACCGGGTAAGGCAACCTGCAGATGGAATAGCATAACGGTTTTACCGGCCTTACCAAATTACCGGGCAAGGCAGCCTCAATAGATACACAATGTAGGCTCTACCGGCCCTGCCAATACCGGGTAAGGCAACCTCAGATGGAATGTGGCAAAAGGTTCTACCGGCCTTACCAATACCGGGCAGGGCAGCCCAGAGATAATAGCAGCAGTCAGATGGAACTGGCAAATTAGCAGAATCGTTAAGCAGCAAGGCTTTGGAGCAAACCAGCGTCCGCACGCTGGAAACAACACTGAATAGTATAGCCGTTAGGCTTAGCGAGCAAACCAGTGACCGCACACTGGAGTAACAAGCGAGTAGTAAAGCCGCAAGGCTTAGGAGCAAACCAGCGTCCGCACGCTGGGACCAACACAGATTAGTATAGCTGAAAGGCTTTGGAGCAAACCAGTGACCGCACACTGGTGTAACAAGTGAGTTTGTATAGCCGCAAAGGCTTAGGAGCAAACCAGCGTCCGCACGCTGGGACCAACACAGAATTGTATAGCTGATAGGCTTTGGAGCAAACCAGTGACCGCACACTGGTGTAACAAGCGAGTTTGTATAGCCGCAAGGCTTAGGAGCAAACCAGCGTCCGCACGCTGGGACCAACACAGATTAGTATAGCTGAAAGGCTTTGGAGCAAACCAGTGACCGCACACTGGTGTAACAAGTGAGTTTGTATAGCCGCAAGGCTTAGGAGCAAACCAGCGTCCGCACGCTGGGACCAACACAGAATTGTATAGCTGATAGGCTTTGGAGCAAACCAGTGACCGCACACTGGTGTAACAAGCGAGTTTGTATAGCCGCAAGGCTTAGGAGCAAACCAGCGTCCGCACGCTGGGACCAACACAGATTTGTATAGCTGATAGGCTTTGGAGCAAACCAGTGACCGCACACTGGTGTAACAAGCGAGTTTGTATAGCCGCAAGGCTTGGGAGCAAACCAGCGTCCGCACGCTGGGACCAACACGGAATAGTATCAATGTCACCAACGCGACCAGGCAGAAGGTCGCCAGGATACTGAAGACAGGTGATGAGATGACAGGAACCAGCAACGATCAGTCAGGTCAGAAAACAGCAGAGAAGTTCAGCAGGAACTGCAACACCAGAGACTAGGCCGGAACCAGGACTGGAAGTACTTCAGCATGCAGGAAACACTGGAACAGTAGAGATCAGGAACTCAGGAACACATGAGATCAGGAACTCAGGAACACTGGAACAGAGGCCCAGCTATCACTAGCATAGTGATAGCAAGAAGGTCAGAAACAACACAAAAGGGCACTCAAAGGGTGCCCAATCCAGGTTTAAATAGTCAATAAGAGGCGGGCTATCTGCAGACAGCCAATAGAAGCCCCCTACTGGTGACAGACAAGTAACTGCAGCAAATCACGGGCACCGTGATAGTACCCCCCTTTCAAAGACCCCCTCTCCTAGAATAGGGTTTAGGTTTCTGCGGGTAATTGGCATGAAAGGCCCTAGTTAACCTAGGTGCATGAAGGTCCGTACTATCCACCCATGATCGATCCTCAGGACCATACCCTTTCCAATGTACCAGGTACTGTACCCTTCCTCTAAGCCTACGGGAATCAATAATGCTCTGAACCTCGTACTCCTCCTGGCCCTCGACCTCAACAGGTCCTGGCACCACAGGTGTGGTAGTATAGCGATTGCAAACCAGAGGCTTAAGAAGGGACACATGGAACACATTATGGATACGCATGGATGCAGGTAGGTCTAGTGCATAGGAGACAGGGTTAATTTTGCGAATAACTCTGTATGGACCAATAAACCGAGGAGCCAACTTATTAGACGGAACCTGCAGCTTGAGATTTCTGGAGGAAAGCCATACTCTATCCCCAACCTGAAAGGAAACCGCTGGAAGCCTTCTGCGATTAGCATGGCGCTGATGACGCTGAAATGACTGACCAAGTGCCCTCTGAACTTGTGCCCATGTGGAACGGAGTTGCTCGATATGCTCATCCAGAGCTGGAATCTGTTGCGTCTGAAATGAGTCTGGAAGCAAACAGGGCTGGAACCCATAATTAATCAGAAACGGAGAGCTCCCAGATGAAGAATTGACCGCACAGTTCCTGGCGAACTCTGCCCAAGGCAACAAGTCGGACCAATTATCATGATGGTCAGTAACGAAACAACGGAGAAATTGTTCCAAGCCCTGATTAGCTCGTTCAGCGGCTCCATTGGTCTGGGGATGGTAGGCAGAGGAGAAGGACAGCTGTATGCCCATCTGTTGGCAAAATGCCCTCCAAAATCTAGACACAAACTGGCTCCCCCTGTCAGACACCAGTACCCTAGGCACTCCATGCAACCGGAATACTTCTCTGGCGAACACCATTGCCAATTCCTTCGCTGAAGGAAGACCACGGAGGGGCACGAAATGAGCCATTTTAGAAAACCTGTCCACCACCATGAATATAAAGGAGTACCCCTTCGACATAGGCAACTC
This sequence comes from Rhinophrynus dorsalis, assembly GCA_037306005.1. NCBI lineage: Eukaryota > Metazoa > Chordata > Amphibia > Anura > Rhinophrynidae > Rhinophrynus > Rhinophrynus dorsalis. The sequence continues at coordinate 89,070,425 of CM074718.1, read as the reverse complement.
TCCCATAAAATCAATGGAAACATGAGACCAGGGGCGTTCGCCATTAGGCACCGGTTGAAGCAAGCCCACAGGGAGATGTCTCGGGGTCTTAGCGCGGGCGCAGGTGGCACAGGCATTCGTAAATTCGGCACAATCGTTTCTCATGGAAGGCCACCAAAATAACTGAGAAAGGGACCATAACAATTGGTCTCTACCAATATGTCCCGCAGCCTTAGAGGAATGGTAGGTTTCGAGCAGCCTAGTACGAAATGATTCAGCGACAAAACATTTGCCCACTGGGGTTTCATGGGGAGCGGACCCCTGAGAGGCCAGGATCTCCTCCCCTAGAGGAGAAGTGATACTCGTGCGTATAGTAGCCAGTATTCTATCAGGTTGGATGATAGGTGCTGGTGCTTCCACTCTGTCACTGTCGGCCTCAAATTGTCTTGACAGTGCATCAGCCCTGATATTTTTTGACCCTGGTAAATATGATACAATGAAATTAAATCGAGACAGGAACAGTGCCCACCTGGCCTGACGAGAGGACAATCTCTTGGCCTCCGAGAGATAGGTCAGATTCTTATGATCTGTTAGGATTAAGACAGGATTCTTAGTACCTTCAAGCAAATGACGCCATTCCTTAAGAGCAAGGATAATGGCCAATAATTCTCTGTCACCTATCTCACAGTGGCTTTGAGTGACAGTCAACTTTTTAGAGAAAAACCCACAAGGTCTGAGAGTTCCACCTTTCTCGTGTCGCTGCGAAAGTACTGCCCCGACCCCAATATCTGAGGCATCAACCTCTAACGTAAATGGAAGTAAAGGATTGGGGTGGGATAACACAGGAGCCGCAGCAAATGCCAGCTTCAAATTCTCAAAGGCTTTCTCAGCAGATACCGGCCAACAAGAAGGATTAGCACCCTTGTGCGTAAGATCGGACAGAGGTTTGACAATGGAAGAAAAGTTCTTAATAAACCTCCTATAATAATTAGCGAAACCCAGGAAACGCTGTATGGCTTTAAGACCCTTGGGTTTTGGCCATTGTAGGACAGCTGACAACTTTTCTTTGTCCATGGCAATGCCATCATTGCCAATTATGAACCCCAAGAATGGCACACTGGTTCTATGAAACTCACATTTTTCCATTTTACAAAATAATTTGTTCTCACGGAGTCGTAGCAATACTGCGGATACATCTTTGATGTGCTGTGCCATGTTTTGGGAGTAAATCAGTATATCGTCGAGGTACACCACAACACATGTCTGTAACATATCTCTCAGAACATCATTTATCAGTTCCTGGAAAACTGCGGGTGCATTACACAGCCCAAAAGGCATTACTAGATACTCGTAGTGCCCAGCTCGAGTATTAAAGGCAGTTTTCCACTCATCACCTGCTCGAATGCGAACCAGATTGTAAGCGGCCCGTAGGTCCAACTTGGTAAATATCGAAGCGCCCTTAAGCCTGTCAAAAAGCTCGGTGATGAGTGGTATTGGGTATGCGTTTTTTGCCATTAGTTTATTCAAGCCCCGGTAGTCAATGCATGGTCTTAATTCGCCATTTTTCTTTTTTACAAAAAAGAACCCAGCCCCAGCTGGAGAGGTAGATTTACGTATGATCCCTCTAGCAAGGGCATCAGAAATGTAATCCTCCATAGCCTTATTTTCATCACAAGATAATGGATAAGTGCGTCCTTTCGGAGGTACTGCACCAGGCTGCAATTCAATGCAACAATCATAAGGTCTATGCTGGGGTAGCATACTAGCCTCTCCTTTGCTAAAAACATCGCCAAACTGTTGGTACACATCCGGCATAGCAGAGGAGGTGCACATGACCTTAATAGGCTGGATGACGCACTTGTCCATACAAAACTGGGACCAAGCAGCAATTTCACACTTTTTCCAATCGAATTGTGGGTTATGTAACTGTAACCACGGAAATCCCAATATCACCGCATGGTGCGGGGAATTAATCAGTTGAAACTGCTGCTCTTCTCTGTGAAGTGCCCCAATAGTCATAGACAATGGCATAGTTTCAAATATAACCTGAGGCGGTTCTAAGGGTCTACCATCAATCGCTTCAATAGTCAAGGGGTTTTCTCTTTCAATGCGTGGAACTCCATGCAATTCAGCAAAGGTATTATCCATAAAATACCCTGCTGCACCGGAGTCAACCAAGGCCAAAACCTCCACAGAGCGTTGTGCCCAAGACAATACCACCTGTATGGTGGGTTTCATTATGCCCGACACTGGGGACGATTGTACACCACCTAGGGCCTGTCCCCCAAGATACCCTAGGTGTGTGCGTTTCCCGGACGTACCGGACAGGAATTTAGCAAGTGCCCTTTTTTACCGCAGTATAAACATAACCCTTGTTTTTTGCGATATAGTCTCTCTGCCTTGGATAGTCTAGTGAAGCCTATTTCCATAGGTTCACTTGTTTCCCGTACTGGTTCACTAGACTTCAATGCCAAGGGAGGGATGGGTGGGCAAAACATGCTACTAGGCTCATTATTTTTTGACCGTAACTTACGATCTCTGGCAATTGATCTCTCACGTATTCTGGAGTCAATTATCATAACATACTCAATGTAATCATCTAGATCAATAGGTAGATCTTTAGCAGCGATTTCGTCTTTAATGTGGTCATTCAGGCCTTGAGAGAAGGCTGCCAATAATGCCTCGTTATTCCAACCTACCTCTGCTGCCAATGTGCGGAATTCGATGGCATAGTCGCCCACTGTACGCCTGCCCTGTTGTATCTCCATAAGGCGTTTGGCAGCAGAGGTGGTTCTACCAGGTGGCTCAAACACTCTTCGAAAGGAACGCACAAATTCACTAAAGTTCTTAGTACAAGGTTTAGCATTCTCCCACAAGGGGTTAGCCCAAGCCAATGCTCTGCCAGTGAGCAGTGATATCGTGAACCCCACTTTACTACGATCATTGGGAAATGCGTGTGCCGTCAATTCCATAAAGATTTTGAGTTGATTGATGAACCCTCTGCAGAGACTAGGGTCACCATCATATCTTAGCGGCAAGGGTGCAGAAGCCGTTAACCCTTTAACAGTACCCCCTAGGGGTCTGGTATCACTTTCCGGTGTCTGACTTGGCGAGACCACCGGGCTAGAGCTAGATTGGTCAGCAGGTACCGTGCGTTCAAGGATCGTTTGAATTGCAACTGCCAACTGATCCAAACGTTGCTCGAGCACATCCATCCTCCAATGGATATTCTGTGCGTTACCTTCAACCTTGCTGTCTGAGGTCATGGCCCTTTCGTACTGTCACGGTTTATTATGACTCTCAGACACAAGTTTTAGGTAAAAAAAATCAATTTTATTGAAATAATAAATGATAACTTAGGATGGCAATAACATACATATATATATATACACAGAAAATAGCACAGACAGAAGGCAGACTCTACCGGTCCTGTCAATATACCGGACAGGACAGTCTTTAGGCTCTACCGGCCTTGCCAATACCGGGTAAGGCAACCTGCAGATGGAATAGCATAACGGTTTTACCGGCCTTACCAAATTACCGGGCAAGGCAGCCTCAATAGATACACAATGTAGGCTCTACCGGCCCTGCCAATACCGGGTAAGGCAACCTCAGATGGAATGTGGCAAAAGGTTCTACCGGCCTTACCAATACCGGGCAGGGCAGCCCAGAGATAATAGCAGCAGTCAGATGGAACTGGCAAATTAGCAGAATCGTTAAGCAGCAAGGCTTTGGAGCAAACCAGCGTCCGCACGCTGGAAACAACACTGAATAGTATAGCCGTTAGGCTTAGCGAGCAAACCAGTGACCGCACACTGGAGTAACAAGCGAGTAGTAAAGCCGCAAGGCTTAGGAGCAAACCAGCGTCCGCACGCTGGGACCAACACAGATTAGTATAGCTGAAAGGCTTTGGAGCAAACCAGTGACCGCACACTGGTGTAACAAGTGAGTTTGTATAGCCGCAAGGCTTAGGAGCAAACCAGCGTCCGCACGCTGGGACCAACACAGAATTGTATAGCTGATAGGCTTTGGAGCAAACCAGTGACCGCACACTGGTGTAACAAGCGAGTTTGTATAGCCGCAAGGCTTAGGAGCAAACCAGCGTCCGCACGCTGGGACCAACACAGATTAGTATAGCTGAAAGGCTTTGGAGCAAACCAGTGACCGCACACTGGTGTAACAAGTGAGTTTGTATAGCCGCAAGGCTTAGGAGCAAACCAGCGTCCGCACGCTGGGACCAACACAGAATTGTATAGCTGATAGGCTTTGGAGCAAACCAGTGACCGCACACTGGTGTAACAAGCGAGTTTGTATAGCCGCAAGGCTTAGGAGCAAACCAGCGTCCGCACGCTGGGACCAACACAGAATTGTATAGCTGATAGGCTTTGGAGCAAACCAGTGACCGCACACTGGTGTAACAAGCGAGTTTGTATAGCCGCAAGGCTTAGGAGCAAACCAGCGTCCGCACGCTGGGACCAACACAGAATTGTATAGCTGATAGGCTTTGGAGCAAACCAGTGACCGCACACTGGTGTAACAAGTGAGTTTGTATAGCCGCAAGGCTTAGGAGCAAACCAGCGTCCGCACGCTGGGACCAACACAGAATTGTATAGCTGATAGGCTTTGGAGCAAACCAGTGACCGCACACTGGTGTAACAAGCGAGTTTGTATAGCCGCAAGGCTTGGGAGCAAACCAGCGTCCGCACGCTGGGACCAACACGGAATAGTATCAATGTCACCAACGCGACCAGGCAGAAGGTCGCCAGGATACTGAAGACAGGTGATGAGATGACAGGAACCAGCAACGATCAGTCAGGTCAGAAAACAGCAGAGAAGTTCAGCAGGAACTGCAACACCAGAGACTAGGCCGGAACCAGGACTGGAAGTACTTCAGCATGCAGGAAACACTGGAACAGTAGAGATCAGGAACTCAGGAACACATGAGATCAGGAACTCAGGAACACATGAGATCAGGAACTCAGGAACACATGAGATCAGGAACTCAGGAACACTGGAACAGAGGCCCAGCTATCACTAGCATAGTGATAGCAAGAAGGTCAGAAACAACACGAAAGGGCACTCAAAGGGTGCCCAATCCAGGTTTAAATAGTCAATAAGAGGCGGGCTATCTGCAGACAGCCAATAGAAGCCCCCTACTGGTGACAGACGAGTAACTGCAGCAAATCACGGGCACCGTGATAAATCAATTCTAGAATTGTTCCTGCCTACAATTAAAGGGGCGGATCACCAACCCAAAGTTACCAGTAACCTGTATTGAACGACAGAGAAAGCTTTTTTAAAAAAATTGAACACACTTTTAGTGAGATTAGCTATATAACCTAACTATTTAGCCTAAGTTTTATATAGGTGATCCATCCCCTTTAATAAATGAAGACACCTCCCCGATACATGGGCTGAGCAAAAGGATTACCCATCTTCAATTGTGCTCTTTGCTCAATTAATTACACTCAAGACCTAGGGCCTTTCACCCTTTTTTTAGTCCCCATCCAGGCCCCTGTGTAATCCCTTTATACAGAATACACTGAAAAAATGTGGCTCAGTTTCAGTACTGGAGTTGTGAATGATAAGCTATTTATGGCTTCAGAGTCCTACTGAAATCAGCTTTTTATATATTCTCTATGCATACATAAACAAGGAAAAATACTATATTTCATAAATACAATTTTCTTTGCATCTTTTCAGGGAGCAATTTGACAAAAATAACCTTGATTCTATTTCCACTGTTAGGAAATAGCCTATATAATGCTCCTTAACACCCCCAAGTCCTTAAGTGGTTAATACTTATCTATATTCAGATAATTCATCATGCTAGTTTCACTTTTTGTAGCTTCTGCTTTTCTTTTAACCCTTTGGATGCTAGAGACATCTCCAATAATTTGCAACACAATGGGGGTTATGCACTAAGACGTGAAAAAGAAGTGATAAAGTGGTGATGACTCCTCCATTGATATCACTTCTCCGGTTCCTGTGTTATTCTATTGAGCCTATGCACTATGATTTCTCCAGCTTTGGAGAGCTTAGTGCATAGGTTCTATAGAATAACACAGAAATTGGAGAAGTGATATCACTGGATAAGTTATCTCTATGTTATCACTACTTTATCATGCCTTAGTGCATAACCCCCAATAAGAGGTAGATGTGTCTAGCATCTAAGGGGTTAATAGTATGTGGCGACTTGGCAATGCAATAGAAATCTTCACTTACCTGTAACACAAGTTTGTAATCAATGAAAATGTCCAAGTTGGTCAATTCCTCTTTAAGATGTGGTGAAAACACAAGAACATCATCACAATGTCGGTCCAGGCAATATTTATATCCATCCAAATCTGAGGGAGAGTCGACTTTAGTAAAACCTTCTTTCTTCAGAGTATTGAAAACTTCGGTGAGGCTATTAACAAAAGCTGATCAACAGATGGCTGGATATTTTACATTTTGTATTTATTTATTTTTTTTTAGATGCCAGCTAATACAAATTAGACATTGATAAAGCAGAACTTTCAGTTCATACTTAGTCGCCATGCATTCATTAAACGTGTGGCGACTAGCTTTGAAATAGATGTCTCACCTTTAAAAAATAGCCCAGAGTAAACGAATCCTTCCCGTTTTGGAGACTGGAACCCAGGCTACAATGCGCTGTCAGCCCCGGTCTCCATTGAGCAGCACTGCAGTGCATCATATGGTCATCAGAAGGGACTGACGGTGCAAGTGCGCGGACCGCACTAACCTGCCCGTCAGTCCCCAAACAGGAAGGATTCCTTTACTCTGGGCTATCTTTTAAAGGTAAAACATCTATTTCAAAGCTAGGCTCCATGCGTTTAATGAATGCATGGCAACTAAGTATGAACTGAAAGTTCCACTTTAAACCTTTGAGCTACACCTCATCTGGCACAAAAAAGTATACATATATCGTATCTGTGTACCAAGGGGGTACATTGCTTTCAAGTATAACTGTAACTTTAACTACAAATATAACATTTTATATATATATATATATATATATATATATATTGTATGAAATTGAAAAATATTGATATTGAAATATTAATATATTACTTCATATTTTGTTACATGACAAAAAAAAACCTGTGAGGCACCATTAAAGGGATAGTAAACTCATGTGAAAAGTAATAGCTCTATCGTAGATATAATAAAAAGAGATACCTTGAGGTTATTTATATCTCTCAAACCTTTATGTTTTGAGAGATATACAATAATAAAAATCTCCTCTCCCCCCCCCTTTTTTCTTGACGAGCTGTAAAGCTGTCAGTAGCAGATTCTGGTCACGTGACCAGTCGGTGGCTCCTCAGCAGAGCAGACAGCAATATCTAAAAATAAATACTTCACTGGAACGGTCTACAAAGTGTGCTTGCAAACCAGACACACGTTATACACCGTTCCAATGAAGTATTCCTATTTAGATATCGCTATGTCGGTTCTGCTGAAGAGTCGCCGTCTTGCCCCGGGACCAGGATCTCATGCAGTCAGCTACACTGCTGACGTATGAGAAAGGGAAGGGAGTGGAGAACTTTATTTTCGTATATCTCTCTCAAACCATAAAGGTTTGAGAGATAGGAATAACCTCCAGTAATCACTTTTTATTATATCTACGATAGAGCCATTACTTTTTACATGAGTTTACTATCCCTTTAAAAAGCTGATCATGTTCTGAAAAGAAAAAATTGGTTTTCTATATATAATCAGAAATCTAACAATATGAAACATACCTAAATGAATGGATAGCAAAATGCTGGAATGTGTCTAGCCTACAAGTTAATAGGACTCACAGCACTTCTACTGCTTTGCTCACTTACTACATATAACACCACAGACTAAAGGCCACTGATACCCAGCAGTCTTAACCAGAGTCATAGAGACCTTTAAAGTGGAACTACCACCCCGCCTAACGTTGCCCCCAATGAATCACCCATTTGGAGACTAGCTGCTCAATAGCACTAGTCGCCAGAATTATTACCTCGTTATAAAGAATTCCTACTTTTCTAAGGACTGACAGCCAGGAAACAGCACAGACATCTTTGCATAGTGACATCTGCGCTCCTGCACCGTCAGTCCCATTCTGCTCTAGGAGGCCTTGCCAGGAGCCGTTCGGCTCTGGAAGGGACTGACAGCGCAGGCACGCAGACGTCACTATGCAAAGATGTCTGTGCTGTTTCCTGGATGTCAGTCCCGGGAACAGTAGGAATTCTCTATAAAGAGGTAATAATTCTGGCGACTAGTACTATCGAGCAGCTAGTCGCCAGATGGGTAATCTTTGGGGGCAACCTTAGGCGGGGTGGCAGTTCTGCTTTAATTAGCTACTGGATGCACTGTAATGAGTGGAAAATTTCAAACCCCTGACAGATCATCACTGCCTTCACATTCAGGGGCACAAGAAAACTGTTCAATCAATAGTACCTGGTTTTTGCTGTATTTATCCAAGCATAGAGGGGCAAAGTAGAAGCTCTCTGTTCTTGTTTCCGTACATTCTCTGGTAATATATATTGAATAGAACGCAAATCATGCTCAATCCGACTTCTTGCCAGGGAAGCAGCAAGTTTGGTTTTAAAGCTTAAAAGAAGAAAAAACAAAAACAAAAAAAAACACAACACATAACCAAACACAAACTGATAGAACAAATTGGACAAAAACACAAACATTCTAACTTATGGTTTTAAACTACCATGGAAAAATAAAATAATATGCCAATGCCTTGACTGTTATGCACTAAGGTGTGATAAAGAGATGATAAAGTGGAGAGGACTTCTCCAGTGATATCACCTCTCCAGGGTGTTGATACTATGACCACCGGTAAAAAAAAAATGTGGCAACAGTTAAAAATGCACATCGGGCACTAAATTTGCACCCAATGTACACAGTGTAAAAGTAGACGATTTTGCTATTCAAATGACATGTAGTCGCTTGTAACACACGTTTAGGGACTCTCTATTTTTGAGTTAAAATAGCGCCTAGCAAACCTAGGCGTTGACTCTCTAACGTGTGTTACAAACCACAGACGTCTACTTGATCAGTGGTTTCTAACACATACACGCAGACGCAACTAGGGATCCCTACACTAGTGACCTGTGGATGTTTTGATATGGGGTCCTAAGACCCATATAAATACATCCAAGGATCCAAAAACATGAGTGAAAAGAAAATTAACCCTATGAGTTGTGGGGTATGCAACTCATTGAAGAGCATTGCATACCCCCACTGGCACTCACAGGGTTAATCCCCCTAAAGCTAACACCATCACATTAAAAATAAACACTTACCTGCAAGTCTGATGTCCAGCAGTGTCTTCAGCACCCTGGTCATCCACTGTAAGTTTTCTTCTGTAATAGTCTATCTTCACTCTTTCCGCTTATCTTCATCCGAAAAATAATGTCACTATCAAGAAAAAAATGGAATGTTGAAATTATTCGTGCCCCCAGAAATGTGCTGGTCCTTAATAAAATGCTGCATCTGCTGAAAGGAAGGCAGAGCAAAAATCCCCACCCTCAGATACCTCTTGGGTCACTGCACGAGCCATACTGAGGGAAATTTGAACAGACGCTGGTTTTATATGACCAGTCTCTGTTCAAAATGGTTCTCAGGCTTCCATTGTCTGGGATGTGGGGTTACGCACCTCCTAGCCAATCGGCTTTTAGTGGGAGGGATGCTGCGACAACAGCATTTTATTAAGGACTAGCAAATTTTGGGGTGCATGAATAATTTCAACATTTCATTTTTTATAGATAGTGACATTATTTTTCACTATTTTTCGGATAAGGATATGAAGGCAAGAAGAAAGAAGACTCAGAGTGGATTACAGGTAAGTGTTAAAGCTATGGGGCATGGGTGATTGGATAGTGTAAGGGCTAGAATTTTTTCACTTTCTTGATATTGTTAGGGATTGTGTAGAGTTGTTTGGGAGGGTGACTGTTTTTAGCTCACTCTCATTGTTTGACGTGGTTTTAAACATCGGGAATTAGATATTTTCCTTTGATGTTCCCACATCTCATGCTATTTAGTGTGCTTCTTATTCCACTTCCTGCAAAAGCTGAGGTTACCTATAGCAGGCTCTCTTATTCGCTGTGCATATAGGTGTGAATCACTGCAGCCAATAGAAATCATAAGCTGCCTTTTTCTCCAGGCAATCCACTTCAGATTGTTTACATTTCCTAAGGGAGGACCCCCTAGCTGCGGCCTTAGCAACCTCCCACACTATGTCCAAAGATGCTGTCTGTAGGTTTAGAGAAATGCTTATGTATATTGGGCTGCTTTGCTATGGGGGTCACATCCAACCAGGATGGGTGCAGTCTCCACAATGATAGGGGCTGAGAGAACCCCGTGCGAACCCCTCAGGACCAAGGGAGCATGGTCAGAGGCAACCTTTGGCAGAAACCCACACCATCCACTGTTTTGCCATCCATTTTCTGAAACAAAAGCATAATCTAGATAAGTTAATGTATGTGTAGCCGAGTAACACAAGAATCTGCATTCATCAGGATGCAGCTTTCGCCAAGCATTAATCAACTCCATGTCATCCACTATATTTTTCACGTTCTGTATTGATTGAGGGGAGACACTGACCACCTTTACCAATCTGTCCATACCTGCATCAAACACCATGTTAAAATCTCCCATGCATATCACCCAGTGATTGGGTCTGGAGGCTATGCAAGTGAGCTCAGATTGAATGATGGCATTTTAAAAGGGTGGTGAAATACAGATATTCAATAGGACATAAACATACCCTACAGCAAAGTTAAAAATATATATTGGCCTTTGACATCTGTTTTGATGTCTGTAAGTTCAATTTCTGCTGGTTTTGTCTCACTGTTGTAGAAACACACTTTTCTCATTTTCCATCTCACTAGCTGGGCATGAAGAATGGAAGAAGACATCATGCCAAGGATTCTTAGGCACACTCTTACTGTCAAGATCTTCCTGTGGCTGAACAGGTGAAATGATGAGAGAACAGCAGTCTGATGAGTTTGCAGAAACCCCAACAGATTTGTTTGTGTATTGACCAGGCCACCAAAATAGTTCATAAATTGGGAAGGTATTAAATGGCATTTGGTGAAATTCAGAACCCACCTATAATGCTATAGATAGGTGACTGTATGGTTGCAATGTTGAAGAAGCAGGAGGGGATCTTGAAAGAGCAATCAGAGGCAAACACATCTTTGTAAAAATTCTTGGTGCAGTTGCTAGGCCAAAGTGACACAGTCAGACTAGAACTGCTTGTCTCCTAGTGGGAAAAGCAGATATTGATGCTGTACTCTGGTGTATATAGGCATCCTGAACTGAAAGTAAATTAAAGGGATAGTAATGTTTCATAATAAAAGCAGCTCTAATTAATCATCATAGTATTTGGACTTTGGAGAGTGTTATTTCAATTCTGTCAGAGTTATAGTTCAGGAGTAATTCTATGACAAAGTGTCCCCCTCCCGCCCCTTTTACTGATGTAATACTCCTCAACCAAAGCAGAAGGGAGATGCCCAGGTAGATTGCACAGAGGGACAATCTTCAATACGATAAGGGAAAAACCTGAAAAGCTTGTCAAGGGGGGCAGGGCTTTCATTGTTCTAATAGGAAGAAGAGTGTCCCCTGCTGTTATCTGTCCAGTCTATGGACTGCATTCCACATCTGAGAAGAGATGGCTTACACTAGGCAAAAGGGGCGGGGAGGGGAAACTTTGCTTGTGAATATCTCTTAAACCATAAATGTTTGAGAGATAAGACTTATATCATTCTTCATGTTTTTTTAATGCCTACAAAATGAAAGTTAAAACGAAGTATTACTATCCCTTTAAGAAAGCTTACCCAGTGGACCTAGATTGCAGCCTTGTAGGAGTCTGTGCAGAATCCACAATGAAAGGGCAGCTAAAAAGTCAATAAAAAAGTGATAGCAGGGAGGAAAGATTAAAAAATCCTGCCAATTGGGACATATAGATAAGGCCATGAGGTGCTTCTGGAATATAGCATTCTCGAAGAAGCCGTCATATTATAACCCTAGTCTTTGGCAGGTAGAAATTACTGAATACAGTAGAAAATTCCATGCTTTTCAAAGATTTTAGTATCTTTGAAGTGGTGCAAATGTAAAAACAAGTTCCTTAGAATGCCACCTTAAGAAAATTATTGTGTGCACATTCCTAGGGGAGGAAAGGCAAAATACACAAATTTTATGCTGGTGAATGTCTTATTTACAAAATGTTATGCCTTGCATACTTTTCCTTCACCATTTCAATGCAGGAAGCCAATTTCAAAAACGAAAAAAGGTAGGTGTAGTTTTATGGGTCTGGCATCAGCTACAATGTCGAGCCATTCCAATTTTTTTTAGACAAAAACAAAGGAGTAACTAATGAATGCAGTAGGACATTCTATAGATTTCAAAGATTTTAGTACATTTAGAGAAGTAAAATGTAAAAATAAAATTCCAGTCTTTAGCTTTACCATCACCTTCTGGAAACATTTGTACAAACCGGTGACCCCTCATGTAATGTGATGGGTTACAGTATGCTTTGTCTTCATGAGAGCTTGTAGTTATTGTGCTTCTGCTACTCCCTATAAGTACCAGTGGGGTGCCATATTTCTTGTAAAGGCAGTAGATACCGAGTACAGTAGGAAATTCCATTGTTTCCAAAGATTTCAGTACATTCGAAATAGTTTGAAATGTAAATAAAAAAACGTCTATTTTTTCCTTTAGCACTACCTTCTGGAAGCAATTGTGCACACCAGGCCAGGTGTAAAAAACAAGTAAATCTTAGTTTGATGAAGTGAGATATGTAACATAGTAACATAGTAAATTAGGTTGAAAAAAGACACAAGTCCATCAAGTTCAACCTTCGCTTCATACCTCAGTAACTAAGAATTTTATAGCTTTCCTGCTACCAATTAAATTAGTCTTTATCAGACCTTCCTGATCTGCCTACTGATAAACAGTATAACTCTGTATGTTCCCTTTTGAAAGAAATGTATCTAATCTTCTCTTAAATGTGTCCATTGTATCTGCCATAACTACCTCCCTGGGCAATGAATTCCACAATTTGACAGACCTTACCGTAAAAAAACCCTTCCTCTGCTGAAGTTCTGGAAAGACATAGTTTTATACACTGCATGCACAATTATTAGTCAAGTGTGTATTTTGACCATATCATAATTTTTATGCATATTTTCCAACTCCAAGCTGTAGAAACTTGAATGCTTATTGGATTTAAACATATCAGGTGATGTCTATTTGTGTAATGAGAGATGGTGTGACCCAAGGAGATGAACACCCTATGTCAAGATGTGCATAATTATTAGGCGGCTTCATTTCCTCAGGCAAAATGGGCAGAAACAGAGATGTAACAGACTCTGAAAAGTCAATAATTGTAAAACGTCTTTCAGAGGGATGCAGCACTCTTCAAATTGCTAAGATATTGGGGCGCGATCACAGAACCATTAAACGTTTTGTTGCAAGTAGTCACCATGGTCACAAAAAAGGTGTTGAGAAAAAAAAAGACACAAATTAACTGCCAGAGATTTGAGAAGAATCAAACATGAAGCTACCAGGTACCCATTATCCTCCTGCTGTCATAAGTACTAGGTGTTCAGTGCTCAGAGACCCATCCACCACTATCACGGTGCCCGTGCTATTTGGCGACATTCTGTCAGTTTCCACACCTGCCTAACGCCTATTGGCTGCACTGTTATTGTCACACCCAGTATTTGTCTTTAAATACTGAGTTCTGGCACTTCTCCAGTGCCCTTTCGTGGTGTTTCAGTACCAGCGCTTGTTCCTGTTCTTTTTGTGATCTCAGTGTATCGACCCGGCCTGCCTGACGACTCTGCATCTAGTTCCTGCCTGTGTACCGACCCAGACTGTGACTATTCTGCATATCACTTCTGCCTGTGTACCGACCTGGATTGGCTGACGTTCCTGCTCCGGTAACCGACCCGGCCCGGCTGACGTTCCTGCTCTGTGTACCGACTCGGACTGGCTGACATTCCTGTTCTGTGTACCGATTTGGATTGGCTGAAGTTCCTGCCCTGTGTACCGACCCAGCCTAGTTGACGTTCCTGCTTGGTGTACAGACTTGGATTGGCCTACGTTCCTGCTCTGTGTGTGGATCCTGCCAGGTTGGGCTACTGTTGTGATGTACCTCCACTGCACGCCTTATCCGGTCTCCGGTTAGGGTGGTGTCTAGACCTTGCGCTGTCTCCGGACAGCTCGCTGCAGTCTGGTCTCTGTTGCTTCAGTGTCACCCAGGCGACATTTCTGTGCAGTCCCCTTTTGGGTGCCTCTCAGGGCAAGTTGCTCAGTCTCTGTTACTGCTACGGCAGTGGTCTAGTTGCTCAGTTTCCGTTACCGCTATGGCAGTGCTCAAGTTGCTCAGTCTCCTTTACTGCTACGGCAGTGCCCAGTTGCTCAGTCTCCGTTACTGCTACGGCAGTGCTCAAGTTGCTCAGTCTCCTTTACTGCTACGGCAGTGCCCAGTTGCTCAGTCTCCGTTACTGCTACGGCAGTGCTCAAGTTGCTCAGTTTCCGTTACTGCTACGGCAGTGCTCCACTGCTCAGTCTCCGTTACTGCTACGGCAGTCCTCAAGTTGCTCAGTCTCCGTTACTGCTACGGCAGTTCACAAGTTGCACAGTCTCTGTTACTGCTATGGCAGTTCACAAGTTGCTCAGTCTCCGTTACTGCTACGGCAGTCCTCAAGTTGTCTGGTCTCTATTATCTTTGGGCGTTACTCGATTTGGATCTATCACCTTTTGTTTGAGCTTCTTAAAGGGCCTTGCACTATTAGGGCCTGTCAGTAGTCTCAGCCTAATAGTAACCCATTCAGTACTGTCCAACTGAGATTCACACAAGAACTGACTGACCTGTGTCAGTATATTGATCTCTGGACTATTTGCATATACTGAACCTGTGTGAGCCTAACTCTGTATAACCTGTCTTGTGTCTGTACTATATTGCATATATATTACAGGACCCGCAAGGGTTATTGTTATTATCATTGTTCAATAAAACTGTGTTTTATCCAAACCTACTTTGTCTGTGTGTCAAGCAAACAGTTACAACCACTGAACAAGACACATAAGTTGAAACGTCAAGACTGGGCCAAGAAATACCTGAAGACAGATTTTTCAAAGGTTTAATGGACTGATGAGATGAGAGTGACTCTTGATGGTCCAGATGAATGGGCCCGTGGCTGGATCAGTAACGGCAAAGAGCTCCACTTCGACTCAGATGCCAGCAAGGTGGAGGAAGGGTACTGGTATGGGCTGGTATTACCAAAGATGAGCTAGTTGGACCTTTTCGGGTTGAAGATGGACTCACACCCAACTCCCAAACCTACTGCCACTTTTTAGAAGACACTTTCTTCAAGCGATGGTACAGGACACTCCATCGCATGCATCGAAGTACTCCACTGCGTGGCTAGCCAGTAAAGGCCTTAAAGATGAAATAATAATGACATGGCTCCCTTCCTCACCTGACCTAAACCCTACTGAGAACTTGTGGGCCCTTCTTAAACAGTAGATTTACTCTGAAGGAAAACAGTACACCTCTCTGAACAGTGTCTGGGAGGCTGTGGTTGCTGCTGCAAAAAAGTTGATGGAAGGTTTGTGACTGTTATTGAAAAGAAGGGTAGCCATATTGGTCACTGCTTTTCGTTGGAAATGTCACAAAAGTTTATTTGTAAATTTTGAGTTGTTTGTTAAGTATTCTCACTTTAATAGATGAAAATAAACACGTAAGATGGGAAAATTATTGTTTTTTATTTAGTTGCATAATAATTCTGCACACTAATAGTTGCCCAGTAATTGTGCACACACAGATATTCTCCTAAGAAAGCCAAAAACTCCCTTTTACTTTCTTAAATATTCAGGTTTAAGGTTTCTTAACATTTTGGATTGACAGAGAGCACTGTATTTGTTCAATAATAAAATCAATCCTCAAAAATATAACTTGCCTAATAATTGTGAACACCGTGTATAGTTATTCAGCTGGAGTAGGGCAGTACATATACCATGTAACCACTGGAAAGTGCATTTTAGTTCATTAAGTTGAAAAAGAGAATTTTAGTGAACTGAACGTTAAAATAGGATTTCAGTCTTACCTGCACTTCTTATACAAGAAAGTTTCCTGTCCACTTAAAGGGACAGTCGCCTACCCAAAGTTACCAGTAACCTATATGGACTAAGAGAAAAGGATTTAACAGGTAATACTAAAATCCTCTTTTCTCTGTCGTCCAATACAGGTTAATGATAACTCTGGGATGTCCAACCATTGAGTTTCCCAGAGGCGGGAAGGCAAGGAACAGGCGCAAGGCCCCCAAAGTCACCAGAGGAGATATGAACCATCAGATCAGAGATGGCACAACAAAAACAAATGAAGTGTCAACGGACACTGAACAGGGGTAACACCACCCCAGGAACTGTTACACAATACACTGAACTAGAGCAAACAGGGCTCAAAAGTGAAGGAAACACCAAAGAACCAAAGAATATCCTAGATAGGCTAGACTGCCTCCAGGATCTTCCTCCCAAAAGGCACCACAATCTCCTGATTAATGTGGAACTCAGAGACCACCTTCGGGAGAAACGCCTGTGAAGTGCAAAGCACCGCCTTGCCTTTGTGAAACACCAAAAAGGGTGGTCTACAAGACAGAGCATGCAACTCCGCGACACAGCGAACAGACACGATCACCAGGAGAAAGGCCACTTTCCACGTCAGCAGGCCTAGAGGAATAGTAGCTAAGGACTCAAAGGGAGGGCGCTGAAGAAAGCCCAAAATCAAGTTAAGATCCCACTGAGGATCAGGAGTCTTGAACACAGGACGAGTATGAGCAACTCCCTGGAAGAAAACCTTGACATCAGGAAAAATAGCAATGCGCCTCTGAAAGAAAACAGAGACAGCAGAAGGCTGAACCTTAAGGGAACGCAAATGGAGTCCCTTACCCACACCATCCTGCAAGAAAGCCAGGACAGTAGGCAGATCAAAATCCCTATCAGCACACAAAGATAGAAAGGTCGACCAGACACAATGGTAGGACTTAGAAGAAACAGGTTTGCGGACACTAAGCATAGTAGCCACCAAACCAGAAGAAAAGCCTTTCTTCAGTATTGAGGATTCAATTTCCAAGCCATCAAAGCTAGACGATGAACATCCTCCTTCCACAGGTAACCCTGTAGAAGAAGATCCGGATGGCAAGGGAGCCGGAATGGCTCAGCCACAGACAGATCCAGAAGCTCCGGAAACCAAGCCTGTTGTGGCCAGTACGGAGCAATCAGAATGACTGGACAGCGCTGCAGTCTCAATTTCCGTAACACACTGTGCAACATGGGGAGGGGAGGAAAGATGTAAGCCAGAGAAAATAACCAAGGAACGGACATTGCATCCACCGCTTGAGCTAGAAGATCCCTCCAGCGAGAGCAGAAACTCTGAACCTTCCGGTTGTGTCTTGTCGCCATCAGGTCAATGCAAGGAAGACCCCACTTCTGAACAATGAGGGAGAACACCTCTGGGTGCAGTTCCCACTCTCCTCTGTCCACCGTGTGTAGACTAAAACATTAACTGGATGACAGAGCAAGGGTAGACAATTAAAATGAGCCATCTCTGAAGTTGCTTCGTTTATCGGTTGCAGAGATGGATGTCCCAAAGAAGTGAATGGAGCAATGGCGGTAAAGCATGCCGGAACACACATTTTGCAAGGTTGAAACCGTGAAATAAAGTTACATGAAACATCACTAGAACATGTTAGCAAACCCAAAAAAACACTGAACCCAGTAGGGAAAGTGACAATAACCCCCCAAAAGATGCAAAACCAGCAGCTAAAGGGTTAAGTTACCACAGAAACTTGCTCCAAAACACTCAACAGACATACAGATAAACCCAATGAGTGCAGGAGTGTGCAACAGGAACTCCAAAGGAAAAAACCCCTGTGCAGAGGGGCACTGTGGGACATGTGGACCGGGACATGTGGACCAGCAGCACTCAAACGGTTGCTCACCTTTCCTGCAGATCTCCTGTCTTCAGACTACCATATATTAAGAAGAAGCCTCAGTGGGCAACTCCTGAGGAAAGAACCCGAACCCAAGATTCCCCCCAGGGCTTAAGGTCCACGAAAAGCACCTGGATACTGAGCTAGCCACATCTAAGGGCATTGTCAATGATGGTAATCTGCCTAATGGTGGTATCCCATATCTAACAGAAGAATAAATAATAATTAGCTAAAACTATAGCAGAACTGTTCTCTTGCCTGTGTCTTCACCAAGGAACAAATCTTACTGGAGCTGATTGGCTAGCTGCAGCCAAGGAGGGAAGATAGGCTCCACCCCGTGCATTCACTTCTAGAATTGTTCCTGCCTAATTAAAGGGATGGATTGCCTACCCAAAGTTACCAGTAACCTGTATTGGACGACAGAGAAAGGTACTTAAGGAGACCCTAGATAGGCAATGCAGCATCTAGGATCTTTCTGCCAAAGCAGAATACGGTAGTATTTGGAAAAGCTGTGCACAGACGACCAAGCAGCTGCCTTGCACAACTGAACCACCGAGGCCTGATTCTTGTAAGCCCAAGAGGCTACAATAGACCTGGTAGAATGAGTCGTAACCTGAAGGGGTACAGGCTTCTTCCTCAATTCGTAAGCCTTACAAATGGTGGACTTGATCCAGGAAGCAATGGTAACCTTAGATGCCGGCCTACCAGCCCTAGGATCCACAGGAATGACGAACAACGTGTCAGACTGGCGAAAGGACTCGGGACGATGCACATAAAACTTGAGGCAACGCACCACATCCAAAAATTGAAGATCCCTTTCCTTGTCAGATGTAGGGTCAGGACAAAAGGAAGGCACCACTATTTCCTGGTTAATGGGGAACTCAAAAACCACCTCCTGGAGAAATTCCTGAGAAGTGCGAAGAACCGCCTTGTCCTTATGAAACACCAAAAAGGGGGTTTTACAGGACAAAGCATGTAACTCTGCGACACAGCGAACAGAAACCATCGCTAGGAGAAATGCCATCTTCCAAGTCAAAAGACATAAAGGAATGGTAGCCAAAGACTCAAAGGGCGGATGCTGAAGAACGCCCAAGACCAAGTTGAGATCCCACTGAGGAGTGGGACTCCTAAAGGCAGGGCGAGCATGGGCAACTCACTGGAAGAAAACCTTGACATGATGGCAAGACATCGCTGAAAGAAAACAGAGTGCAGAAGTCTGAACCTTCAAGGAACTCAAACTGAGACCACGTCCTGTAGGAAGGACAAGTCCGTAGGGAGATCAAAGTCACGGGAAAGATCCCTATCAGCACACCAAGAGAGAAAGGTAGACCAAATCCGATGGTACGCCTTAGAAGAAACAGGCTTCCGAGCACGAAGCATAGTAGCAACAACCTCAGAAGAATATCCCTTATTAAAATTGAGGGCAGCGGGGAGGCCGAAACTGTTCCACCACAGAGAGCTCCAGAAGCTCCGGAAACCAAGACTGGCAAGGCCAATATGGAACAATCAAAATGACTGGAGATCGCTCCAGATGAAGCTTCCTCAATACCCTGTGTAACAACAGGAGCAGAACTTCCTGTTGTGTCTTGTCGTCATCAGGTAGATCCAAGGAAGACCCTACTTTTGGACAATGAGATGGAACACCACCTGATTCAGTTTCCATTCCCCGCTGTCGATGGTGTGTCGACTTAAGAAGTCTGCCACAACGTTGTCCATGCCTGGAATGTGAATGGCGGAAATAGCAGGAACATGATCTTGTGCACAGGTTAAAATAGCCTTGACCTCCAACCAAGCTGCAAAACTTCTTGTGTCACCTTGCTTGTTGATGTAAGCTACGGCCGTGGCGTTTTCTGATTGGACTTGAAAAGGACCACCCTCCAATTGAACCGTTTAATACCGGAGAGCATGAAAGATCGCTTGAAGTTCCAACACGTTGATGGGAAGAAGACTCTCCTCCAGAGACCAGCGGCCTTGGACATTCAGGTGACCCAAGACCGCTACACATACCGACAGACTGGCATCCGTGGTTACAGTTGTCCAGAAAGGAATCAAGAAGGCCTTGCCTTTCCGGAGATGGGAGAGGTCGAGCCACCAAGACAGACTCAGTTCAACATGCAGGGGGCTAATATCTTCAAGAGATTCATCTGACCCTTGCAGGCCTGGATCACAAACCACTGAAGTTCCCTCTCATGAGCCATGGCGAACGGGACTGCTTTCATGGTGGATATGAACTTCCCCACCAGAGACGTCAACTTATTGGCTGGTACTGGATCCAATGCTAGGACAGTGGACACCCTGCATGAGATCGTGTGAGCTACCTCATCCTTGAGGAACACCATCCCCTTCACCGTGTGAAAGAGAAAGCCCAGGAAAACGAGGAGCTGAAATGGAACCAGATCCGACTTGTCCATGTTCAGAATCCACCCATGACAGGTGAGAATGTGAACGCATTCCTGGACCTGGCAATGAACGAGCTCGGAGATTAGGCCTTCAGCAGGAGATCGTCCATGCAAGGAGTAACTCCGGTCCTGTGCAAGACAAATATCAAGGCACCTAGGACCCGATTGAAGACCTGTGGAGCAGTAGACAGACCAAAGGGGAGAGCAGAAAACTGAAAATGCCCTTGGTTGCAGGCAAACCGGAGGTATTACCGGTTCTAAGGATGAATGGCAATGTGCAGGTACGCATCCTAAAGATCCAGAGAGGCAAGAAACTCTCCAGGAGACATGGAGGAGATCACTGTCTGCAGGGACTCCTGATGATGAGACTTGATCATGAATGAAATTAGATTCTTGAAGTCCAGGATAGCACGACATCCGCCGTCCTTCTTGTTGACCACAAACAGGTTGGAATAGAAACCTAAACTCTGTTCTGGTTCGGGAACCGGCTCCAAAACCTCTTTTCTATAAGAGTCTGATCTGCCCCAGTGAAATGCTGAAGCTTGTCTTCCACCTGAGAAGTGTGTGAAAGACGAAACCTGGGCAGAGGAAGAGAGGTAAAGGAAATTCTGTGCCCCACTGACATGACTTGAAGAACCCACAGATCCGCCACGGAGTCTCTCCGGACAGAGTGGCAAAAGCGCAGACAGCCACCCATTGCTTCATGGGGACTGGGTTCAGCGAGTCAAGCCGAAGGAGGTTTGGCAGTCTTGGGCTTGGTCGAAGACTGCTTGGGCCCCCACTGTTGCTTAGGCTTGGAGGCGGCACAAGGTGCCTGGGGAACCTCCTGGGTCACGGCAAGCACCTCAGTCTGAAAGGGACGAAAAAGCAGATTCCTTCTGGACTGTGGCTTCTTCTTGGGCAGGAAAGGCCACAGGGTGCTCTTTCCCCCAGTAGCCTCACTGATGATATCTTTCAGCTCAGGCCCAAACAGAGGTTCCCAAGAAAGGCAAGGAAAGAATCATCTTCTTGGAGGTAGTGTCAGCAGACCAGATCTTAAGCCATTTGGTGGAAACTCTTCCTACCAAATGTATGGAATCAACTATTACTGCAGCCACATAATGCTGGGCTTTAGAAATATTAGCTAATAAGCCATAATAAGTCAGAAGTTGAAGTGCCTTGATGTACAGCTTCCATCAACTGCTCAATCCAAACTACAATGGCTCTATTCACACAAGTGGCCGCAAAAGCAGGACGCAGAGAAGTACCAGAAAATATGAACTTCAATAAGGCCTCAATCTTCCTATCTGTCCAATCTTTGAGAACAGAGGGATCTGCCACTGGAAGAGCAATGGACTTGGAGAGCCTAGAAACCGGAGGCTGAGCCCACTGTACCAAAGCAGCTTTTGAGAAGGGATACAATTTAGCAAACTTTCTAGACACAGCAAGCTTCTTGTCAGGAAGCTTCCACTCATCCAAAACCAAAACGGACAAGAGTGGAATTAGGAGGAAAGCAGGTAGAGTGGTTTTAGGCTACTGAAAAACATCAGAAGGGTCTTTGGGATCTTCAGATGCAAAGGGAATATTCAAAGTAGTGAGGACAGCTCTGATCACACCCTCAGCAGAGGCGTCAGGGTAAACCTCAAATGGGTCCCCAAAAAACTGGGAAGACACCGCCACAGAATTACCCTCGTCATCTGAATCCACCAGGAGTTCATCATCAGAGGAGTCTGACACAACAGGTATCCCTCCCCTTTAGGCAGGGAGGATCTGATGGAAACAGGGGGCTGCCAAGCCTGGAAGACCCCGCTCAAATGAGATGGTAGCAGTTGTAAGGTAGGCTTTAAATCTTTAGTAGTAGCCTTAAACTCCTGCAACCAAATTGGCTTTAATACATGGCTGGAGGTCCATGGAGGTGACTCAGGGGCAGCAACGCATGCTGGGCATAAATGACCTGAATATTCTTTAGGTAACCCTGATTGACATGAGGAACAATGCACAATGGGGGTCACAGACACCTCAGGATCCTTACTCTTAGGACTAGTCCGAAGTTCAGATGGATTAGACATTCTCACAGTGTTACAAGCATCTAAATATATCAGGTATACTCTAAATAGGGTGCAAGATTAAAAATTCATCCCAGAAATCGCTAATATGTGCTTATCTGGTAGGCGAAGGGTTAATCAGCTGAGTAGAGAAGGAGACTCCAAGCCCTGCATTGGATATTCATGAAGGGAGTGAAAGAAAATGGAGACTGAACGGGAGCCAATCAGAAATGAGCATGCGAAGCAATCGCTCATGGGAAATGTAGTCTCCCTGTATAAGTACCCCAAACAATGCCCGAAGCCCCCTGAGCCCCCCAAAACACTCAGAGCATGAACTGGATCACAGAACAAGGATAAACAAACAAAATGAGCCATCTCTGAAGTCGCTACGATGAGCGGCTGCAGAGATATGCCCAAAACAGTAAAGTCCCATAGAGATGAATGGAGCATGACGTCTATGCGGTAAAAACTCGCAACTCGAATTTTGTAAAATTTACACGGAGGTAAAAAAAAAAAAGTAGTAAACTAGCAGACAAAGGGTTAAATTTACCACAGAAACACTGCTCAAAGCCCCCTAACAGAATACAGACAAACCCAAAGAGTGCAGGAGTATGTAATAGGAACTCCAAAGGAGAGTAAGCGTGGGACAAGTGGACCTCAGCACTCAAAGGGTTGCTCACCTTTTCAGCATGTCTTCCATCTTCAGATTACCATGTTTTAGAGAAGCAGCCTTAGTGGGCAACTTCCAGGGAAAGAAATTGTCCCCTCAGGGCTAAAGGTCCACCATAGCACATGGGACTGAGCTATTCACTGGGAACTGTCGGTAAATGGTAACCCGCCTAATGGTGCTATTCCAGATCTAACAGAAAATAAAAATACTAAAACTAAAGCAGAACAGCTTATCGGTCTTTCCTCTTCAAAGGAATCAATCTACCTGGGGAGTATTGGCTACTGCAGCTGAGAGGGAAGGTAGGCTTCACCCATTTCTTTTGCAAGAAAGTTTCCTGTCTACTTAAAGGGGCAGTCGCCTACCCAAAGTTACCAGTAACATATACTGGACGACAGAGAAATCCTTTTCTCTTAGTCCATGTGGAAGACAAAAAAAAAAAAAAAAAAAAAAAACCATTGGAGTAATATACCTTTTCTCCAGAGAGCAGATACGCCCTTCTGTTCCTACCACTATTCCTTGGAGGGGAAAAAGAAAAAGCCTGCAGTGAAGATAAGTATTCCAAAAGACTGTCAGATACACCTGGCAAGGAATGGGATACCCCCTGAGGAGTATAGGAAGGTCAGACTCCCGCAATAAGAGATAGTAGAGCTAGATGCTAGGGGGCGATGCTAGGGAATGAAGCTAGCCTAAAGGGAATCGTGCAGCAGCCCAAAACCGTATAAAGGTGCTAGCCGAGACGCTAGATTGGCCCCTTCAGTTGAGCTGAAGAGGTCCCTCAATAACCCAGACAAACTATAAAACGAAGACAACACACCAGAGGAGAGCTTCGGGGACCCAAATAGATCCAATCACTTCAACAGTGAGCTTTAGATGTATACTTACATCACTTGTTCTCACCGGTCCAAATTAAATGGAAACCGGTGAGACCGCTAGTGGGGAATAACAGCCGGTCCTCCCCACAAAGGGACCGCACTCCAAAATTGGCTCACTGAAGTCTTAAGTTTCTAAGATCCGTGTAGCAAGCGGCTAAGCATATATAAATGAAAAAATAAAAAGCGGACAGGAAAAATCACTATAAAAATAACAAATTTATTTAAAAATCTTATCCTGACATGTTTCGTGGTCCACAGACCACTTCTTCAGAGGAATACCACAAACTATACACCACTATCCCCAGGGAGAAAACATTATCCAACAGGAACCAGTACTCACTCAGATGGGCTGGTGAGAACCGTGGAAGTCCAACCGCAGGAACAGGAGAAAGATCAGCCAAGCGGGTCATACACAGGATGCTCTGGAACAGGATCAAAACAACAGGCAGAAGAGTAGTCCGAATACCAGGCCGGGTCATACACAGGATCAACAGGAATACTGGGAGAGAAGCCAAGTCAAGACTAGGACAGGGCTGAAGAGCAAGCAGGGTCAGACAGGCAGGGTCAAATAACAGATCAAAGGCAGGAACACAGGCTACAAGAACACAATAGCACTGGAGATGCTATATCAACGCGTCCCAGTGCAGCACCTACCCCGTTAGATGAAGAGCCCGGAAGAGGTAAGGCTGGAGGTCGTGGACCGGCAGAGCCGGCTGTGCATGCACCCTTCAGTACTAGGAAGAGAAGGAATACACGCATGAGCCCTGGAATTCAAGAGGTAACTTCCGCGCATGCGCCCCAACAGTCAAAAGGGCAAATCAGGACCGAGTGTCATAGTGCTGCGCCGTCCAGAACAGGAAGGAGAGAGGGACAGCAGCGAACAGAGGGACCAGAACACGGAGGGGCAAGGGAGGTATGACAAAGACTAACTGGTACCATATAAGCTTCAGGTGTCAACGGACACCAAATATGCACACCAAACAGCTGAACAAGAACAAACAGGGTTCAGAACTCTGCAAGGAGAAGAAACCTATTAAAGACGTCCCTAAACAATCCCTTTTGCCTGAAGGACTTTCCGATCAAAGCTGGCCTCAGCCGAGGCCAGGACAATGATATGGTAATTTTTGACGAAAACAATTGTGGACGACCAAGTCGCTGTCTTACACAGCTATACAGCAGATGCCCGATTCTTGTAGGCTCAGGAGGCACCCACAAATCTGGGGGAATGCACAGTAACAAAAGGAACAGGTTTCTGAGTAAATACGGCTGTCGGATCGTGGCTTTGATCCAAGAAGCAATGGTTACTTTGGAGGCAGCCTTTACCACTTCAGGGATTTCAGGAATGACAAAAAGTGAATATGATTTCCTGAAAGGCTGCATGCAATGAACTTCGTACTTAAAACAATGCACCACATTAAGCAGATGGAATTCCTGCTCCTGCTTGGTAGAAGGATCAGGGCAAAAAGGAGGAAGAACAATTTCCTGATTGATGTGAAAATCCAAGACAGCCAAAACCATCTTAAGCATCACAAGTTGCAAAGAAACCAATCAGAGGCTCAAAAAGGTGCCTCTGGAGAAATCCTACCACCAGCTTCAGGTCCCACAGAGGACTGGGATCCCTGAAGTTAGGGTAGGCGCGAGCCACCTCCTGAACAAAGGCCTTGATGTCAGAGAGAAAGGCAATCGGCTTCTGAAAAATAACAGAGTGGACTGAGATCTGAACGTTAATAAAACACAGACTCAGATGAAGCTTGCCTTCTATGAAACAGGCTAGCCTGAACCATAGTGGAAATGACAGAATCAGAGTAACCTTTCTTCGGCAGGATGTTGGCTTCAAGAGTCACTCCATCAAAACCAGCCTTTCTACCTGATATTAACAAGTGGACCTTGAGTCAGGACTGGAAATGCAGCCTGAGAGGCGAAATGGTTCTGAGATGGACAGACAGAGGATCCATGAACTAAGACAGATGGGGTCAAAAGGGGGTGATCAGAATGACTGAATCCTCTCCATCTCGATCTTCCTCAGTTCCCTGGTAATCAGAGGAAACGGTGGAAACACATAAGCCAGATAAGTTCCATGAATGGACATCATGTTCACCGCAAATGCTAGAGGGTCCTTCTTGATGCAGAACAGTGGAACCTTCTGGTTGTTGCAAGATGTCATGAGATTCACTGCAGGAGGACCCCAGCTCTGCACAGTCTGGTTGAACATACTCTGAGTTTTCAATTTCCAGGATCTGGATGTTGCGACGATATTTTCCCCTCCTGGAATGTGTACTGCTGAGATTGATGGGATATGAGGAGATGCCCACTGAAGTTCCCAGATCTCCGCCAGGCAGACTCGCTTCTGGATCCTCCTTCGCGATTTATATAGGCGACTGCTGTTGTATTGTCCGAATGGACCCTCCCCGGTGCTCCTGGCGGCACGTGTCCAACAACAAAGTGCCAGCTGATCGGCCCGTATCTGCAGGATTTTGGGTGGAAGAAGACTCTCCTACCCAGTGCATCGGCCCTATGCCATTAGATGACCCAGGGTGGCTCCCAATCCCATCAGGTTGGCGTCTTTGGTGTCTACCACCTATTCTGGTATGACAAAGGGATGTCCCAGCATTGGGTGAGGACAGTGAACTCCATAGCAAATATCCTTTCTAAATAAATGGATAGCAAAAAATGCTGAAAAGGTGTCTGGCCAACAGGGTACAAAAAGTCCTCAAATTCCTGACACAGAGAGTCAAGGGATCAAAAACCCATTTAAATCATTGGGAATTTGTCAATTTTCATTTAGCCCCTATGGTGTAGCTGATGTACTTCAGAATTACTCCACTTTAGTTTACTAAATTAGACAATTAAATCAAATTTCTAGCCCTATTGTTGGCTAACTGCAATTTACTAAGCTACTTACTCCCAAAATTCCTCCCTTAATGTCACTTGCGCCAAAGGAAGGGCGATGGGTTACATTATGGCTCTTTCAGAGCACTCATTTCCTCTACTCCAGGTATTTCAAACAAAACCCCACTGGGTGCATGCGGCCTCTCCCTGTTAGACTGTGGCCCACGCCCTGTATTGATTTCATAAAGCAGTGCAGTCCAGGATCTGGTGCTAGCTCCCCTTAATTTTATGAAAAGGGGAAGCAAGCACCGGCTTTGGCGGTTAATGGTGAAGACATGTAAAAGGAAAATTGTGATGACAACGCTAAGGTGCTTAACACCTGCCTTGAAAGTTGTTATTGAAATGTTCCTGTTCCATCAGCATATCACTTAACAAGCTCAGTCTAAAATCAATGTGTACAAAGTGAAATGGGACAAGACAGCAGGTAGCACTTCAGTCTTGCAGCTTTCAGGAATAGGAAGCACAGAATAGACTTTAGAAATAGGCCCCGGCACCTCTATGAGCCACGGAAAGTAGGTGAAGAGCCCTATATATTAGCTGCTGTTGGGTGATTAATACTAGTCACACTGTCTGTTGTGGATCCCTGTGTATGCTTAATTTTCTATAAGTCAGCTGTCAAGAGTCATAGCACTTGTTTCAGACTTGCTCTGAGCTCTTCTTTGAACATGGAGCTAGTTTAGAACAGGCAATGTGTGACAGATGAGATCCACCTCTGAAATATGAACACCTGCAACACTTCTCCTGTCACTGTTTATCCACTTGAGTGCCAGGAAAGGTTAATCTCATTGCTTTGCTTTATCTTGTTTTTCCCTGCTCATAGCACCCATACTAGGAGTTTAAAGTCTAGATTTTAGTAGACTGTTATAATCATCCCTGCCTCTGTAGACATGCTAATGTGCTTTGCCTCCATTCAACGCCCAAACTCTGCTGGAGGGTTTGGGACCTCTTAAAAGGTTGCACGCAAACGAGCATGTGACCTCTTGACACATTAACCATGTCAACTGGATAAAAATGGTGATATGAGAATTTCGCACTGCATCACAGAGCGAGATTCTCATGTTGCCTACTGAACGGTTGCTTACTGTCAATGCAAAATGATGTGGGTCAAAGATGACAACAAGTAAAAGAAGCTGTGTATTTATATCCTCCCTAATTGTCCTTCTGTCTATCCGTACTGTGACATGGCCATGCAAGTTGAGACCTCCAGCCTCTCACTCCCCTTCTCTGCGTGTTCCACTCCTCCCTGTCATTCTGCAAGCAGAGAAGGGGAGTGAAAGGCCAGAGTTCTCAACCTGCATGGCCATGTCAGAGGAAGGATAGACAGAAGGACAATTAGGGAGCATATAAATACAGCTTCTTTTACTTGTTGTCTGCTTTGAACCGCATCATCTTGCATGAAAAGCCTGTTAATGAAGCTTATTTTTCAGCTGGATATACAAGACGTAATGACTGAAGAATAACTGGGTTCAATGGGGATATGGAGAGCTTTGCAAGAGCAGCTGAGCTCTAGTGGAGAAAATAATTGAATCGCTTTATAAGATCGGGGGATCGGGGGATCGGCTGTATAATTATTCTATGCGACTGTTCTGTAGGCGTCACGAGAATCTTGCGTTGTCATGCAGTGCGAGATTCTCATGTCGCCATTTTTATCCAGGCAACATGGTTAATGTGTCAAGGGGTAGCGTGTGACCTTTTAAAAGAGAACCACTTCATGCTACAAAGTCTAGAATTATTCCTCTTAGTGCCAGTAGGGTGTGTAACGCATTGGCCTACAATGCATTTTACACTTTCTGGTACATATAGGCTTAATTTATTGTATTATAATACAACTTCCTATCACAGTTCCCTCGCAGAGTATTTCCTCCCTGCAGTGGTCCCGATGTTTATTACATCTCCTGCTGGAACTCCCCTTCACTACATTTAAAAGCACGTCTATCAGCAAGCAGGAGATTTAAATAGCACTGGGATTGCTGTGAGCGGAAACCACTCTTTCACAGGAGATTAAGTGGTTAATCTGCTGGAGCCCTACTAATTCACTGAGGTTGGTGTGCCATAATTTTGGTGCAAACTATCTTCACGATAGGGAATAATAATGACCATTGATTTAAATGGCTATTTTACCCTTGTAATTATTTGGAGACATCTCAAGCATTCAATAGAATAAAGCTCTATTTAAATCAGTGGTTTGTACCAGATTTGCACAGTTTTTCCTTAGATAATGTCCTATGGTAATAACTATGTTTATTTCCTTAAAGGCACAGTAATGTCCCACAAAAATCTTTATAGTTTTGTAGAGCATAAAAAGTTCAACTATATGCAAAAAACCCTATCTCTCAAGCCACTGTGGTTTGAGAGATATTCACTGTCAAAGATCCCCCCTCCCTCCCCTTAGGTCAGCGCTGTGCTGACTGCAGGGGAATCCTGTCTGGGGATTAACTGGCAGCTCTGCAGCAAAGCTGCAATCACGTTATTTAAAAAGAATGACTTCATTGGAAAGGTCTACAAAGTGTGCCGAGTTTGCAAGCACACTTTGTAGACCATTCCAATGAAGAATTTTTTTTAAATAACGCAATTGCGGCTCTGCTGCAGAGCCTCCTTGTGTTGTCCGACACGGATCTCCTGCTGTCAGCTGTAAAGCTAAGGAAACAGCAAACTTTCAATGCATATATCTCTCAAACCATAGCCGTTTGAGAGATTGGATTTGTTCCATATAGTTGAACTTTTTAAGCACTGCAAAATGATAAACATTTTTTTATGGGACATTACTAACACTTTAAAAGGGAAATGTTGGTTATGTGGCCCAGAACTACTTTTGAGTTTGACATGCCTACTCTATGCTTTGTTTAACGCTATGTATTAACCCCCTTAAGGACCCATGACGTGCCTGGATCATCATGGGTAAACGTGGGTTAAGGATGGTCCTGGCACGTCATGGAATTCCGGGGTCCGACCACTGAATTCATTCCGCAAAAAAGTTCCATGGTCCTGAACTGCCAGCTGCACGTTGTTAAGGGGTTAAACAATATGTACAGAAAATGGTGCGCTTCTCTGCCATTTATCTGAGCAGGTTATGGAGGCAGGCTCCAATGCTATTGGGTATGATAGAGGTTGCAGTCCCCGACCAGTCAATGGCTGGCTGGGGATGATGGGTATTGCGATCCTCAATATCTGGAGAGCCAAAAGGAGCATAGTATAGCCTGCATAAAACAATGTTTCTTTAGAAGCTTACCTATAAAGAATGTGTTCTACTTCTTGTACCTCTTCTATTATCACCTCTTTGTTGGATAAACAGCGAGGTAGGAATTTTCGATCTTGAAAGTCATACAACATCACCATTACTAGACTGGTCATTTCATCTGGCTAAAATCAGAACACCAGAAATTTTTAAAAAATTCATAAGAAAACACAAATGGGGAGCTTATCAGTATACTAAAATTGACTCACAGACTGTATAAACAAATAAGATTTCCACTCATGCAAAGACAACAAAATATTTGACAAACATGCAGTCTAGTACTGTGACAGATAGCTGTGTACCTCACTAGCAAAATGATACCACATTGGCAAGGGTTTGAATACTGGTAAGGGTATCAGAAGATGATATTATTATTATTATTTGTTTTGTTTGCATTCAGTAGTTTTTTGTAGCCTTGATATTATAGACATAAGTACCATTCTTGAAAAAAGGCATCTCCCCATTTAAATGAGGAAATTCTTATCCCTCTAGAGCAAAAGGTAGGTAAAACAAATATATCTTGATCTGTAATACTACAACTGCAGTCATTACTATCCAGCCAGTGTTTGGCCTGGTTTTAATGGGAGCTGTAGTCTAACAGCAGCATTTAGAGATCCTCAGGTTGCTCACCCCTGCTCTAAGAACGAAGACTTTTTGAGCCCCTTAAAACTCAACAATAACTATGCAGAAGTGCTGATTGGTGATCAGTTGCCTTGTGTATGCAGTTATGGGAGGACTGCAAGGTGATCTACACAAATGATGGGGACTACAACTCCCATCAACTCCAGCCAACAAATGCCTGATCTACATAAATGGTGACCTTTTGAGAGGTAATAAAGGGAGATTTATTTCTGAAAGTTAAGGTGAATTGCTTGTTTTGCACAATGGGGAAAGAGGGAAAGATTGTAAGCTCTCTGGGACCTTCTTCATGGTGTCTTTAACTCTTGGTATAGAACTTCATTATTTGTATTGAAACTACCACTTTAATTATTTCTTACAGATACTATACACCACTATTTGTGTTGTGGGATTGATCAAAAAATAAATGTATCATAGGAGACTAATAAGAACTCCCACTGATTTAAGCTGGGATTTTTGTGTTCTTATCAATAAATCCTTTTCTCTTAGCCAATTTAGAACACAGGAACCATTGAGGTAGAGTATCCTCAAACCAGGTAGGCAGGACAGTTGCCTTAAAAAGGCTCGCTGGAGGTGGATAGTCCTTCCCTATTCCACTTTACCAATACCAATCAAGATCAGTTTTAAAGAATAGCAAAGACAGAAGACAAAAGAAGCAAGGCAAGAAAGGGGGTAATCTGAACCACAGAACCCAAAGGACTCCCCTGCCTGAAGCTCAAACAACTTGTCTTTCTCTGTGTGGGAAGTTCACTGCTCCATATGGCATGCATAGGTATTGGTCAGTACACAAATATCCCTTTTCTCCATGTTTCTCTTCAGTCCAATGTGGAACACAGAAAATGTGGGTATATACCAAAGCTATCCACCAAGATTCTAGAGAAGGAAAGAAAAATCCCTCAAAACATAGACCAGTTATAACAGAAAGGAACTGGAACAGATAAAACCATAAGTGTCAACAGACACATATCAAACCAATTAACAGAAAGCAAAAAGCTACTGGAGGAAAAGAAAGAAGGATACTCACATAGGTCTAACAGGTTGTAAGATCTTCCTTCCAAAACCAACTGCAGTCGAAGGTAGAATATTAACATAGTACTGTTTAACAAATGTGAAGGAACGGACACATTGATAATGAGCACAAATGCTCTGCAACGGTCTGGTTCTTGTAGGCCCAGGAAACATCCACCGCTCTGGTGGAATGAGTTGTAACCCTAAAGAGGAAAGATCTGTTTTTTGAGGGTGTAGATCTGTCGAATGGTAACGTTAAACCGCTGTCACCAAAGATGCAACTAGGCCCACACAATGGCCCTCAGGAATGAAAAAAAGCAAGTCCGAATTGCGGAAAGGCATCATGCGAGAAATGTAGCACCACAAGCACCTATGTCCAACAAATAAAGCTCCTGCTCCTGACTGTCAGAAGGAGCCGGACAAGGAGAGAAGGAACAAAATCCTACAAAATGAGAAAACCAGAAACAAACTAAGGGAAAAATACCCTACAAGAGTTCTCAAAACTACCTCATCAAAATAAAAAATAAAAAAATCAGAAATGGAGGTGTACAGGAAAAAAAAAAAAAAAAAAACCCAGTAGTTTGGCCATACGCTGAACAGACACAAATAGGAAAGCTGTCCTAAGAGTCAAAGACCAAAGGGTAAGACAGAGGCTCAAAAAGAATCCTTCAGAAAAAGTCTGAACACAAAGGTCCAGTCCCACACAGTGGTGGGATTCATAAAGGCTGTGTAGGTATGAACCACCCCCCGCATAAAGGATGCACATCCAGTAACAAGGCAATATGTCTCTGAAAAGACACAGAGAGTGTTAAGAAAGGATGACCCACAGGTCTACAGGATTTCTGGAAAATGTGAACTCAGCTGTTTTGTAAATCAGAATAACAGATAAGAGTTGGCACCATGTTAGCCGTAGAAATACAGGAGGCAAATTTAGTTGTTGATACCTTTATTGGATAACTAAGCAGACTTAGGATGCAAGCTTTCAAGACCGCTCAGGTCTCTTCCTCAGGCATGTTATACAGATAAATATGAAAACATTTCTCATACAAGTACACATTGCATTGTTTAGAATGGAACTCAGATAAGAAAACTCAGTCCAGACCCAGATACTTTGATCAGTCAATGGTAAATTACAGTCTTCCTCTGAGGAGTTAGAGGTATTTACAGTCCCAGTGGGACTGTTGGAAAGGTTAATCCACAATGTGATAATGTGACATGAATTCAAACCATAATGTATAGCATTAAATGTCAACATTAATTTAATCTCCCTTATTTTTCTGTTCCATTGAGAGCACAACAGTCCCATCAGTACAGTTAATTTAATGTACCTGACACTGTGTCCATTTTGGCAAAAATGTTCTCCCACTGAAGTCTCTGTCTTTTTGCTGTTAACACTGGATCCGTGGGAATTAAACCTTTTATGTAATGGATGTCCAGTTTCACCCACATAAAATGTTGGGCATTTTGAACACATGATAAGGTATATTACATTGGATGATTTGCATGATTTGCATTGATCTTATGGTGTAACTGGGTGTTTGGAATGGGTATCTTGTCCATGGTGTAAATGGTGTAGATGTGCCATTTTTTGTATTTTTATTCAGGGCACTCCTTACCATCACTTGTTTTAAATTGGGACGTTGTCTGAAGGAGAATAAGGAAGGCTGCGGGAATATGTTCTTAAGTCTTTCATCCGTATGTAATGTTTGAATTTCTCTTGATATTTTGCGTAGAACTTCAACCTGGGGGTGGTAAGTGACCACCAGTGGCACCCGGTTTCCCTTATGTTGTTCTTTGTAGCTCAACAGATTTTTTTCTTGGTATGTGGGTAGCCTTCTGTATCTGATTGTCAATAATCCTTGCATGTAACCCTGTATCTGGAGGTGTTTGTCACGGTCCATCATGTCTAGGGAGGCAAAAAACTACCCTGGACACACAGCAGTGATGAAGAAGCACAAATACTTATGAAAGGGTACTATGAAAAGTTTGGAATAAGAGCCAATGAATCTCTCTGGAGGAGGAGCCGGTACCACAACCTTACTGTCCACCAGGAAAGAAGTTGCAACTAAAAGTTGACGGTCCTTCTTAGACTGTGAGGAACTCTGGACATGAAGGAGTGACATGGAAGAAGGGATCTGATATCTGAACAATACCCTTCAAGTATCACCCTCAAAACCCACTGGTCCACTATGGAGAAAATTTGCATACTGTGAAAGACACAGACGAACTTCGATTAACTGAGATGTACCAGACTCCTGCAAGTCATGCAAACGGTTAGCCATCTTGCCTGCACATAGCTGCATGGGTTTTAGGGTATGACACCCCTGGGCCGCTGTGGGAGTACACACCCTGGGTGCATACCCATACTGGTGGGAGTAATAAAAAACACGGGTCTCTAATGGGAAAAAAGGAATGCTTGGGTGTAACCTGAAATAAAAGTGCAACTTTCCCCCTCCCAGTAGCATTGCCAATACCCTTCACTGATTCCAGGCCAAACAGCTGGTCCAAGGAATGAATGAGTATGGGAGAGCAGCATCCCTCAAGTAATGTTCCGTAATGTGGGAAAAGAAGTCAAGTCAAAGACTGCAGAAACCCTAAGGGTCTTCAAACTGCTATGCTAAGATCTTCAACAGGTAATGAGGGGACACCCCGGGATTAAATGAGCAATCACAAATCATCCTCATCAATGTCCCCACCTCATCAGAAGGATCAACAACACAGAGTGGGGGAGGGGTGCTCAAGGACTGCTTTAATAGAGGAAGAGATATTATCAGAGCTGCAACTCATGCAGGTTCCTGTTCTGAGACGAGACGAGGGGCCTGGGAACTGATGCGTAGAGGCCACAGACATATACGGAAAAAATGAAGCAAAGTCCCTTGAAAGACCGGTCTGATATGAGGAACAAAGGGCTAATAAGGAAATCATAATGTCCAGGTGGACTAGGGGACAGAAAGTTGAAGCAAAGTTCCTAAGAACACCAATCTAACATAAGGAACAAAAAGTTAACAGGTAAATCCCTAATCACATCAGATAGCTGACCCGCGGCAAGGAGGTGGGGGGTGTAAGGGTATCCCTTAACTATATTAAGAAAGGTTAGATGAATAAGTCTAATTTTGCCCACCACAAACCACTCAGGGAAGCAGAAACCACAGCTGTATTGTCTATGCCCCATACAATATGGACAGTGTGCACGTTCAGTTCCTAAAGCCACTCTGGACCAAAAAAACAAAAGTAACAAGATGAGGTAAACTTTAGAAAAACCACCACTGGCCTGGAGAGGGATAAGTAAATGGACAGACAGAAAGGAAGAGCAGAGAGCAAATCTAGCGAATTTACCACAGACAGTGTGAATCTGGCCGCTAGACACACTTGCCTAGTGTTGTCCCATTTTGGCTCTACGGAGCGCCTCTGGCCTAGTCCTCCATTCTGTCAAAACCGGTTGCAAGTGTGGCCTCCGTGGTAGCACCAGTACATTGCCATTGGCTACGCTCCACTCTCTCAAAACCGGTTGCAAGTGTTGCTTCCGTGATAGCACCGGTACATTGCCATTGGCTGCGCTAAATCGCTAAAATAAACTTATCTGGCAGGCGAAGGGTTAATCTGCAGAGGAGAGAAGGAGAGTCCAAGCCCAGAGTAGGATACTCGCCCAGAAACGCTCACAAAATGGCTGCCGCGGCAGGAGTCAATCAGAAATGTAGTTTTCCCCAAAAAGTACCCTAAACATTACCCGAATCCCCCTGAGCCCCCAAACACACTGGAAACATGAACCAGATGATAGAGCAAGGGTAGACAAGTAAAACGAGCCATCTCTGAAGTCACTAAGTTAAACTGTTGCAGAGATATGTCTCAAAAAGTATAGTCCCGCAGAGGTGAATGGAGCAATGGCGTCTATGAGGTAAAGCGTGCCTTAAAGGCGCAGTACTCAATTTTTACAAATATTAAAGTAAAACATAAAAAGGTGTACATTATCAATAGAACATGTGAGGATACCTAGAACACACTAACCCAGTAGGAAAAGTGCCATAAACCCCCCCCAATAAAGTGCCAAACCAGCAGTTAAAGGGTTAAGTTACCAAATAAACCTGCTCCAAACACCCAAACAGACTTACAGATATACCCAATGAGTGCAGGAGTGTGAATAGGAACTTCAGAATACACCCCTGTGCGGAAGGGCACTGTGGGACAAGTGGACCTGCAGCACTCAAAGGGTAGCTCACCTTTCCTGCAGATCTTCTGTCTTCAGATTACCATGGAGCAAGAAGTACCTCAGTGGGTAACTCCTGGGGAAGCACTTGGAATAAAGATTTTCCCCCTCAGGGCTTAAGGTCCACAAAAACACCTGGATACTGAGCTAGCCACATCTAAGGGCATTGTCAGTCATGGTAATCTGCCTAATGGTGGTATTCCATTTCTAAATTTCTAAAACTATAGCAGAACTGTTCTCAGCCTGGTGTTGTCTTCACTGAAGAAAAAATCCTTCTGGAGCTGATTGGCTAGCTGCAGCCAAGGGGGGAAGGGAGGCTCCACCCCCTGCATACACTTTGAGAATTGTTCCTGCCTACTAAGGGGCGGATCGCCTCCCAGAGTTACCAGTAACCTGTATTGGACGACAGAGAAACCAATTTTTTGGGAAACTGATATGCTGACCACAAACAGCAATGGACCTTGTCACCCTAGCAAGAGTGAAGGTGGGACATAAAATGGCACCAGAAAGATTTTCACCTTTAAGAGAGAATCCAGGCGTCCGTAAATGCAACCTCTCAATCAGCAAGTGGTAGTACTACAAGTTTAGAAAGGAGAGAAATTGGAGGGTCTGCAGTTGAGGGTGGTAGCCCACTGCAATAGGTCATCAGAAGAGAAAGGATATAAGAGAGAAATTTGTCTGTAAATAAAAAGTTTCTTATCAGGCATTTTCCATCCTCCACAACTACTTTACCCAAGGAATGATGGAGAGGGAGAATTGCAGCCTCCCTTTTGCACCTCAAGTATATCTGGGGATGAAGGAATCTAGTCAGTAGCATCAGAAACCTTCAAGTTCTCCAAAACCGCCCTGATTAGACCTTCAGCAGATGAATGAGGGTTTTCTTTGAACAAGTCCAATGGGTAAAGGCCAAATCAAAATTGCCCTAATCAGTTCCTCCCTCCTCAACAGGGGAATCACCTTCTAGGAGAAAACTCTCCCACACACAAAATGACAATGTGTCATTCAAGAATTTGCTGAATAGTGGAAGGTGTATTATTCATAGAAGAGATAAAGGACTTTAACCCGTGAAGCTGCCTGTCCTGTAGAATAGGGGACAGGAAGCTGCTGTGTAAGGGCCACAGAACATGAGGTGCATAGAGTACAAACAGAATCCGTGGGCAGACTAGTCTGACAATAGGATAAAGAGAGTTCACGGGGAGACCCACTGATGCAAGTCTCTTACATGCCCATGTCTCCCTTGTGCTCAGACATAACCAGGGGGACCCCCAATAAGGAATACAAGACAGAATGTAATAGAAAATACTTATCTGCCTGAAAGGGTTAAAGTGTGAGGAGGGAGATGTCTGTCTTGTACATCGCACTTTGCAGTAGAGAAGGAATAGAAAAGGCATAAGACATCCCCTTCCTAGTTCCTGAGATCTGGAAGAAAAATGTGCCTTATGTAACATGTAGTCTCTTCACTCCAAAGCAATAAACGGTGTTGTGGTTCTCCAGCTGACTTGCTCTTTTACTGCACTATCAGCAGACAGGTCCCCTCTGGGTAGCATAATAGAGGATAAGTGGCTCGAAACACATGTTCTTTTCATTAAGTGTCAATGTGATCCAGTCTGTATCTGAAACGGTGTACAAAACCTCTCTAAAAGGTTGCCATGTGCAATGGAGCTTCAGCAGAATGCTCCAAGGAATCTAAATGTACACACTGGGGCACTGTAGCTAGAGATGCACCAATACCAATGGGTAAAATCACGTATAATCATTTATTGAGAGGAAATTAAAAGTACTTATCTCTTCACAATGAAGCTAGTATCACAAGTAGAAAGAGGGGTACAACCAGGTGATGCTGAGGTCAGACAGCAATCAAAGCATTTTGCTTGACAAGAGCTTATTCGTGATCAAAATGTTTGATCATGAGTGAGCATCTGTGACGTGAAACACTGAACACTGTCTGACCGCAACATTAGCCGGTTCTACATATACCTCTTTCTACATGTGAAACTAGCTGCACTGTGAAGAGAAGTATTTTTAATTTACTCTCTATAACTCTTTATACATTATTTTACCCATTGGTACTGGTGTAATTCTGTACATTGTTGGGTCCCTGATACTATCCCTACATAGAAGTGGCAAGGGATAGCATTAACAGCCCCTTCTACTACACTGAAATTCACCCCTATGTAGGTGCCGATGTCCCATCAAATATGCCGTCATAAATTTCTTAGATGCACTTAACAGAGTAGACTAAAATATAGTACATTTTAGTAAGAAATGATAGAAAGTGGAGGAGAAAAAAGGCTAAGAGAGAGCTGCCCAGGTACTTTAATAGTCTGCACCCTGGTCCATTCCATCAAGCATGCATAGGGGTAGGAGCCCGCGTAATGGGTGACTGAGCAGCCCCATGTAAGTTAAGTAAACAAATAAAAAAAAGCTAGCTTCTTTTGATGGTCACTAACTTTTAAAACTGAGAATGTCTAGGGTGAAGTGGAGTAGGGAGAGTGCCTCCACCTCCAGAGAGCCTTTTTAGGCAAGTGCCCTGCCCTCCTCACCAGAGGATACTTTACTCATGGTTCCTGTGTTCCACATTGGATGAAAATTAAATACAACTTCCCATTGATGTAAATGGGACTTTAAACAAACTGAACGTTAGAAAGGACTCAGCTTATTGCAAAGAAATGCGATGGCACTTTCTAGCGTCCAAGGGGTTAAAAAAAAAGCACTGTTTAAATCAATGTGAATTTTTATTTGTTTCCTATGGTGCAGTTGGGTTTACCCAGAACTGCACCACTGTTTCTTACAACAGCAGCCTCATTGACCCAGATTAACCCCCTTGATGCCTTATGGACTTGCAAACATATTGTTTCTTTACATTGCACACCCATTTAGCAACCACAGGGTTAAGGCCTAAGATAATCAAATGAAGAAAACATCTGAAGGTGGATATTAATTATAGTTTAGTACTATATAATTCTAACATATAAAGTGAATGAATGAAATACAGAATCCCAAATGATTTACTCACAAGTGGTTGAGAATAGTAGAAGCCACTGTCCAGTAAAATAATTTCAAGAAGATCTTGATCTGAAAAGGAAAGAAAATGTCCAATTTAATTATAATGACCTAATGAACAAATAAACTGGACTTCAAAGGTATTTAGGCTATGATCAAATGAACAATCTGGACTTCAAAGGCATTTAGTCTGTTAACATGGCTTTACTACTAAACTAAATTAACTCATGTAAAACAGTTTACCCCAAAGCTGCTGTTGACAGGGGACTTTCCTCTCACATAATTAACAGTAACACAGCATACTGCAGATTGGATGCACTTGTGTTGGGCATGTCCAGGTTACAGTATGCCTATAGGCCACCATGCAGAGAGCTCACAAGATAGATTCTGGAGGATGCAATGGTAAT
This sequence comes from Rhinophrynus dorsalis, assembly GCA_037306005.1. Classification (NCBI taxonomy): domain Eukaryota; kingdom Metazoa; phylum Chordata; class Amphibia; order Anura; family Rhinophrynidae; genus Rhinophrynus; species Rhinophrynus dorsalis. The sequence continues at coordinate 89,031,106 of CM074718.1, read as the reverse complement.
CAGCCGAATATATACCGTGGACAGCCTGCAATTCCCTTCCACTTGCTGTCTAAAAATCCTATAATCCTTATAAGAAGTCCAGCAACAGCTTGAATAGGGACGTAGATTATATGATCCTGGTCTATGCTGAGACAATGGCTTTTGGATGCAGAATTACACAAAATAAATTTTACATATTGCTACAGTATATTGTATTTTTTGTAAGTGCTGACCTTTAAATCCTGTGTGCGCTCCTACAACAGGGGCTGGGGAAAGGCTACAGTTTTGCACTGCAACGAGATCTAAGCTGAAGTCACTGAAATGGCTTTTGGGTGGTACAGAACACAATTTCTAGGTATAGATATTGCATATTTATTTTTAGAAAAGAGGATTTTAGTCTCATCGGTTAAATCCTTTTCTCTTAGTCCATATAGGTTACAGGTAACTTTGGGAAGGCAATCCACCCCTTTAATAGGCAGGAACAATTTCGAGAAGAAATGCAGGATGGAGCCTTCCCTCTCTCCTTAGCGGAGCAGTCAGCCAATCCCCAGCCAGTTAGATTTGAGACACTAACTACTGACTAGATAGCAAGAAGAAAGAGAAGACACATGTGAGCATGAACTAGAAGGAACTCCCACGTTCAGTTACAGGAAAACCAAGCAAGGTCCCTTGTCAGAAAAGCCTCAAGTTTTCTGTCAGTCAAATCATTGAGAACAGAAGCGTCTGCCACTGGCAAGGCCGTAGACCTAGAAAGTCTGGATATAGGGGCATCTACCTTTGGGGGTTGGGCACACTGAGCTAGTGCCACTTCTGAGAAGGGGAACAGCTTAGCAAACTTTTTAGTCAAAGTTAAACGTTTGTCAGGGGTTTTCCACTCATCTAACACTAACTGGTCAAGAGTGGGATTAGGTGGAAAAAAGGTACACTGCTTCTTGGGTGTCTGAAAGACATCAGAAGGATCCTTGGGTTCTTCAGACACTGGGGGAATGTTCAGAGAATTCAGGACTGCCCTAACGAGACCCTCGGCAGAGTGTTCAGGATCAGCTTCAAAGGGGTCCCCAAAAAATGGGGAACTAGCCACAGAACATTCACCCTCATCTGAGTCCACCAGTAATTCCTCCTGAGAGGAATCTGACACATCAGGTACTCCCTGTGGTTTAGGCACAGAATACCTGAATGACGTGGGGGGTTGCCAAGCATGGAAGACCCCCTGTAATTGCGTTTGAAGGAGTTTCAAAGTAGACCTCAACTCTTTAGCAGTAGTCTTAAACTCTTGCAACCACAATGGCTCTACTGCATGGCTGGAGGGCCCTGGAGAAGCAGGTCTCACAGCACATGAAGGGCATAAATGACCTGAGTATTCTCTAGGAAGCCCTGATTGACATGAGGAGCAATGTGCAATGGGGGTCACAGACACTCCAGTATCCTTAGTCTTAGGTCTAGTACCAAGTCCCAACGGGTCTGATATCCTAACAGGTTAGAAAACATCTGAAAGTATCAGTTAAAACCTTAATACAGTGTGTAAGATTAAAATTTCACCCCAGAGAGCTAAAATGCACTAAACTGGCAGGCAAAGGGTTAATCTGGTGAGGACAGAGGAGGAATCCAAGCCCTGCGTAGGATACTCGTGAAGAGAAAGCTAGAAAATGGCGTCCGTTCAGTAGCCAATCAGAAACTAGCCCGCGAAACGGGCGCTCATGGAAAATGTAGTTTCCCTTCCAGTACGCTAAAAAACACAGTGCTCGAAGCCCCCCGAGCACCCCAAAACACTCAGAATGTAAACCGGATGTTAGGACAAGGGTATACAAACAGAATGAGCCATCTCTGAAGTCACTACAATGAGCGGGTGTAGAGATATGTCCCAGGATGTAAAAGTCCCATAGAAGTGATTGGAGCATGGCGTCTATGTGGTAAAGTGTGCGTTTAAAGGCGTGGAACACAAATAACGGTTTATAATAAAAGTTGTAGTTAAACAGTATAAAAACATCTAAGATGTATAATAAATGAGAAAAACACTAAACCCAAGGGGGAAAGTGCAATAACTTGCAAAACATAGCCCAAAACGATAAATGAATTGTTAATTTACCACAGAAACCCAAGTGCTCCATAACAGTACTGTATATATCAGTGTGTGTGTGTGTGTGTGTGTACTTTACTCTGTACGGTGGAGGAATTTGTCATTCTTTTGGTCACATAACCATGCAAAAGTGCAGAATTAGCTGTTTATCTTTCGCCGTTGTAAGGCGCTGTGAAATTAAAACCGTGTAGAATCATAAGCACATTTATGCTGATATAATAAAAAACTGTAGTTATTCTGGGGCAAACCATAGGGGAGCGAGGTACTAGTTACTATACCACAGGAGAGAAATATCCCCATTGATTTAAAGGGACAGTAAAACTTCATTATTAGCCCTTAAAATTCTGAATTCAACTATACCAGCGGCATCTCTCAAACCTTTATGGTTTTACAGAAATACGCTTTCAAAGTTCCCTCTTTTTGGCAAACCAAGCACACTTACAAGACCATTTCAGTGAAGGATTTCTGTTTCTATAACGCAATCTCAGGACTCCTGCAGAGCCGCCGCTTACTCACTGACCAGATTCCCCTGCTCTCAGCTAGAACGCTGACGTCAGGGTAAAAGCCAAAAAGAGGGAACTTTGAAAGCGGATGTCTCTCAAACCATAAAGGTTTGAGATGCCACTGGTATCCTTGAATTCAGAATTTTAAGGGCTACGACATGGGGAAATGAGATTTTTAACACCTTAAAATGTTGGAGACATGTCCAATGCATTGCAAAGAAATATGTTGGATATCTCCCATTTAAACAAAAGGGAAAGTGTCTTCATGCTACAGTTTGCTCCTGAAATTATCTAGTTCTTGTTAAAGGGAGTTGTGCTGACTGCAGGGGAAGTCTGTCGTATGACAGGCTTGCGGCTCTGCAGCAGAGCTGCGATCGCGTTAGTGACAGAATTATTTCACTGAAACGGTCTTCTACATGTGCTTGCAAACCAAGCACATGTAGAAGACCGTTTCAGTGAAATAATTCTTCTTTACTAACGGGATCTCGGCTCAGCTGCAGAGCCGCAAGCCTGTCATACGACAGACTTCCCCTGCAGTCAGCACAACTCTGACTTCAGGGAAGGGGGAACTTTGCCTTCAGTTAGCTCTCAAACCATAAAGGTTTAAGAGATGAACGTGGGGGCTATTAACTTATTCTGCAAATACCTACAACATGAGTGATAGTAATAATAAAGTATTACTATCCCGTTAAGGGCTGAATTCTATGAAAGGTGATAAACTTTATCATTAGTTTATGTTACAGATTCCAAATGAAATCTATGGGGCTGGGCATGGCAAATATGTTGGGCCAAGGGTCCCATCTGTATTATGTCATAATATATATATTATAGACGTAAGTAGAAGTGACAAAGGGTTTCTTGTGCATTAGATTAACATTTTGCTACTAAAAGAGAATGTATCAATTCTGACTCTCTGCAGTAGCAGAATAATACATTTCTATTATAAGTGTGCTTTGTGATAAAATCACTCAACCTTTGCAAAAAAATCTGCACAACTGATATTCTCTCGGTATAGCAGCACTACATTTGTACAGCCACCAGGCCCAAGGGCCAGATAAAATCAGACAGTGGGATTGATTTGGCCTGCATGCTGCATTTTGTACATCTCCGTTATGAGGGGATTTGTAGATAAAACCAACTCATCACAAACAATGGAATACATGCTCTGCCAGAGAGGTAGAGAGAGCAATGCATTAAAAATTCCTATGGATCTGAACAGGGCCAGATTTACATCCCAGGTGCCCCTAGGCAAGACACTCTAGGTGACATTAGCTCCACCTATAGCCACATGTCACGGGCACCCAGGAATGCTCAGAACTCAGTATGGTAATATAATGCAAAATATTTATTAGAATAAATCACAGAGATAAATAAGCGGTACAACAAGCAAAGGGTTACTAGCTGGCGACACTACTACCAGAAATAGTAGGCCTCTCGCTAGACCACAATGCGAGAGACTGGGCCGAAGCCCCTGTTAGTCTCAGCAGGATACAGGAACGCCAACTCTTGATCCGTCGACTGGAACACTGGAACAGGCGACCATTGTGAACACTGGCTCAGCACCCTTGATCCGATGAACAGGAACACAAGGACTGCTGGACTGGAGAACTGACCCACACCTGCATTCAGTCAAACCAGCAACCTGGTGACCCACACCTGCAGTCACCGCTAAGAGACCCTGTGACTCTGCCTGCAGTCACTATATCGGACCCCTGTGGCTCACGCCTGCAGCCACCACACGAGACCCTGTGACTCACGCCTGCAGTCACTACACCAGACCCTGTGACTCACACCTGCAGTCACTACACCAGACCCTGTGACTCACGCCTGCAGTCACTACACCAGACCCTGTGACTCACGCCTGCAGTCACTACACCAGACCCTGTGACTCACGCCTGCAGTCACTACACCAGACCCTGTGACTCACGCCTGCAGTCACTACACCAGACCCTGTGACTCACGCCTGCAGTCACTACACCAGACCCTGTGACTCACGCCTGCAGTCACTACACCAGACCCTGTGACTCACGCCTGCAGTCACTACACCAGACCCTGTGACTCACGCCTGCAGTCACTACACCAGACCCTGTGACTCACGCCTGCAGTCACTACACCAGACCCTGTGACTCACGCCTGCAGTCACTACACCAGACCCTGTGACTCACGCCTGCAGTCACTACACCAGACCCTGTGACTCACGCCTGCAGTCACTACACCAGACCCTGTGACTCACACCTGCAGTCACTACACCAGACCCTGTGACTCTGCCTGCAGTCACTATATAGAGACCCTGTGACTCACGCCTGCAGTCACTATATAGAGACCGTGTGACTCTCGCCTGCAGTCACAATCAAACCCTGTCCACAACAGTGGTCTGTCTTAAGCCAATAGCACAAATTAATCACAGTAAGGGATACTCGTGATCACTGGGTCATACACAGTGCGGGTTCTCATAAATAGCCAGGTCATACACAGAGTGGGTTTTCGTACATAACCAGGACACACACACACACACACACACACACACACACACACACACACACACACACACACACACACACACGCCCCCCCCCCCAAGTACTTCACCTAATAACAACAACGCAAGGGCATCTGAGTCAGACCTCAGTCTGCCCTTTAAACCCCTCCACAGGAAGTAGGAGGAGCAGCTCAGAGGGAGGAAATAGGTAGGAGGAGACTACAGGAAACACACAGATAAAACAGAGGCCTGCTGCATGCTAGAAGCCTCGCGCCTGTAGATGCTGCTGCAAACAAGGTAAGCTGAAACTGTAACAGCACACCTCCATTCCTCACATGACCGCACCCCCCAGTCCCATCACAGAAAATATACTTGGCCTATAACAAGGACAAAAAATGCTTTAACCCTTTTGTTACTAGAGAAATCTACAAGAGAGATCTAGGCAGTTACCTGCTCTGCCTATTGGGAAATCCAGCCCTGGTTTTGAATGTGTTAAATATCTAAAGTTACTTCTGCATCATACTACGATAGAATATACTCTTTACTGGTGATTTAGTTTTCTCCTTGGAGCCAGATTACAAACAGTGGTTGTTAGGAGTGAAGCAATGTTTATTTGGAATGTGCCTCAGAGGTTTAGCAATGTACATAAGAAACAACCAGAGAGATTTTGAAACACTTACATAATATAATGAGTTTGCATTTGTTCAATTCAGCTTTTAAATGTTTCACACTGACCAGCTAATATTTGCTTTGAAACAAGATCAAAGTAACTATAGTCAGGTGAAGTAAACCTTCAATATGACAAATGCATTTGGTCAATTAGTTTTAGGAAACACAGTGGGCTCAGTTCAATAAGGTGCAATAAGCAGTGTTTTCAAGTCATATTTCTCTATTCTGTAATTGAATTACAGTAAAATAGCTATTTTAACTGTTGTAAAGGAGGGGAAAGTCAGGAGAAAAACACCCATCCAAAGAGGAACCACAATAATGCATGTCTGTTGCCCCAAAGAAGAATATTTACCGCGTCGCTCACCCAATCCTGCACATATTCTCACAAGGTCAGGTAAAGTTGCTGTCCACTTCCTGCTCTGTCTAGGATATTAGAACCGATATTGAAAATTTATATTTTCCCTGAACAAAGCTCATCATTCCTGAACATGTTTTACCAGGAAGAAGACATTGAGATTTCTTGTTTTCAAATATGTCCTTTTGAATTTACACATGCTCCGTAATGGTAAACACTTTGTACAAGAAGTTAGTCATTGCTCGGAGGCTGCACTTCATATCTTGATCAGAGTAGTAGGTGGGGGGGCTGCTTCACCCGGCCCTGCAAGGAAAGGCTAAGAATTGAGTGAGCGACAAGGTGAGTATTAATTGAACTTTGGGGTAAAAGTCAAGAGTTTCTATTGGCAGTACACTATGCCCTTTCACACAGGGTCATCCCAGGGTTTATTTATCCTTTAAATGAGTATTAAGCAGTTTCCCCTATGACCTCAGATGTACAAAATAATTGGCCAATTAATTAAAGTACCATTCAAGAATTGGTGATTTCCCCCCACACTTCCACAAGCAAGCAGATGCCCCTTGTATGCTTGTGTCATCCCCCATTCTATCCAATTATCAGGGCAATTGCAGCATTGGTCCTGATCAACAAATACTGGAGTCCTGAATTACAGCATAAGTTAAATGAAATAGTAATTAAAAAAAAAAAAAAAAAAGATGTTGCTTGAATCAAGGTATCCTGTTCCTGGGTGTGGCATAGGAAAGGGGAAACCTAAACTGTGTAGTGTCTATTGTCACTCCTCCATCTCCCTACCTTCTAGGCTTTGTGATGGGGAGGTCTATAAATAAAAAGTATTGTGGGTCGCTATAGACCCCACTAGCCCCCACCAATAATCAATGTTATGGGGAAATAAAAGAGGATTTTTGTCTTACCTGTTAAATCCTTTTCTCTTAGTCCATACAGGTTACTGGTAACTGTGGGTAGGTGATCCACCCCTTTAAGTAGGCAGGAACAATTCTAGAATTGATTGCAGGGGATGGAGCCTACCTTACCTCCTTGGCTGCAGCTAGCCAACCAGCTCCAGAAAGATACTAACTATTGATTAGATAGTGAAGGGAAAGAAAACTCCTGTGAGCATGAGCCCCCTGAAGGACCCCCACGGTCTGCCACAGGAGAGCCAAGCATGGTCCCTTGACAGGGTGGGAGATCAGTAACCTGTATGGACTAAGAGAAAATGATTTAACAGGTAAGACTAAAATCCTCTTTTCTCTGTTGTCCAATACAGGTTTCTGGTAACTCTAGGATGTCCAACCATTGGGTTTCCCAGAGGCGGGAAGTAAGGCAAGGACCAGGAGCAAGGCCCCCAAAGTCACCAGAGCAGATATGAATCATCAGATCAGAGACTGCCAAACAAAACAAATGAAGTGTCAATTGATACTGAACAGGTGTAAAAACACCCAAACTGTTACACAGCACACTGAACTAGAGCCAACTGGGCTCAAGAGTGAAGGAAGCACCAAGAACCAAAGAAAATCTTAGACAGGCAAGACTGCATTCAGGATTTTCCTCCCAAAACTGGTATCAGCCAATGCCAGTACATCAACACGGTAGTGCTTCGAAAAGGTGTGGACAGACGACCAAGTGGCTGCCTTGCACAACTGATCAGAAGAGGCCCGATTCTTGTAAGCCCAAGAGGCCCCAATAGACCATGTAGAATGAGCCGTGACCCTGAAAGACACTTAGATGCAGGTCTTCCTGCCCTAGGACCCACAGGGATGCCGAACAATGTGTAAGACTGCCTTATAGACTTAGTATGATGTACATAAAACTTGAGACAACCCACCACATCTAACAAGTGGCAATCCCTCTCTTTGTCAGAGGTGGGGTAAGGGCAGAAAGAAGGCACTACAATCTCCTGATTGATGTGAAACTCAAACAAACCACCTTTGGAAGAAACTTCTGAGAAGTACGAAGCATCGCCTTGTCCTTGTGAAACACCAAAAAAGCTGGTTTACGGGACAGAGCATGTAACTCCGCGACATGGCGAACAGACACGATCGCAAGGAGAAGGACCATTTTCCATGTCAACAAGCACAGAGGAATAGTAGCTAAGGACTCAAATGGACGGCGCTGAAGAACGCCTAAAACCAAGCGGGATTCTTGACGGCAGGACGAGTATGAGCAACACCCTGGAAGAAAACCAAGTCTGAACCTTAAGGGAACTCAAACTGAGGCCCGGATCCACACCGTCCTGCAAGAAAGCCAGGACCGTAGGCAGATCAAATTCCTGAGACAGGTCCTTGTCAGCACACAAAGATAGAAAGGTCGACCAGACACGATGGTAGGCCTTAGAAGAAACAGGTTTGCGGGCACTGAGCATCGTAGCCACCACACCAGAAGAAAAAACTTTCTACTTCTATATTAAGGATTCAATTTCCAAGCCTTCAAAGCTAGCCAATGAACATCCTCCTTCCACAGGTAAGCCTGTAGAAGAAGATCCAGACGGCAATGAAGCAGGAAACCAAGCCTGTCGAGGCCAGTATGGAGCAATCAGAATGAATGGACAATGCTCCAGTCGTAATTTCCGTAACACCCTGTGCAACATTGGGAGGGGAGGAAAAATGTGGCCAGAGGGAATAACCAAGCAATGGACATTACATCCACTGCCAGAGCTAGAGGGTCCCTCCATCAAGAGCAGAACCTCGGAACCTTCCTGTTGTGTCTTGTCACCATCATGTCGATGTAAGGAAGACCCCATTTCTGAACAATGAGGGTGAACAGCTCTGAATGCAGCTCCCACTCTCCTCTGTCCACTGTGTGTCGACTGAGGAAGTTCGCCATGACGTTGTCTAAGCCAGGAATGTGCACTGCGGATATGGCAGGAAAGTGTTCTTCTGCCCAGGACAAAATAGCCTTGGCCTCTAACCAAGCGGTAAGACTTCTTGTTCCACCCTGCTTGTTGATGTAATCCACGGCTGTGGCATTGTCGGTCTGGACAGTCTTCCAGCTGAGATGTCCAATGACGAAGGGCATGAAATATCGCCCGAAGCTCCTATATGTTGATAGGAAGGAGAGATTCCTCCGGAAACCACTGACCCGGAGCCCTCAGGCGACCCAGGACCGCTCCCCAGCTGGAGAGGCTGGCATCCATCATCACCGTGGTCCAGAAGGATACCAGGAAGGACTTGCCTTTCAGCAGATTGGAGAGGTCGAGCCACCATGACAAACTCCGTTCCACATGAAGAGGAAGGGACACTGACATCTTCAGAAGGTCTGGCTGACCCCTGCACACCTGGATCATGAACCTCTGGAGCTCCCTGGTGTGCGCCATGGCAAACGGGACTGCTTCTATGGTGGAGATGAATTTTCCCGCTAGAGAGGACAGCTTCTTGGCTGGAACTGGATCTTGAGAAAGAACCGCAGAAACCCTGTGGGCGATCTGGTGAGCTACCTCATCAGAGAGAAACAACATACTCTTCTGAGTGTGGAAGAGAAGGCCCAGGAAGACCAGACGCTGGGATGGGACAAGATCTGACTTGTGCAAGTTTATGATCTACCCGTGATGAGAGACAGCATGAATGCATTGCTGAACCTGCTCATGAAGTTCTGCAGAAGGGGCTTTCAGAAGCAGGTCGTTATGTATGGAATAACTCTGATGCTGTTCCGGTGGAAAAAGGACACTAAGGCTCCCAGGACACAGTTGAAAACTTGAGGAGCTGTCGTCAGACCAAATGGAAGAGCTGAGAACTGAAAATGTCCCCGGTCGCAGGCAAATCAGAGGTACTGCCGGCTCTCTAGATGAACGGCAATGTGTAAATACGCGTCCTGAAGATCCAGAGATTCAAGGAATTCCCCTGGGAACATGGCAGCAATCACCGTCCGTAGAGACTCCTGGTGAGAAGTCTGGATCACATAGAAATTGAGATTCTTTAAATTCAAAAATGGGATGACAGCCGCCGTCCTGCTTGGAGACCACAAAGAGGTCTGAGTAAAAACCCATACCTCTGCCCTGAACTGGAACCGGCTCTAGAACGTCCTTGTCCGGAAGAGCCTGAACAGGGCCATTGAACAGACAGCGTTTATCTGCGCCCTGAGGCGTATGAGAAGAAAAGACGCGAAAGGGATCCTGTACCCTTCCGTCACTACCTGTAAAACCCATGGGTCCATCACAGAATCCTCCCAAATGCTGTGATAGTGTCGCAGATGACCATCCACAGCAGAGTGTGGATCTGGGTTTGGTGAGTCATGCCGAAGAAGGCTTGGAAGCCTTGGGCTTGGAGGAGACCTTGGGCTTCCATTGCTGTTTGGGCTTGGAGGAGGTACGCGGAGCTGAAGGAACTGTCTAGTTTTCCAGATGTGTCTCATTTTGAAAGGAATGGAAATACCAATTACACTTAAGCAGCGTCTTCTTCCTGGGAACCAAGGGTAGAAGGGTACTCTTTCCCCCTGTGGCCTCACTGACCAGATCCTTAAGATCTGGCCCAAACAAGGAAATACCTTGAAAAGGTAAGGAAAGCAATGCTTTCTTGGAAGCAGTGTCAGCAAACCAGATCTTGATCCAAATAGCCTGCTGGCAACCACAGACATGGTGGAAACCCTAGCCACCAAAGGGATGGCATCAAATAAGGCAGCAGAAACAATGCTGTGCCTCAGAAATGTTGGCAAGAAGGCGCAACATATCCGAAGTAGAAGCACCCTGATGGACAGCCAGGGTGAGCTGTTCAGTCCAGACCACAATGGCCTGGTTTACTCATGCTGCAGCGAATGCTGGATGCATGGCAGAGCCAGCAGTGTCAAAGATGGACTTGAGGGAGACCTCAAGTTTCTTGTCAGACCAGTCCTTTAGAGCAGACGTATCCAATACCGGCAGGGCAGTAGACTTGGATAGCCTGGAGATAAGAGCATCCACCTTGGGAGGATAAACCCACTGAGCAAGCGCAGCCTCAGAAAAGGGATAAAGCTTGGCAAATTTCTTGGCGACACAAGGTTTCCTGTCCGGAGACTTCCACTCTTTGGACACAAGGCAGTCAAGAGTAGGGTTAGGTGGAAAGCAAGTAAAAGGCGTTTTAGGCTCCTGAAATACATCAGAAGGAACCTCAAGCACCAAGGGAATGTTTAAGGTATTTAAAACAGCCCTGATCAGGCCCTAAGCCGAGGGCTTACGATCAGCCTCAAAAGGGTCCCCAAAAAACTGAAAGGAGCCCACCGCAGAGCATTCCTCTACATTTGAGCTCACCAGCAGTTCCTCCTCAGTGGAATCTGATATGTCAGGTACTCACTGAGGTTTTGGCAGGGAAGACCTGACGAAGGAGGGGGGTCTGCCAAGAATGAAAGACCCCCTGTAACTGGGATGGAAAGAGTTGCAATGTGAACCTAAGGTCCCTAGTAGCAGCCTTGAACTCTTGCACCCAAACTGGCTCTAATGCATGGCTGGAGGTCCCTGGTATACTCTCAGGGACATCAGAACATGCTGGGCATTAATGATCTGAGAATTCTCCAGGTAACCCTGAATGACAGGAAGAGCAATGTGCAATGGGGGATACAGAGACCCCAGCATCCTTAGTCTTAGGTCTGGCCCCAAGCTCCAGCGGTACAGACTGTCTCAGTGTCAAATAACCTTACTGTATAAGAAATCACCCAATTACAGTGTGTATGATTAAAGTTTCACCCCAGAAACTGCTAAAATAAACTTATCTGGTAGGCAAAGGGTTAATCAGCAGAGGAGAGAAGGAGAGTCCAAGCCCTGCATAGGATACGTGTTCTGGAAATAGCACAAAATGGCTGCTGCGGCAGGAGCCAATCAGAAACGAGCGTGCGAAGCAAGCGCTCATGGGAAATGTAGTTTTCACAGAAAAGTACCCCAAACAGTGCCCCCGGAGCCCCCCAACACACTAGAAACATGAAGGGGATGATAGAGCAGGGGCAGACAAGTAAAATGAAGTCGCTAGGTTAAACGGCTGCAGAGATACGTCCCAAACTGTACAGTCCTATAGAAGTGAATGGAGCAATGGCGCCTATGCGGTAAAGCGTGCCTTTACTCAAATTTTACAAAATTGAAAGTGTAAAACTAAAAGACATGAAACATCACTATAACATGTTCGGATACCCAAAAAACAATGAACCAGTAGGAAGAGAGTTAGAACCCCGCAAAAAATGGAAATCAGTAGCTAAAGGGTTAATTGTCAAATAAACCTGTGCCAAACACCCAACAGACATACAGATAGACCCAATGAGTGCAGGAGTGTACAATAGGAACTCCAAATTAAAAAAACCCTGTGCGGAGGGGCACTGTGGGACAAGTGGACCTGCAGCACTCAAAGGGTAGCTCACCTTTCCTGCAGATCTTGTGTCTTCAGATTACCATGTTTAAAGAAGAAACCTCGGGGGGTGACTCCTGAAGAAAGAACTTGTAGCCAAGATTTTCCCCCAGGGCTTAAGGTCCACAAAAAGCACCTGGATACTGAGCTAGCCACATCTAAGGGCATTGTCAGTTATGGTAATCCGCCTAATGGTGGTATTCCATTTCGAACAGAAAAATAAAAAACTTCTAAAGCTATAGCAGAACTGTTCTCTTGCCTGCGTTATCTTCACCAAGGAACAAATCCTTCTGGAGCTGGTTGGCTAGATGCAGCCAGGGAGGGAAGGTAAGCTCCACCCCCTGCAATCAATTCTAGAATTGTTCCTGCCTACTTAAAGGGGTGGATTGCCTACCCAGAGTTACCAGTAACCTGTATTGGACGACAGAGACATCAGTATAAGGGGGTGTCAATCTGTCAACTCCTCAATCCCTTGGCTGCAGGGGAAATTAAAGGTTTATGCTTTGCAATGCATTACATCATCCTCTGGCACTCAAAGGGTTAACATGCCCAAGACAGTTGGAGTTAAAGCAATACTTTAAAGACCTCTTTAACATTCAAGGAGTTAAATGCCACATTAAAATCCATGGTGAATCCCCAAATATAATACCAGCCAACTTCCTGCCTCCATAAACAGGATACTTTATGTTGGAATGGTTTGTATATTTCTTGATTAGGCAGGATAAAGCTCACTAAAATGATTATCTCGCCAAATATTTTATTTTTCTTTAATGTCATCCAATTCAGATCCCCCTTTTGTATATTACAATTTTACCACTCCTTAATTCTTTTATTTAGTAATTTAGAAAACCATATTGTTCCACTGTCTATTGAGACAATCAGGGAGTTCCTGATTTATGGTCCTACTATTGAGTGGCAACCTTCGTTAAACTTATGGAATGCACCCACATTTATCCTATTAGAGTGGGTATAGTGTATAAAGTTATTTGATCCCAGTGTAGCCTTATATCATATCTGTTGGTACAACCCATCTAGCCTGTACTGAGAATATTGTTCCAAGACATCTACTCTCCTTTTGGAACAAAACTGCTCCTATTCATTTACTTCTTATCCTTCCCCACTTGTAGACAATCCTGACTTTCCTCTGGGCCAACGAAGTGGTTCATTTGGGATATGGTATGCCATGAATGATCGCACTTTGGAGAGACATCTCAGATGCAGCAATAATTCCATTTGAGTATCTCGTACCTGACAAAAACCTCCTGGCAGACCAGCTTTGGCAATACTTCCAGGTCAGTCATTACCTACAGAATATTCGCTCTTCATGTTACACACACATGGACACTACCCCTTAGAGACCTTTTTTGTAACCCTTCCATCCACACACACTCACTTGCCAAGTGGTTTAAGCCCCTTGCCAGTTTGGCCCCACCAATAAACCCTCTTATCTCTTAGAGTGGGAAGGCAAACTTAATATTTCATTGACGGTTCTTCAATGGCTCCATATCAATAAAAAATTGTTATATTTATCTCTCATGTTGCTACAAAGGTGTGTAACTATGAAATATTCACTAAATGTTACCACCTTTTACAACTGTCATCTAAATTCTCCCTTACTCTCTCCTCATCATGTTGGAGTTGTGGTGCCTCTGTGGGAACTATGCCCCATTTCTGGTAGACTTGCCCAGAGATTTCTCCTTTCTGGGATGCAGTGACTTCACATACAAGTCCCATCCTAGGGGTTCCTGTCTCCAAACCGCTACTGACAACTCTTTTTGCCCAGTACATCACATAGGTAATTATAAAAACCTCTCACCTATTTTTACATCTCTCAAACATAGCCAAGTCACTAGTTTACTTACACTGAAAGTCTGCCTTTTCTCCTTCTGTATCTCAAAGGACAACTAAGGTGTCCTCTATTAATTCAATGCAAAAGAAGGCTAGGATATGGGGCCCTTGGCAAGCTTGCTCTCCCTATTGTGAGTGATTCTCTCCTTACAGTTTGCATTTGACTCTGTGGGGGCACCATCCCCAGCTTCTCCTCTTTATCTCTTTATCTCTTCCTACTACTCACTTTTCTTACTTTGTATCCATTGAGATCTAGCCTCTCTTCTCCTTTCCTCCTTCTCTCCCCTTCGCCTTTACCACTTCAATTAATAGACATGGATGTGGTGAGGGTTCACCCAGATTAATATGCTTTTTCTTCACCCCGGACCACACTTGAGTATTCTATGCATGGATATATTAATGTAATGTTGTCAGAACATTGAGCTGTTACCTGGAACCCTACACTTCATGCTATGCTTGTCTAATTTACTTTATTACTTACTAGTTGAACAGCCGGTGTACATGGGCCAAAGTGCCAGGCAGCAACGGTCGCGGTGCAGTCATGCGCAGTAGAGACTGCCTGCGCAGCAGCTGATAATGGAGCAGGGAGCTCTGAATTCAGTCTGTCTGAATTTGGAGCGCCCCGCTTCACTATCAGCTGCAGCGCGGGCAATCTCTATTGCACATGACTGCAGTGCACGTAGCAATCTGTACTGCACTGCGCATGTCAGCTTCTGACAAACATACGTTAGCGAATTATTATATAGGATTTGTCTTTATTGTGAGTGTCATATCAGTTCTGTATTTCTCTACTTGACACAAACAGTAACCCCTCTCTTGAATGCAGTGGCCCAAAAGGGTGCCATCAGCAGACCTTTCCTACGAGTTACGTGAGAGTTTGTAAGGATCATCATACTCTACCCACAGGGGGCACCAGCTGATAATATTGGGATGTTGCTCATGTAGTCCTGAGCATCAGACATACCCCATGAAGATTGGTGGTGAAAAGCAGGAGATGGATGACTTTATAGCTTGAGGGATATAAATGTAGCAGGAGCTCATATAAAAAAGCCTTTAAGAGGAATGCGCTGTTCCAAGCACAGCAATGTATTAATTGCTAAAGTAAATACTGCAGGATGCTGCACACTGATTATGTGCAAATCCTTATCATTAGAACACAATCCTAATTAAACATGCTTGTGTCGCTGCCTAGCAACATCAACTGTTACAAGTAGCAAGTCACTTTCCTCCTGTAAAACAATGCTGTAAACATTCATTAATTCCCACTTGTAAATGTGTTTCCCTTCATGTAAGGTAGAGGGAGGACACACACGCACACATAAATATTAACCAACTAAAAGAAGTTATAAATAGCCAAAATATGAGATAACAGCCCACAATAACAACCTGAGACTTGGCACATGATTATGTACAGTTATAATCTTTGTTCACATGAGCTACTTTAATGCAGCATTATTAATACTGCGTTAAACTCACTCTTATGAGACAAACTGCCCCAGTGGTGCTGGTCTGACAAGGGAGTTTCATGTTGTGTTACGCCCCCCTTACACAGCATATTGCAAACTGGATGCACTCGTGCTGGGAACATCAATGTTTCAACAAGCCTTAATGGATATATGTATAAAAGCAAAACTGGAGAAGAATAGGGGCACACCAACTAATACAGTATTTACAATTATCAGATGTATCAGGTTTGCTAGAATATTGCGAGTCAGTAAGCATATACTTCACTCTAGTATGCTTCTCATGCTTAAACATCTAGTCTTACTTATGTTCTGAAGGGATGGGCACTCTTGCCTTTCCAGGGAGCCATTTCCCACAGAAATCTTGATGTAAGTATCCAGAAATGTCTTTAAATGGGCTGAGATAAGATAACATTTTTGAAAACAGGCACAGTGGGCATAAATAACTATATATTAACTGATGCTGGCTCTTATTTCTCATTATAAACAAAAATAAATAAATGCTCTCAGAACAGTTTACAGACCTTAAAAAGCAAGTTTTAGATTATATTTTAGGGATCTAACGTATGAATAATACATTTTAACACAGCTGTAAAGTACATAATATTAAAGTTATATCAACCCATTTCATTTTTCGTTCTTAGTGTTCGTTTACATGTATATGACCCAGATCATTTCTTGGTTTTAGTGGTTCTTTAAGTCCCAAGGTTTGACTTTAAATACTGAAGCAAAAAGAAAGTATGTAGTGGAGCAGGCATGGTCTAGGCAAGCAGCGATGGAAATAAAACAGGCTGGGCTCAGAGTAGTGGAGTGCAGTCAGGAAAAGGAGAGAGCCAAGACAAAGTCTGGGCAAACAGAAAAATCAGCAGGAAGAAGAGACACAAAGAAGTGAGAAAGAGGAATTAAACAGCCCTCGAAACCTGGGCAATCGATTAGTCTAAGGTCTTGGTTGCTAATTCTCAGAGTACATGACTAGAAACACAGTTCAAGACCCAGTAACTTTTTTTTTGTTTACCAGTTTGTTTACCATCACTGACTACCAAGTTGTTCAGCAATTATTAGGCATCAGTACAAGAGAACATATAGAAACGGGCTCTCTGATTGTCTCATAAGAGAGATGAAGGGATTCATTCCTCAGCTGAGAAAACACGCTGTGTTCAGGGCTGGACATTTCCACTGCTGTGTGGCTAGTTTAAACATCAAAATAATAATAAAAAAAAAAAAACAAAAAAAAAATTATATATATATATATATATATATATATCCTGTTCTACTTATGACTGTTTAGAGACTTGTTACAAGCCAGCACTTAGAAGAACTGAGGCACAGCTCTGGTGAGTTGAACATTACTTTCTTCACACTATGATTTGTGCCACCTTTACCTCTTTCTATCCTGAGGATTATCGAAACAGCAGTCCAACAACAGCTGGGGATTGCAGGTTGTCCATTCCTGGTTTAATAACTCATTCAAAGCAGTGGCAAATAAACTGATCCATCATGGAAAATAAACATTGTGCTTTGGAGTAAAGACAGATGTTTAAGATTTATCTGGTTCTTACAGCTACTCAGCTGCATATAATAATGGTATCAATCAACCCACTAATGCTGTATTTGGAAGAAAGTGGCCTATTTCAAGGCATTTAATCACATCTGTCCAATATCATTCTTTAGTGGAAGTGCAGAAAGAAACAATAAAGTCAATTTGGTCTACAAAAACAGCCAGTTCAATTAAAAAAAAAAAAAAAAAGTACTCAAAAAGAGAAAATGTGTTCTATGTTTTTGATATTTCTTTTCAAACCTGATTTTTGCTGGATTTCCTGACAATAAAAAGCAGGTTGAAATTGGGGTAAAATGGTAAATTACACTCATTATGTATGGAAGAAAAATTAGTCAACAGTGGTTGAAAAAATAGACTGCAAAGTGATAAAGACTAATCTATAAGGGGAAGTTCAGGCACAGAAAAATGTATTATTGAAGAGAAAAGTGCTCCTCAGTAATATTCAGGGAAGAATCAGCAAAAGCTTTGAGGTATAGATATGCCTTCCGTATGGGTAGCAACACAACATATTACCTTCTGGCACTCAAAGGGTTAAAATTCTACATGTTATCGTGTCCTGAGGACTGGAGCCAAGTGTCGCTGCTCTAAGTATTCCAGATATACATGCTATTGGATACAAATGATAACCAAATAGGAGCTTCATTTTAATATGACCTACAGCACAAGCTCAAAACAAATTACTTTATAATGACGTTTTGGGTTCTATTGTATTCCTTTCTAAAGTAAATTAGATCCTCTTTATCATGCATGTGTATCACAAAATTGTCAATAATACACATTAATAATTATTATAATATACAAGCATTCTAAAAACCACCTGTACTATTGTTTCCACTATGAATACATTGGGTGCAAACAAACCATTTACCACGGAAAGGCATATAAACTAAACCTGTTTCTAATATTTATGCTACTGGTCTCTAATTAGCCAACATAAAAGTGTCACAGTGATAATGAATGTATGATGGATTGGTGGAGGTTATAAAAAAGGAAAGTGCTTGTAGTTTATGTCAGCATTACGGAAAGGAAAAGTGTATAATGTTTCAGGGGGCTTGCCCTCTTCATCGGGTACACAAACAATATATTATGTACTACTTGTTTCCATATTGATTTGTTGACTTTGGTTATATGCCTATCCCTGTAAGCGAATGGGACAAGCGCCATGAACCAGGCTATTATGCTTCAGGGTACTGAACCTTTGAAAACCCCTTGGACTGTAACAGAACAAATCACTCAAAAGGACTATATTTTTATTGGTCAGATCTTGCCATCTCTGACTGCCTGGCAGTGATAGGATGCATTATGCCAGCAGCCAATCTCATGCCATGACCACTAGGCAATTACGAGTACAGGATGCAGTCACTGATTGGCTGATGGCAGAAACAATGTACATCTCAGCTCTGAGTTCACTTCCTTGTCAGTCAGATGCAGGACAGCTGCTAATGAGCAGGGTCTGATTCAAGTGAAATATAAGACTGGGTGTACATATTGTAGTTGATTCTAATCTGTTTCAATGGTCAAACACCCGCAGTGCTCACAATCTATAGCAGTAGTAATGACCCACAGAGGTAGCACTAGAAATTCTGATTGAGTTTATTTATAAACTGTAAGATTTGCCAGTCATGTGTAGAGTGGGTACACACAAAATAATCTCAGCAGTGTGTGGGATACACTTATAATTTCATACTAACCGAATATGACAATTATAATGCCAGACGTTATGGGTTTCCTTGGGCCATTTGTTTGTGACATGAAGCGAGGCTTCCTGTATCTCCCTCTAACACAACATGGAGACTGACACATAACTTACATAGAATTGAAATGACATGGAAATCAAGGTGACCAAACACCATAGATCCTATTCAGTAAACTAAACAAGTGCAATTCCTGAACAAACCAATAGTCACACAGGTAAGAAATGAAAATTTCAAGTGCCTTAAAATGGGATTTTAACCCTTTCAATGCTAGAGAGGTCACCAGAGTATTCAGGGATTAAAATCCAGATTTAAAGCGATCGTAATGTTTTACAAACAAAGCAGCTCCGATTAATCTTCATTGTATTTTGGCCATGGAGAGTGCTATTTCAATACTGTCAGAGTTGTAGTTCAAAAGTAATTGAATGATAAAGTATCCCACTCCCATCCCTTTTACGTAGTGTAAGCCACCTCCCCTCAGATGTGGAATCTGGTCCTGGGACCGGACAGCTCACAGCAAGGGAGAATCTTCTTACTGTGAACATAAGGAAAACCCTGCCCCCCTTGACAGGTTTTTCCTTATGCTCACTGAAGTGTCCCTCTCTATGATCCATCCGGACAGTCTTGCTTCTCAGAGGTGAGCAGTGTTACATCAATAAAAGGGGCGGGAGGAGGATACTTTATCAATTACTCTTGAACTACAACTCTGACAGTATTGAAATAACACTCTCCATGGCCCAAATACTATGAAGAGTAATTGGAGCTGTTTTTTTGTGAAACATTACTATCCCTTTAAAGCAAAGGGAGTGTTGAGAAATGTCATTTTCCACCTATGATGCAATTGGTTTTCTCCAGGATTGCACCGCTTCAGCTTACTGAAATTCACCTCATGGTTGCATATCAGCAGTATGTTGGCAACTTGTAATTCTTCAGTTGTCTTTGAACTACAACTCCTGTCATCCCCAGCTGGCAAGAGGAGACTTGTACTCCCAGTCACAGTTAGTAAGCCACAGGTCATACAACTCTGGTGTCAGTGCTGGATTTAAATCCCAGGCGTCCCTAGGCAAGGCACCCATGGTCACACCCCCATTCATCACATGATGGTCCATAACAAGCAAGGATTAAAAAAACAAAAACAAAAAAAAAACTTTAACCCCTTGGTAGCTTGAGAGATTTCCATGCATCTTTGAAATGCACTGGCGATCGCTCTGACATCCAATGGGTTAAATAATAGCTTGTAATGAAGTATCAAACTGCAGAGACATTGAGATTGCTCTGGCCACACCCACAATTCATAATGTAGGTGTTGCCTGCAGAGTTTAGGGATGGACCCGTCAAAATTTGGACCCTGGGCAGTTGTCTGTTCTGCCTAATGGGAAACCCACCCCAGTCTGGTGTAGAAAACAAAGATTTACATTTTATCTAATGAAACTAGTGTAAAAGTCCGTGTACACAAGCCAAGGTCCGGGTAATGTTAACCCTTTGAGTGCCAGACGCGTACGCAATGCATTGCTTTGCAATGTGTTGCGTACCCCTCTGGCACTCAAAGGCAGGGCTTAAAAGTTGAAGTCCTTTGCTACTAGCCAGACCTGAAAAGTTACTCGCCACCACAAGCCATAGCATACCCACCAGGGCTGAATTTCTACTCGCCAGGGCTAAATTTTTGCTCGCCATTGGCTAGTGGTGAGGGGAAATTTTGAGCCCTGCTCAAAGGGTTAAGAGGCCGGTCCTGCTCTGCGTACTACCGCCACCTCACTGCCCCATACGGTGCAGTCATGTGCCGCAGAGACTGCCAGAACACACAGAATGCTCCCAGCATTCCATGCATTCAGGCAATCTCTACTGCACATGACTGCATCGGACATCTGACCTTTTATATTATAGGATATCCTGTAGTTACTCACATTTCAGAGTATTAAAAGCCAGCTCATATGCCCAGCGCTGAGCTCTTTCATCTTTAAAGTCAGGTACGGACAGCCCTTGATCACTGCCATACTTCACAAGGATTCTGTCAGGAGGCTTCTTCATGTGGATGCCTTGGAAGAGTGTTGCGGAGTCCATGAATACCTGATCTGGATAATTTACCTTCCCTTTCAGACAGGAGGGACGCCTTACCAAGGACTCTTTTTCTTTCTTTTTATAGTTGTACATTTTTTTCTTGATATCAAATGTTTACCAAGGAAAAAGATGTAAAGGATGCCACTGCCTGAGAATAAAGTAAACACATAATTAATGCATGATCTCTTCATTAGGATCATTATAATCACCAACATATTGTACCGCACTAAATACAAACTAAACTAAATACAAACTAATACATACATTTATCTGCATTGCAATGTGTACCCCTCTGGAACTCAGAGGGTTAAAGTGGACATGGTACCTTGGATTAAATTGGTATATTTAAATATATCATTCAGTATTGCATATGGAACAGGTTAGCTAAAAAGTCAGCAGATGTATTATTTGGTAAATAATATACTATTAGCCCTCAATGCAACATAGGCATTAACACTTTGAGTGCCAAAGCATTGCATACCCCTCTGGCACTCAAAGAGTTAATGACCATACCATGCTGTACGTAAACATCACATTCCAGAAATAAAGCAAATATCTCCTAAACCATGCATCTGTTTATATTTTGGGTAGAATGATACATAAGTAGTAATGAATTAAGTTGTCAAATATGCAAACGTAATTCAAGGTGACAGTTCCCCAGTGGCTAGATATTTTAAGAAATGCCATCAGAGTAAACTGAACAATTTTCATTGTTGGGGTTTGGAACAAGTACCCCTTGGTATTAGAGGGGGTGGTATTAGAGGGGGTGACCTAGTACAGGCCCTGCTCAAAAAAGAGTGTGAATGGATTTTTTATTTAGCCACGTTACATCTTGATGGCATGAATGAAACTCTTAAATTTTGGAGTTTTCATATAATGACGCCACTTTTTTTTAACTACTAGGTTCCGATACTGGTATCGGTATCGGTGCCGATACCAGCATTTGCGTGAGTACTTGTACTCGCGCAAATGCGGCCTATGCCAGCACCGATACCCGGTGTCAGGGTCGGTGCTGCAGTGAGGGAGCCCAGGGAGCTGCTCACAATGCTCCCCAGTTGCCTCTCTCCCTCCTGTAGCGTCAGAGCATTGCCGCGGGTTACCATGGCAACACTCCGACTGACTTCTGCCGGGGCTCGCGAGAGAACAGCGAGCACCCGGCAGAGGAGGGTAAGGGAGGCAAGATGGGGCATTAAGCGGGTGGTGAAAGAGGCAGAGAGGGGGGCCAAGAGGGAGAAAGAGGCAAAAGGGACTAAGAAAAAAAAAAAAGGCAAAAGGAGGAAAGATCAGGCGACAAAAGTAGGGGGAACAAGAAGAGGCAAAAGGAGGGGGGGATCAGGAGGGGGAGAGAGAGGCAAAAGAGTGGGATCAAGAGTCAAGGAGGGGGACAAAGGGGGATCAAAACGGAGAGAGAAAGCCAAGGCAAAAGGAGGGAGCTCAAGAGGGGGAGAATGAAGTAAAAGGCAGGAATCAAGAGGGGGAAAAAGAGGCAAAAGGGGACAGTCAAGAGGTGGTGTGTGTGTATATTTCAAGTACTCACCAATACTTTTTATTGCGGTCATTGGCCAGTACCTAAAGCGCATATTATATATATATATATATATATATATATATATATATATATATATATATATATATATGCGCTTTAAGTACTTGGAAAACTGGCAAATGACCGCAAAAAAAAAAAAGTATCGGTGAGTACTTCAAAAAAAGTATCGGTACTCGGTCTTAAAAAAAGTGGTATCGGTGCATCTCTAGTTTTTATTCCAATATTTGTTTATACACTCTCACTACCGTGAAACATAATATAGATGTCACAATTATTGTTTTACGTAGCTGCAGACCTTTACTCGTAGCACATGTGGGGAATTTAAGAGTGCCACTTCACGTAGGCTCTGTTTTTGTTTTTTTTGTTTTTTTATCGATCTCTACATATATACTTTGACACCCCAACGTGTTTTTTTTTTTTTTCTCATTTTTCAAAGCTTTATTAAGAGTAAACATGTGATACATAGCAGACAGGAAGCTAAAATTAAGCTCTACACAATTGTCAGAATGAAGATACAGAAATATTACATAGATGAAGATACATAGTATAACGTACAATAAAGATCTGAGTGTGAATAAAATGAGCAAGAAAGATCTGTTACAGAACATAATCACACTAATAGTTATCAGTCATTACAAGGGCAAGTAATTAGCAAAAGAGTTTCTCAAACAGGTATTTCAATCAGGTACATCTGACAATTTAAAACTGTGAAAGAATGCAGCAAATACTGGGAAAACTACAAATCCTGATCTCAGCCTGTGAGAATCAGTATCGAGTACTGGTACAGTATGTGGATTTAGCAGAAAAATAAGCTAAAGGGAGCAGAAATTGAGCCATATACTGGATAGAAAAACTGATGGGCCAAGCCCGCAGTAGTGTCCTAACGCAGGGAACCTGCAAGGCATGGGAGGGGGAGGGGTAGTAAAATTATTAGCGTAAGACGGACACAAAAGAACAAGCCATATGGGCCAACAATTAAAGTACATCATAGAGTGTATATAGAATCACAGACCTAAACTGCACTAGTTCAAGGGAATAGTAGTAGAGATAAAACAGACAGCTAGCTGATTAGATAGAGGCTACTGCTAGATTAGAGTCTGCAGTAAACACCAAGCGCATAGGAGTTGTAAGGCAGGGGGCTAACAATATATAGCAATGTACAGGCCAGTGAGTATAAGCAATACCATACCAGGAGCCTAAGGCAATAACAGTGGCTCAGCCTCCATGAGGGATGAGATGAATGGATAATATAGCTAAATATCAAGTGTAATATGAACCTGTGCATAGGGGAGTAACCGCCTCTTCAAAATGTTTGGCTAGAGTCACCGGAGCCGATTCCGACCCGTGCGCTGGATCGGAAGCGGCACCGGCAAGTCCACGATTACCAGAAACAAACACTGAACATTTCAGATCAAGCATGGGTAACATTTAGGATTCCAGAATGCATAAACATAACATTTCCACCAGGAACAAAACAATAAAAGAATCTATCACTCAAAACAATACTTGACAATTCAGGATAATGTCACAAACATTAAAGAGCAATCCTTTGTACATCAGACTAATCTCAGGGTCCATATAAAACATCTCTGATGCCCTAAGGACAGCGGTAGGCGTTATAAATGGGCATAATACCCTCTAGAAAAAAGAAAAAGGGAGGCAAATATCATTGAGTGCCCTATGAATAAAAAGTGAAAAACTAAGCATAACCACACAAAGCAGTCCGAGGACACCAGAGATGGGACAGTATTCAGAATCCCATAAGCTGAGCACCAGCTGCAGAGCTGGGTAATGTCTCACACATACCAATCCTTTGTAGAACATACTAATCTCTGGTTCTACATATAGCATCTCTGATGACCCAAGGACAGAGTGAGGTTGCGTAGATGGGCATAACACCCTCTAGAAAAAAGGATAGGGGAGGCAAGTTACGTTGAGCCCCCATGACTAAAAAGCAAAAACTAACCATAACCACACCAAGAGGTCTGAGGCCACCAGATATGTGACAGTATTTAGAATCCCAGAAGCTGAATAATAGCTGTAATGCTGGGTCATAAGCAATACCAAAAGTCTCACATATAAGTAGTTGGATAGTGGAAACCCGAAGATCCGACTTTAGCAATACCTTTGAAATATCACAGCACCACCCAAACCATCAAACTACTTTCTCCCCTAAATATAACACCCCTCAAACATACAGACACTCTTCCATATAGCAAATAGGGTGGCAAAACCAGGGCTGACCCCTCGGGCGCAAAGGGGACCGCCCATGGAATCATGAGGCAGATAGTAAGTTCAGGAGAGCGTCCAGCCCCACACACAAGGGGGTATAAAGTCTGCATACTTCTAGGTACATTGAGTTGCTTCAACCGAACTAGGATTAGACATCCACGTCAAGCAAAAAATAAACAGGAAGGGTAGGATACTTCGGCTCCGTCCGAACACCTAAGAAAGCTAAGGACCCCACACAGAGATACATGATCCACGTAGCAAACCCAAGGAAACAGTTCAGGATGTCATGGAAAGGGCCCATAGCAGGACCAGGAAAATATGCCCCACAGCAAACAGATGAAAACTATAGGATAGGTAGTCTGACCATACCTCACCTTTAAAAAGGGACACACATGAAAAATGCATACTACAGGGTTGCTTTGATTTTGGTGCACTCCTAAAATATGCCTATTTCCTATGTGTCCCTTTTTAAAGGTGAGGTATGGTCAGCCTAAGGATAGGATATGAGAAAGCTCTGATGGACTCAGACGTGTGTTGCAACTTGGATCCCTGGGTCCCAGGGTGAGGCGACCCATCCAAACTCTGTAATTCCTAGGCTGAAAGGCAAAAGAGCACACTCCTCCTACAGTATCAAACCATCATAACACAGCAACCGTGGAGTAGCCATCTCATCCCTTAGGTTGTCTGAAAGAATAAAATCTGAAGCAATCTTCAACTCTTTCCCAGAAACAGGTACAGATAGGTCATTAACAGGCAAAACACTTCCCCTTCCCCAATGATTCATGTCAGGAGCGTTACCCATAAGGTGATTGGCGGCCTCATCTGGTCGGCACAGCATGCACCCAAGCGCGCACAATGGGATGCCACTGCGTCCAGTCCTCGCTCCAGGGTCGAGAGCGGCTGACTCAGATGCCCGTAATCTGATTGTATATCCACCATCGCCTCTTGAACGGAGGCTCTGACTTCCACAACCAAGGCCCTGAGGTCCTCTTTGGTTGCCAGTTGCAAAATGTCCTCCTTCAACAAAGGAGCTCCAACCTCCATATTACTCCACCACGGCATAAGGACCATGTGGCGCAGCAATAGAGAGTCTGTAAATTCAGCTTCTCCTGTCTTATATTGAAGCTTGTTTCTCAATATAACTATCCAGGACAGAACAGAGATCGCCATAAAGAAAGCAGTAGAAACAAGCAGTTTAATAGCTGCTATGCTATAAAAACAGTATATCGGCCTCAGGGCTGATCAAAACACGTCTATCTTTAGCTGTTCGCTCCGCCCCCCCCCCCCCAAACGTGCTTTTTAATGCATTTATTTAACCCCTTAAGGACTGGCCATGCACACACCCGGCGGTCACTTAAGGACCACGGGGCATTTTTTTTTTAATCTGATTCCGGACTCCCCGCGCGGCTGCACGCCATTCGGGGAGCCCTGAATTCCATGACGTACATGTACATCCTTGGTCCTTTAGGGACCGCACCCTCATGACGTACATTTTTTCAGTTATGTGATTGTGATCAGAGGCCACTTATCTAATATACAGAAAGGTGGCTATCTTTTCTCAGCCCATTTTAAATGTAATCCTGAATAATTAATGGGAGCCTTGAAAAAAGCAAGAATGTCTGCTCCCTCTGTGCACATGTAAAACTAGATTTTAGGCCTCAGGAAAAAAAGATAATTTTTGCAGATGCTAGCATGAAATACAGGGTATTTAAGTAATTATAATCTCAGTTCATTTTCAGGTGTTTATTTTCCTTTAATAAGCCTTTCAATTAAAGGGATAGTAATACTTCATTTTATCTTTATTTTGTTTTGTAGGCATTAAAAAAACATGAAGAACAATGTAAGTCTTATCTCTCAAACCTTTATGGTTTAAGAGATATTCACAAGCAAAATTCCCCTCCCGCCCATTTTACCTAGTGTAAGCCATCTCTTCTCAGATGTGGAATGCAGTCCATAGACCAGACAGATAACAGCAGGGGACAATATTCTTCCTATGAGAACAATGAAAGCACTGCCCCCCATGACAAGTTTTTCAGGTTTTTCCCTTATCTTAACTGAAGATTGTCCCTTTCTGCAATCTACCTGGGCACCTCCCTTCTGCTCTGGCTGAGCAGTGTTACATCAGTAAAAGGGGTGGGAGGGGGATACTTTGTCATTTAATTACTCGAACTACAACTCTGACAGAATTGAAATAACACTCTCCAAAGTCCAAATACTATGATGATTAATTAGAGCTACTTTTATTATGAAACATTACTATCCCTTTAACTAATCTTTGCACAAACAGGGAAATCCTAAAGAAGGGTCTGTTACGCACCTCTGAGGAAAGGGGTGGGAACAACTGCTTTAAACAATCAGGATTGACCCTTACTGACCGGTGATAGTCCTGGCACGTCATGGTTTTTGTGATCACAGCACTCCTGCAGGAGCCTCTCTCTCTCTGCGAGCCCACGTGTACTGGCTCTCTGAATTACCTTAAGGGCAATTTAACACCAGGACGCCAGACATTCAGGGGTTAATAATACAGGATATACGGGGGCACTTTTTTTACATGCACAGTTATTCTGATGCAGATTCCCATTGATTTAAATGAGATTTTTAAGCTGATGTTTAATGCAGAGAGGTCTCCAATGCATTGTAATGCATTCAGTGGTTTAAAGGGATAGTAATACTTAAAATGTAAAAAAAAATATGTTGTAGGGTTTATTCCCCTGAGTAAAACAAGGGAACTCCCACTGCTGAAAGGTGTTTCATTCAAAAGTTATTAATTTTCAAAGTTGAATTTTTTAGGTGCAATATCACAGTGGCCTGA
Organism: Rhinophrynus dorsalis; assembly: GCA_037306005.1. NCBI lineage: Eukaryota > Metazoa > Chordata > Amphibia > Anura > Rhinophrynidae > Rhinophrynus > Rhinophrynus dorsalis. Next base: position 89,003,540 of record CM074718.1, on the reverse strand, counting down.
AATTGTACTGTGGTGCTGTTGCTACACGATCCTATGTACAGCTCTGGTCAATTGACCATAAATCTCCATAGGATGGGGTAGCAACAGTGCCACTGTACAATTTCAGGCCACTGTGATATTGCACCTAAAAAATTCAACTTTGAAAATTAATAACTTTTGAATGAAACACCTTTCAGCAGTGGGAGTACTCTTGTTTTACTCAGGGGGATAAACCCTACAACATATTTTTTTTTACATTTTAAGTATTACTATCCCTTTAAACTTTGCATGCCAGAGAGTGCCCAATATACCACAAACCCCTTCTGCACTCAAAGGGTTAACCCTTTCATTGACTTTCTCCGCATGGTGCAGTTGATCTGCCACCTGACCAGTGAGTTGGTGAGATATCTCAGTTGGTTAATGCGCCAGTTGTAGAATCTGTTGAAACCACAAATCACCCTTCTGATGAAGTTAAAATGAGTAAGTAAAGAGGAGACAATCTCAGTGCATCTTTCCTGATAAAAGACCTAAAAAATTGTTCCACTTTTACATATGTGTTACAGTTGTTTTGTGACTTTAGTGCCATGATACACAGACAAAGTAAACACCATACGTTTTCCCTTTGGTAATAAAAATATGTTTAATGAATTGAATCACTGACTTAAAATAAATTAGAAACAGCATGCACTAGTCAGGGTTCAGCAAATAGTCAGATTTGTGAGACCTCCTTTAATTAATGTTATTTTTCAAGTCAAGACTCCCACATAGAGATAAAAAGACAATCCAGTGGATAGAGTGAGGAGGTGTTTATATGGGGAATGAAGCATAGCACCAGTGGGAGGTCTGAACTTTTCCCATAACGGACCATATAACCCACTTCACATCACACTGCACCTTGGGCTTCTTCTACTGAGACAAAGCAATAAGAGATGGCTTACTGAACCCTTTGAGTGCCAGAGGAGTGCGGCAATGGTTTCCGTACCCCTCTGGCACTCAAAGGGTTAACTTGAAGTGTCACGATTAATCTGATTTCCAGTTCAAGCAACTGTCAGGGCTGCTAGGCCTGTTGAGTATAAAATAAGGTGAAATTTGCTCACCAATATTTGTTTTTCCTCTGTGTCCTTCCACGGCATACTGTGGGTTTTGGCTCCTCCTTCAAGCAGGTAGGACCAATTGAAAATTCTTTAAATGTTGCTGACTTCCTCCCTCCAGTAGTTATACAGTTGTCCAAGCTACGAGACAGAAGATGTCAGTAATAGCCAGAGAATAATAATGTATGACAGACAATATATATTAAATGTTTTGAAACAATACCATACCAAAAAGACCAGATAGGGATGGTTGCCATGGAAGGACACAGAGGAAATACAAATATCGGTGAGTAAATTTCACCTTTTCCTCTGTGTCCAATCCATGGCATACCGTGGGACTTACCAAAGCAATACCCAGAAGAGAGGGAAGGGCTGAGTCAAACTCAAAGGGATGGTTGCTTCCAGCACCTTCCGTCCAAACTTAGCATCCTCAGAAGCCTGGACATCCAGCCTGTAATGTTTGACAAAGGTGGAAACCGATGCCCAGGTAGCAACACGGCAGATTTCAGCAGGAGTAGCTGCGGCTTTATATGCCCATGAGGTAGCCATATAGCTCTAGTGGAATGGGCTTTAATACCTTCAGGAGGCTGAAGGTCTGCTGACTCAAATGCAAGAGTTATACAGTCCTGGATCCATCTAGAAATGGAAGGTTTTGAAGGTGAAGTGCCTTTAAATTTGCTGCAAAAGCGTACAAATAAGGTATCTGTTTTGCGGAATAGATGGGTTCTATCCAGATATATTTTCAAACAACGGACAAGATCCAGGTTGTGAAGTCTTTTCCAGGTCATGCGAAGGATTTGCGCAAAAAGAAGGCAACACAATTTCTTGGTTTACAATGAAATTGAGACTTTAGAGCGGAATGACAACTTTGGACGTAGAATGACCATACCTTGATGGAAAGTCAAAAAGGGTGGAACTGCTACTAAGGCTTGCAGCTCACTGACCCTTTTGGCTGATGTGATGGCCGCAAGGAATACAACTTTGAGAGTAAGATGTTTGACAGAGACAGACTCCAATGGTTCAAAATATGGATGGGATGCCAACTGTTGCAGGACCAAGCTTAAGTCCCAGGGGGAAACAATATCCCGAATAGTTGGTTTGATTTTAGAAACAGAAGTCATATAACGTTTTATGACATCATTATCAGCCAAAGGAGAGGCTAAGATGGCTGAAATAGCAGAAAATTGAACTTTCAATGATGCCGGTTTTAGACCTTCCTTGAATCCTGCTTGTAAGAAGTTCAAAATGCATGATAGAGTGATAGAGGAGCGGTCAATGCTATTTGTAACACACCAATTGTAAAAGGTATTCCATACACGATAATAGATTTTTGTTGTGGAAGGTTTCCTACCTTTTGATAGAAGGTCTATCACTTCATCCGAAATCCCTTGTGCTTTTAAAGATTCCCGTTCAGCCTCCAGGCCGTGAGCCATGAGCTTGAAGAAGCCTGGGTCTGGAACAACTATGGGACCTTGGGTGAGGAGGTCTTTTACTACTGGCCATGGCGGTGTGATGGACAGTTGAAGCAGGTCCGAGTACCAGGCTTTCCTTGGCCAATTTGGGGCAATAAGAATCAGTTCTGCTTTGTCCCTTCTTATCTTGCTTATCACCTCTGGGATGACAGGCAGAGGAGGAAAGATGTAAGCTAGTGGAAAGACTCATGTCACCCTCAGAGCATCCTGTGACTGAGCCTGCGGTTCCATCCAACGTGATATGTAGGCATGGCATTTTCGATTGAGTGCTGTTGCCATCAAATCTACTCATGGATTTCCCAGCCTTTTTAATCACCAGATTTCTCCACTCCCCTGAATCCAATGTGTGACAGCTCAGAAAGTCTGCCTGACAATTTTGAAGAATTCTTTCTGCCCACTTGAATATCTTTATTGCCAGGCTGTTCAACTGCCTGCTCTTTGTTCCCCCTTGATTTAAGAGGTACTGGAGAGCAGGCACATTGTTCGACTGAATCAGTACTGATCGTAGTCTCAGGGAGATGCTGAAATGGCTGAGCATCTTCCAGACTGCCAGGAGCTCTTTCATGTTGATATGTAGTCTGGACTCCTGATGGGACTAGGTGCCCTGGACTGACTGCTGGTCCCAAATTCCTCCCCAGCCGGAATTGCTTGCATCTGTATGAATGGTGACACAGTTCAGTTCCATCAGAGGTCTTCCTCTTTTTAGGTACTGTGGTTTCGTCCACCATGACAATTCTTTCATCGTGCTTTTTAAGACCGGGATCCTCATGAGGGGATTTTGCTGATCTTTTCTGGAGAACAACAGAAAGTTTTCCTGGGTCAACCTGGCATGGGCTTTTGCCTAAGGCATGATCTGGAAGGAGGATGAGAGATGCCCCAACAACTTTTGAAAGTTCCTTAAGGACTGTATTCTTTTCAGTAGGAATTGAGAAACCGCTTGAAGAATTTGATTTTGTCTGTCCTGTGAAAGTGTAGCAAGACCTATGGAGGTATTGAACGTTATTCCCAGGAAAGTTAGGTACTGGGAGGGGATTAGGCAGCTTTTTTCTTGATTTATGACCCAGCCTAGGCTGGTCAAAAATGTTTTGCAAAGGAGTGTGCTTCTCTCCGACTTCTCCCTGGATAAGTGCACAATTAGGATGTCGTCTAGATAGGGAATAGCTTGAACATGATGTTGCGTCCTCAATCCTGCCATTGCTACTACCAACACTTTGGTGAACACTCGAGGTGCCGACACTAAGCCAAATGGGAGCACCCTGTACTGATAATGGGTTCCCAGGATATGGAACCTTAGGTATTTCCAGTGAGCCTGCCTGATAGGGATGTGATGGTATGCATCCTGTAGATCCAACCTGGTAAGGTATGTCTGAGGCGGAAGAAATTTCAGTGTTGATGAGACAGTCTCCATCTTGAAGTGCCTGTGTTTTAGGAAGGTGTTCAATTTATTGAGGTCCAATATGAGGCGTAATTCTCCTGAAGGTTTTAAAACAGGAAAGAGAGTAGAATAGAAGCCTGTGAACCTCAGGTGTGATGGGACTAGTTCTATAACTCTGTTGGACAGTAACTGATGAATCTCATTAGCATGGTAGATCTGATGAACCGATAATTCACTGGGACAGTCTGAAATTTTAGTGCATATTTATTTATTTAGAAAATGTTTTACCAGGAAGAATACATTGAGATTTATCTCGTTTTCAAGTATGTCCTGGAGAGTTTTCAGTAAAGGGTTACATATTTACACCAATTGTGAGACATTATATACAAACATACATAAATATACATACTTATTAAATAATGGGATTATTTACAGTTACACACTGTTTTCAGATATAAAGAAACATTTGCTTTTAAGGATTTTTGACTGAGAGCATATCCCCTCCGAATGATATCCAGTACCCAAGAATCTTGATGTAGATGATCCTTCCGATCCCCAGCCTATGGCCTTGAGTTGCGCTGTGTCTTTTCTGATTGAAACTTCTATCTGGTCAGTATCTCCTGGCTTCTTGAAAGGAGTGCCGATGATATTGTCCCTGTCTGGTAGAAGGAGTTCTGGGATTTTTACCTTGGGGAAGAAAAGGGCTTTTCCCACCAGAAGATCGCTTAATGATTTCTTTTAACTGGTCACCAAAAAGTTTAGAACCAGTAAAAGGCAGGGAAACCAGTTGGTTTTTAGAAGATGGGTCAGCTTCCCATGATTTGACTCAAAGTGCACGTCTTGATGTGATAGACAAGGCTGATGCTTTTGCCAGAAGCCGGATGTTGTCTAGGGAAGCGTCACATGAGTAATTCAGGGCATCTTTGAAGATACTTGAATCCTTTAAAATTCTACATCTTGAAACGGAGGATTCAATCTTCTCTTCTAGCTCTTTATTTAGAAAATGTTTTACCAGGAAGAATACATTGAGATTTCTCTCGTTTTCAAGTATGTCCTGGACGCTCTGATAGCCAAATACGCACAGTGAGAAATACTGAGGCCATAGCTGTAGCTGTTTTTAAATTCTGGCCTAAGGTGAAAAACTGCTTCTTTAATGTCCCCTCAGCTTTTTTATCCATGGGGTCGCGGAGAGTGGCTCCATCTTCCAATAGGATAGTTGTACGTCTAGATGTCTGAAATTGCAGCGTCAGCTTTTGGAGGAGTGTGCCATATCATGGTATCTTCATCAGCAAAAGGATACATCCGATGAAAGTGGCGAGAGAGTGAATTTCTCTTGTCACATTGCTTCCATTCTCCTGTTATGATATCCTGGATAGATGAATGGACTGGTATCTGTGGACAGGCTTTTTTTAGATCCTACAAATGCTGAATCCATAATGGTAAGAACTTTATGGACCTCAGAGAGGCCGAGAGATTCCCGCATGGCCTTCACAAGGTTATCAATCTTATATAAAGGGAAACTGCCCTATCCTCATTCAATTCGCCTTCTTCCAAGGAGGAGGCCCAGAATCTTGTTCCATGAAGCTTTCCTCATCTTCTTCAGGTGCCCTAGAGGGACCTTCATCCAGGTCTGAATGCCTCGGCCGTTTCCTGGCTGCTTCCTGCATGGATGAGAAGGTCTCCTGCCTAGAGCTTCTCATCCATGCCATGAAATCCTGGAACTGGGCTGGAACATCACTAGTGGCAGCCCTCTTCAAGAAATCTGTGCCTAACTTAGAGGGGGCATCAGCCTGAAGTTTCTGGTCACACCCCAGACATGCTTTTAATTTTGGAGTAAGTTTTTCTTCTTTTCCAGGCTCAGAAGGCTTAGATTTATCAACTTTTTGCTCTTTAGACATAGAAAATAAAGTATGCAAAGAGCGATTGGCAGTGAAATAAACAACAAAGGAGCATATACCAGTAATAGCAAGGATTACTCACAATCTGAAAGGGATCAGCTGGCTTCCTTGCAGCAAATTTATACCTCTTGCCATGGTTGCTTGCTTTCTGAAAGCAGACTGTGGTTCAGTGTGGAACGCATGACCTACTTCCGGTTTGTCCGTATTTCCTGTGCAGAGGCAGGACGCAAGCCCAGAGGAAGCATGGAACGCTGGAGGGTGCAGAAACAACACTGACTATGCTTTCAGCATCTAGCCAAGCATGAAGGGAAGTGGGTGACAGACTCACGGTGATCCGGGAAACAGCCTGAGGGGATCCCAACCCCACGTGACCGCTGTAAGGCAGACCACATCACAAAAAATAAAAACAAAGTGGAAGATAGGAGAGAGACAGTGTCCCTCCGTCCTCCAGCTTGGTAGGACCAAATAACTACTGGAGGAAGGAAGTCAGCAACATTTAAAGAATTTTCAATTGGTCCTACCAGCTTGAAGGCAGAGCCAAAACTCACAGTATGCCGTGGATTGGACACAGAGGAAATTATATATTTTAATAATAATGACTGGGCACCTCTATTAAGCTTCCTGAGGGTCTGTACTGTTAACCTTTTGAGTGACAGAAGTGTTAAAAGGAACACGCCATGTCCTAATAATTACCCTACATTAACTTTCCTATGGTTAGTAATCATAGTGAGTATAATGAATTAATCAGTGGCTCAAATACGAATGCTTCTTATGAACTTAATGTGAACATTCTAGGAGTGTCGTTGCTAGAGAAACATCTGGGAGTCTTTGTAATCTGCAAATCTGGCAATAGTGATCAGTGTCAAAGAGCAGTAGCAAAAGCAAACAAAAGACTATCCTGCATAAAAAGGGTATTGTACAAATCATTGGTAAGACCTCACCTGGAATAATATTCAGTGTAGTTTGGGGCATCCGTTCTCAAAAGGGATATTCTAGAATTCAAAAGAATACCGAAACTAGTGAAAAACTGAATTAAGGGAATTGAAGGATGATGAAAGTCTAACCAAACTTGGTTTATTTACTCTAGAGAAAAGACACCTCATAGGCGACCTTGTTACATTGTATAAGTAAATGTGAGGTCTATACAAGGATCTCTAGTGACCTTGTTTTCCAAGGCCTCATCAAATAACTAACAGCCACCTATTAAAGGGATAGTAATGTCAGAAAAAAAGTATTAACTATATGGTAAATACAATTAAAAGAGAGTACTTGCATTTATTCGTATCTCTCAAACGGTTATGTTTGAGAGAGATAGGAAAATAAAGTTCTCTGGTCCCTCCCCTTTCTGTTTGACGAGCTGTAAAGCTGTCAGAAGCAGATTCTGGTCACTTGACCAGATGTGGCTCTTCAGCAGTGCCGATATAACGATATCCAAAGATAAATACTTAATTTGGAACAGTCTGCAAAGTGTGCCTGTCTTGCAAGCACACTTTGTAGACCGTTCCAATGAAGTATTTATTCCTAAATAGTGTGATTTCAGCTCTGCTGAAGAGCCTCTGTCTGTCAAATGACTGGAATCTGCAGCTGTCCGCTAGATGGCAGACTTGAGTAAAAGCCAGGAAAAGGTAAGTTTAGCAAGTTATATCTCTCAAACCATAAAGGTTTGAGAGATAAGGCTTATGTTGATGTTAATCTTTTTTTAAAGTTTACAATATTAAATCAACTTAAAATTAACCATTACTATCCCTTTAAGATTAGTGAAAGGAGGCTTCAACTTGAATGAATATGTTTGTTTATCTATATAGCACCACAAGTGTATGCAATGCTTTACAATAAAGGGTTTAGACAATACAGGGCTACAAGTGCTTTGCAAAGTGAGACACTGGAAGTGAGGTCCCTGCCCAAAAGCTTACAGTCAACTTGATGAACGTGTGTCCTTTTTTTTTTCTCAAACTGATTTATAATGAAACTATGATTTACTATGCAACTATGAATTCTGCCCTTACATTTAGGTTTAATATATAAATCAGGGAATGTACAAATCCAAAAAAAGAGCAAATTTTTGAGATCCAAGTCCTACACCTGCACTCATGGGTAAATGTGACCGAGCAAGATCGTTTTAGTGAATCCTGGTAAACACACTTCACATTGTACATATAGTAATGACAGCAGGCCATGAAATCCTCCTGTATAGCTGGTGTAGAAAAGAGATACATTCAAAATAATTTCCTATGCATCTTGTTACTACATATGAATACTCCTAAATATCTGCAAAACCCCTACTGCCCTCCCGTTGGTACCAGAGGAATAAGGAAGGCAATTTTCAGGATAAATAGCTTAGCAAATTAACCTTAAGCAGGAATAGCACACAAAAATCTGTTCCTGCACTCATATTAGCGATAGATCTTATTTGTACATCTGCTCTTGCATCTTGGTTGGACAGATGATGTCTTGTCCAGAGAAGTGGACATGACTCATTTGGTAGGAGCCCTGTAACCCAAACTCCACCCACTGTAGTACTTGACACCTTCTGCAGGCTAATGCACTCTGCCTGCTTTAGTTCAGTCCCTTCCGGAGCCGAATGGCTCCTAGCAATGCCTCCTAGAGCCGTCTGGGACAGACAGAGCAGGCGCGCAGATGTCACTGTGGCAAGATGTCTGCACTCCATCCTCCTGCCTGTCAGCCCTAAAACAATGGCTATTTCTCCTTAACAAGGTAATAATTCTGGTAACTAGCGCTACTAAGCAGCTAGTCGCCAGATGGGGACTTATTGAAGTTAAAGTTGTTTAGATGTGGTAGTTCTGTTTTAAAGTGCCTATACTTTTATTAATCTTCATCTAATTTTTGTAGAAATGTTTTTATGCCCCTGATATTGAGCTCCCTGGATCTTTTTCCAGAAAGCTTTCTGTTGGGGATTGTGCAAACAGAGATATTAATACATGTTGCAGTCTTTCTGCACAGTGCTAATTAAGAGGCAGGCTTTTCTATAATTGTATAATTTTTACATTGTTGCACTATGCGTTAACAGTACCTGACATGAAGCGCTCTTGAAACTAATTCCGATAGCTCCCCGGCAAAGACATAGAAGTGTATAAATAGGGGAAAATGGAAGAAAAAAAAAAAAAATACAGGTAATTTGACTTTATTTATTAGTCACTTTCAAAATGTAGAATGTCAAAAAGGAGGTTGACTGTCACTTTCAGTCATGGCTGGTATTGGTCCCAGAGGACAGGTTTAGGAACCACAGCACTAAGGGGGTTAGATTAGAAACTCTTGATCAAGAAAAGTCTGTCCAATTTCTAAATTATTTTTTTAAGCCTCTTTCAAACTGTCATAAAAATGTAGCAGTTGTGATGACAATGATGGGGTTGAATTGATGCCTGCCCTTTTCTTTAGGTGGAATCAACTGCAGAATCTAAACCCCAGAGGCTTCTATGGGCCCTCTGCACAAATAAAATGTAGTTCTGGGGCAAACCAATTAGTTCAATTAAAAATTCCCCAAATTCCCACTTATGTTAATGGCGCTTTAAAAGGATTTTAACTAGAAAATGATATATTGTAGTGTTTATCCTTCTGAGTAAAACAAGAGCACTCCCACTACTGAGAGATTTTTTTATTGAAAAGTTATTACAGCTCAAACATGATTTTTTATGTGCAGTATCTCAATAGCCTGAAATTTCTCAATGGCGTTGTTGCTAACCATCCTATGGCCAACTGACCAGAGCTGTCCATCGGTTTGCATCAGTATTACAAGTTTGAGCTGCAATAAATTTTGAATAGAACACCTCACATCAGTGGGAGTGCCCTTGTTTTACTCAGGGGGATAAACTGCAATATATATTTTTCTACATATTAAGCATTACTATCCCTTTAACCCTCTGAAGGCTAGAGAGGTATGCAACGCATTGCTTTTCGGTAAGTTGGATACCTCTCTAGGTTAAACCCATGACTTTTCTATCATTCTAGGTTTTAAAAGCCCCAAGTCCATCAATGTCCAAATGGTTTACCACAGAATACAGTTGATTTTAAAGGGGGTTTAACCCCTTGAATGCCAATTAATTAATAACTGAATATGATACAGTTATAACGTCAGACGTTATGGGTTTTCTACAGTCCACTACCACCAACTTTGCAATGTGTTGGAGACCTCACAAGCATTCCAGGGTTTAAAAGCTCTATTTAACTCATTGGGAAATCTGGGATTGTTTTATGTCTCCCATATGGTGCATTTGGTTTCACCCAGAATTCCTCTACTTTCCTTCTAAACTTGCCACTTAAAGGAACAGTAATGTCCCATAAGAGATAGGCTGGGCCTGTATTTGTGGGAGGGGCCGGTAGCACTACAAATACCGGCCCAAATCCACTATTCAGGGCTCGACTTCAATTGAGCTAGTCTGCATGAGACCAAACCTTCAGCTGGTAGAGCGTACAGAAGCTCACATCAACGGTATCAGCTCTTTTCGTCCATTCGATTCAACACCTTCCGGATTTAATATACTTGCAAGTATACAATTCCTTTACCCATTAGAATGTTTTTCCCCACCAACTTTACGTGGTACACATGGTGCACAAACAATGGCTTTCTTCATTTGTCACAGAATACAATTCCCATCATGCTCAGTTGTATAATAGAAAGCTGGGAATGATGAGAATGTCAGTCTGACCACAGCCATGATCTCTGTATTGTCTCTGGTCTCTGTACTGCCTGTTAATACAAACACTGCTCCACTGTACTATACATCCGGTACATTATTCACGATCATGTATTAGGCCAGAAATAAATTCAAAGGAAAAGTTTACAAATGCAATTATACAACCCAATGCATTCTGTCCACAACATTCACCACTGCAATAGCCATCAATCAATAGGAGACTTAGTACATATAAATGCAGTGGTTCATGTGATAATTTAAACATAGTCTACATCCCCTTTCATAAACTACTTATGCACGTTTCCTGAAGCCGACCAGTATCAGTCAAGCCCACAGCATACACATCACAATGGTACAGTACAGGCTTCCCGCTAGACGGCCCCACAGCTCTAGTTAGCTCTCGGAATTCCCCTGCATCACTTCTGTCTACCGCTAGAGGGAATCTATAGTATCTATTATATGCTTTCTTGAATAACTTGTCTGGGTTGCCACTAGAGCAGTGGTTCTCAAGGGATTTTTTTCTGGTGGCCTCAATGCAGCCACAGCAATGTCGTGGAGGCCACACTATGACATTACATGCACAAATGGTATAAGGATGTTAAGACATAAAATTGCATATAAATAATTAAAACAACAATACATTTACATCATATTACAATTTAAACATTCCAGAAAGAAATCATATAGTATTAAAAAGTACCAAATAAAAACTGACCAGCACATAAAGCTACATTCTCAAACAATTGATTTAAATAAAACATGGCTAACAAACATATATATTAATATGAAAGCTTTTAACCCTTTTAAAAGCTTTAGGTTGGATACCTTTCTGGCAATCAAATGGTTAAAACACCTATTTATTACAAAGTGACAGTTCCATTGTAAACCAGTATAAAAAAATGCATTTTTAACCTTCTGAAAGTCAGAGGGCTTACACTTGGGTGCACCCCTGAAAATTAATATTTTCAACTGTTTGACCAGGTAGAAAACACCTATTCAAATGAAATGACCCTTCTGATACATTTTCATTCTCTGTCAAGACCTCTGACGTTACTGACAATATGCCTCTGACACACAGGTATTCCTGACAGATTCAGCTGGAAACCGAATCATCTTCCGGATTTATACCGATAACAATGATAGTTTTCATTTCACTTGGACGGATGGGACTGTAGATTTCACCATTAACACCTAACCAAAAAGTTAGGTACCATTAAAGTACAACCATCAATTCATATAATTCCCTCAAAGCTTCTCTAGTATAAAATTAACCCCTTGGATGTTAGAGGCCTCACAGTAGATTGGGTACCTTTGTGACAGCCAAGGAGTGAAAACAACAAAACCCTGCACTCTGCATTTTCTAATCTAACATACATTTGAGATAACAAAATCCTACCATTCTTGTTCAGTGTTTTAACTGCTTGAGCACCAGAGGGGTGCACAACACATTGCTAAGCAATGAACTGCACTCCCTTCTGATCCTAAAGGGGTAACGCAAGTAATTATCCTTTGAACTGGTCAATATAAATTATAAGACACATGAATAACAATCCTGATGTAAGGACCTCTACTACACCACATGGAATACAAACAAAATACAATGGATTTGAATGTGATTTTTAACCTCTTGGATCCTTTCTAATGCACTGGGGACCTTTCCATCATCCAAGTGGTTTTTTTTTTTTTTTTTTTTTTTTTAAGTATTCTGCAATTATTTTGCTTCACTTTCCTCCTTACACATACACTTACATATTTTCTGCTATGCATTATCCAGCAATCTGACATGATTAATAAAAAACAGTATATACTGTGGGCACTCTGTGTCTGTCTCATTCAGGTTCAGCACTCACTCTCATTGAACACACTGCCCAACTCAAACTGCCCAACTCCAATGTCCACTCACATTGCCCACCACCTCACACTGCCCAACTCCCACTACCCCTCCACATTGCCCACCTCACACTGTCCACCCACATTACCCACCTCACACTGTCCATTCAGATTGCCCCACACACGCACTGTCCATAAACCAACTTGCCCCCTGCCACTGATCACTACTCACCTCTCTTCTGACTCCACTCCAATCTTCTACTGAGCTGGGGCGGGCTGAAAAATCATTGGCTGGCTGAGATACTTCAAGTGGAAAACGTCAGCCAGTCAGAGGACGCATTACAAAAAAAAACTCCTCCGCGGTCTGCACAGTAACGAGGCAGCGGGACAAACAAAACAAAAGCCAAAAAACAAACAACTTGTACGCGGCCACCATTTCAACATTTGTCACGGTGGTTGAACTAAAGGCATAATATTGCTTTTGCTGATGTCCTTAGTTGCCCTCTTACACGTTCTGTGTTGCAGCACATCAACTGACCCCTAAGAGTTAGTTCAGCTTTACATGCGCTTACAGGTAAAATACCAAAGGTACCGGGCATACCCCCATTCAAAGTTGCCAGCTATCCCTTCCCACAGGCACTGCAATCCAGCCTGTGTAACTGGACTCATCAGCCTAGCTACCACGATGCCACAGAGCATCCGACCTCTCACGATAAAGTGAGAGCCCCACAAGTATATATCTAGTGCAAAATCGCATCCTTGACGATCCCCATACAAATTCCCTGAACAAACATCACAAAACACGTTACCCCACGATCAAATCAAGTGACCTACTCAACCTATTTAACCCTCAGAGCGCCATAGAGGCGTGTATCTGTACAGCACCCAAGGGTTAAAACCTCAGTAAACTCCAATAATCGTCTCTTCAGGTAAATCAAACACGTCTGAAACTACTCACACAAAAAAATCACATACCCTTTACTACACACGAAGCTTCAGCAGAAATCACCTAGTTACAGTCTGGAGAGTTCACAGCTGATGCACACAAACACAGTTCATTCGTAATACACATGACGCAGGAAGCTGGAGAAAGATGACATAGCGTCTCAACAGCTCCCCCTGCTGACAAACACAGGGAAGTTATAAAGCAGCTTCATTTATTCGAAACAAAAAAAAAATAGTATTTCTTTCATGTTTAGTAGCAACATCACAGTCAGTTAAAATATCAAATATTCAGGACACACCAAAATTATCACTCACACTTACTGTTATTAAACTTCCTACCTATTCACTCCCCTAAAACAAGTATAAGCAATTAATTATACTTCAAATCAACTCACTAAAGGGAGAGCCAAACATCAAATATCAAAGGAATCTAATTATACTAACATCTCATCATCCGTATTAATCCCATCACCCTATAGTACATTTTAAACCTCCTCACGTTCCAGTTCTCTTGCACTGTGTTGCAGGTTTTTCCTCTATAGCCCATGTCAGTACCTGGGCAGCCTAAATGGAATGTGTAAATGATGCTTGTCACCATCCTATGATGAGCATGTCCACCAAACAAATGCAAAGCTGGCATCAAGGGAAGAAAAACCCTTGTCAATTTACATACATGAAACATACCCATATAATGACAAACATCCTTCCTAACAAAAAAGACACTAACTAGCTTTACTCTAACTACCCTAGCTCAGACTAACAACCAAGGTGCAATCACAATTATACACATTATACCTAGCTAAGTCTTTAAAATACAATGAAACATAATACGCTGATAGAGAAAAGTTAGTCACATAAAAAATAACAACAGGGAAGGGAGAAAGGGATGCCACTCCTTCAACTAACCTGGGGAAAAGTGAAGTGGTCACCCTTTTCACCAGGTAGAAACAAATCCCTTTCTTAAAGGGATAGTAATGTTTCATAATAAAAGCAGCTCTAATTAATCATCATAGTATTTGGACCTTGGAGAGTGTTATTTCAATACTGTCAGTAGGGTTGCCACCTTTTCCTCAAAAAAATACCGGCCATAGTTGCGGGTTGGTGAGGGTGGAGCCACAAAAAGGAGGAGCTACAAAAGGGTCAGAACAACTCAATGTTGCATGACCCTACAAAATTGAGCTGGTACTGTTGGTGTGCTTCAGAATTGCTTTTCTTTTAATTTGTACATAAGACCCACTACACAGTTATATATAGGTCACATACATATTATATGTTTGGGGTTGTGTTGTGCCCATGCCATGCCCATGCCACCCAAGTCATGCCAGGTGCAGACCACAAACTCCATTCCGCTCTCTTGCTCTGAGATTGGTACCAAGGACAGCGAGGGAACCCATCCATTGTCTGTCTGTGGCTGTGCTCCCACTGCCATAATCCCTATAGGGGATGGGGGGCAGAAGCCTTCAGCTCATTACAAGGGACCAGTTCAAAAGTCCAAAGGCTTACCAGTCCTAATGAGGTACAAAAAAAAACCACTACTTAGCAATAATTTGGGGTTAGTGTAGCGCAGTTTTTACGGACCCTGGGGGGATCAGATGAAAAGTTTAGAGAACATCTGGAAGATAATTATTTGGGTTGAGCTGTCAGGGGCTTTGAGGAGAGACGTCTGGGGAGATGTTTCATTATCCCTCCAAGAGTATGTGTGCGTTTGAGGATGTTAATGTAACGGATATGAGGTGAGCTTTAGAGCCCAGAGCAAGTTTAGTGCGAGTTGCGTCCAACCTGCCAGCCAGTGATAGACAGTCCCACTCACTCACCTCCCACTCTCCTCCTCCTGCGTGTTCCCCTGTGCTCCTTCCCTCTCTCACAGTGTCCTGACTCCAACTCCAATGATTGACAGAGTGAGGATAATGGTATTTACAGCCCAACCACAGCTGGACAGCCACATGGGGAGTATTCAACCAGCAAAATAATCACTCAATAATCTCCCAAAAGCTCTTTGGATGGTTAAAAAAAAATAATCAAGATTTCTCTACCAACAACACTACTCATTATAATCACATACATTCTGTAAAACTGTAATATTTCCCCAATAAGACAATGACATTCCTATGCAAAACTGAAACTTTTTTCTCTTGCCCAACTGTGTACCTCTATTTAGCACTGGTTCGTTTTTCTCCCTATACGCAATGGTATTGCTGTCAGTGGAAATCACACAGATCTTTTCTCCATGCACTCCAGACTTCCTAGTCATTCCTTTATTTGGCAAAGAACAACCTATCGAATAGCTCCACACATTATGTACAATGGAAGATGTGAATGTCATCTACTTCCTCATTGGACGTACCCAGTCCTGGCAGTGATTGGCTAACTATCCATTCTGTGGGCGAGAGAGTCTGTGGCACTGAAGTTGCTAATTTGTTGGGATAAGGGAGGATCCGAGGTGTTAAGCAGATGTCAGCGTGAGTTACTCCCCTCGAGTTCCCAGATGCACACAATACCGGCTTTTCAATTGCCGGTATAGAAGTTATACCGGCAGTGTCCGGCACTGGCTTCAGTGGTCCAATTACCGGCTGTGCCGGTAAAATACCGGCCGGGTGGCAACCCTAACTGTCTGAGTTATAGTTCAAGAGTAATTGAATGACAAAGTATCCCCCTCCCGCCCCTTTTACTGATGTAACACTGTTCAGCCAGAGCAGAAGGGAGGTGCCCAGGTAGACTGCAGAGAGGGACAATCTTCAATTAAGATAAGGGAAAAAGCTGAAAAGCTTGTCAAGGGGGGCAGGGATTTCATTGTTCTGATAGGAAGAATATTGTCCCTTGCTGTTATCCAGGCATGTGCACACACAGACACCAAGGGGGGCTTGAGCACCTGCCCTTTTTGTCCAAAGTGCCCTTGTGCCCTTTTTTTAAATATATATTTTGAATAAATAATTCTGAGAAGTGCCCTTTTTTTCATTTGAGCCCCTGCCCCCCAAAATGTCTGTGCACGTCACTGCTCTTATCTGTCGGGAGGGGGGCGGGAGGGGGAAACTTTGCTTGTGAATATCTTTCAAACCATAAAGGTTTGAGAGATAAGACTTATATCATTCTTCATGTTTTTTTAATGCCTAGAAAATAAAATAAAGATAAAATGAAGTGTTACTATCCCTTTAAGCCCACTTGGCAAATAAAAAACAATCCCACCCTAAGAACCCCATGACCCCCCCCAAGAACTAGAAAGGGCTACCTTTGTGTGTAATGTCCTTTCAAGAAGTTAGTCCCACAGTGCTGTGAATGTGCCCCTGACTCCTCTCCCATTGTATTCATAGCAGGAATATGCAGATGTAGTGAGAGAACTCACTGCCTTCCCAGTCATGTTATGAGATAAGTTTAAATCCTTCCCACTATTCTCCATCAATATCAAATTACATGAACCCACAGTCAGGGGGGGAGGTGGAGATGAAGCAGCAGGTGACGAATGGAAAGAGAGGGGAGGGGAATGGAAGGGAGATGAAGCAGTGAAAAGAAGGGAGGGGGAGATGAAGCAGCAAGTGGCGAATGGAATGGAGGGGGAGATAAAGTGACAAAGCAAAGGAGAAGGTGAAGCATTGAATAGAAGATGAAGCAGCGAGTAGTGAATAGAAAGGAGGGGGAAGTGAATGGAGGGAGGACATGATGAGGGGGTGAATTTGAGTCGAAAAGGAGGGAGGAGTTACTGCATGATGATGTGTTGAATGGAGAACATGTTGAAAAGGTGAATGGGAGGGAGGACATGATGAGAAGGCTAATGGAAGGGAGGGAGGACATGATGACGATGCAAATGGAAGGGAGGGAGGATATGATGAGGAGGTGAATGGGAGATATACGGAGGACATGATGAGGAGGTGAATGGGATATATATGGAGGACATGATGAGTAGGTCAATGGGAGATATACGGAGGACATGATGAGGAGGTGAATGGGAGATATACTTAGGACATGATGAAAAGGCGAATGTGAGTTATGGAAGACATGATGAGAAGGTTAAATGTGAGGTAATTGGCAATTACTGCAGAGATTTTCACAGGAGTGAACATTTTCACTGCTATGAAAATCATGCCCCAATGTGTATTGTATTCTGTGTAAGTTTCTTGCAGAAAGTTTGACAGGAGTATATATATATATATAAACAATGTCCCATGATTTGAACTCTCTGTACTGTTGTAATCTGCCTGGGTGCAATTCTCCAAGATTAATATACCATATTGCAGAAATAAGGAAACACTCACAGGTGTTCTTGCTGGTGAGCAAAAGGTGCATCTTGATAAAGGCCCAAAGAAGGGCCGAACCGTTGATGGAATAAACCAGCACCTTTGGTTCACCAGCAAAAACACCTGTGAGTGTTTTCTTATTTCTGCAATATGGTGTATATATATATATATATATATATATATATATATATATATAAAAGAGAAAATGTTATGTGACCAACAAGGTTTCTCTGAAGCAAAACACACCCAGAGGTGTCAGTAAGGAGTTATGCAAAACTCTTCTATACTGCCTGTCACATTGGTCGAACCATAATGTGGGATTTTGACAGGAGTCTATGTCCATTCCAGACACACACCCTGGGCTGGCTCATAACAGCACATATGCAGATCTCCCATAGACTGCCATGGGCCAAGGTACACACCCCAGGGTGCAGCTAGGAGGAGATTGGCATATGTGCTCACATTGTCTGACTCAGGCATATATGCTACCCTGCAGTGTTAGATCCTGTGTGGCTTTTGAAAGCAGCTTCCTACCTGAGATAATTGAGTAGAGTACACCAAGCAGTACTGTGTGTCGTTACACATGGCACCAAGAAAGGTATGTGCTGCAACCAATGCAGTCCGTTATATACTCATCTGTATAACACTCATACTGCTTAATGCACGCTACTCAATTATCTCAGCTACGAATCTGCTTTCAAAAGCCACGCAGGATCCAACACTGCAGGGTAGCCTGTCAACAGATGCGGGTCTCAAGAAGCGTCCTGAAATATTTTATCAGTAGTCTATTTCTGAGAGGGGACTCTACTGAGTATGGATGGAGAGGAGCAAACGCAATCAAATGTATGGACCTGAATTCTGATGTAAGGTCACAACTTAATAAGGGTGACACGAACATTTAATGGCCTTAACTCTTTCAGTGCCAGAGGGCTTGCAATGCGTTGCCTACCCCCTGCACTGAAAGGGTTAACATATTTCATATGCCCTGTTCCATCTTCATGGGCCGAAATACTCTCAGTCACCTTGCACAAGATGGCGGACATGTATGGAGGTGGAAGGTGACAGCTTCACAGGGATGAGTTATGCATGTATGAAATGTGATTCAGCATTTAATACGTAATGTGCGGTAAATGGTGTAATGGATACCTAAGTCCGCGGATGGACTTAGGCTGTCGTGCCGCATTTCTCCCTCCTGAGGTCGGCTACAAGTAGGTAGCCTCACCAGTCATAGTCCAGAGTTGTTTCCACGAATGGGGGCCCAAAGGGAGACCCTTGATACCATTCAGCGACAAAGTGACAGGACACAGAAGAAGTTCCAAAACTAACACACTTTATTTCACCAACTTCAGCTCTTTTATACAATATTAATCACATCACAACTTAATACCAAACAAACAATACAAAGGACAGCGACATATGGTGTATACATAACACAAAGGGCCAGACATGATAACATTAGGTAGACAAAGAGACTGATGAAGGGCAAACACTGGGACAAAGGACAAAGGACTGAGGAACTCAAATACACATTTTAAACAATGGCCAGAGGGTGGACGCATCTTTTTAGCTGGTTTGAATATTCCGCTTCAACACCTGGCCAATCAGGAGCCCGGAATCAGCTGGCCAATCCTGGTCAGTTCCGTTATGGTTGTTTCAGCCTATCCGAACCCTTGGGAGGGCAGTTAACCGACCAGTCCCTGGGCCGCCTACTTTCCCCCATGTTAACTCTATAGGGGACCTTTAAACTCGTCACCCAGGGCTGTAGCCAATCAGGGAACTGCCTACTTTCCAAGCAATACACTGTGCAACATGATGTTGGGCTTTTCAGGTATCCAGATAAAGAGACACCCGCTGGTTGTCGGATGTATTACAGGCTTTCGACAATCCGGAAAGCCCATAGTCCAGTCCCTTTAAACTTGTGGCCAATCAGAGAGGGGCCAACTTTTCTCCATGTTAAGTCAATGGCGGCCCTTTAGCTCTGATCATCCAATCGGGAGCTATTCCGACATTTAAAACCATGGCAGCTTCTTACAGTTCTGCTGGCATGGTGAATTCAGTCTTTTAAGTGGTGTTGGCTATCCATTTGCTCCATACAAAATCCCAAGTAACGGCCTACAGCCCGGTACACCACCCCCCTTTTCAAGCATCCAAGTTCCCCAGACAATCCAGGATGGGGATTTGGGAATACAACGGAGAGATAACTTCACTGAGTTTAGGAGTCCTCCTGTCGAGACAACTCATCTGCATTCCGGTTGTTTTTCCCTGACCAGTACTGAACAGTGAAAGCATAGGGCTATAGGGCCAAGCTCCAGAGTAAGAGGGGTCAATTGTCACCGGACGTTTTGTTTAGCCATACTAGTGAGTTGTGGTCTATTAGAACAGTGAATTCCCGTCCATAGAGATATGGCTGGAAGCGTTCAATCGCCCAAACCAGAGCCAGGCATTCCTTTTCCACTGAAGCATGTCCCACTTCCCGGTCGAGTAGCTTGCAGCTTTGGAATACGACAGGGTGTTCTTCTCCTGCTGCGTCCACTTGACTCAAAATTGCTCCCAGCCTGACGTTGGAGGCTTCTGTGTGGACAGGGCCGGATTTATAATAAGGCAGAGTAGGCATCTGCCTACAGGCGCACCCCACAGAGGGGCGCCTGTCATTGGGATAGTTTTGGTTTTTTTACACTTTTTTTTTTTGGACTGTTTTTTTTTTTACATTATTTTTTGTGCTTAACTTTTTTATTATTATTTCATTTTACAATTAACCAGCCTTTTCCTTGGGGGGGGGGATCGGGATGCTGCACCAGCCGAGACTGTGACACGGAACACGAAAAGACAGGATTAGTTGTGCCGCCCAGCAGCCCAGCAGCCCCACAGCCGCCGGATACTGCTGTCTTCCTGCACTGATGACATCCGGAGCGCAACCACTCCAAACGCGGAGACGCCGCGTGGAGCGTGCAGGTATTTTCTTCCTCTGTTCTGAGGCCAGTTTAAAACTGGCGCCCAGACAGAGGAAGAAAACCCCTTCACGCTCCATGCGGCGTCTCCGCGTTTGGAGTGGTTGCGCTCCGGCTGTCATCAGTGCAGGAAAGTGAAAAAGAGGTACGGGGGAGAGATAGAGGCACAAGGGGGAGAGAAAGAGAAGTACATGGGGGAGAGAGGCACAAGGGGGAGCGAAAGAGAGAAGTACATGGGGGAGAGAGGAACAAGGGGGAGCGAAAGAGAAGTACATGGGGGAGAGAGGCACAAGGGGGAGCGAAAGAGAGAAGTACATGGGGGAGAGAGGCACAAGGGGGAGCGAAAGAGAGAAGTACATGGGGGAGAGAGGCACAAGGGGGAGAGAAAGAGAGAAGTATATGGGGGTGAAAGAGGCACAAGGGGGAGAGAGAGAAGTATATGGGGTGAAAGAGGCACAAGGGGGAGAGAGAGAGAAGTATATGGGGTGAAAGAGGCACAAGGGGGAGAGAGAGAAGTATATGGGGTGAAAGAGGCACAAGGGGGAGAGAGAGAAGTATATGGGGTGAAAGAGGCACAAGGGGGAGAGAGAGAAGTATATGGGGGTGAAAGAGGCACAAGGGGGAGAGAGAGAAGTATATGGGGGTGAAAGAGGCACAAGGGGGAGAGAGAGAAGTATATGGGGGTGAAAGAGGCACAAGGGGGAGAGAGAGAAGTATATGGGGGTGAAAGAGGCACAAGGGGGAGAGAGAGAAGTATATGGGGGTGAAAGAGGCACAAGGGAGAGAGAGAAGTATATGGGGGTGAAAGAGGCACAAGGGGGAGAGAGAGAAGTATATGGGGGTGAAAGAGGCACAAGGGGGAGAGAGAGAAGTATATGGGGGTGAAAGAGGCACAAGGGGGAGAGAGAGAAGTACATGGGGTGAAAGAGGCACAAGGGGGAGAGAGAAGTACATGGGGGAGAAAGAGGTACATGGGGGAGAGAGGCACAAGGGGGGTAGAGAAGTACAAGGGGGGAGAAATAGAGGCACAAGGGGGGGAGAGAAGTACAAGGGGGGAGAAGTAGAGGCACAAGGGGGAGAAAGAGAAGTACAAGGGGGGAGAAAGAGGTGCATAGACCCCATAGTAAAATAATAACAATGACACATGTTAATGTGTTAAGTTTTTTATTCTGCTGTTTGTTTTTAACACTGTTCATTAAATCAGTTTAAATAATGAAAAATTAGCATTTTTTTTATCCGATTAATCGAAAAATATTTCAGTCAAAACTTTTTGAACTTTTTTTTTTTTTTTTTGGCGGGGGGGGGGGGGGGCGCTTCAGCTTTCTGTGCCTACAGGCTCCTGAGATGTAAATCCGGCCCTGTGTGTGGACCAGAAAGGCTTTGTTAAAATTGGGAGCAGCGAGCACCAGTGCTTGTCCTAAAGTGGCCTTCAGGGCCTCGAATGCCTGGGCACAGGCTGGGGTCCAGGTGACTAGTCGAGGTAGGGCTTTCTTGGTAAGGTCAGTCAATGGTTTGGCTAGATTGCTGTACCGGAGAACGAACCTCCGGTTGTAGCCGGCCATCCCCAGGAAAGCTAGGACCTGTTTCTTGGTCTGGGGTTGTGGCCAGTTGACAATGGCCTCTATTTTAGCTGGTTCCAGATGCTGACACCCATTGCCCACCCTGTGGCCTAGATATTGGACCTCCCTCATTCCTAGTTGGCATTTGTCATGGCGAATAGTCAGTCCTGCCTTATGAATTCTTCCTAAAATGGCCTCTACATGCAGGAGATGTTCCTCCCATGACTCACTGTAGATCACTATGTCATCTAAGTATGCACATGCAAACTCCTGAGCCCCAGTGAGTAGGTGATCCACCAGTCTCTGGAAGGTAGCGGGGGCATTCTTCATCCTGAACAGCATGACTGTAAATTGGTACAGGCAGAACAGGGTGATGAAGGCTGATTTAGCCACTGTCTCAGGGGCCAAGGGAATCTGCCAGTCCCCTCTATTTAGATCTAGGGTGGTAACAAAGTGAGCCCCAGCAAGTCAGTCAAGGAGGTCGTCCACCCGGGGCATGGGGTAGGCGTCAGTCACTGTCTTTTCGCTGAGCCGTTGGCAGTCCACGCAAAAGCGGGTGGTCCCATCTTTCTTTGGGACCAGGACTACTGGGGAGGGCCATGGGCTGTCGGATCCCTCAATCACTCCTAACTCCTGCATTTCTCGCATGTGGGACTTAACTGCTTCTGGTACCTGGTAGGCAGGTTTTCAAAGCGGAGTTTGTTCTAGGGTCTCAACTTTATGGTCTGTCAAGGACGAACGACCGGGTAATGGGGAAAACAGGGTTGGTCACCGTGTTAGGATGTTGTGAAGCTGACCCTGCTGCTCTGAGGTGAGATGAGGGCTAAAGGGGACCAGGCTAGCGAAGGAGTCAGGCTGGGTGTCTGCCAGGAGGTCAGGGAGTTCCCTTTCTTCTGTCTCCTGAATGGCTAGAGTACACATGGCTAAGATGTCCTCGGGTCGCTCATCGTAAGGCTTGAGGGCATTAATGTGGCAAACCCTTCTGTCCCTTAGCTGGGGGCCCCTGGCTATCAGGTATGCGGTTTCTCCCTGGTAGGGCCCTTCCCAAGCTGTCTGAAGCTTGTTCTGTCTTACTGGGCGGAGGGCTAGCACCTTCTGTCCTATTATGAACTCTCTGAACTATATTATATTATATTGAGTTGATTCATGAATATATCACAAATAATAACTCAAATTGGGCAACACATACAAGCCAGATGCTGCACTTGAGGCTATTGGGGGTGGGGGGCACTGCTGCTGCTGCTGCCACCCACCTGCTAATAACTGTTGTCTGCTCCTCAACTGAACCAACTATGCTTCCACCAGCTATGTTCAGCCACCAAATCTAGGGTGTAGGCTGCTTCATGTGGCTTTTATGCAGCCACGCAATTTTTTACCATGTAGGTAATGAATGACTGAATTTTATTATCACATCATAACCTATAATGTACATACTGTATGTGTCATATGCTATGTATTTATTACAGGACAGTATTAGGCAGCATTTCTGGAGCAAACCAACTAAAAAGTAAAAATCCCAAAATTACCATTTATTTAAAAGTCTTTTATGCCATTGTATGTTATAGACATTTAAGGGGTTAAAAGGCCCATTTAAATCAACTGAACTTGCAGAATTACTCCACTTTCATTTTATACTTTAGAGAGAAAGAAGGGGAGGAGAAAGAAGCAAGAGGGGAGAAGGAAGCAAGTGGGTGAGGGGGAGAAAAGCGAAGCAAGAGGGGAGAAGGAAGCAAGTGGGTGAGGGGGAGAAAAGCGAAGCAAGAGGAGGAAGAGATAAAGAGTGAGAAAGAGAGAAGCAAGAGAGAGGGGCAAGAGGGGGAGAATGGCAAGAGGTGGGAGAAGGAGCCAAAAGGGGGGAAGAAAGAGACAAGAGGGGGTAGATAAAGAGGCAAGTGGGGGAGAAAGAGGGGAAAGAAAGGCAAACTGAAGGTCATGGGGGTGAAGGAGACATGGGAAGAGAAGCTAGGAGGTGGAAAGAAGAGACAAATAAGCAAAATGAAGAAAGACAAGGAGAAAGATTTATGGGACATGGGGGATAAACTGGGGAGAAGAAAGAGGCACTTGGTTGAATAACACAAAGGAAAAGGCAATACCTGGAGGATCAATAGTGTAACCTCTGTGCTGCAGACTTCCTACCCCCCCCCCCAAAGGGCTGAGCCTGATCCTGGTACAGGTGTCCACCCTTGTCTGCTTCTGAGACAGATCTTGTCCCTGTTCCCTGCTTTTATTAACCCTATGTGCCAGAGAGGTATCCAATGCATTGTACTGGATATCTTTCTGGCACTCAGAGGGTTAAACATTTGCAAGTAACAAAAACAGATGTTTTTCCACTAGTGATTCTCTTGTTTTTTATTGACCTGAAGTGTGTGGGAGAGAGGAAATCCACCTACTAACAAAACAAAGTTGCTTTTGATATGCTGAAAGGGTTAATTAGTGAGCCAATAAAATCAGTCATGGTTTCCCAATATCCATCTCCATTTAAAATCCAGGCAGCCCTAGTTATATGCACATTATATATGTTATTCATGAAAAACAGCTTGATATAGGTGGTAACATAACAAAGATTAACCTTTGAATGATGGAAAATGTGATCCAAAATTTTTACATTTGAAGGGGATCCCCAGGTAGATTACCAGCAGTTTGTTAGATAAACTAACCTCTTTTCTTCCCATCCTCTCTCTGGGTGCATGTATCTAGAGATGTGAGTTCAGTTTAACCCTCAGAGTGCCGGAGGTATCTAATACAAGCAGCTAGGATTGGCACACGAATCCCCCGCTCAACAGCCGGCCCCAGGCAGTGGCATAACTATAGGGGTCGCAGGGGTCGCACTTGCGACCGGGCCCATGCACTCCAGGGGCCCAGCCACCCACTGCAACCTCTCTGCCTGGCTCCCGCAATCTCCCTCCAGCGCTCTAGCAATGCAGAGTGCTGGGAGATGACATCATCTCCCAGTGCTTTGCATTACTTGAGGACCGTGCGGGAGCTCCAGGTATGAGGCAGGAGATTGGAACATTGTGGAGATTGAGGGGCATTGTGGAGGGGGTCAATGTGGTTGAGGGAGGCCAATATGGGGGGGGCTGTGGCACTTCTTGCACCAGGGCCCGAAGGCTTCTAGTTACGCC
This sequence comes from Rhinophrynus dorsalis, assembly GCA_037306005.1. Taxonomy (NCBI): domain Eukaryota; kingdom Metazoa; phylum Chordata; class Amphibia; order Anura; family Rhinophrynidae; genus Rhinophrynus; species Rhinophrynus dorsalis. The sequence goes on along the minus strand of CM074718.1, from coordinate 88,978,440 downwards.
TCTGCCCCCAGGACAAGCGGCTATGCGGTTTTCCTAATCAATTAGGCGCCACTTTCAAACTTGCACTGAGAGTTTGTCCTCATAAAAAGTTTGAAAGCCGCTCCCCAAAACATGACAAAAAAAACACTATGCGCCGCAGCACTGTGCATGTCACATGGATCTGCTCACAGTAGTTATCCTCTTGGTAGGGGATGGTCCACAGGAGATTCAGGGTTGTCCATCTAAACATTCGGTTCTTTAGCCCCCTCCCTAGCAATCAACACCCCTGGCACAAGCTATGCTGAAGTGTACGGCTGCCTTTGACTACCTGCTTTGGCAGTGTCGTGATGTCACAGGATGTCCTGGCGAGGTGACCAATGAACATGTAGGCAGTGGGTCACATGGGGCGGACCAGGAGGCGCAGCGCTGGTACAAGGCAACCAATCGGAACATACTACGTGTGCAAGTTGCAAGCACCCTCACAGGCACACAGAAAGGGCAAGGGCGAGCGAGCAAGCACAGCATAATTATTTACACATTAGTGGTAGTGTGGATAGCATTGTTATTATGCACCCTGGGGTGGGATGGTCGGAGTAACAGGGCCATTGCTAGGAGCCCCTGAAAATCAGGCACCCTAGGCTTGTCTGCCAATTGGCAAATCCGGGCCTTGATGGAACCTAGCCTACAGTTCAATCCGAACTTGTAGTCAGCAGACTTACCAGAGGTGGATGCGCCCAAGGACGCACACTGAGTCCTAGAATGTAGGAACCGAGGAATACAAAGAGCAGAGTCAGCTAGAGCCGCAGTACCCCCAGTGGGTGGTGAAACAAGCCAGGAGAAATACACGGAGAGGGTATTCAGCCAGAGCCACAGGTCAGTACCGAAGCGGGTAGTCAGACAAGCCGGGGGTCATACACGGAGCGAGAATCAGCCAGAGCCACTGGTTGAACCAATTTGGGTAGTCAGACAAGCCGGGATACAGACACGGAGGAGTTACGGAAGCCAAGCATGGGTCACAACAAGACTAAACAAGATACAAGGAGCTACTAGCAGGAACACCAAGTAAGGGCACTAAGGCCTAGTCTCGGGTAGTTTAAATAGTCTCTCAGAAAAGCGGGAAGCAATTAGGCCAATCACATGATGCCTACAAGAACAAGAGCAACGTCACATATGTTTGTCTGCTCACATTATGCCCAGGAATGTGGAAGTGGCCAGTACCTAGCTGTCGGACATTTGCGAGCTAGAGCTGAGGATAAGAGACCAGGCAGCGGATGGCAGAGCAGTAACTGCTGAGGTACTCCGTGATAATTAGCTTGATCAAAAGATTCTATTGGTACTTGCAAGAAACCATGATGGAGTCCTATTACAGCAAAGGACTTTTTTTACACACAGATTTGTCTTCTTTTCTGTTTATATTTTAACTGAAATGTACACAGCATTGTTTTCCAGATAACCATAAAAAGTGTTGATATTGCATGAGCAAAAAACCAAAACATTTCATATTGTTTCAAGAATTCATGCCTGGCTCCAGCCTTGCAATTATTCCAGTGGATTGGGTTTCTGATATTCCCTGTTAAAGTGTGTATCATTAGCAGATGTTTATGGCAACTGTGCCATTGTGTAAGTGTGAGACTGTGCTGGCAGGTTACCTGAGCAACAAAAACACAGCACAGGGGAATTGTGAAAATACTTTGTTGTATTCCAGTAAGATTACATTGACATCATTATTATCAATTATTTAATAGGAATACAAAGAACATTTCAAGAACATTTCATATGGTAATAAGAAAGAAAATTTAAAACACATATAAGAAAGAGAGGTATGATTGTTAAGAATCTCAGGAGGTGTTCAAGAGGCAGGCATGTGCCAATTTTACTGGTAAAAACAACAGTTTTCTTCTCTTTCTCTTTCTTCTGCTGTATCAATCACTGACATGCATTATCTATGGAACTGATATTTCATACAAACAGCATGCCTGCCAGAGGCGTAACTAGAAGCCACGGGGCCCTGGTGCAAGAATTGCCATGGGCTCCCCCCGACCACATTGGCCCCCCTCAACTACATTGGCCACCTCCATATTGCCCCTTCCACATTGCCCCTTTCACAATGCCCCCATCTCCACATTGCCCCTCATTCTCCACAGTGCGCCTTCATCTCCACAATGCCCCTCATTCTCCACAGTGCCCCTTCATCTCCACAATGCCCATCATTCTCCATATTGCCCCTTCCACATTGCCCCTTCAACAATACCTCCATCACAATGCCCCTCTTTCTCCACAATGCCCCCATCACAATGCCCCTCATTCTCCACAATGCCTCTTCCACAATGCCTCTCATTCTCCACAATGCCCCTCTTTCTCCACATTGCCCCTTCCACAATGCCCCCATCTCCACATTGCCCCTCAATCTCCATAATGCCCCTTCCACAATGCCCCTCATTCTCCACAATGCCCCTCATTCTCCATAATGCCTCTTCCACAGTGCCCCTCATTTTCCACATTGATCCTTCCACAATGCCCCTACTGAGCGACCCCCCCTCCTACCTCGAGTCCCTGGTGGTCTAGCGGCGTGAGATGACAGATGAGACCTCTGTCTGCATCGCAAGCTCCCGCGCGGTTCTTAGTAAAGCAAAACGCTGGGAGATGATGTCATCTCCCAGCGCTCTGCATTACTAGAGCACAGGCTGCCGGGGGATCAGCTGTGCTGCGGGCACGTAGCGAGGGTGTCGCAGGGGGCGGCCGGGCCCCTGAGAGTGACGGGCCCGCTCGCAGGTGCAACCCCTTTGACCCCTATTGTTACGCCACTGATGCCTGCATAAATTAATTTAGAAGGTTTTAGTGAAAGTACCTAAAAGAACATAGGTTTAATTAATCCCTTCAATACTACATTATGGGTTGATGATCCCTTTTGCACCCAATGGATTAAACAAACATTGAGACCAAATTACAATAAGAGAGATATGTTGTAACATTAAGAATTGTTCAGAGGACTTTAGCTCAGGGTTTTAACGCTCCACTAATAGGTCAGGAATTTTCTGGTGTGAAGCAACTTGTTGAAATACAGAATGCCGGAAAGTTTTAGCAGACCTGATCTGAAATGTGAGAGATCATTCATCAATCACATGGACAACAATGGATTTTGCAGTGCTCACAGCATCCTCTAATGTATGGTCAGTCCATGTGGGCATTTGCCAATCACATATAGCTGATAACGATGTGGGTTGGCCATCAGTTATGCACCTTTCCAGTAATGAGCCGGCAGAGTGAACACACCATATGTGTGGCATCTTATTTTTCTTTTTGTTTAAAAAATAAAATGTCTTGTAAGTTCCCTTTTGTTTTTTTATTAATGCTGCCCAATGTGCCTCCTTGTTGCTGCCGCTCTCTGGGGAATGGAGAACCCTGCTAGAAGTTGATTGGCTGGGAGATGCGTAGGCACACATCTCAGCCAATTGGAAGCTGTCAATTATTTTGAACAGAGACTTGCATATAAAAGCCAGTCTCTGTTCAAAATTCTTGCAGACTGACTCAAGCAAAGGCCCAAGAGGTAGGAAAGGGGGGAGGGGGTTTGTCAATCTACATGGTAGTATATGCCACACATTTTAAACCCTTTGAGCACCGGAGGGGTACCCCTACAGAATGCAAAGGGTTAACTATGGCATATTTGGTGAATCCATAGAAAAAAACAGAAACAAAGAGAGGGCGCCCAATAGTGCCTATTATCGTCACAAAATCACCAAATGTTGTAAAGAATATAGAATATACTCACAAAGGTAATTGCCGGTTATTGGCTTATACCAAATACCAGCTTTAAGGCATGTGGGGAGGATAAATCTGCCCCCACTCCGATTCCTTGGGTACCCGGTCCTCCAATATATAGGTCTCCAACCTAATAATTTGAAAAAACTGGCTGCTGGATTTCTGGAAGTTGTCTTAATTACAATTTATTGTAAATATAAAATGAAATCAAATAAAATTTGACATACCAACTGAAAATGATGTAACGTTTTGCGGTAACTGTGACCGCTTCCTCTGACAACTTGTATTTCCAGTTGGTCACTTCCGGCCAGACCGTGTTTAACGGATGTGTACCGCAGTCTGACGCTTCCATGCACCCTCCTCCTATGACGTAGGCTTCTGTCTGTAAGCTGGAGCACTCTCATTGGCAGAGATCGATTTCTGGTCAATAAGAGTGCTCCAGTTTACAGACAGAAGCCTCCATCATCAGAGGAGGCTGGATGGAATCGTTAGACTACGGTACACATCTGTTAAACACGGTCTGGCCGGAAGTGGGTACAGAGCTGCATTTATTCTTTAAATTTCTACAAGCAAGCTGTTTTTTTAAAAAAACTTTTACACTTTTTATTAGTTATAATATATAATGAAAAGATTTAGGCAAAGTTGTGAAGGGGGTAAACATCCCCTTTAAGGGACCTGGGTCTGCATTATCAGCCCTCTCCTCTGAGTTCCTGCTTAGCTGGTCTGAGTAAACAGTTGTATTGTACATTGGAGCTGGTAGAGGAGGACAAGGTTTCCTGCATTCAGAGTGCACAGATCCTGGGAGAATGTGACTCTCGGACAGCCACATTTACATAATCTGTGGTACTTTGTCTGGACTGGAACTCTCTGCATTTCTGTACAATTCTGTACATTTCTTTCTTCACCACGATCCCTCTCCTTTACCAGAAGGGGATTTTCATTCATTTTAAATTCATTTTTATTCACTTGAATAAAGTTTAATTCATTTTATTTTGTTTTCTTTAATTTTATTTTAATTAAACTCATGTTCATTCACTTATTTTTTTAAAGGGATAGTAATACTTAAAATGTAAAAAAAAATATGTTGTAGGGTTTATCCCCCTGAGTAAAACAAGAGTACTCCCACTGCTGAGAGGTGTTTTATTCAAAAGTTATTAATTTTCAAAGTTGAATTTTTTAGGTGCAATATCACAGTGGCCTGAAATTGTACAGTGGCGCTGTTGCTACACGATCCTATGGACAACTCTGGTCAGTTGACCATAAATCTCCATAGGATGGTGTAGCAACAGCGCCACTGTACAATTTCAGGCCACTGTGATATTGCACCTAAAAAATTCTACTTTGAAAATTAATAACTTTTGAATGAAAGACCTCTCAGCAGTGGGAGTACTCTTGTTTTACTCAGGGGGATAAACCCTACAACATATTTTTTTTTACATTTTAAGTATTACTATCCCTTTAACTAATATTATATTTGTTTGAATTATTTATATGGCGTCACACAGTGTACGCAGCACCTTACAACAGTAGTATGTTACAATAAATACAATAAAAGGGGGTTGAAATCAGTGTCTCAGTCATAGAAACAATAGGAAAGGGGTCCCTGCCCCAGGGAGCTAACAGTCTAAATGGGTAATGGGAGACAGGCAGCAGGGCCTGAGGGTGTAAAGTACTTTGAGTTACAGTGCATGGTGCTAATGCTCAAGAAGACAGGATTTCAGGGTAGATTTAAAAATGGTGTGGGATAGTTCTAGACGTAGGTAAAGGTAAGGAGCAGAATGTGAAAAAGGTTTGAGATGGGAGAAGCAAAGGTGTGGATGTTGTAACAAGAAGGGTGTTGTGTGTGAGCAAGGGAGGCAACGGTAACATAAGTGGAGATGAGGAAGAAATGTAATGGAGGGATAACAGCATAGAGAGCTATAAAGGTAAAAAGAAGGACTATGTAAGCGATGCAGTGCTGAATAGGGAGCCATGAGAGATGTCTAGGAGAAAGCTGGAAAGCCAGGAGGCCAGTTAGTAGGAGGTTGCACTAGTCTAAGCAGGATAGATTGAGGGCACCTGCAAGAGTTTTAGTAGTTTTCTGGGACAGGAACAGGTGGATTTTAGCAATATTGCTGAGGAAGAAGTGGCAGGTTCAAGCTAAGGATATAATGTGAGGGGAGAAGGAAAGGAAAGAATCAAATATGGTCCATAGGTAGTGTGCTGAGCTGACTGGATGAATGTCAACTCCATCAACTGTAATTGTTAAGCTGTGTATTGGGTGAGCTCTTGAAGGGAATATGAGAAGATTGGTTTTTGAAATGTTTGTCTTAACCCCTTAAGGACCCATGACGGTCCTGCACCGTCATGGGTTGTTATACCCTTAACGAACCATGACGGTCCAGGACCGTCATGGCTTAAATGATAGCAGCGTGCCTCCGTGCACGCTGCTATCATTAATTCCAGGCTGAGACTGAGCGCTCCAAGACCGGGGCATTCAGTCTCAGCCCTTCTTTCTTCTACTGGTTCATGCGATCGCTGTATCAGTGATCACATGTACCGGCATTCTGAGACAGAGGTAAGCACACAACGCATGCTTACCTCTGTGTGTCTCCTCTTTTTCTGTCTCCCTTGCTATCAAAGTAAGGGAGACAGAAATAGACGGGAGACACCTAGTGGAAAAAAAAAACAGCAGCTGGGGGTATTAACCCCTTCACTGCAGGTGCAGGAGGTTGGCTAAATGCAGGTCAATTTTTGACCTGCAATTATACACTTTTTAAAAAAAAAAAAAAAAAAAAAACACAACACACTTTTTTTTACAAAAAAAAATTTTTATTTAAAAAAATATATATAAAACTTATCAATATTGCAAGTGTGATTGTTGTGGAGCCATGTAATACACTTCTATACACCACCAAAAAGGCGTCAAAATAGGGTGGGAAAAGGGACATGGGGATTTTCACCCAGGGGGGACAGTGGCCACTTTAAACTGCGCATTTTGTAGGTATGACTGACCGGTCATACTTTTCATGCAGTCTCCATAAAAATGTAACCCTTTGTGACCAATTGATCCTAAGAGAAAAATCAAAAATGGTGTTTTTTTTTTACTTTTTTTTACTTTTTTTTTAAATTTTCATAAAGTAAATGGTGGGTTATCTATATAAGTGGGGTATCAAAAGAAAGCCCTCTTTGTGCTTAAAAAAACAGTATATAATGTATGGGGGTGGAATAAAAGCCTAAGAGGGAAAACACTGTTGAACAAAGACATAGTCAAAAAGGTCAGAATTGCTCCGGTCCTTAAGGGAAAATGACCTCAGATTTTCCCGGTCCTTAAGGGGTTAATATGACGATGAGCCATCTAAGGGAAAATTGCCAAGAGGCAGTCAGAAATTTGCAACTGAATTTGAGGTGCAAGATCTGGAGATGGCATGTTAATTTGGGAATCTTCAGCATATAGATAATACTTGAAGCCAAATTATAGGTTCACCCAATGATTGTTTACATGGAGAAAAGTAGAGGACCAGAATGGAGCAATGGTGCGGGGGGACTGCAGAGGAGACTTTATTTCTAGAAGACACAAACAGGAAAGATTTTCTGTCTTTTAACTTGTTTAAATGCACCTTTGGTTTTTTTGGCCATAGTGACTTTAAAAAGGTCTCCTTTTAAAATGTCACACACAATTGTGCGACCAACTAAAGAGCGCATTAACCATGTCGCCATGATGAAAAGGGCAAAATGAGAATCTCGCCCACATCAAAAGGGCGAGATTTTCATGTTGCGGGCTTAAGTGTCACTCATTTGAGCGCCCGCATACAATACAATACAGTACATTCTCAGTTGCAAAATGGTGCATTGTTTAATAACGATTAACCCCTTAACTACGAGCAGGACCCACCAGTGGTAAAGCAGCATTCCTTGATGAGCAGCACTTCACACTCCAGGGTGCAGAGCAGGCGTGAGGCTGTCCTGACGATGCAGCTTCTTTTCTTGACAATATTGCTGAAAATGTTCTCCATTTCCCCATTCCTCCGCCAAAGGATACCTGATAGCTTCTTTTGTCTCATCGGGGCGCAGCTCTTGTATCCTGAAGTAAATATTCCAGCACTGTGTGGGTCCTGCTCATAGTTAAGGGGTTAATCATTATTAAACAATGCACCATTTAGCAACCGATGATTATATTGTATGCAGGCACTCAAATGAGCGACACTTAAGCCCACAACATGAGAATCTTGCCCTTTTGATGCGGACGAGAGTCTCATGTCCCTCTTTTTATCATGGCGACATGGTTAATGAGCTCTTTAGTTAGTTGTGCAATAGACATGCACGGCAAAAAAAATTCGGTAAAATACAATTTCGGACTAATTTTTTTTTTCATTCGGTGGATCCGCATTTTGGACTGGACCTGTTTGACTCGGACGAAAATCGGCAATAGTCCGAATTATTCGGACAAATTTAAAATACTTTAAAGTATACAATAAAAAATTTAAATTAAATAAATAAAAATAAAAAAATACATTAAATTAAATTAATAATACATATTATTACCAGACACATACATACATACACACTCCCAGATTCACTGATACCACACAGACATACATAATCCAGGACAAATGCGTGTCTGAGAGTGTGGAGCTTTAGCCTTATGATACTCTGGGTGAAGTAGATGAAGTATGGATGTAACTAGTTAGCTACAAGCATGAATGAACAAATAAATGAATTCGAAGGAAGAATGATGCAGGGCGGACTCAGGATGACAGGAACACTGTAGATGTAGCCAGCAGCAAACTGCAGAACACTGGAGCAGGACTCAGTAGACAGATACCGCAGACTTTTTTAGAAGAGACTACAAAACTGAGGATGACTGGTGCAGGGCAGACTCAGGATGACAGGAACACTGTAGATGTAGACAGCAGCAAACTGCAGAACACTGGAGCAGGCAGGACTCAGTAGAGAGATACCTCAGACTTTTTTTTAGATGAGATGAAAAACAATAGAGCAAGATCATTCCCCTTGTTAATCAGAACCTGCACAAAACCATCATAGTTACCTGGACAGCCTGTCTCAGTCATAACCTGGGCCTGAGCACACTTTTCATGCCTAACCCAAGAGTTGGCAAAACATAACTATTTGGTACCGATTTTACAGTCCGGCCAACCTACCCCTTCATTACAAGTAAGGGGATCCCTCTTTTAATGCACATTGTGGGCCTTATACACAAAAGAGAAGCAGGTCTGGGACAAAAAAAATGTGTCATAGAGCTTAAATAAAAATCCTCAGCCCTGAACAGCTGGAGGGCTCTGTAATGCTTTGGAGACCTCTACAGGATTCAGTGTGCTAAAATTTCAAATTAAATCAATGGCCATGTTGGCAGTTCTGAATTCCCTTCTATGGTAAGGTTTGCACCAGCATTGCTTCTCTGTTATTTTGTGCAAAAGGCACTGTTTCATTTGTGTATCTTTTCAATGCAGATTGAAAGCTCTTTAGCACGGCCCTTCTGTCATTTGTTTCACTCTGTATATGCATTTCAATTGTATTTAGGGTTGCCACCTCGCCGGCATTTTACCAGCAGGCCAGTAAAAAATTGGCTTCTGTCCAATGCTAAGTCTATGAAGGGAATACCATGGCCGGTATTTTCTTGAAGAAAAGGTGGCAACCCTAGTTGTATTACTTCCCAGCTGTAAATGCTGTAGAATATGTTGGAGCTTTATGTGAATATTAATTTATTTCTGAATATTCAAGCAGCTAAATATTAAGAATCAAGTAAATGGATAAAAATACTGGTAATATTCTGAATAAGAAAGCAAGTAAGGTAAGAAATGTACTTTCAGTCTTTTTTTTTAATCCCCACAAGGTGGCACTGTTCACTTATCATTTGCCTACATATCCTGGAAATCTTAAGTGCGCCATAAGAATTATTTTTATAATGATCTGCTTAAAAATACTACAATATATGAAGTCATTTACACTTCTTACACATATATAAACTTCCTTTGAACAAATGCACTGGTATTGGAACAGTGTTGTGTATCCAACAAATCATATTGGACCAGAGGGATGTGCAATGAATTGCAAATCAATGCATTGCACAACCCTCTGGTGCTTAAAGGGTTAAACAGAATGCAGATGGTATCGCTTTCATAATGTTTCCTTTGGAAGACGTGAAAATAAATGGGTATAGGACGGAGATGAGTAAAATGCAGAATCCCAGCTATTGGATTAAAGCTTCCTTAGGAAATTCAGCACTGGTATAGGACAATCATTTTATGATGGTCTCTGTGAGATATTGTGGTTTTTTTAACCAAAATATACATATAACAGTTTGCTTATTATAATAATGTTATGGCTTATGGCTTTAAACATTTCCTGAAAGTCTGTACAAAGCTCTGTATTAAAAATGAGTATTTGTCAGAAAAGACATACCAGTGATTTCAAAAAGGAACACATATGTAAAAACAATTAAACTTGTGTAAACAATTAAGCATAGCGTTTCCCAGTGACTGGTTGAAATAATTCCAGCCATTCAAAAAGGTCTACATCAGGGCTGAGCAACCTGTGGCCAACCAGGAGTAGAGGAAAGCTGGAAATATATGACAGTTGCTTGTGTTTTTTTTTTATCTGAAGCTGCCAGAGTGTATGAGTCTACCTATCTTGATAAGGACCAGGTGGGTGTGCAATGCATTCCTTAAAGGAGCAGTAAACCTTTTTTTGAAAAAATATATATTGTACGGCTTTTTCTATTGAGTAAAATAAGGGTACTCCCATGAGATATTCATATTTCCAGAGTTATTACAGTTTAAACCCATGTTTTTTTACATTAACAGTGCAATCTAGTGGTCAAATTCTAATTAGTTTTTCTGTTACAGTCTAATGGATAGAAAAGTCAATGACATACAGTTCTCCATAGAATGTGATAGAAAGTGAAATAAAGTGCCAGGTCACTTCCTGTCAGAACTATCAGGAATATAAACAGTACATTCACTTATAAATTTTGAATAAAACATCTGACAGCAGTGGAAGTACACTTGTCTTATTCAGCAGGAAAAGCTCTATAAAACATGTTTTTTCATAAAAAAAAGTTTACTGCTTTTTTAAAGGAGTAATATTACCAAGTGCAGAAAGCAGAGTTTGAGGTCATATGGACTTGCTAGCAACTATCATGCCCCTTCTATGGACATGACATACAGGACAGACTGAAGATGTTATATTTTGAACCCAGGGTCAATGGAAAAATGCATTGGGGCTACTGGAGAACTTCTGAAATACAGCCATTAGATTTGACCCCAAAGTAATCAACCTTCCACCAGTTCTTTACTCACTAAAGGGTTACAAATGCTCATCACGTAACATGTTGGGCCTGTTTTCACAGGATTGTAAAACAGCAACTAATGGACAATGTTGTTATGCAAAAGGAGTGAGTCCTAGGAGCCAATGGGGAAGATTCCTTGATTTCAGCAGGCAAAAATCCATGCATGACGTCAGCAAAAGGGCCAGGTATCTATGGTGCTATAAAACCTGGAACCTTTGGACCTCATCAAGCATACAATGATGGATCATGAGCATGATTTATGACTATATGGTTAGTTTCAAGTATATTGCTAACTTTGAAACCAACAGCTATTATGGATATTATTATTATTTTTATTATAAGCTGATAAATAGCCTGTTATTTTGAAATGAGTGGTGGAGGAATTGGAGGAAAAGCACAGCCCTCCATCTAAAGGAAGACAATCAGCCTGCCAGATAGGACTGTTGCTTGGTACTGGCTAAGGGGACTAAAGCCCCAGGTGTTATGCTTAAAGGGATAGTAATACTTCGTTTTGTCTTTATTTCATTTTGTAGGCATTAAAAAATATGAAGAATGATGTAAGTCTTATCTCTCAAACCTTTATGGTTTAAGAGATATTCACAAGCAAAGTTTCCCCTCCCGCCCCTTTTACCTAGTGTAAGCCATCTCTTCTCAGATGGGGAATCTGGTTGTAAGACCAGACAGATAACAGCAGGGGACAATCTTCTTACAATGAAAACAATGAAAGCCCTGCCCCCCTTGACAAGCTTTTCAGGTTTTTCCCTTATCTTAATTGAAGATTGTCCCTCTGTGCAATCTACCTGGGCACCTACCTTCTGGTCTGGCTGAAAAGTGTTACATCAGTAAAAGGGGCGGGAGGGGGACACTTTGTCATTTAATTACTCTTGAACTACAACTCTGACAGAATTGAAATAACACTCTCCAAAGTCCAAATACAATGATGATTAATTAGAGCTGCTTTTATTATGAAACATTACTATCCCTTTAAACCCCGGGTTTGTTTTCAACTACATGCCATCTTGAAGAAAGTAATGGTGCAATAGTGTGTTAAAGTAATGGTTAATTTTAAGTTGATTTAATATTGTAGACATTAAAAAAAGATTAACAGTGATATAAGTCTTATCTCTCAAACCTTTATGGTTTGACAGATATAACGTGCTAAAATGACCTTTTCCTGGCTGTTTCGCTCAAGTCTGCCATCTAGCTGACAGCTGCAGATTCCGGTCATTTGACCTGACAGAAGCTCTTCAGCAGAGCTGAAATCAAGCTATTTAGAAATAAATACTTAAATGGAACGGTTTACAAACAGGGCCGGATTTAAATCTCAGGAGCTTGTAGGCACAGAAATCTGAAGTGCCCCCCCCCCCATTGGCCATCTCCACTGGACACTTCCACAATGCTCCTAATCTCCACATTGCCCCCCATCATCTCCATAATGCCTCACTTTGCCCCATCATCTCCAAATTGTCCTAACATTGCCCCCCATCAGCTCCATATTGCCACCCATCAGCTCCATATTGCCCTCACATTGCTCCATCATCTCCATATTGCCCCCCATCATCTCCATATTGCCCCCCATCAGCTCTATATTGTCCCCATCATCTCAATAGTGCCCTCTCATTGCCCCATCTCCATATTGTCCCCATCATCTCCATATTGCCCTCACATTGCCCCATCATCTCCATATTGCCCCCCATCATCTCAATATTGCCCTCACATTGCCTCATCAGTTCCATATAGCCCCCCCTGTGTCCGTTTCCTACCTCTTATGGACGCCCCTGCTCCCTGGTGGTCCAGTGGCGTGTTAGCTGGAGGGTCTGTGCCTCCTTCTGCACAGACCTGTAGCTGCTGTTGTTCCCGCGCGGTCTTCTGTTCAGTAATGCAGAGCGCTGAGTGATGATGTCATCTCCCAGCGCTCTGCATTGCAAAGAGTCGACAAGAGAGATCAGTAGCTACAGGTCTGTTGCACAGACCTCACGGGCAGGGATGGGGTTAGTGAGCGTGGTGAGGCTAATTTTAACCCTTTGAGTGCCAGAGGGGTACTCATCGCATTGCTTTGCAATGCATTGAGTACCCCTCTGGCACTCAAAAGGTTAAAAAAAAACAGGTCCCAATGACAGGCGCCCTTCTGTGGGGTGTGCCTGTAGGTAGATGCCTACTCTGCCTTATGATAAATCCAGCCCTATTTACAAAGTGTGCTTGCAAACCAGGCACACTTTGTAGACCACTCTAAATGAAGTATTTATCTTTAGATATCGTTATATCGGCGCTGCTGAAGAGCCGCATCTGGTCAAGCGACCAGAATCTGCTTCTGACAGCTTTACAGCTCATCAAGCAGAAAGTGGAGGGAGCAGAGAACTTTATTCCCCTATATCTCTCAAACCATAAACGTTTGAGAGATATGAATAAGTGCAAGTACTCTCTTTTAATTGTATCTACCATATAGCTAATACTTTTTTTTTTACATTACTATCCCTTTAAGTTTCTTGTGCCTTTTGATTTAATCTGTGGCACCAAATCATCATTACTAGGGATGAGCGAGCACCCCGATGCTCGGGTGCTCGGGTGCTCTGACCGAGCACCCCCTGATGCTCGAGTGCTCGGCCGAGCACCCGAGCCCCATTCAAATGAATGGGAGCACTCGAGCATTAAACCAGGCACCCCCTGCTCTGATGAGCGGAGGGTGCCTGGTCAATGTCCCCCTTCATCTCCGCTATGCCCCTCTTCCACAATGTCCCCCTTCATCTCCTATGCCATAGCGGAGATGAAGGGGGACATTGTGGAAGAGGGGCATAGCGGAGATGAAGGGGGACATTGTGGAAGAGGGGCATAGACTCTATGCCCCTCTTCCACAATGTCCCCCTTCATCTCCGCTATGCCCCTCTTCCACAATGTCCCCCTTCATCTCCGCTATGGCATAGGAGATGAAGGGGGACATTGTGGAAGAGGGGCATAGCGGAGATGAAGGGGGACATTGTGGAAGAGGGGCATAGCGGAGATGAAGGGGGACATTGTGGAAGAGGGGCATAGAGTCTATGCCCCTCTTCCACAATGTCCCCCTTCATCTCCGCAATGCCCCCTTCATCTCCGCAATGCCCCCGTACCTCCATTCCCTGGTGGTCCAGCGGAGCGTCTTCGGATCTGTGCCTCTTCCGGCACAGATCCTCTTCACCCGAACATGTCGGGCGAGCACATGGCGGTACTCGTACGAGTACCGCCATGTGCCGAGCAGAGCGATGCTCGAGCCGATCCGAGCATCGGCCGAGCACGCTCGCTCAACACTAATCATTACCAATGAATACTCTTTAAAATATTTTGCCTGTCTGACTTCTTTGCCTTTGACCCCACCACCTCTCCCACTGTCTGCCCCTGCCAGTTCCCCTGCTGTTATTTCTCCCCATCCTCAAACAGTTCTCATCCACTGTCTGTCCCAATATTGTTTGTTCTACTGAATGTGGACTCGCCCTGGGTTCAGTAGCAATGTAGTGATACGCATTATCCTGCAGTAATGTGGTCAGCCGAGTGAGTGATTTGATGCTTAGCTGTACAATCAGCAAATCAGATGACACACCAGCAACATACAGATTCCTTGTAATTTTATAGTATGTGGTATATAAAATATAAATACCAAAATACTCCAAACAGCTCTGCATAGAAAACACTGATCACAAAAAAGAGGCGCTGTAGGCCTAGCTGAAGATGATGGGAAATATAGTCCAACAACAGCTATAAAGCAACAGTCTGTTCACCCATGGTTTAAAGAAAGTTTCTTTCACCCGGTTTTATCAGGTTTATCCATAAATACCCCTCTAGCCTTGTGAAATCAGTTGGTTCTCAATCTATAGTTTTATATATATATATATATATATATATATATATATATATATATATATATATTAAAGAAGACTTTGTGCCTGGCAAAACACACCCAGGGGTGGCAGTAAGAAGGAGTTACTGCTCCCATTGGGTGATTCAATGGGGGTGTGATTTTCAGTCTGCCCCCACTATCCAGCTCGCCCATCACTATCTAAGGCTGAAAAAAAAATGCCTGCCACTTACTCCTACACCACAGACACACACACATGCCTCCCACACACTGGCAGACACATATACACACACTCATACAGAGGCACACACACACACAGGCTGAGCAGCTGCGGATGATGGGAACTATGTCCATGGTCCAAATCTGCATTATGCATCAGGATTCCCAGCACATAGATACAAAGTTATGGGCTCGCTACAATAAACCACTGCAGCTTCTTCATTTCCTGTCTGTGACCTGCACAGCCCTGTCAATTACTACAAGTGAGCCGATTTCTAACCAATCAGCAGGCAGGATGCTGGGGAGCTGACTTGCTACACAGAGAAGCTGGGAAAGTGGAACAACGGCAGAGACATGATCAGGCAGTGCAGAGCAGGGCTTCAGCTGAGCTGGTAAATGGCAGAGACATGGTTATGACTGTATTTATATTTTGCACAAATTGAGAGAAAGAGAGCAGATTGTTTGTTAGTCTGTCTGTAAGTAGAGGTGCCAGTTCCTGCAATCATCTCCATGCTGTACATAGCTCACTGTATAGCATGTATGAAAACTATTTATATATGGTCTGGCATTGTATTTTATACAGTCTGCATGTGTCTGTGTATAAGGACTGGCACTATACAGCATAGGCGGTACAGTCCCTGTTTGAGACCCAAATCCCTCTGCTCCTCTATTTAGGACATCACACTGTGTGGTGTATATACCAGTGTATCAGATTGCTCCACATCAATAAAACCCACAGTAAGGTGGGTATAAACTTCTGTATATATCATAAATTAGTCTGTGTAAAAAATACTTTCATCTTCTTCTAAAACATTCACTTACAGAAAGAGTAACTTAACCATTTCAATGCCAGAGGGTATGCAATGCATTGCTTACCCCCTGGCACTCAAAGGGTTAAAAATTCTCTACAATGGTCTGGCACTGTATAGCAGTGGTTCTCAACCTGAGCTCTCAGTGGCTATTAACAGGCCATGATTTTAGAATTTCCTTTTAAGAGCACAGGTGAGTTAATCAATACGACTGAGCCTCTGATCAACATACTTGTGTTCTAGCAGGGAAATTCTATCTTATGGCCACTGAGGGCATGGGTTGAGAACCTCTGCTGTATAGTATACAGTCTGCATGTGTCTGTGTATAAGGACTGGCACTATACAGTATAGGCGGTACAGTCCCTGTTTGAGACCCAAATCCCTCTGCTCCTCTATTTAGGACATCACACTGTGTGGTGTATATACCAGTGTATCAGATTGCTCCACATCAATAAACCCCACAGTAAGGTGGGTATAAACTTATGTGTATATCTTCTAAATTAGTCTGTGTAAAAAAATAATTTCATCTTCTTCTAAAACATTCACTTATAGAAAGAGTAACTTAACCATTTCAATGCCAAAGGGGATGCAATGCATT
This sequence comes from Rhinophrynus dorsalis, assembly GCA_037306005.1. Lineage (NCBI taxonomy): Eukaryota > Metazoa > Chordata > Amphibia > Anura > Rhinophrynidae > Rhinophrynus > Rhinophrynus dorsalis. Next base: position 88,961,962 of record CM074718.1, on the reverse strand, counting down.
GCTTACCCCATGGCACTCAAAGAGTTAAAAATTCTCTACAATGGTCTGGCACTGTATAGCAGTGGTTCTCAACCTGAGCTCTCAGTGGCTATTAACAGGCCATGATTTTAGAATTTCCTCTTAAGAGCACAGGTGAGTTAATCAATACGACTGAGCCTCTGATCAACATACTTGTGCTCCAGCAGGGAAATTCCTAAGTCCTGGCCTGTTAGTGGCCACTGAGGGCATGGGTTGAGAACCTCTGCTGTATAGTATACAGTCTGCATGTGTCTGTGTATAAGGACTGGCACTATACAGTATAGGAGGGACAGTCCCTGTTTGACACCCAAATCCCTCTGCTCCTCTATTTAGAAGATCACACTGTGTGGTGTATATACCAGTGTATCAGATTGCTCCACATCAATAAAACCTACAGTAATGTGGGTATAAACTTCTGTATATATCTTATAAATTAATCTGTGTAAAAAAATACTTTCATCTTCTAAATCATTCACTTACACAAAGAGTAACTTAACCATTTCAATGCCAGAGGGGTATGCAATGCATTGCTTACCCCCTGGCACTCAAAGGGTTAAACATTCTCTAAACTACACCACCAGCCATGCCCCCAGTAACATCACCTAAAACACAAGTGTTCTTCTTTGGCCATTTGAAATGTTGGGAGGTGTGTTACTCACACTGCTCACACTGTACGTATGTATGTTCTGCTTTGCATCTCTGTGTCACTGTTTGTGTATGTCAGTGCATGTGTGTATGTATGTGTGTTGCATGCATCTCTGTCTATCACTGTGTGTCCCCCTGTATATATGTGTGTTTGCACGTGTCTGTGTATCACTGTGTGTACCTTTCTGACACGTACACCATACGCCATATTTCACTATCATAACATTTATTTAAAAAAAAAAAATTCCCTGCATAACATGACGGGCAACGCCGTCCCGCATTGCTAGTTAATTATATGGTATAAATGCATTTATACTTAATGTTTCCTCCAGACAGAGACAGGATTTGTTTGTTAGTTTTTTGTCATGCTGACCTCTTCAACAGCAAACATGATACAGAAGGAGATGAGAGCCCTGCTCAGAAGAGCTTATAGTCTAGAACAGTGACTCTCAGCTCTGGTCTTCGGGACAAACACGCATCCTTTTCCTGCAATAAAGACACAGTCCAATCATAGCACTAATAATGCAACTGTCTGCCATACTTCTGCATTTCCACCGAATTCCATGCTAGTGCATTAACACACTGCTGGTGGAAAGTTTCAGTGTGTGGAATCTCCCTTTCATATGCGCATGTGAAAAGCCTCATACGGCATACCAGTAATGGAATATAATGGAATATAGAGTACGGTTTTGGCCACCAATTCTTAAAATCAACATCATTGAACTATACATGCAAGAGACATGCAACAAACCTGATAAAACTGCATTTGTTTACATTAGAGAAGAGATGTCTAAATGGTGATATGATTGCCATTTAAAAATACACTCAAGGTTGATACAAATAACTCTCTAAGGAACTATGTACTCAAAGAGCTGAGCAAAAAACAAGAGATAATGTATTAAGACTAGAAGAAAAGTGCTTCTGACTATAACAAAACCATGGATTTTTTTTACAGTAAGGGCAGTAAAGTTATGGAATTTTTTGCTTCGGAATGCTGTGCAAGCAGATACTGTAGTTGTTCTCAAAAAGTATTTTATACCTTTCTAGTTCAGAACAATGTTGAGAATTATGACAGTTGGTTTCACAGCAGGTAGGATGTTGATCCAGGGAAATATCTGACTGCCATTTGAAGTCAGGAAAGAATTTTTTTTATCCACTTAACTGGAAATGGTATCAATGTTTTTTTTTTCTTTGCCTTCCTCAGGATAAATAGGAGTGATAAAGGCATGGACTGAACTTGTTACGATGTAATATTAAGCCCTGACACAGAATTATAACCCAAAACACTTCATTTAGACACTTCCACCCTCAGCCCTACTTTTTACTCTACTCTAAGGGATTGGCGAAAATATGACTTCCAGGTAAGTTAATGCCTAACAACACTCCCCCCAGCGCGCGCGCACACACACACACACACACACACACACACACACACACACACACCTTATTAAGGCCAGAAAATCTTAATTAGGAGGTGCTACTTCTCCTTTAAAGTGGAACTTTCACCTTAATTCAAGTTTGCATATTTGAAAACTGCATTAAAAACAGCCTATCATGTTAGCCGAAATTCTAGCAGATGTCTAGTTTAGCAGACATTCACACTTTTATTTCTGGTAAAAGTGAAAGTGAAAATTTCCGGGTACAGCTCAAAGCTGCATTAGCATATGAAACTGCACTGGGCCTTCATTAACATATCACATGTCACTGAAAAGGCTTCATTAGCATATGACACATCACTGAAAATAATAATTAGCATATTAAATGTCACAGATACAGCAGGGATACCAATATTAGCAGACATTAGCATATGGTTACAAGTATGAATATTTCCTTAACTGTTCATTTGCTGGTCTTTTGGTTAACACGACACATAGGCAGATTTTAATGCAGATTTCAAATATGCAACCTTGAATTAAGGAGAATGTTCCATTTAAAGTAGGCTCATGTAATTTGACTGCTTCTGAAAAAAATCTGCTTCCATGGATATGACATCCAGGTCTGATAGAATATGCTGTCTCTTGAACAAGGGTACAAGGCCACAATTTGTAGGGTCCATTACTGTTTTGTGGCCATTATAAGGTTAATGGGTGTTATTACTAGGACGTGTTCGTTCTCCTTTAAGGCTATGTTCACATGGACAACTTCCTTGTAGCAGTGGTTGATGTAATGGAATCTCAAGGGAAAGTTAGACATGATTTTAGGTTTACTATTGAAATATTGTCCTCTATTTGGCAACCATGAAAATGGCGAGGTCATAATGTCGCCTGCATCAAAATGGCAACATCAGAATATCGCTTGCATTAAAATGGTGGCATTCTGATATCGCAAGCTTAAGGGTCACCCTGCTCCTTGGCTGTGTAAAAGCACATTGTAAACTAGCTGTGTAATCAGTTTGAGAGGTCAATCAGTACCGCTTGGTGTCTCAGTGCTGTGTAGTCTGATATGCCTCATGGTATAAAACCACATTTAAGCTAGCTGTTTAGTTAGTAGAGATTTCTAGCCTGTTTGAGTACTTGTCTCTACTGACTAAACAGCTAGCTTACAATGCGGTTTTATACAGTGAGGGGTATCAGACTACACGGCATTGAGATACTTCATGTCACTGTCAATACAGACAGACACCAGGTGGTACTGATTGGCCTCTCAAACTGATTACATAGGTAGCTTAGAATGCACTTTTACACAGCGATGGAGCAAGTTGACCCTTAAGACTCTTTTGATACGGGCGACATTCCAATGTCGCCCTTTTGATGCAGGCAACATTATGATCTTGCCATTTTCATGGTCGCAAAATAGAGGACAACATTTCAATAGGATACCCTAGTGCCTAGGGCTTATGTGGAGCCTGGCCATGGCCTGACTGCTCCTGCCTGCTGGGCCCTCCTATTTAAACCTCCTAAGAGTCCAAACTGACTTCCAATAATAAAAAACTGGCTTCTAGAAGACTGATCAGAATATTCTGCAGGGAGGATTTGCAGGTCCTCCCTGCTAAAAGAATATATAAGAAATAGATTGAAGCTTACATTTCAAGCCAGCTTCTTTTTTCTTTGGAGCTCAGTACTGACCTTAACAGGGGTTGTTCAATGTGATGAGATCATCACACTGTGACCATCCCATCGAGGAGATCACAACAGAGTGGACATGAAAAGAAAGAAAGAAGGTAGGTCAAGATGAGGAGAACTGCAGCTTCTTTGAAGGTAGGTCAAGATGAGGAGAACCGCAGCTTCTTTGAAATATATGCTTCTGCCTATTTTTACTTCTGTTAGCAGGAAGGACCTGCAAGTTGATGAGGGGAGAAGGTGGCACTATGGGGAGAGAAGGTGGTGAGGGGAGAAGGTGGTTCTGTGGGAGGAGATGATGAGGGAAGAATGTGATGCTATGGGCAGATGATGAAGGGTGAAGGTGGTGTTTTGGGGGATGAAAGTGATATGGGGAGACGTGATAAGGGGAGAAGGCGGTGTACTATGGGAATGAAGAGGATATGGGTTAGGTGAACTCACTGGAGATATTTTTGTAGATTTTGCAAAGGCCTTTGATACAGTAGAACAGTATATTTTGATAAGCAAACTACAAAGTTCAGGACTGGGTAATCATTCTCTAAACTGGATCCTATTTATCAGACAGAACATAATATATGTCTATTACTGACAATATTTCCCTTCTGTTCAAAGTACAAAGTGGGATTCCCCAAGGCTCCATTCTTGGCCCTCTTCTATATTATCTATTAGTAAATGATCTACCCACAGTTTGCAAAGCATCTTCTGTGCACATGTATGCAGGTGACACCATAATCTATTCTAAAAATTCAAACGTATCTCAATTAGAAGCCGTATTACATCATGATTTCACTGAAGTTGAAAGATGGATAGCAAAGAGCAAACTGTTCTTAAACACCGATAAAACAGTCACAATGGTATTTGGTATAAAAGCACAAACTATGTAATGTCTGCAATACCAATCTATCCATTGTGACTTGGCCACGGTGGAGTCTTATAAATATCTTGGTATGTGGCTTGACACCAAACTCACTTTTGTTCTTCATATTGATAAATGAATATCCAAAGTTTATGTGTGTTTTGTGTGTATAATGTTTCTCTATTTGTGTAAATATGTAACTCTTTACTGTAAACTTTCCAGGACATAGTTGAAAACAAGAGAAAACTCAATGTATTCTTCCGGGTAGAACATTTTCTAAATAAATAAAATGCATCTTATAGCCAGTAGGTGGCGAACAAGTATAACTTCTATACTCTCCATTACTGAATAGGAGACTAGGAGAATAAATGTGATAGCTTAATTGGCTGAGTAAATTTAGAGTGAAAAGTTTAAAGACCACTTAATGGGATAGTAATGAGTCATTTTAAAGTACAATTGAGTATTCATTATATATTTGTATACCAATCTTTAGCTCTATAAGCATGCAGGACTTTGCTGTTTTACTTTTATTGTATAATAAACTTTCCTCCTCCCTCCCCCTTTTAGTTACTTCAGCAGCCTCAGAAAACTAGTCCGGACAGAACACGACGAGGGACAATCTTCTTCCAGCATAAGGAAAAACCTGCCCTCTGTCAAAGGGGCAGGGTTTCCTTATACTCAAGGAAAGAAGATTGTCCCTTGCTGCAATTTGTCTGGTCTGATGACCGGATTCCATATCCGAGGGGAGGCGGCTTCAGGTAAGTAAGAGGGGTGGGAGGGGGATACTTTATTATAAAATAAATGTAAAACGCCAATTTTATACACATTTATACAGCTACAGAATGGTATACAAATATATATAGAATACTCAATTGTACTTAAAAAAGGATGAATTACTATCCCTTTAAGTCCAGTATTAATCACACTGTGAGAAAAAGCAGCGTATCACATACCTTCAGGTATTCATCAATGATTTGGCGTGTTTCTCTGCTTTGCGTATGCGGAGCAGGGAAAATTGTGTAAATTGGCCAGTCAGACGAAAAAACCTACGCATACGCACAAGTGAAAATGTGTATGTTTCTGTTTCTCCCCATACATTGTAATGGGATCCACCAGCTTGAAGCTGGCAGATCAAACTGGCGGATCTATCTGGCCATCGCTTAGTGATGAATAAGCGATGATCAGACACAATCCGTAAGTTGCTGAATGGGGGAATGGTTAATGTGTAAAGAAATCCTATGATTTTCTTGAGCATTAAGCCATTCGCACCATGATGAATCCCGTCTCTTTGTCAGGCGTGTTATAAAATGAGAATGAATACCATATATAGTAACATTCTTGATTGCTTTGGATTCAATTGCAGGTGTCACCAGTCTCTCTTCTATCCAATATTATTGAATTCACCATGATATATAGTAACCTATAAATGCTTGTTTCCCATATAGGGTAATAAAAAGTTGTATGGTAACTACTGCCTTTAATTTATCAGTAGTACAGCACACCTTTTATCTCATTTCCATAGATTAAACTCTGGAGTACAGGCACCGCACACCGCACAGACCCTGCAGCTGATTTTGTTGATAAGAAATATTGGGGCGCACTGTCACCATTTAGTTAGTAGTGTTGTTGCTGCAATCTGTATCTTTAAGGTTTGCCATGTAGGGAATACATTTTGGGGAACACTTGTTTCCCTGTGAGAAGGTTAAGGCACGCAGTCATTTGTGTCTATTGGTAATTAAACTTTCAATCCCTAAGGATCACAATGGGTTAACCCTTTAAGCACCAGAGGGGTGTCAGTTGCACACCCCTCTGGTCCTTAAAGGGTTGAGGGACAGAAACATAATCCAAACACCCTTTGAAGAGGTAATAAAGGAATTCCCATTGAAGCAGACCATTAACCCTTTGAGTGCCAGAGGGGTATGCAACACATTGCTTTGCAATGTGTTGAATGCCCCTCTGGCATTCAAAGGGTTATACTCGACGGGCCATTATTTTAATGGTATAACCATGTCCAGTTGGCTGTAATAAATGACAAAACCTTAGAACTAGATATGTACTATATTTGTGTATTTGTTTATATTAATGTGTTTATTTACTGTATATTTACTGGTGCTTCTGGAATACATAGATAATTGTGAAATATCGGGATTGATGTAATTCTGGGGCATACCAACTGCACCATAGGGGAAAATAAGCATTCCCATTGATTTAAATTCTGCTTTTAACCCAGTGAATGGTAGAGGGCTCCTACACATGGGGGGAGATTCACTAAGCGGTGATAAAGAGGTGATAATGTGGAGATGACTTCTCCAATGATATCACTTCTCCAGTTCCTATGTTATTCTATAGAGTCTATTCACTAAGATCTCCAAAGATGAAGAAATCTTAGTGCATAGGCTCCATAGAATAACATAGGAACTAGAGAAGTGATATCACTAGAGAAGTCATCTCCACTTTATCACATCCTTATCACGGCTTAGTGAATCTTCCCCATTGAGAAGCAATGCACAGGAGACTGATCTAGCATTCCAGGGTTTAAAAGCCCTTTTTAAATCAATGGCAAGTTGAATTAATTTTCATTTGTCCCTCTGTGCATTTAGTTTACTAAAAAACTGCCCTTCTTTTTAGTATTTAACCCTTTGAGCGTCAGAGCATTGTGCAACGTACACCCCTCTGGCACTCAAAGGGTTAAGTCTCATTATTCTCATAATCACATAAGGTGTCACATACTACCTTGGTTTTAAGTCTGTTTTAAATGTTTGCTTTGTTTTACTACCCGTTCTTAAAGGGATAGTAATACTTCATTTTATCTTTATTTTATTTTGTAGGCATTAAAAAAACATGAAGAATGATATAAGTCTTATCTCTCAACCCTTTATGGTTTGCGAGATATTCACAAGCAAAGTTTCCCCTCCTGCCCCTTTTACCTAGTGTAAGCCATCTCTTCTCAGATGTGGAATGCAGTCCATAGACCAGACAGATAACAGCAGGGGACAATCTTCTTCCTATCAGAACAATGAAAACCCTGTCCCCCTTGACAAGCTTTTCAGCTTTTTCCCTTATCTTAATTGAAGATTGTCCCTCTCTGCAGTCTACCTGGGCACCTCCCTTCTGATCTGGCTGAACAGTGTTACATCAGGAAAAGGGGCGGGAGGGGGATACTTTATCATTCAATTACTCTTGTACTACAGCTCCGACAGAATTGAAATAACACTCTCCAAAGTCCAAATACTATAATGATTAATCAGAGCTGCTTTTATTATGAAACATTACTATCCCTTTAAGTTATGATACATAAAGGCTCTGCAGTTCAGGATCATCTGGGAGCTAGATAGTTAAACATGAAATCATGCGCCAGCATTAATAACAGATATAGTATTCATTTTAGTGATAAAGGAAAAATACCCACAAATCCCTGCAGCATGCAAAACATAATGAATAAAGAAAGAGTACTTTTTTTGGAAAGAAAAAAATCTGTCTGCTTTCAGAGGCAACATAAATAACCCTAGTTTCAGAGGCAACATAAATAACCCTAGTTTGATTTGAGGGTGTATTTTCAAGTTAACCCTTTGAGTGCCAGAGGGGTATGCAACGCATTGCTTTGCCCCTCTGGTACTCAAAGGGTTAACCAGAAATAACACCTCCTATTAATAACGCCACTAGCCTTACAATGGCCAATAAATCTTAAAGGCCCCTGTGAATTTGCATTTCTATCTTTGTTCAAGAGATAATAGCTACAATCAGTCTTGGGCATCATTTCATTGGAGGTGGACATAAGAGGTGCTGGCAGATCTTTTAACCCTTTGAGAGCCAGAGAGGTATGCGTTGGAGACCCCTCTAGTGCTCGAAGGGTTAAACGGAAGCTGACAGAGTTTGTGTGTGAGCCTGCTTAATCCTTTAAGGACCAGAGGCATGCACAGTCCTGTGGTCCTGCTTGCAACTGTCATGTCCTGTCTACCCCCATAGACATGACATCCAGAATTGATTAAAAATGTGATCTCTGGAACATATACACAAATACAAAATTAATGGAGGTCATGTTATGGCCATAGTAAAGTAAGTGTGTGTGGGGTTATTATTAGGGGGTATTTAGGGGTTATTACTTCTCCTTTAAGGTAAATCTGGCTTAACAGGTGTTGGTTTGTAATCCTAAGGGTATCAGATAGCCCGTGTTCTATGTCTTTGTATTACTGTGTCACTGAACTGCAGCGGATCTCCTTTTGGAATTAAATACAGGCATTTCAGCAGCTCTAAGGGCTGGTCTCAAGTATGAGGAAATAACTATTCCCATGTGTGTTACATAAGCTTATTTTACCCCAGGTGTGTGCTTGTTTGCCTTTGCCAATAAACCAATATCAGATCTGCCAGCAACTGAAAGTAAATTCAAGAATATTTCCTTCCAAACCATAGCAAGTATGAGAGGTGGAATGCATTAAAGCAGAGGCCATTTAAAGCCTTTCTGATTATGGGGGTTGAATCTAACCAAACACCTCCTTGCTCAACCATTATAGAACAGCTCAGAACAGGGCAAGGAAACCTACAGGACTCTAGCTGTTCTTAGACTACTATTTCCATCATTCTCATATGGCTGATGGCTAACTAAGGATGATGGGAATTGTATTCCAGCAATGGCTGGAGATAATAGGTCGCACATTCCGGGAACATTGGCTCTGAGTGGGTCATCAAGATGTTGGGGCCATTACCCTGGAGGCCCACACCTTTCTGCAGCCAAAGAGAGAGAAGTCTGTCCAGTGACTGAAGTCTCACCAGCTCAGTATTGCACATATCATATACTTTTAAAGGAACTGAAATATGGCTGAAAACATTTGGGATGACCCTGGAGGTTGTGGGGTCTGCCAAAGGAGGGTACAAAGATGATACCAGCCCCATATGACCATATGATGACACCTGTTGCTCTCCAGGAACTGAATGAGATGCAATTCGGAGTGACTCTCATGTAGCCATCTGTACTGTGACTCATAGACTGAAGGAAAGGGGATAATTGTTACTTTTTGTTACCCACCCACCATAATCCTTATTCTAAATTTTGCTAGAGCTGCAGAAAGGGAGCATCCTCTATGGAAGAGGTCACATGTAGGTCAAGGACAACTCTGGTGACAACTAGACACCATCTAGGCCCATAATGAGAAACCCCCGGGCCCAGTCAGTGTGGCACAACCTAAGACGTTTCCAGCTGCAAGAGTTATTGGCCTGGTGGTCTGATCCTGCTCTCAGTGGAGCTATTACCACCAGAATACACTGAGGTAATGGGGAGGCATGGCAGGAAGGCTGTGATGGATCAGCCTTTCCAGTATGTCTCCATGTGAGGTAGCATCATCAGGGCCTGATATGGAAGGCAGCAATGCCTGAAAGTTCTCTCTATTTCCCCAGAGACGGGCAGTTGGGCACAAGTTTTGGCCTATACTATAGCTACAGGGCCTGGAAAGGTAGGTCAAACCCAAAAATAAAAGCGGTGACCTCTTCATTTGACACATAAGCATCTGCCAGTGTGTCTATTTTGTGTATGTCATGTTATTAAGCTTACTTGGTAAAGAGGGGGTGGTAGAGTTGTGTGTAATGGGGGTTAATGGGAAGCAGGGTGTAGGGTATTGCAAGCTTAGTAAAACTGGCTTATTAACCATTAAAGGCAAACTAGACCTATAAATAATTGGCTAATGTGTTTAACTGAAGTTCTTACATAGGGTATACAAGTCACTTATGCAAAAAAGAAAAGTGAAGCAATTCTGGGGCAAACCAACTGCTCCATAAGGCACAACTCAAAAGTTCCCTTAATTGAAATGGGGCTATAAACATCCTGGATGCTGGAAAGGTCTATAGCACATTAGGAAACAATGCACTGGATACCACTCAAGTATACAAGTGGTTGAAAAATCTCATTTAAATCAGAGAATTCTGGTCCCATTTAGTTATCCCCTATGGTGTGATTGTTTTTCTCCGGGGTTGTTCCACATTTTTCTTCTCTGCAAAAGGCCTTGACCGCTGAGGCACTGCTTACTCTTCATAGCAGCTGCGCAGTTGGTATTGTCCACTCTGAGGAAGTTGTTTAGCCAAGTGAACTATTATCACTGAATTTCCAGACTTAATGCAAATCGATATCTATTTCTGATGGACAACCCTCTGGATTAATAAACTTTCTAGAAAACAGTGAAATAGCATTCACTTTACAGCAGTCTGTCCCATTTAAAACTAGGCGGCTTGTCTTTTTGGTGATACATACTCTCAACCCCTCGAGCCTCATTATCATTACTTCTCAAAGAGCTGAACACATCTCTGGCATCCAAAGGGTTAAAACACCAAATAAATTAGGAAAAGTCTTTACTTTTGTTTAGGACTGATTAACAAAGGGGGCTGTCAGAACTGCAACTGGGCCACTATTCAGCCCACAAGGAGTGGAGAAGCAGAACAGCACTTAGATATGTAACAGAGTCATGACAAGCACATGAAATAGATGTGGCTTATGTGGGTCTATGACTACTAGTGGACAGTGGAAGAAGTCTGGGGTATCAGACAGTGTATTTGCAGTTCTGTGACTACCAATGGACAGTGGAACAAGGCTGGCTTGGCAGACACTGTATGTGTGGTTCTACGACTACCAATGGGACAGGAATATGTATAGTACTGTGACTACCAGTGGGACAGTAGAACAAGGCTGGAGTAGCAGACAATGTATGTGTGTTGCTGTGACTGCCAGTGGAAAGTGGAATAAGACTAGGGAGTTAGTATATGCAAGGTTCTGTGACTATCAGTGGGAAATTGGAGAGTGACTGGGGTGTCAAACCGTGTATAAGTCATTTTGTGACTGCCAGTAGACAGTGAAAAGGCTAGAGTGTCATGTAGTGTGTGTATGGTTGTGTGACTACCTGCCGACAGTGGAACAAGTCTGTGGCATCAAACATTCTTCATGTTGTTCTGTGACTACCAGTGGACAATGGAACAAGGCTGGGATGTCAGACAATGCATGTTTGTTTCTGTGACTTCCAGTGGACAATGGAACAAATCTGGAATGTCAAACAGAGCATGTGTGGTTATGTGGATACCAGTGGACAGTGGAAAATGGCTGGAATGTCAGACAGTATATATGTGGTTCTGACTGCCAGTGGGCATTGGAACATGGCTGGAATGTCAGACAGTATATATATGTGGTTCTGACTGCCAGTGGGCAGCAGAACATGGCTGGAATGTCAGACAACGTGTGTGAGGTTATGTGACTACCAGTGGAAGTCGGAGCTCTTTTCCTTCCCCTACCTCTTTTCACATGGGAAACACTTGCTTATTTTGCTAATGGTAAACAAATGTCTGCAAGAGAAAATAACAGGCATATTTAAATGCTGGAAAAAAAGAAAAAGCAACATTGAGATTCAATATGTTAGTCACCCACCCTCAGGCACAAAAATCAAAAACAATTTAATGGAAAGTGGATACACCAAAAACTGCACCTGTATATTTATAGCTCATTTGTCACATCAGGCAGTGGTTTGGTACTTGGAGTTTTTTACCTGTTTCTTTGCTCCTCATACCTGAGACAGAGGATAAGATCAGTTGCACACATTCTTTCCTCAGCTGACTACAGGTTGTTTGAGGATTATGGAAGTTCCCCAGTCAACTATTTCTTCATTATCTAAGACAGAAAGAAGAAAACCATAGACACTGAAAAGGGCTCAACTACAAAAAAGGATTATATGCCTGACAATCCCAGATCACATATTGAACCATACAAAAAAAGTAAAGGACAAGAGTCAAAGAGGAAAACAAAGTACAAAAGATGGGTAACAAGAGTGTTGGGGGACAGAAATAACTGTTATTTTTTTCTGTGTAACCATTCTCTTAACAGGGGTGAACTGAGTGTTTTGTTTCCCCTCACTTGCATTTGAATCTGTTTGAAACTGTTCCGTACTCTTTTGGATGTCAATCGGTTTGTCCTTTGATACAGTAGACCATAGTATTCTGATAAAGAAACTCCAAAGTTCAGAATTGGGCAATCATTGTCTAAACGGGTTCCAATCCTATTCATCAGACAGACTGCAATATGTGTCTATTGCTGACAATACCTTCCTTCCTCTCAAAGTTACAAGTGATTTATAAATGATCTGTCCATGGTTTGCAAATCAGCTTCTGTACACAAGTATGCAGATGACACTATAATATATGCTAAAAATTCAAACGTATCACAACTGGAGGCGGTATTACAGCATGATTTCTCTGAAGTTGAAAGATGGATAGCAAAGTACAAACACTGACAAAACGTTCACAATGTTATTTTGGTACAAAGCACAAACTGTGTAATCTCTGCAATACCAATCTATCCATTGTAACAGAGTCTAATTGTAAATTGGCCACAGTGGACTCCTACAAATATCTTGGAATGTGGCTTGACCCCAGCCTCCCTTTTTGTCTTCATATTGAAAAATTAACATCCAAACTTTATCCCAAAATAGGTGCTGTGTTTAGAAACAAATCCTGTTTAAATCCGCTGGTAAGACGACATATTGTACAACAGATGATAATGCCAGTCATAGACTATGGGGATGTAGTATATGCCCCCGCGCCAGAAGTCCATCTTTCTAAAATTGACACTCTGTATAACTCATTATGCCGCTTCCACTTTATCCTCCAATGTATTTACACAACTCATCATTGTGATAGGTATGAAGAACTAAATTGGATAACACTCGAATTTAGACGTGCTCTTCACCTGTCTTGCATGATTCATAACTACTTCTCTAGAAAACTACCAGACTACCTGAGCAGTATGCTCACTCCATCTCTCCACACTAACTATAACCTCTGCTCCACTGCTAACAACTCACTGACTATACCACATTTCAAAAAAGAAGCCGGTCGATCTGCCATTTCCTTCAGAGCGCTGAAACTCTGGAATAACCTACCTGCAAAAATTAGATCTTCTCTCAGTCTAAAATCCTTAAAAATAACTGTTTCTTTATATCTAAAAACAATATGCAACTGTATATAACATTTTTAGTATGCGTGTGTAAATATATTATGTCTCTGTATTTGTGCAAATACGCAACTCTTTGCTATAAATCTCAATGTATTCTTCCTGGTAAAACATTTTCTAAATAAAAAACAAAATAAATAGAGGCGTCTATGAACCAGCAGTAGATAATATTGAGACTAAACCAATGAGAGATGGTGTCTATTGATACCTCCTTGTGAGTGCCCCAGGTGTCTTACATGCCACTCGATTTGTTGATATTTTGACATTTACTTAACATGACTGTGTTTTGAACATAGCTGCAATCTCCAGAGAGGAGTTGGGGGATTTGCCCTTGCCCAAAATAAGCAACCTTTTGAGATTATGGTTGACCTTTTGCCCGGTCGATTTTAGAAGTACGCATATTGACTTGTTTCAAAAGAGTGTTGAAAGAGAACTTACTCATCTTGCCAATAACATCCCTGATACCTATAGCCAAACATACATAGGATGACTCTATAGTGATAAGAAACAGCATCATGAATTTGGATAAAAAAAGTATTATCAGTCATAGCCGATGCATCAGTTGAAAGATGGAGACACCTATATAGAATTTAGATGAGATTTTACCTTTGAGCCTGAAGGGAGGTAATTGAACCCTTCACTGGTTGTATCACTAAAAAGGAAGCAGAATGTTTGCTTGCTGAAGAACCTGTAATACTAATATTCCATCATTTACACACATCCTTGGCCCAACAAGTGGGCAAGCCCATACTTTCTTGAATTAGTTCCTTGAACGAGAATCTTTCAGATCTGGATAATCAGTACCTGCAACCTCTTGTTTTTGTTCTACATGCGTATTTTCTGAATACAACTCAAGTGCTAAAAACATACATAAAATCATGTGGAGGTCTGAGTATGTGTGGCTTACTGTTGCTATCGATCACTTGTATTACTGAACTCCCAATAATATGGTCTTATCTGTTATCACCCTACCTTTGGACAATGAGTTGATTTAAAATTGTGTTTGAACAGGGCAATCAGGTATCTCCTTGAGCATAATTATTTTTGATTTGATGAGGTGCTGAAATGAGGTGGGAGTGATTTGTGCCCTCTTTCACTCAGAAGAGCAGGAGGGGGAAGACAGCGCACCAGAGATCTCAGTGTAGTGGGATAAAAATAATGGTAATACTTACAAAGAGAATATGTATAATTTATTAAAACACATAAAATTAGGGATAATATAAATCCCTAAAACGTCCAAAGACGTATCTATATAAAAAGAAGCTAAATAGTAGGATACAATTCTAACATAGCAAGTAATAACAAATATGGTAAAAGTGCATATGTATCTTCTCAGTGGATCAATATATAGAGAAGACTGGATACAGTAAAGCCAATAACTAGTATACAAAGTATATGTCAGAGACTTTGTCCTGGGGGACCATACAGGGTTAATTCTAAATTCTAGGAATTAGCTGAAATTTTGTTTAAAATGTGTTCAAATTACAGCATATGTGAACAATGAGCCATTAGTCCAAGGTAGGGAGGAAAAAATATACAATGTCAGTTTAATGGCAGATGGATAGTCAGTTGGAGCCAAGGTGGCTGAGAGAGACGGACTCCCTTATGTAAAAGACACAGCAAAATGACATATTTAGGAGGTTTTTGATAACCCTTTTGACCTTTCTTAGTCTTGACGAAAGCCACATGATCTGACATAAAACTAATTATAGGTAAAATTCTAAAGTAGAGTAAGAGCTCCACCTAGAGTCTTGAGAACATTATGACTGGATTAGCCGCATTCCTTGAATAATTAGAGATATATTAATATCCAATCAGGGCAGACCGGTGATGTCACGGTATAATGAGATGGCTCTTTGTCCAATCATTGGAAAAAGGTGGGGATAACTGATAAGGCAAAATTTGTCAATATAATGCCAAAATACTCTTAGTTAAGGGTCTTTTTGACTTCCTAAAAGAGGGTCTTTGACTCAACTTAACTGGCTGAAACAGAAAAGGTCTTTTGGGTGACTTCCTGAATAAGAAATCCTGGGTGAATCCTGACAAAAGAAGTCTTAGCTTTGCTGATCCTGCCATCTCACAGAGTAATACTAAGAAACTTGGATTGGTAACTATATCATTTATTCATTTAGATTCATTTAATCCAGAATTTTATAATTTTTCTTCTGTTTGAAGAACTTAGTTTTAAATTGTCTTAAGTGGACTGGCCAACCATTTGGGATAATTTATAATAAGCTAGATTTAGCTATTAAATTCTGGAAATAATAGAATCTATATAATTATTGGGAAATGTTATAAATTGCCAATCAGTGTAATACAGTATATAGCGTGGGTTATTTATATTAGCTAATAGTAATCTTGGTATTCCTAGAGTAATATTTTGTGGTTCTGGGAAGATTATAATAGTTAATATTTGATACAGGGTATTCTTTGAATCCAGCTATTAACCCTTTAACCGCTATTTGTCTGCTGTTAGTGGTGTTTTCTTTGGAATTCTCTGTGTATGTGCCAGGCTTATATTTTGTAATTTGAAAGTATTATCTCAATAGACAAAATAACTGCTGGGTGTGGCATCTGTTTAAACGTGTGTATTAACCCTTGGAGTGCCTATAGGTTTTATATATAGGTTGCTGTAGTCAAAATTATGATAAATGTGCATGAAGTAATTCTAAGTAGATTATTTGTGTGATTTGGTTTGACTATGTTAATTGCAATATATATATTTTATTCAGAGGTATTCAATATTGAATTCAGTAGATAATTAAATTATAGTGATTTAAATCTGGGATTTTATTCCAGCTATTCCCTAAATTTGATTTTTATTTATATATGATACAAGGAATTGTTAGAGGAATTATTTAATTCATCTCACAAAATCCCTTACATCATCATTGGCATAGTCTATACAGTTTCTGGGGCAGAGGTATTAAGAGACCCTGCAACCAACTGTATTATATTAATTGTAACAATCAATTAACCTATTCTATGCTGCTGAATGCAATTATTGTTATTATACCTCTGGATATACCTATAGGTGGTTAACCCTTGCACCGCTGGTAATCTTTATGATAAATAGTGTGGTTTGATTTTCTGTATACCTATTATAATTGCTAGTCACTTAATTATTTCATTGTTGCTGATACTTGTATATATTGTATTTTAATAAAATATATATTTTTGCACAAATATGAAGGATTGATTCTTGTGATCAATTCGTTACTGTGAAGTAGCGTGTCAATACATATTAAAGATAAAGTTCTCGAATTATTTTATATTGTCATTTGTCTATTTAAGTGAAGAAATCCAACCTGAGTGGTTCTCTGTTTAACCCTTTGGATACCTTCATATAAATAGCCCGACAGATTTTTGGAGGTCCCACCGAGATCTTTATATAGGATTGACACATTTGTCAAATAATTTTATTGACAGATATATTACACAGTAACATATTTGTGCATAAACATGTCTCAGGCAACTTCTTCAGTGTCTGATCCAATGGAACAGAGACCAGAAGAAGACATGAAATGGGCTGTAGAAGGGAGGTTAATTTATGCCATCCATTCTCGCCTCAAAATTAAGAGTGATGCCCAACAATGGTGCAGTGACATTGAACTACGAGTGATATCCCAATTTGATAAAATGTGGCAGCCTGATAGCTTCTATTATCAAGCATTGAATAGGTGTATAGATCAAACTAAGGCAAAGGATTTGGACACCCAGATTTTATTAATTGTGCCTGAATTGTTAACTATTATAGGCTTCCAGAGAAACAAATTGGAGGCTTATCAAAAGGTTGTAGAGCCACTAAAACAGGCACTAAATGATCAGACTGAAAAGATTTCTGAGTTAGAGGAAGAGGTGCGTAAGTTTGTCAAAATTGCAAACTCACAAGAAGAGCATATTGAGAATCTCCAGCGCCAGGTAAATGGGCTAGAGAGCAGGCGTAAAACAGTTATTGAGGAAATGTGGTCTACAAAAGCACATAATACTGCCCTTAATGCTAAAATGTGTGATCTACAAGGTGAGATATACATTTTGCAAGAACACATTAGGCAACTCCAATCCCATTTAGACAAGCGGGTTCAGGAGAATATAAAATTGCGAGAGCAAGTGCTGGTATATCAGACCAGTGATAATGCCCCTAAAGGGGATAAATCACTGGATCTAGATATGTTTAATGTCTTGTCCAGTCAGATCCAGGAATTGTCAGAAAGAATGCAGGCCCTTACTGCTTCTGATTCTGACCATACCCCCTCTGAGATGGGACAGGATATTAGCCCTGACAAGGTAGTTCAGGCCCAACCAGCTATATCTAGTAGTCATCAGGATTACTCACCTGGGAAGGAGGGGGATGTTAGTCCTCAGAAGTCACACTTTTTGCTAAAGTGTGATGATGAGGGTAACATCCCAGAGCAAGCCACACACCCTGCACCACGGAGTCTTTTAACAGGGCACAGTTTACCCTCTAACAGGGAGTCAATGATCAAACATCACAGGAGGCCAATGCCCACACTAAATAGGTTTGAACAGGAGGAACAGTCACCTTTAGTTGAAGGAACTAAGATAATAAGATTTCTGAGAGATACCGTGCCAGTTTTCCACAGAAAATCTAAAATATCCATAGTGAGTCATTTAGACCGTTATACTGAAACACTTGCATCTCTAGGCCTTCATTCTGACCGTCATAAAATGGATTATGTGCCTTGGGTTTTTGATGTTTCAGAGAATTTCTTTTTCAGTTCTTTAGCTGAGATGGGTATCACTACCTGGGAGGAAACAGTGGAACAGATAATCCTAGCGTTTGGTCCTTATAAAACTCGCCATGAGGCTAAATGTGCTATATATGCACTAAAATGTAGGCCAGACCAGGACCGCAGGCAATTCTTGTCAGAGCTAAAATGTGCATATATCCTTGCAGATAGGGATGCAGATTTTCATTCATATGAGTTCAGGGAACTGTTCTTTAATGCTCTGCCTAGATACATGAAAACTAATCTAGCTAGGGACTATTCACCCCTGTTATCACTAGATTGGTTACTCACTCAAGCTATGAAGCTGTATAATGCCCAGCAGAGTGAGAATACCCCAGCTAGGGACAAGAAGCCTGCCTCCCAGTGTGTAGCAGAAACATTGGTTGAGGAGAGTTTGCCCTTTGAATCTGGCAAGAGAACCTATGCAGAGGTGTTAAAATCTCCACAGGTTCAGAAACAGGCACCAGGACAGAAGGGACCTGCCTCTGTTAGTTCCCAGGGGTCTAATAATTCAAATGGTCAGAAACCATTTTTCAAGAGATCCCAGGGATACAACAAAAACCAAAATAGATCTAAGTTTCCCAGGAGGTTCAAAAAGAGTAAAAACTCTAATCAGGGGGCCCAGCAAAATCAGCAGAATAATAAGTCTGATTCTGGGAACCAAGGTCAGAAGCAAGTGAGTCTTAAGGTCCAGGTTAACAACCTGACAGATATGATGGCCAAAATGATGACTACTATGGCACAGCTATGCCAAAGTCCCTGTTCTGATACCCAGCAGGGATCTAACCCTTTTTTAGGGACAGCCCCAGGAGTGGCAACTGCCACTCAATAACAGAACAGGGTAATGGTAAGCAGGCCTTAGGGGAAAAGAATAACATTGCTTTACCCTATGTAAGTCCTATAATAACCGATAATATTTTAACCAACAGGAATGCTAACACATTTTCTTTACAGGATGTAAATGCTTTGTGTGACTCTAACATTTCTTCCTTATCTCACCCACAGCCAAGTACACATAAGTCCATCCCTGATGATGTCACTTCTTTTTCCTGCATTTTTCCAGAACAGGTTGAAGGAGGAGGAGGAGTGAAGGGGGATGCTGCAGCTGTACAACATGACACAGTGGTCAGCAAGTCTGCTCCTGTAAATTCAGGAATTAACCCTTGCAGGCAGTGGAGGGATTATAAGACGATCTTACATCGTAATTATTTATGCAAAATGCATGAATTTGAAGGAAGATATTTTATTGATGTTACATTGCAGGGGCTTGATGACCTAATCATTTCCAGTCTCCTGGATACAGGGTCACAAGCTACCATCTTATCTAGCTCCCATTTCCATCAAATTATGGAGGAAGCTTCTGTAAAGCCAGTGTTAAAGGCATTTGATGGATCCCTAATAAGCGTAGGAGGTAACCCCTTAAACGTATTGGGAACCACATGGTTACATTTTAAAATCGGTAACAAATCATTCACACATAAGGTCATAGTAGTTGAAGTTCCCTATAACAGGTTAATTATAGGTGCCGATCTACTGCGGCGATTAAGTCCCGTCATAGACTGTGTGAATAATGTCATCTGGTTGCAGGTTAAAACCCCAATCAATTATGAGCGGGCATTGCAACACCCCCATAGAAATGATCATGTGGTAGAGGAAAATAGGGATACTATTGAAATTCACTTTGTCAATAGCCAGAACCCTAACCTCACTGTTTTACAGATACCTAATACTGATACTGAGTATATGGAAGGTGATATCTCCATCAAGGCGTTACCAGAACAGATTCAGAATGTGAAGCTAGAAGGCGATGTCTTAACATCTCTATTCACAGATCGCCCTCTGAACCAGCAGATCCAGAGAATCATTCTCAATATCTGACGTCTATTGACAATACAGGGGGTGAGTTGTTTGTTTCCTTACAGGTTAAAGACTTGGGGAGGATCAAACAGGCCAAACTGAATCTGAAATTGGAAAACAGTTACATTAGTAACAGCCTACTGATGGAGGTAAGAGATCCTATCCATATTAAGTATCTGGTGCCATATGATAATTTGGTACATGACCTAGATGACGATGCTATGAGTTATAACATTGTTGCGAGGTGTCTGTTATCTATATCTCTAGGTGACAGGTCCGCCAAACATGTTTTTCTTGTAGTGGAGAATCCCCAACACCAGATCTATATAGGCAATGATTTAATACATCGTTTTGCTGCCCAGATTGATCTGGTGAATAACAACCTATGGACTAGGTTAGAAGGGAACCCTTGTGGATTTCAGGATGACTTAAAAGCCCTGAAGTCATGCCAACTGTTGCCATATGCAGTAAAGTTACAGGTAGCTAATAAGGTCACTTTACCTGGTGGGGCAAGTCAGGTCCCCATAGCCTTGCAGGTTCGTAGTGGTCAGAACCTTGAGAATCCTGATGCATTAATATGCCTCTCAAATAAGATTCAACAATTAGGAATTTCTGTATCACACACCCCTCTGGTGAGTATTCGTAGAACACCAGTCCACATAGTGGTAAATAACATAACCCCACACAGTATTACCTTGGAGAAAGGAACTGTAATAGGTTATGCTCTGGATTCAGAATACTATACATTTGGGTTTCAGAACCAAGTAATAGGCCTACTACCTGATAATTATCTGTCTGAGGAGCAACTTGTTGAGCAATTGTTTTACTCCCTTCCAGAGGGACTGTTTTCCGTTCAATCTGTGTATCCATATAGCCCTGATACAGGTACATGCCGGATTGAAGAATCCTCTCTGGTATTTGAACACCAGTTGGAGGAACCAGAGGCCCAAGAATATCAGGAGGCTGTGGATAAGGTAAGAGTCAATGCTCATGATTTATCTACACAGCTTGAGGAAACTTATGAGTTAGGTAAGCCTGAAGCATTTCCAGGTTTTAATGAGCTAGTAGAAGAGCAAATCTCTCTAGCCGATGCGTGCTCTGATGATTCTGAACGCCAACAGCTAAGGGAAATACTTATGGAATTCCAAGAGCTGTTTGCCAAGGATTCTTATGATTGTGGTTTAACAAACCTACACGTTGCCCGCATACAAACTGACCCTAAGTTACCTCCTGTATATGTCAAACAGTACCGTCTTCCACTTGCATCCTATGACTCATTGGCAGAAATCATAAGGAACCTCAAAGAGAGGGGTATTATACGGCCAGTGCACAGCTCTTATAATAACCCAATCTTGGGAATCCTTAAACCCAATGGTCAATGGCGTTTGTGTGCTGACTTAAGGCAACTGAACAAACGGGTATATATGTCCGGCTGGCCGGTGCCATATATAGATCAATGTTTGGCTCAGATGCAAGGGTCCCAATTCTTTACAGCAATTGACTGTGCCCAAGGGTACTGGACCATTAAAGTCAGTGAGGAAGACCAATATAAGCTAGCTTTCACTTTTGGAGGAGTACAATACGCCTGGGTTAGAATGCCTTTTGGGTATATCAACTCAGGTCATGAATTTGCCGTTTTTATGCACAAGGCTATGCCTGATGCTATGGCTAGGGGGACTCTCTGCTATGTGGATGATGTCCTGATTAAAAGTACTACCTTCCAAAAGCATATCACAGAAATTAAATATGTATTTAATCAGCTAAAGGAAGCTGGTGTTAAACTGTCGCTCAAAAAGGCACAGATGTGCCGCACCAAAGTTAACTTTCTTGGTCATGAGGTGACCACCGAAGGGTTAAACCCACAAAGAAAGAAGGTGGAAGCGATAGTTAAATCTAAAACACCAACTAATCTCCATGAATTGAGATCCTTCCTAGGCATGATGAATTATTCCCGGAAGTTTATTGATAATTATTCAGAAATAACTAAACCATTGTTGTTATTATTGAAGAAAGATCAACCGTGGATCTGGGGTGAAGCTCAGGAACATGCCGTATCTGAGCTCAAGAGTAGACTCACCCAGGCTCCTTGTCTGGCTTATCCAGAAGGGGGTAAGCCATTTTTTCTTGAGACAGGATTCACTAATCTTAGTCTCAGCGGGGTTTTGTATCAAAAGCAGGATAACCTGAATAAGGTTATCGCATATGCTAGCAAATCCCTGTCTTCCGTGGAAATTAAATTTAATGACTGTGAGAAAGCTTTATTGGCTACTGTTTGGGCATTACAAAACTTTCGGAGTTTTGTTCAGGGTGAGAAGATCATTATTGAAACCGCTCATCAACCTTTGCAGTATTTGCAAAGTGACCGGATAAAGGAAGGGCACCTTTCCAATAGTAGGATAATTGCTTGGACTTTATCCCTACAAGGATGGCCATTAGAAATTAGGTATAAGCAAAACAGGAAGAATCCTGTAGCTCAAGGACTCGCCGAACTCCATGATTGTTCAGCACCTCCCACGGAGACTGATACTAGTGGAGACGATTACCTTGAGGAACAATTGCTTTCCCCCTATAAGGCATTTGACGAGAATTATTGCACAACCTTACCAACCGCGTACATTGACGGGTGTTCCTACCATGTCACTACTGGCACTGAAAGAAAACTGGTTGCAGGTATCGGGATTACCTGGACAGGTGAGTGCCCTATTTTATCTAAAGGGTATAGTCTAGGACCACAGAGTAGCCAAGTGGCAGAGCTCTGTGCGGTCTATAAGACAGTCCTCTTAGCTATTGAGCATAACATAAAGGAGTTTGTCATTATAACTGATTCTAATTATGTTCGCCATAGCTTTGTAGAATACCTCCCAGTTTGGAAAAGAAGCCATATGCTCCGATCCAATAATAAACCAGTGAAACATGGTAAATTGTTTTGTGAGGTTGACAATCTTGTAACATCAAATGGCCTTACCATCTATTGGAAAAAGACCAAGGGGCATTCTAAGGTCCTAGGCCCTGAAAAACAAGGTAATGATCTAGCCGATCTATTGGCTAAAGAAGGCGCCCTTAAGGGAGAGGCCTTAGATATATCCCATCTATTGGGTCCTATACAGGTAAATGCCGTTACTAGGCAACAAGCCCGTAACGAAGCAGACACCCCGGTAGCACAGTGGATTCAAGACTCACCTAGTGAGGACTTGATTACAAGTCAAAAGGGGGACCCTATCATAGGGCTATTCTATAAGCACATAGAAGACCCCCTAAACCACCCACTTTCTGAGGAGGACTGGGTGGGAAAAGAAGACTTAAGGATCTTGATGAGGTCCAAGGCCCAATTCCATATACAAGATGGTCTGTTAATCAGAACTTCTAAAAATGGAATACAACAATGGGTTGTACCTACTGCATTTAGAGGTTTAATGCTTCAACATGCTCATGATGCACCTACTTCAGGTCATCGCGGTGACAAAATCACATATGAGATTCTCCGTGATTATGCCTATTGGCCTCATATGCTTAAAGATGTACAAACCTATTGTCAAGGTTGTTTGGTGTGCTCCCAATTCCAACCATCTGGCCCCACTCATCGTGCACCACTACAGAAGAGGGGGATGTCATTACCATGGTCGGATATTCAAATAGATTTTATAGGACCGGTTACTAGGACAGCAAGGGGGAACAAGTATATGCTAACGGTTACTTGTCTGTTCACCAAATGGGTTGAATGTTTACCCGCAAACAATAATACGGCAGAAACCGCCGCTGCTTTGTTAATTAACCATGTGTTCTCCAGGTTTGGCCTACCGCAGAGGATTGAATCTGACAGAGGTAGTCATTTCACCAGTGAAGTGATGAACAAACTTTGGAAACTCTTGGGGGTAAAACGTAAATTACATATCGCTTACCGTCCTGCGTCAAGTGGTGGGGTGGAGCGATATAATCAATCCATTGTTAACATTCTCAAGAAGTTTGTTAAGGAATCAGGTAAGGATTGGGATCTTAAACTACCCCTAGTTCTCATGGCTATTCGGGCTACTCCTAGTGCAGCCACGAAAATGTCACCATTTGAATTAATGACAGGTAGAAAGATGGTCCTTCCCCAGCACTTGCTATACCGTACGTCCGATCAAAATCTAATTAATGCCTCCACAACACACCAATACATAGACCAGTTACGCAAGCATTTACAACATGCATTTGCGTTTGCACAGAAAAATCTGGAGAAAGCAGTGGTAAGTAATAAAACTTACTATGACTTAAAAACCACCAAACGGGAGTATGAGGTAAATGATCGTGTTTATCTGTACAATTTTGCAAGAAACCAGGTAAAAGAAAAAAAATTCTTACCCTCATGGAGAGGGCCATATATCATTACTGATAAATTATCTCCAGTGGCTTATAAGGTTTCTATCCCTATTAATGGTGAAATTGTAGAAAAGTGGGTTCATATAAACCAATCGCGTGCTTGTCACCCTAAATCTCAGTTACAGATCATAGAAGGAGAAGCGGAAGAAGAACAAGGATCCTAAATAATCATCGGATGGATGAGTATCCTTGATTGTACAAATGACTTTGTCATATCTTGTTCTCTTGTCTTCTTTTGTTTCAGTGAAACATCGCTCTCTCTTTTGTCTGTCTGTGTGGCATGTATGTTCCCCACTAACACTCTAACATATCTCGTCAACAAATGGTTTGATGCTCTATGATTCTCTGAAAATGTTGTTATGCTAATTTTATTTTTCCTTTTAGCAAGGTTTTGTTTGTAGCATACAGCCGAGGGTCATTGTTCTATAAAAGGGGGAAGAGTAAAGACAGATAGTGTTAGTTTATGATAGTTTAGCTTAAGGCTAGCAAGGGCTACAAGCAAACTGGTGCAAAAAAAATCAATATACAGTAATCATACAGTACCATGGTCATAGGGATACTAAATGAAACTGTATTGTCATGTATGTATGCATGCAACAAATGTATCAATGTGAGATCACTCATGTGTCATTTCTTTTAGACCAAAGAGTTCTTAAAAGATTGAGGTCGATTGACAGTTGCCATGGGTATGGACGTCAAGACCAAGGCCGTGATGTGGATCATCTTCCTTCGATTGCAGGAGCTCCAGCCAAAGCCAAAGCCATGATGTGAATCATCCTTCTTCTGTGACAGGAGTTCCGGACACAGCCAAGCATGGTTCCAGTGTTTTTATCAAGAACCATTGGGCAAGAGATGCCGGAGACCATCCTAACAGAGAAGAATTTGGATCCTAGAGGAGTTCTGCCAACCTGTTTCCATAGATCACCATCCAAGAAGAATTTGATATTTCTCCCACCACCTGTTTCCAAAACTGGGAGTCTGATATGATCTGCGTGCCTTTTCAACTCAAGCCAAAACTATGGAGATCCTTGAATAGGCCAAGCAACTATTCGTATTAGACACAATGTCTTCCTATCAACAAAATTGGTATATGATTCACTAATCAGACTGATTGTTCCAGTTATTGAAGAGAACAATAAGTGCCTCGTCTTTTGGGAACAAGCCGATGCCATTAAGTAGTTGATGAACTGAAGCGAACTGTATTAACTTCAGAGACGATCCCAGTCACAGGAAGAAGATGACAAAAGTCTCCTCCAGTTTAGCAATAATATTTTAGAACTTTTATCAAGTTAGAAAATCTTTTGCTAAAAGGGGGATTATGTCAGAGACTTTGTCCTGGGGGACCATACAGGGTTAATTCTAAATTCTAGGAATTAGCTGAAATTTTGTTTAAAATGTGTTCAAATTACAGCATATGTGAACAATGAGCCATTAGTCCAAGGTAGGGAGGAAAAAATATACAATGTCAGTTTAATGGCAGATGGATAGTCAGTTGGAGCCAAGGTGGCTGAGAGAGACGGACTCCCTTATGTAAAAGACACAGCAAAATGACATATTTAGGAGGTTTTTGATAACCCTTTTGACCTTTCTTAGTCTTGACGAAAGCCACATGATCTGACATAAAACTAATTATAGGTAAAATTCTAAAGTAGAGTAAGAGCTCCACCTAGAGTCTTGAGAACATTATGACTGGATTAGCCGCATTCCTTGAATAATTAGAGATATATTAATATCCAATCAGGGCAGACCGGTGATGTCACGGTATAATGAGATGGCTCTTTGTCCAATCATTGGAAAAAGGTGGGGATAACTGATAAGGCAAAATTTGTCAATATAATGCCAAAATACTCTTAGTTAAGGGTCTTTTTGACTTCCTAAAAGAGGGTCTTTGACTCAACTTAACTGGCTGAAACAGAAAAGGTCTTTTGGGTGACTTCCTGAATAAGAAATCCTGGGTGAATCCTGACAAAAGAAGTCTTAGCTTTGCTGATCCTGCCATCTCACAGAGTAATACTAAGAAACTTGGATTGGTAACTATATCATTTATTCATTTAGATTCATTTAATCCAGAATTTTATAATTTTTCTTCTGTTTGAAGAACTTAGTTTTAAATTGTCTTAAGTGGACTGGCCAACCATTTGGGATAATTTATAATAAGCTAGATTTAGCTATTAAATTCTGGAAATAATAGAATCTATATAATTATTGGGAAATGTTATAAATTGCCAATCAGTGTAATACAGTATATAGCGTGGGTTATTTATATTAGCTAATAGTAATCTTGGTATTCCTAGAGTAATATTTTGTGGTTCTGGGAAGATTATAATAGTTAATATTTGATACAGGGTATTCTTTGAATCCAGCTATTAACCCTTTAACCGCTATTTGTCTGCTGTTAGTGGTGTTTTCTTTGGAATTCTCTGTGTATGTGCCAGGCTTATATTTTGTAATTTGAAAGTATTATCTCAATAGACAAAATAACTGCTGGGTGTGGCATCTGTTTAAACGTGTGTATTAACCCTTGGAGTGCCTATAGGTTTTATATATAGGTTGCTGTAGTCAAAATTATGATAAATGTGCATGAAGTAATTCTAAGTAGATTATTTGTGTGATTTGGTTTGACTATGTTAATTGCAATATATATATTTTATTCAGAGGTATTCAATATTGAATTCAGTAGATAATTAAATTATAGTGATTTAAATCTGGGATTTTATTCCAGCTATTCCCTAAATTTGATTTTTATTTATATATGATACAAGGAATTGTTAGAGGAATTATTTAATTCATCTCACAAAATCCCTTACATC
Organism: Rhinophrynus dorsalis; assembly: GCA_037306005.1. Taxonomy (NCBI): domain Eukaryota; kingdom Metazoa; phylum Chordata; class Amphibia; order Anura; family Rhinophrynidae; genus Rhinophrynus; species Rhinophrynus dorsalis. The sequence goes on along the minus strand of CM074718.1, from coordinate 88,934,630 downwards.
ATCATTGGCATAGTCTATACAGTTTCTGGGGCAGAGGTATTAAGAGACCCTGCAACCAACTGTATTATATTAATTGTAACAATCAATTAACCTATTCTATGCTGCTGAATGCAATTATTGTTATTATACCTCTGGATATACCTATAGGTGGTTAACCCTTGCACCGCTGGTAATCTTTATGATAAATAGTGTGGTTTGATTTTCTGTATACCTATTATAATTGCTAGTCACTTAATTATTTCATTGTTGCTGATACTTGTATATATTGTATTTTAATAAAATATATATTTTTGCACAAATATGAAGGATTGATTCTTGTGATCAATTCGTTACTGTGAAGTAGCGTGTCAATACATATTAAAGATAAAGTTCTCGAATTATTTTATATTGTCATTTGTCTATTTAAGTGAAGAAATCCAACCTGAGTGGTTCTCTGTTTAACCCTTTGGATACCTTCATATAAATAGCCCGACATATACAAGGCTAAAAATGGATGTAATGTATCCAAATAAGAAGAGTCTAAAATCTACTGGTACATCTAAAGGTATCAATCCCACCTCTAGGGTGGGAGGATGTTTCCAAATGTCAATTGATAGCGAGATCACAATTATAAGCGTAAGTTCTGTAAAGTCAGCCGGTAAAATGAAGCCGCTTACCGGAATGCTACTTGGTAATTGCTCATCAAGTGGTCTCAAGTTGCACGCTGCAATCCACGGGACTTCTGGACCTTTGTATAGGAACCTGGTCTGAACCGATGTTGCTTTGCGATGCTAGGGACTCCCACTTGTATATAGCACTCTGCGGCTGAATCTTTCGTCTAGATTCCGGTCTGGTTAGTGGCGGAATGATGTTTAATGATAGTTCATCAAGTGGTCTCGAGTTGTACGCTGCAATCCACGGAACTTCTGAACCTATATAGGTACCAATGTTGCTTTGCGATGCTAGAGACTCTCACTTGTATATTGTAATCTGCAGCTGAATCTTCCGTCTAAATTCCGGTCTGATTAATGGCTGGTATATTCGATGTGAGCTGGATTAATGTAAATATCAATGGCTGCACATGAATGCCAATGTAGATTGATTATCCAGCTGTTTAGTGTCAATAGTGTACATGGAGGCCAGTTCTTGGCGATTGTTCAACGCGTTTCGGGACAATATCGTCCCTTCCTCAGGAACTTCAAGTATTTATTTATATTTGGCACCAACTTGGTTTGGGCGCTATTTAAAGAGCCCGCTACCAATGAGACTATAAGGTCGAAGTGCATTGGTGTCAATGGGGGGCACGCATGCGTGATATATCACACTTGTCGAAAGTACGTTATTTCGAAATGAAGATTCATAACTTCATCTATCTAATAATTATTTAGTGAATAATGGAATGTAAAAAAAGGACTATATATATAATATAAATATCCACTTGAAAATAGGATAGTGTAATATTGAAAAGATGCCTTCTAATGATTGAGGTGAACGGATGAAGGTGGGGTATAACTGATAGAATTAATACTCTGATGAACTATGATGTTTATATCGGGGAGTGTGGAGATGATGTCTATATGCTATGTTTAGAGGCACCATAAATCTAACTCTTCATTCATGCCTTCAGGTTGTATAGTATGCATTTTGAAGATCCATAGACTTTCTCTCCTGGCCAGAAGTTTAAACCTATCACCTCCTCTTTTGGTGGGCTTAATATGATCTATCCCCATAATCGTAATGTCATCTATTGTATGGAAGCTAGTGCATGTATTGCAGTGTCTGGAGACTGTATGTTTCATATTTTTCTTTATGATGTTATTACGGTGTTCTAAGAATCTTTTTTTCAATGGTCTTATTGTACGTCCTATATATTGCATTCCACATTTGCATTCCAGGAGGTATACCACATATTTGGTGTTACAGTTGATAAATTGTTCAACCTGATGTAGTTCTCCTGTAATGTGTGACTTGAAGCTTTTTATTTTATTTTTCATATGATTACAGGTGATACATATATTGGAACCGCAGATATAGTTCCCTAAGATAGGTTCCTTATTAAGTGGATGGCATATTCCCTGTATGTTTTTGGGATCTCTGATAGTTGATGGGGCAAGTTTAGATTTTAAATCAGCTGCTTTTCTGTAAATGAATTTTGGCTTGTGTGGTATAATATTAGCTAACTGCTTATCACCTTTCAAGATGTTCCAATTTTTTCGTATAATGCTTTCTATTTTGCCTGATGATAATGTGTATTTGGTAACGAATGGTAACCAGGGTGTTCTATTCTCTTTAATATGGTTTGTCTGGCTGTTGGTATTGCTCTTGGTTATGGATTTGTTCTCCAGCAGCTTTCTTCTAGAGGTCTTTTTTGCTCTTTCTAGTGCAGCTGTTGTATTTTTCTTGCTATATCCTTTTTCCAGGAATCTTGCTTCCAATGTTTTTGCTTGTTCTTGAAAGGCAGTTTCTTCTGTACAATTTCGTCTAATTCGCAAGAATTGTCCATATGGTATACTTTCCAGCCATTTATGATGATGTCCACTACTTGCCTCTATATAACCATTGACATCAACTTGTTTATGATGTGTTTTAGTCTGTATTGCTCCTTGTGAATTGATGTAAATCTCCAGATCCAGAAAGACCACTGAAGTATTATTATATGTATGAGTAAAATGTAAACCCAAATTATTGTTATTAATGGACACTAAAAATTCTTTGAGAGAATTTAATCCGCTTCTCCAGACTAGTAAAATGTCATCTATATATCTAGTGTAGAATATAATATCAGTCCCATATCTGTTCCAGATGTTATTCTCCTCCCAGATTCCCATAAAGATATTCGCATATGATGGCGCAAATCGGGTACCCATTGGTGTACCTCTAATTTGTTTATAGTGTGTGTCTCCGAATATAAAGTGGTTGTGATGAAGGATAAAGGAAATGCCATCTAAAATGAATTGAGCTTGTTCTTGTGGTAAATCTTGATCTCTCTTGAGTACCGTTTTGACCGCTTCTATACCAGTATTATGTTGAATGATAGTGTAGAGTGCCGTAACATCACAACTGACCCACACATATTCTGGTGACCATGTGATTTCTGTAAGTTTCCTTAATACATCTGTCGTGTCTTTGGTATATGATGGTAATGCTTGTACATAAGGCTGTAGTATATGATCTATATATTGCGATAGATTACTTGAAAGTGAATTGATGCCGGAAATGATCGGTCTTCCAGGTGGATTCTGAATGCTTTTATGTATTTTTGGGGTGAAATAAAAAATCGGTATCACTGGATATGGTATACTTAGAAATTGAAATTCTCCCTTAGTGAGGATGCCTTTATTGTGAGCTTCCAGAATTAAGTTGTCATATGTAACCTTATATCTTGGTAGCGGGTTTGAATTCATTATTTCATACGAGGTGTCGTCTCCCAAGATTCTGGTTGCTTCTTTAATGTAATCTGTTTTGTCCATAATCACTAAACCACCTCCTTTATCTGCTTCTCTGAATATCAAACTATTATTTTTCATCAATCTAGTCAAAGCTGTTTTTTCCTTTTTAGTCAAATTATGTTTGAATCTAGTGGGTTTTTTAAACAGATCTCTAACTTCTCTGATGATGGTGTCCATAAAGGCCTCGATATGGGGACCTCTGGAGTGGATAGGGTTAAATTTGGAAGTAGGTTTCAATATAGTATGTCTATATTGTGGTTGGATATCATTTGCTACATCTGGACTTGTATGTTCTGTGTTTTCCTCTTGTAATTCCATCAGGATCTCTATAATCGATGAATCTTTTGCATTGAGTTCTGTTGTATGTAGCTCCTTTTTATCAAAATATTTCTTAAGGGTAAGTTTCCTGATGAATCTATGTATATCCACAAATATTTCGAATTCATTAGGTGGTGCATTTGGAGCAAATTTTAAGCCCTTTTGGAGTAGTGTAATCTCTTCCTTTGACAACTTGTAGGATGATAGATTGAAGATACCCCCAATTTGGGCTTCATCTATTCTTGGTTTCTCCTCCTCTTTTCTCTTATTCCTTCGTTTTCCTCTTCTGATTCTGTATTTCTTTTGCGTCTGTTGGGTGTTCGTGGAGTCTCTTCTTTCTCTTTGTTCCATTCTCTCCGTAGCCAGGCTTGAATGGGTGTTCTGGTGTCCTGGGACAAAAAATGTAATGGTGTTTTGTTGCTGTTGTGTTTCGGTTTTGCTCCTAATTTGTGATAATCTTGAATGTTTTCTTCCTGGTTTTTTTCTTTTTTGTCTTCTTTTTTATTTCTACGGGGGAGAGGTATTGGTTTATTTTCTTTTTCTTGCATGGAGGGGTCTATTGTTCTTTTGTCCATAGAATTAACTTGTAGGTTTTTGCGTGGTTTAGGAATGGGAGGGATCTTTCTAGGATTTATTTCTCTTGTATTTCTTTGATCTTGTTTCTTAATTTGTTGTTTAGAGAGAGTGTTTGGAGAGTTGTCCTTTCTTGTATTTTTATTTTTGTTTTTGTAATCTTGTTTCTTATTCTGTTGTATATTTTTCTGTGAGTTTTCTTCCTTTGTGTTGAGTGCATCTATCTTAATTCTATTTTCTGAGGGAGTCAGAGATTTGTCGTACTCTTCAGTATTATTCTTAGTTGATGTGGGACTGTAATTGTCTCTAGTGGTGAATGTTTCATTCTTGGTATAACGGTTTTGTTTGTATCTATTGTATGTAGTATAGTATGTATGTTTAGTATGGTTATGGTCTTGTTGGAATTCGTATTTTCCCTTTTTCCATTGTCGGATATGTCCATTTATGTAGTCGTTGTTATCTCTATTTAGTTTCTTTTGTTTACGTTCTATAATCTGTTTTTCAAATGATTTCACCCGTTCATTGATTAATTTGTCTAGTGATTTGAACTCTCTGTCTTCTTTGAATACATTTAGGCTACAATTACCCTTTTCTATCGAATCTATAGTATTATTCAATTTCTGTTCTTTATTAGTAATAATTAAGGCCATGAGGTCAAATGAACTTTTATCTAGGATGTTATTCCACTTGTCATGGAAGTCTTTTTCATTTTTACCGAATGAAGGTTCCTTTATTATCCTCAGTCCCCTAGGTATTTGTTTTATTTCTATATATTTTTGCAACGTAATAATTTCCCACCATTGTGTCATCTCTGTTTTTAGCAGTTTTTCTAAATCCCAAAATAGGGCTTTTAGTTCTTTATTTTTATTTTCTGGTATTTGTTTCTGTTTCTCTTTGTTTTGGAAGAATTGGTTCTTTAACTTTTCTCGTCTATTGGTTCTATCTAGACACTGAAGCATTATGGGTGTAAATATAAAGTTTATCTGGGGGCTGGATTCAAGATAAGAGGAATACCCTCTAAATTAGCCTTTTAGTTTGTGTCAAGGAGACTGCTTAAAGTGATAAAGACTCCCACTGTTAGGGCAGTGGTAAAACTATAATAGAATAAATGTTACTTAATAGCGCTCACTTGACACTAACTAGGTAAAGTGTAAAATATATTAGCTTAAATGCCGAATGATTGGTGACCTAATGTATCTACCAATATATTCGAACACAAGTGTATCAATCACGGATGCGTGTCCCTGCCGTATATAGCAAGGGTATAGGTAGCGGGGACTCTGTATGGATAGAATCCTAGGGGAAAGTGATTGAGTCTGTCACTTCTGAGTGAGTTGATCCGAAGAAGCGGACTTAGCCTAAATGTTATTGCGGTCTCTGTGCTGCCGTCAAATAGTTGCTCGGAGTCGTCTCGAGCGTATACATGTAACAGAAGAGCAGGAGGGGGAAGACAGCGCACCAGAGATCTCAGTGTAGTGGGATAAAAATAATGGTAATACTTACAAAGAGAATATGTATAATTTATTAAAACACATAAAATTAGGGATAATATAAATCCCTAAAACGTCTAAAGACGTATCTATATAAAAAGAAGCTAAATAGTAGGATACAATTCTAACATAGCAAGTAATAACAAATATGGTAAAAGTGCATATGTATCTTCTCAGTGGATCAATATATAGAGAAGACTGGATACAGTAAAGCCAATAACTAGTATACAAAGTATACAAGGCTAAAAATGGATGTAATGTATCCAAATAAGAAGAGTCTAAAATCTACTGGTACATCTAAAGGTATCAATCCCACCTCTAGGGTGGGAGGATGTTTCCAAATGTCAATTGATAGCGAAATCACAATTATAAGCGTAAGTTCTGTAAAGTCAGCCGGTAAAATGAAGCCGCTTACCGGAATGCTACTTGGTAATTGCTCATCAAGTGGTCTCAAGTTGCACGCTGCAATCCACGGGACTTCTGGACCTTTGTATAGGAACCTGGTCTGAACCGATGTTGCTTTGCGATGCTAGGGACTCCCACTTGTATATAGCACTCTGCGGCTGAATCTTTCGTCTAGATTCCGGTCTGGTTAGTGGCGGAATGATGTTTAATGATAGTTCATCAAGTGGTCTCGAGTTGTACGCTGCAATCCACGGAACTTCTGAACCTATATAGGTACCAATGTTGCCTTGCGATGCTAGAGACTCTCACTTGTATATTGTAATCTGCAGCTGAATCTTCCGTCTAAATTCCGGTCTGATTAATGGCTGGTATATTCGATGTGAGCTGGATTAATGTAAATATCAATGGCTGCACATGAATGCCAATGTAGATTGATTATCCAGCTGTTTAGTGTCAATAGTGTACATGGAGGCCAGTTCTTGGCGATTGTTCAACGCGTTTTGGGACAATATCGTCCCTTCCTCAGGAACTTCAAGTATTTATTTATATTTGGCGCCAACTTGGTTTGGGCGCTATTTAAAGAGCCCGCTACCAATGAGACTATAAGGTCGAAGTGCATTGGTGTCAATGGGGGGCACGCATGCGTGATATATCACACTTGTCGAAAGTACGTTATTTCGAAATGAAGATTCATAACTTCATCTATCTAATAATTATTTAGTGAATAATGGAATGTAAAAAAAGGACTATATATAGAATATAAATATCCACTTGAAAATAGGATAGTGTAATATTGAAAAGATGCCTTCTAATGATTGAGGTGAACGGATGAAGGTGGGGTATAACTGATAGAATTAATACTCTGATGAACTATGATGTTTATATCGGGGAGTGTGGAGATGATGTCTATATGCTATGTTTAGAGGCACCATAAATCTAACTCTTCATTCATGCCTTCAGGTTGTATAGTATGCATTTTGAAGATCCATAGACTTTCTCTCCTGGCCAGAAGTTTAAACCTATCACCTCCTCTTTTGGTGGGCTTAATATGATCTATCCCCATAATCGTAATGTCATCTATTGTATGGAAGCTAGTGCATGTATTGCAGTGTCTGGAGACTGTATGTTTCATATTTTTCTTTATGATGTTATTACGGTGTTCTAAGAATCTTTTTTTCAATGGTCTTATTGTACGTCCTATATATTGCATTCCACATTTGCATTCCAGGAGGTATACCACATATTTGGTGTTACAGTTGATAAATTGTTCAACCTGATGTAGTTCTCCTGTAATGTGTGACTTGAAGCTTTTTATTTTATTTTTCATATGATTACAGGTGATACATATATTGGAACCGCAGATATAGTTCCCTAAGATAGGTTCCTTATTAAGTGGATGGCATATTCCCTGTATGTTTTTGGGATCTCTGATAGTTGATGGGGCAAGTTTAGATTTTAAATCAGCTGCTTTTCTGTAAATGAATTTTGGCTTGTGTGGTATAATATTAGCTAACTGCTTATCACCTTTCAAGATGTTCCAATTTTTTCGTATAATGCTTTCTATTTTGCCTGATGATAATGTGTATTTGGTAACGAATGGTAACCAGGGTGTTCTATTCTCTTTAATATGGTTTGTCTGGCTGTTGGTATTGCTCTTGGTTATGGATTTGTTCTCCAGCAGCTTTCTTCTAGAGGTCTTTTTTGCTCTTTCTAGTGCAGCTGTTGTATTTTTCTTGCTATATCCTTTTTCCAGGAATCTTGCTTCCAATGTTTTTGCTTGTTCTTGAAAGGCAGTTTCTTCTGTACAATTTCGTCTAATTCGCAAGAATTGTCCATATGGTATACTTTCCAGCCATTTATGATGATGTCCACTACTTGCCTCTATATAACCATTGACATCAACTTGTTTATGATGTGTTTTAGTCTGTATTGCTCCTTGTGAATTGATGTAAATCTCCAGATCCAGAAAGACCACTGAAGTATTATTATATGTATGAGTAAAATGTAAACCCAAATTATTGTTATTAATGGACACTAAAAATTCTTTGAGAGAATTTAATCCGCTTCTCCAGACTAGTAAAATGTCATCTATATATCTAGTGTAGAATATAATATCAGTCCCATATCTGTTCCAGATGTTATTCTCCTCCCAGATTCCCATAAAGATATTCGCATATGATGGCGCAAATCGGGTACCCATTGCTGTACCTCTAATTTGTTTATAGTGTGTGTCTCCGAATATAAAGTGGTTGTGATGAAGGATAAAGGAAATGCCATCTAAAATGAATTGAGCTTGTTCTTGTGGTAAATCTTGATCTCTCTTGAGTACCGTTTTGACCGCTTCTATACCAGTATTATGCTGAATGATAGTGTAGAGTGCTGTAACATCACAACTGACCCACACATATTCTGGTGACCATGTGATTTCTGTAAGTTTCCTTAATACATCTGTCGTGTCTTTGGTATATGATGGTAATGCTTGTACATAAGGCTGTAGTATATGATCTATATATTGCGATAGATTACTTGAAAGTGAATTGATGCCGGAAATGATCGGTCTTCCAGGTGGATTCTGAATGCTTTTATGTATTTTTGGGGTGAAATAAAAAATCGGTATCACTGGATATGGTATACTTAGAAATTGAAATTCTCCCTTAGTGAGGATGCCTTTATTGTGAGCTTCCAGAATTAAGTTGTCATATGTAACCTTATATCTTGGTAGCGGGTTTGAATTCATTATTTCATACGAGGTGTCGTCTCCCAAGATTCTGGTTGCTTCTTTAATGTAATCTGTTTTGTCCATAATCACTAAACCACCTCCTTTATCTGCTTCTCTGAATATCAAACTATTATTTTTCATCAATCTAGTCAAAGCTGTTTTTTCCTTTTTAGTCAAATTATGTTTGAATCTAATGGGTTTTTTAAACAGATCTCTAACTTCTCTGATGATGGTGTCCATAAAGGCCTCGATATGGGGACCTCTGGAGTGGATAGGGTTAAATTTGGAAGTAGGTTTCAATATAGTATGTCTATATTGTGGTTGGATATCATTTGCTACATCTGGACTTGTATGTTCTGTGTTTTCCTCTTGTAATTCCATCAGGATCTCTATAATCGATGAATCTTTTGCATTGAGTTCTGTTGTATGTAGATCCTTTTTATCAAAATATTTCTTAAGGGTAAGTTTCCTGATGAATCTATGTATATCCACAAATATTTCGAATTCATTAGGTGGTGCATTTGGAGCAAATTTTAAGCCCTTTTGGAGTAGTGTAATCTCTTCCTTTGACAACTTGTAGGATGATAGATTGAAGATACCCCCAATTTGGGCTTCATCTATTCTTGGTTTCTCCTCCTCTTTTCTCTTATTCCTTCGTTTTCCTCTTCTGATTCTGTATTTCTTTTGCGTCTGTTGGGTGTTCGTGGAGTCTCTTCTTTCTCTTTGTTCCATTCTCTCCGTAGCCAGGCTTGAATGGGTGTTCTGGTGTCCTGGGACAAAAAATGTAATGGTGTTTTGTTGCTGTTGTGTTTCGGTTTAGCTCCTAATTTGTGATAATCTTGAATGTTTTCTTCCTGGTTTTTTTCTTTTTTGTCTTCTTTTTTATTTCTACGGGGGAGAGGTATTGGTTTATTTTCTTTTTCTTGCATGGAGGGGTCTATTGTTCTTTTGTCCATAGAATTAACTTGTAGGTTTTTGCGTGGTTTAGGAATGGGAGGGATCTTTCTAGGATTTATTTCTCTTGTATTTCTTTGATCTTGTTTCTTAATTTGTTGTTTAGAGAGAGTGTTTGGAGAGTTGTCCTTTCTTGTATTTTTATTTTTGTTTTTGTAATCTTGTTTCTTATTCTGTTGTATATTTTTCTGTGAGTTTTCTTCCTTTGTGTTGAGTGCATCTATCTTAATTCTATTTTCTGAGGGAGTCAGAGATTTGTCGTACTCTTCAGTATTATTCTTAGTTGATGTGGGACTGTAATTGTCTCTAGTGGTGAATGTTTCATTCTTGGTATAACGGTTTTGTTTGTATCTATTGTATGTAGTATAGTATGTATGTTTAGTATGGTTATGGTCTTGTTGGAATTCGTATTTTCCCTTTTTCCATTGTCGGATATGTCCATTTATGTAGTCGTTGTTATCTCTATTTAGTTTCTTTTGTTTACGTTCTATAATCTGTTTTTCAAATGATTTCACCCGTTCATTGATTAATTTGTCTAGTGATTTGAACTCTCTGTCTTCTTTGAATACATTTAGGCTACAATTACCCTTTTCTATCGAATCTATAGTATTATTCAATTTCTGTTCTTTATTAGTAATAATTAAGGCCATGAGGTCAAATGAACTTTTATCTAGGATGTTATTCCACTTGTCATAGAAGTCTTTTTCATTTTTACCGAATGAAGGTTCCTTTATTATCCTCAGTCCCCTAGGTATTTGTTTTATTTCTATATATTTTTGCAACGTAATAATTTCCCACCATTGTGTCATCTCTGTTTTTAGCAGTTTTTCTAAATCCCAAAATAGGGCTTTTAGTTCTTTATTTTTATTTTCTGGTATTTGTTTCTGTTTCTCTTTGTTTTGGAAGAATTGGTTCTTTAACTTTTCTCGTCTATTGGTTCTATCTAGACACTGAAGCATTATGGGTGTAAATATAAAGTTTATCTGGGGGCTGGATTCAAGATAAGAGGAATACCCTCTAAATTAGCCTTTTAGTTTGTGTCAAGGAGACTGCTTAAAGTGATAAAGACTCCCACTGTTAGGGCAGTGGTAAAACTATAATAGAATAAATGTTACTTAATAGCGCTCACTTGACACTAACTAGGTAAAGTGTAAAATATATTAGCTTAAATGCCGAATGATTGGTGACCTAATGTATCTACCAATATATTCGAACACAAGTGTATCAATCACGGATGCGTGTCCCTGCCGTATATAGCAAGGGTATAGGTAGCGGGGACTCTGTATGGATAGAATCCTAGGGGAAAGTGATTGAGTCTGTCACTTCTGAGTGAGTTGATCCGAAGAAGCGGACTTAGCCTAAATGTTATTGCGGTCTCTGTGCTGCCGTCAAATAGTTGCTCGGAGTCGTCTCGAGCGTATACATGTAACAGAAGAGCAGGAGGGGGAAGACAGCGCACCAGAGATCTCAGTGTAGTGGGATAAAAATAATGGTAATACTTACAAAGAGAATATGTATAATTTATTAAAACACATAAAATTAGGGATAATATAAATCCCTAAAACGTCTAAAGACGTATCTATATAAAAAGAAGCTAAATAGTAGGATACAATTCTAACATAGCAAGTAATAACAAATATGGTAAAAGTGCATATGTATCTTCTCAGTGGATCAATATATAGAGAAGACTGGATACAGTAAAGCCAATAACTAGTATACAAAGTATACAAGGCTAAAAATGGATGTAATGTATCCAAATAAGAAGAGTCTAAAATCTACTGGTACATCTAAAGGTATCAATCCCACCTCTAGGGTGGGAGGATGTTTCCAAATGTCAATTGATAGCGAAATCACAATTATAAGCGTAAGTTCTGTAAAGTCAGCCGGTAAAATGAAGCCGCTTACCGGAATGCTACTTGGTAATTGCTCATCAAGTGGTCTCAAGTTGCACGCTGCAATCCACGGGACTTCTGGACCTTTGTATAGGAACCTGGTCTGAACCGATGTTGCTTTGCGATGCTAGGGACTCCCACTTGTATATAGCACTCTGCGGCTGAATCTTTCGTCTAGATTCCGGTCTGGTTAGTGGCGGAATGATGTTTAATGATAGTTCATCAAGTGGTCTCAAGTTGTACGCTGCAATCCACGGAACTTCTGAACCTATATAGGTACCAATGTTGCCTTGCGATGCTAGAGACTCTCACTTGTATATTGTAATCTGCAGCTGAATCTTCCGTCTAAATTCCGGTCTGATTAATGGCTGGTATATTCGATGTGAGCTGGATTAATGTAAATATCAATGGCTGCACATGAATGCCAATGTAGATTGATTATCCAGCTGTTTAGTGTCAATAGTGTACATGGAGGCCAGTTCTTGGCGATTGTTCAACGCGTTTTGGGACAATATCGTCCCTTCCTCAGGAACTTCAAGTATTTATTTATATTTGGCGCCAACTTGGTTTGGGCGCTATTTAAAGAGCCCGCTACCAATGAGACTATAAGGTCGAAGTGCATTGGTGTCAATGGGGGGCACGCATGCGTGATATATCACACTTGTCGAAAGTACGTTATTTCGAAATGAAGATTCATAACTTCATCTATCTAATAATTATTTAGTGAATAATGGAATGTAAAAAAAGGACTATATATATAATATAAATATCCACTTGAAAATAGGATAGTGTAATATTGAAAAGATGCCTTCTAATGATTGAGGTGAACGGATGAAGGTGGGGTATAACTGATAGAATTAATACTCTGATGAACTATGATGTTTATATCGGGGAGTGTGGAGATGATGTCTATATGCTATGTTTAGAGGCACCATAAATCTAACTCTTCATTCATGCCTTCAGGTTGTATAGTATGCATTTTGAAGATCCATAGACTTTCTCTCCTGGCCAGAAGTTTAAACCTATCACCTCCTCTTTTGGTGGGCTTAATATGATCTATCCCCATAATCGTAATGTCATCTATTGTATGGAAGCTAGTGCATGTATTGCAGTGTCTGGAGACTGTATGTTTCATATTTTTCTTTATGATGTTATTACGGTGTTCTAAGAATCTTTTTTTCAATGGTCTTATTGTACTTCCTATATATTGCATTCCACATTTGCATTCCAGGAGGTATACCACATATTTGGTGTTACAGTTGATAAATTGTTCAACCTGATGTAGTTCTCCTGTAATGTGTGACTTGAAGCTTTTTATTTTATTTTTCATATGATTACAGGTGATACATATATTGGAACCGCAGATATAGTTCCCTAAGATAGGTTCCTTATTAAGTGGATGGCATATTCCCTGTATGTTTTTGGGATCTCTGATAGTTGATGGGGCAAGTTTAGATTTTAAATCAGCTGCTTTTCTGTAAATGAATTTTGGCTTGTGTGGTATAATATTAGCTAACTGCTTATCACCTTTCAAGATGTTCCAATTTTTTCGTATAATGCTTTCTATTTTGCCTGATGATAATGTGTATTTGGTAACGAATGGTAACCAGGGTGTTCTATTCTCTTTAATATGGTTTGTCTGGCTGTTGGTATTGCTCTTGGTTATGGATTTGTTCTCCAGCAGCTTTCTTCTAGAGGTCTTTTTTGCTCTTTCTAGTGCAGCTGTTGTATTTTTCTTGCTATATCCTTTTTCCAGGAATCTTGCTTCCAATGTTTTTGCTTGTTCTTGAAAGGCAGTTTCTTCTGTACAATTTCGTCTAATTCGCAAGAATTGTCCATATGGTATACTTTCCAGCCATTTATGATGATGTCCACTACTTGCCTCTATATAACCATTGACATCAACTTGTTTATGATGTGTTTTAGTCTGTATTGCTCCTTGTGAATTGATGTAAATCTCCAGATCCAGAAAGACCACTGAAGTATTATTATATGTATGAGTAAAATGTAAACCCAAATTATTGTTATTAATGGACACTAAAAATTCTTTGAGAGAATTTAATCCGCTTCTCCAGACTAGTAAAATGTCATCTATATATCTAGTGTAGAATATAATATCAGTCCCATATCTGTTCCAGATGTTATTCTCCTCCCAGATTCCCATAAAGATATTCGCATATGATGGCGCAAATCGGGTACCCATTGGTGTACCTCTAATTTGTTTATAGTGTGTGTCTCCGAATATAAAGTGGTTGTGATGAAGGATAAAGGAAATGCCATCTAAAATGAATTGAGCTTGTTCTTGTGGTAAATCTTGATCTCTCTTGAGTACCGTTTTGACCGCTTCTATACCAGTATTATGTTGAATGATAGTGTAGAGTGCCGTAACATCACAACTGACCCACACATATTCTGGTGACCATGTGATTTCTGTAAGTTTCCTTAATACATCTGTCGTGTCTTTGGTATATGATGGTAATGCTTGTACATAAGGCTGTAGTATATGATCTATATATTGCGATAGATTACTTGAAAGTGAATTGATGCCGGAAATGATCGGTCTTCCAGGTGGATTCTGAATGCTTTTATGTATTTTTGGGGTGAAATAAAAAATCGGTATCACTGGATATGGTATACTTAGAAATTGAAATTCTCCCTTAGTGAGGATGCCTTTATTGTGAGCTTCCAGAATTAAGTTGTCATATGTAACCTTATATCTTGGTAGCGGGTTTGAATTCATTATTTCATACGAGGTGTCGTCTCCCAAGATTCTGGTTGCTTCTTTAATGTAATCTGTTTTGTCCATAATCACTAAACCACCTCCTTTATCTGCTTCTCTGAATATCAAACTATTATTTTTCATCAATCTAGTCAAAGCTGTTTTTTCCTTTTTAGTCAAATTATGTTTGAATCTAATGGGTTTTTTAAACAGATCTCTAACTTCTCTGATGATGGTGTCCATAAAGGCCTCGTGTGCATTCATGTGCAGCCATTGATATTTACATTAATCCAGCTCACATCGAATATACCAGCCATTAATCAGACCGGAATTTAGACGGAAGATTCAGCTGCAGATTACAATATACAAGTGAGAGTCTCTAGCATCGCAAAGCAACATTGGTACCTATATAGGTTCAGAAGTTCCGTGGATTGCAGCGTACAACTCGAGACCACTTGATGAACTATCATTAAACATCATTCCGCCGCTAACCAGACCGGAATCTAGACGAAAGATTCAGCCGCAGAGTGCTATATACAAGTGGGAGTCCCTAGCATCGCAAAGCAACATCAGTTCAGACCAGGTTCCTATACAAAGGTCCAGAAGTCCCGTGGATTGCAGCGTGCAACTTGAGACCACTTGATGAGCAATTACCAAGTAGCATTCCGGTAAGCGGCTTCATTTTACCGGCTGACTTTACAGAAACATCCTCCCACCCTAGAGGTGGGATTGATACCTTTAGATGTACCAGTAGATTTTAGGCTCTTCTTATTTGGATACATTACATCCATTTTTAGCCTTGTATACTTTGTATACTAGTTATTGGCTTTACTGTATCCAGTCTTCTCTATATATTGATCCACTGAGAAGATACATATGCACTTTTACCATATTTGTTATTACTTGCTAATGTTAGAATTGTATCCTACTATTTAGCTTCTTTTTATATAGATACGTCTTTAGACGTTTTAGGGATTTATATTATCCCTAATTTTATGTGTTTTAATAAATTATACATATTCTCTTTGTAAGTATTACCATTATTTTTATCCCACTACACTGAGATCTCTGGTGCGCTGTCTTCCCCCTCCTGCTCTTCTGTTACATGTATACGCTCGAGACGACTCCGAGCAACTATTTGACGGCAGCACAGAGACCGCAATAACATTTAGGCTAAGTCCGCTTCTTCGGATCAACTCACTCAGAAGTGACAGACTCAATCACTTTCCCCTAGGATTCTATCCATACAGAGTCCCCGCTACCTATACCCTTGCTATATACGGCAGGGACACGCATCCGTGATTGATACACTTGTGTTCGAATATATTGGTAGATACATTAGGTCACCAATCATTCGGCATTTAAGCTAATATATTTTACACTTTACCTAGTTAGTGTCAAGTGAGCGCTATTAAGTAACATTTACCCTCTTTCACTCAACCTTTTGTGGGGTGGAGGGAATATATACGTCTGTATTGATGGTAACCCTTCAAATACTTACATTTTTGTATTAATAGGACATTGTGACCTGGTCTTTGGGTGGTGTGGTTCTGAGGTCCAAACTTGTACTTTTGTGGACTATCGCAGTAGTAACAATTATAATCTCAAGTTTACACTTAACATCAGTAGAACTAAAATGTATTTTTTATATACCGTATGTATTTGGCATGGGATTCTTTATTGGGTGTAGTGCACAAAAACATTTATAGGGAGCCTCATTCCAATAACTGTTTACTTTTTCCATCCTCCACAACTCATGATAAATAATAACAAACCTCCATTTTTAGACTAAAGATAATTTTTACTACTATCAGCAATTAGTGTACATAAGCAGAAATGCTCTCTCAATGTCTTTGGCATAGGGGATACTCCAGGTTATAAATAGATAAAGCAAGGTCTATAGCAGATAGCTTGGGTTGGCATGAATGACAATGACAATGATGGCCAGGAGAGTCTGACTTTTGTTACTGGTTTCATGTGGAGTAGAAGAAACTATGCTCCATTATTGCAGGTTTACTTCCCATTGTGTATTGGGACAATATCCTGAAATCCATTCTTGAACAGGGTTGCAGATTTACATTCAGAAAGGCTCATTCTTTGGCCAGGTACTTGGTCCTAATGTTTTTTGGGGTCCATCTAATACTTTGTGTTGCAGGCAATACATTTGAAATATCCGACTAAATTATTCCACATATAATGTTGTTTAGGTTTTTATTAGTGCTTGTAAGAAACAATATGTAGGTCCCTTCAGTAGACCCTTGAATGATAGGGATCACCTTAATGTAGTTGAGAATAAGGACAAAGTCCTCCATTGCAAGATCATTTGCCCTTCATGCCTGTGATTTGAATTTATTCACAATCCAATTAATTGAAAAAGTGTGTAGATCCTCCAGGAGTGGAAGTGACTTCCCACAAGTCATCCAAATGGAAATGCTTTGGATATTTAAATTGAACAATACTAGGGTTCTGTTGGGCTTGAACAAGGAGTGAGATTTGAGTTTATCATATTGAGGGTTAGTTTGTCTAGTATTCCTTTCCTGTTTTTATCTGCCTCTTTGATGATGTTTTTTGTAGTTTTGCCTTCTTCTATATAACTGTAGACTGTCTTTACAGCACACTCATGTATGTGTATTTAGAACGTCTGTCTCTCAGATATACATCCCCTTGGAGCAGGCATGTCAAACTCAAGTGAAGTCAAGGGCCGCAAACACAACATTTCCCTCTTAAGAGGGCTGCAACGTTGTGTGTCTGCCTGTCAAAATTCCATTTGGAACATTTGTGTCAAAAATCAATACTTACAGACTAAAATGGTTTAAGAAAAATGGAGTCTGTGCATCAAATTCTGACTTTTACAAATAAATGACTTATAACTTACTACAAATAAAACTGTGGGGTTTTAGTTACATGTTTTTGGCCAAAGGTATGGAAATCCTGCCTGCACTGTCAAGGCATAGGTCGTTTATTTGACTCAATGCTCCTTCTCTCTTTGTGTTAGTTCCCCAGCAGGGTTATAGCTGAATTAGGGAAGGTATAAATACCTCCCTCATTTCCCTCATAAGGGTTTTTTTCACGGTAGAGGTAAGGTAGTATCACTGCTTTTTACTTGCATTATACTGAGTATATGTTCACAGATTGTAGGCAGATAGGGACTTGCCTGAATCTGGGGTGCCTTGACGGGGCAAGCAGGCTTCCCATGGCTTTGGTCAAAAACATGTAATTAAAACCTCACTGTTTAATTTATAGTAAGTCATAGGCATACCTGGGAACTCTCCGGATTTGCCCCGGAGACTCCGGTTCTGAATGAGCTTTACCGGGTCTCCGGGGCAGAGGCAGATTCCTCCGGATGTGGAGAGTTTCTATTGAAACTCTGCCACATCTGTTTTTTCTCCCGTTGTGCCTCCGTCCCCAGCCTTCTGTGTGACACATTTAACCCTCTGAGTGCCAGAGTGGTACAGAACGCATTGCTTTGCAATGCGTTCCGTACCACTCTGGCACTCAAAGGGTTAAATCCCCTCCAACACTCGAGTTAAGCCCCGCCCCTTTTTGACGCGATTAGCATCAATTTTGTTACCCCCTGCTGAACAGAGGACTACCCTCCGAGTAGCCCTCAACTGAAAGTTCCCAGGTATGGTCATAGGTCTTTAATTGGTAAAAGTCATGATCTGATGCACAGTCTTTCCTTTTGTTTACTTTGTATGTGTAGTCAAGAGATCAGCAATAACTATATCTTGGCTACAGATGCAAAGTAAACAAAATTTTGCATCAATTACTGACTCTTACAAATAAATGACCTATGCCTTGATGGGGCAGGCAGGATTTCCATGCCTTTGGCCAAAAACATGTAACTAAAACCCCACTGTTTTATTTGTAGTAACTAATACTGCAGCAAAACCTCCAATCAGAACTCATCCAAAACAGTACCCCTGACATATCTTCTAACTCCAGCCATCCTACCATACCCTATTATAGAACAGCCAGGTAAAAGGTGCAACAGAGTGCTGAATTGGCCTCTGCTGGTGCAACTTCCTAAAACTGAGGAAACTGCAAACCAAAAAGGGTTGCAAAAATCACGTTCTTATGGCCTGGCATGTGCTGTGCAGAGAACAAGACATTAAGCTCTAAGCACCTAAGCACTATCAAGCGCAGCAAGACAATGACCAGAGCAAAAGATGCAGAGGTGGTCTTAATTGTCTGTACAAACCTGAGATTTCTCAAGAAAAAACAGACCCGCTAGTGCTGGAGTTGATCCTCCTAAAGCTACGCCTCCATCAAAAGGAGAAACAATTCCAAAAAGGCCAGATTCCTCACCAAACCCAATTCCTTCGAAGCAACCAGCCCTCATGCCATCTGCTGCAAGAAAAACGCAGATCCTACAGCTACTTGCCTCATTTGTAAAAAGTTAGATGTCATTCGCTGGATCCTCACTCATTTGAAATAAGGACCTCCCATTATAATGGTACAAAAGGAATGACAAACTCTCAAATTGGCCCACATATGTCAAGAGACCCTGAGAAAATGATGAGGCTGATGAATCCCTGCCAATCCCAACGCAAGATGGCCCACCAAAAAATTAAATCCATAATAATGATGCAACACACATAATGCAGCTTACCCAGAAGTGGCTGAAGTTGGCAGAGGGTAACCTTTTCCTTCTCCATAACCAACCGTGGAACGGAGATCAGCCAGCTTGAAATTCCATTGCTACAGAGTCAGTCTCAGTGCCCAACAATTTACAACATGTGGTCTGAACCTTGGTCTTCTATCAGCCTCCAATGGGATACCAAAACGCACTGCCACTCGTCTCAAAGTGCAAAGAATCTGCCAATGAGTCATGCCAACCCACCAAAAAGAAGTAATCCAACTAGTGCACCAACTGATGAGAACCAGCATCCTTCTTTATCACCTTCACCAGGAAGTGGATAAAGGGCTCAAATTAGGCATAAGAAATGGAGAAATTCATTGGGAGACACAAGTAGATGTAGAAACACATGGAAAGCCAGCAACCCAAAAGGTGATGGCAATCCAGGTGTAACAGCAACAGCACCACCGTTGGGAAAAATAAATTATGGCTCTACCTAAACTTCTCAGGTTCCCTTTTGGGCACTACGTCCAAAGGAGATAACAGAACATTTTCCAGAGAAGGGACAGAGGATTAACATGGCCATGCTCCCAAACAACACATCCATGTCCAATTTCTCTTGAACCACCTCTGGATAATCACCCACTGATACAAACTAAAGACTGGTCCAGTGATTCCTTAGATTAACTTATTGATATGAACAGTTACATTATCTACATTAGACTTGACCAGATAATTACAGTGCTTATATGATTTGTTACTCAGGTCATGCTTATAGTGCTATAATAAACTGGAGATCTGGATCCGCATCATATGGAACTATTTGCTTATCGGATGATCTTCATATATCCAATTAAGATATCAGTGAGTTAGTTTGTCTATTTTTAAATATATTATGATATATTTATTGGTCAATATTTCAGCTTTCCATTTATTTATTCACTAGTGCAAAAGCCCGTTTACACGGGCCGTGGAGCAGTGAGGTAATGGCAGTACGCAGAGCAGGTCCGGGTAATGTTAACCCTTTGAGTGCCAGAGGGGATATGCAATGCATTGGTTAACAATACCTGGACCTGCTCTGCATACTGCAGTTACCTCACTGCTCCATGCGATGCAGTCGCACTGCCTAATTCACGCGATGCAATCATGCGCAGTAGAGACTGCCCGAACGCGGGCAGTCTCTACTGCGCATGTCTGCATCGAGACAAACTTTCTGGGCTTTTATTATATAGGATTTTCTTGTTTATTTTAATTTACAGTATATTTCTATCGTTATCCTTATATTGTGTGGTGGGCTGGTTTGGGAGCAAAGTGTGGGGGGTCATGATTTAACTACTTGGATCCTGGACAGTGTGCTGTTGGGATTGGTACACCACTTATATTGTCTATTTTGGGGATATTTTCACATTGTTTTATTATTTTATAAATAAATATATATCTCAATAATTGCCTTTTTGTGAGGTAGTTGGATACATAGATTTCTTTTTTATTGTTCAATCACATTTTGCATAGGTGGGAGCAATATAAAGTATCCTGAAGCTTCCTTAGAATTATAAGATACTGTTACTATACATTTTTTTGTGAAAAAGGGCTTTATGCTACAACTCTGGAGCAAACTATATGCACCATAGGTGAAAAAATCCCCACAATACCCATTGATTTTTTTTTTTATCCTCTAGAAAACTAGAGAAGTCTCCAACACATTGCAACATGTCTATCTTTCAAATGCTTAAAAATGTTATTTAAATCAATGGGAATATTACTTGTCCCCTATGGTGAAATTAGTTTGCCCCAGAATTGGTCTGTTTAATAGATTTGTGCTATCACAGCTCAGAGCAAACTGTTGTTTCTCTTTCTTTAATAAAAGATAGTAGCACAGGCTGTTAGCAAGAAGGTGCATAGAGACCCTCTCTGTACATTTTCACATCAAATATCAGCAAACGTGTGTATAAGAGAGGGTAAAAGTATTGACTGCACTAGCCATTACTAAATAAGGGGCAACAACAAATTGCTCTTAACTGTGATAGCCTAAAACTATTAAATAGACCCCAATGGGGGGAGATATAAGAAGGTGGTGCAAACATAAATCTGTCACTTCACACAAAAAGGGCTGAGTGTATGCATAACTTTGTTTCCACATAAAAATACCTTCTTTGTGCCAAGTAAGCCAAAAAGTGTTATGGAATAATTTGTGGGCATGGCTAAAGAAGGAATGTTTTTGCAGACTATGTAAAAAAAGTCAAATTTTGGGACCGTTTTAAGATCACCTTTTGTCCCTAATTTGTTCACCACATTCTCTTTGGACCAGTGGTTCCCAATCCATGCCCTCATGGCCCACTAACAGGCCAAGATTTGAGTCTTTCATTTGGAGATCATGTGCAAGTTAATCAAACTCACTTAGCCGCTAATTAACTTACCTGTGTTCTACCAAGGAAATCTTTAAATCCTGGCACGTTAGTGGGCCATGAGGGCATGGATTGGGAACCACTGCTTTGGAGTAATTACAGTACAGAAAGGCCTAGATGCACTAGAGGTCAAAGAGCGCTACGAATGTCCATGTTCTGTCGAAGCAATGTTGTAGGCACACCTACAGTATTCACAAAGTGACTACGACATCACATCACCAGTACTCCGACAAAAAGATACCCACATCGACATCCATCCGATATGCCTTCACCATGTCTACGAATTTTTACTCTTCGCATCGACAATTGCTAATTTCCATATGGAAATGAAGCATACTGACTAATATCCATATGGAAATGCTGAATAATGAGACACATTCGTATACCAGGGGTGTATTGATATTTTAATGTGACACTTCAACTCATTCAGTAAACTCCGATAGCAGCCTCTGCTGTCGGAGTTCACTGTCTCAACTTCAGCTACCTCAGGTTGGCGAAGTTGGTATCTCCCTGCACTTTCCTATGGAGTAAAGACCCTCAATCAATCATGAAGGGTTGTCCAAGTGCTATCCATAACCTATCCATTAGGTGACAATTGCCGGCATTTTCACTAAAGCACAAATAACATATGTGTACCAAATGTTATATGGGCTTTCTTATAATATATATTATTGTATTTTTAAAACAAATATAATTCAGACCTCGAGGGGGCACCAGGACCCCTCCTGGTATCCCCCCTATCATGGATCATCTATCCAAAAGAATAGATGATCCACTGGGTGACCCCAAAGGCATTTTCTGCCTTCTTTAGTACTGATGCGGCTTGTACAAGCTGCTACAGTACAAGAACTGCCTAGAATGAATGAACCTTGTCACCGGGTCATTCTTAGAAAGCACAGAGCTGCGCTTCCATCATTAAACCAGTCACCCGGTCTGACCCCGGTGACTGATTTAATGTTTATGTGTGTGCAGATCAAATTGATTCGAACACATCGACAAGATCATACTGACACAGCATTGACCTTTAGTGCATCTAGGCCAAAGTCTATGTAGACTATGTCACAATGCTGGAAGAAAAATTTGCAGAAATGTTGCAGAAAAGTCGCAATTTAGACTTTTCTATTGAGTTCAGTAGGCATATACTATGCAAACAGCACATTGAACCCATTACTGAGTTTTCCTTAGATCATTTTTTAATGCATCTTCCCCAATGAGTATAAAGGGGTGGGATTCACATCTGCTTTTAAATCAAATGCATTGTGTGGGACTGCAATGTGGGAGAGGTGGGGAAGGATGGGGCCTATATAGATAAATGCATATATTTAATATTCCTTAGGATATAGCACACGTTGGGCATTTGCAAAAAACAAAAAATACACTTTTTGGATTTATACTTTGGGAATGATGGAGGATGGGGATTAAATGAACATATAGATTTACATTCTTATATATAGTTTGTAAATATAAGTTGTTTAATAATTTCTATAATACTGTAAGGGACATTAGATATACTTTTAGGTGGTAATAAATATTTAAAAGATCATAGGATTCATAGTAAGGTATTTAAAATATTATTAATCTGAATAATTAAGTAGTAGCCAATAAATATAAAATATATATATATATATATATATATATATACTGGGGTTTGAATATTTAAATATTTGATAATATGGATTAAAATAATTAATGGTTATTAGGATTTAGTTGGTATATAGAGATACTGTTTGTCTTTATTATTCATTTTTCCTCCTTACTCTTCACTGAAGTGTCCATAATGGTTTTTTGTGTTTATAATAGATGGATTTTTCTTTGTTTTCGGGGAGAAAGTTGGTAGTGTTGGTTATTGTATGGTCAACATTTTTGAGTTTTAGTTATAGTGCATTCATGTCTTATATAATTATATATTGTGTGTCACCATCATGTAAAGTTAATTGTTAAAATATTTGTGGATAATATAAATCTGTACTGAAAATGTTTAGATCTTTATTGTTGATACCTCCCAAAGGTGGAGCTCAAATGGAAGAAAGGAGGTGATACTGTGACTTAGCTCGATATTAGGGAGGGAGTTTGGAGTTTACTTCCTGCTTCCGATTGTAAGCGTTCCATAGGTAGAATGCAATTATGAAACCCGAAAGAAAGAACACTAGCACAGTAGGGACATACACTGTAAAATGTTAGTCTAAGGAGTATAGCACTCTCTTCTCATGATGAAGTAACAGGCATTATGACAAACTTTGAGCATTTAGAGAGAGGATTTTTTAGATATATTTTAAAGATAATATTTTTATGGTTTCAGTTTTAAAATAAATATATGATTACTATAACCCTTAAATTGTGAGATATTTACTTGGCTTAGCTATTTATTGAGGGGCTCCATATACACACACTAGCCATAAGGTTTTTTTATTTTCTAAAGGGGTGATTTCTGGGATACACGAAGGATTGATAATATCCTCCGTGGAACCCTTAGTAGCCCCAGATATCTTCTGTGTGAAGACAGCTAGCTGTAAGGAAGGGGAGACCCTGAACCAGGAAAGCTTTACATATTAGAGGTTGTATTGTGAGCCTCTCATAAATCTAAGTACAATTCTATATGAGCACAAGGGTGAAGGTGATGGCTCCAGAAGACATTGCACTTACAGAGACTTTCTGTGCCGCTGTTCTTTTTGTCTGTTGTTCCAGATTTTTCCAGATAGGAACCCATACCATTTCAAGAGAGCTGCGAAGATCTCGATCTCCTAATGGACTAAATGGTTTGTATGAAATATAATTTTGTTTCTCAATTATTTGCATACCTCTAGATAGTATATAGTGTTTATAGAGAGGCACCCCTCACTTTTATTGCCAAGAGGGGATTGTAATAGAGATTTGCTTCACATTGAGGTCAATATGGTGGATTGGTTGGTTGCACCTGGGTGTTAATTTAACAGTATCATAACTTATTGTTATTTAACACACATACATACAGGTGGATATAATGAGTATGAAATGATATGCTTTTGATCTTTTCCTTAATTGTTATATGCAACAAAACTGAGAACACATAAAACAATTAGATATGGGCGCTTGACCAAAGTCTTCAGAGGAGGGACATTTTTTATCCAGAGGACAACAACAACCCTTCCAGCAATGGGTGCAACAGGAATGGAAGAATTATCAGACGAACCAAGCCTGTCCACCACACAGAAGGAAAAGAGTAGAGGACGAAGGAGAGGAAAAAAAGGTGGAAGAAAGATTAAAAGAAAACTTATGCGGAGGGGAAGTGGGTAATCCAACGCATATATGGTGGTCCTGCCCTGTTATCCAACCTTTCTGGACATCTTGTCTGTCAGCCATTGAGGGTTACCTGAATATCACTTTGAACAAAACTCTCTGGCAAATTCTGTTCTATTTACACCTCTGCTGTCTACCACCACCGCAACGCCCTCTATTGGCCACGATGCTTCAGACAGCAAAGTCATTGATCTCTAGGCATTGGAGGAAGAATACCTCCCTGACGTGTGAAGAATGGAAAAAATTAGTTAGGTCCAGACTTTTGCCACTTAGGATAACTTTATGGAAAAGGGAAGGATCCGGATACAATAAACACGTTTTTTTACATCTGTTTTCCTGTAATTCCACTGATTTATGGGACTCCTGTGGATGTTAGAGACTGACATGATCTTGGACGAGACGTCCCATTTGTGGAATTAAGAGAGGAGATGGTGTATACCATAGCTCTTTGTTTTTCAGGACCCCCCCCTTTTTGTTTTTTTACATTTCTACTCTCTTCTTTCTCTTTCTCTTCTTCCTCTTCTCCCTTTTTTGGTTTTCTCTGTCCTTCTCCTTTATATCGGTGAGTTGCATTGTTACGTTA
This sequence comes from Rhinophrynus dorsalis, assembly GCA_037306005.1. Classification (NCBI taxonomy): domain Eukaryota; kingdom Metazoa; phylum Chordata; class Amphibia; order Anura; family Rhinophrynidae; genus Rhinophrynus; species Rhinophrynus dorsalis. The sequence continues at coordinate 88,909,289 of CM074718.1, read as the reverse complement.
CGGGGTAGAGGGCTACTAAGCATTGTCACTTATGTATGATGCATTATTGATGCTTTTCCTCTCATTGATTTAATTGTACACTACAAATGTCCATTATGATGTACTTGAACTGTCCTGCCTTCTTTCCTGTAATGCCTTATTTTCTTAAGTAAAAAGAAAAGAAAAAGAAAAAAAAAGAAAACTTACGAATCCAAAGACCACCAACAACAAGGAATGTTCAATCTCTCAGACCATAAACTGAAAGATGAAGAAATAAAACTCCTGAAAAATGGTCTGAAATATGCTCATTCAAGTGTCCCTAACAACTCTGAATTATTTATAGAGCTCCATCAATTTATCAGAAAACTCACATTGAAAAGACATTTTGCATTAAAGGGAGAAGAAGCAGGAAAGATGAATGAAAATGCTATCTTCAATGAGGAAGACCAAATAATCATCAAAATTCTAAATGAACTAAAATTAGAAGAAGAAGTAAATAAGGAAACTTCAATGCAAGTAAAACACACGGATTTAAAGGCTCCTGCAAGATTTTTTCCCCAGGAATCAAAGTGCCCATTCAGAGAAGCGTTTAGCGAAATGGTACAAAAAGATCTAAGTGAACTATGTAAGGGAGATCATAAATATAAGCCAAATCTCACAAAAAAAGAAAGAGATAGTCTCCAAACATTAATGGACAACCCAGATCTGATTATCCAAACAGCCGATAAGGGTGGAGGTATTGTAATACAATCAAAAGAAGCATATTTGAAAGAAGCTGAACATATCCTAAGTGATGAAGAATACTATCTGAAATTAAAGGTTAATCCAACAGAAGTCTTCCAGAAAGAGTAAACAAGCCTCATTGTGCTGTTACACAGTTAATATTCTCATTATTGTAGATGGGAATTACATAGTTTATTCTTTGATCCATTTACTATGGATTTCTCTATGGTTAGTGATTTCTCTATGGTTAGTTATTTGCTGCCATCTTGTGGCCTTTTTGTTGGTAATGCACTTATGACACATTTACTTTGTATGTAAACCACACCCCTGCTCTCTAGTGAGGCACTTCCTGTATCATGGTTGCCTGCCACATGTAACAGGGAAACATGTATTCTGCATGCTAAGCTAGAAAAGCATCATCTTTTGACCGCATAATACTGAAATCCATTCATTCTGCTGTATTCCATTGTTTGTTGTACAGAATAAACCAGCTTGTGGATGAAAACCAGTATTGGTGAGTTCAGCTATCTGATAAGGATTGTCCGCAGTGGGTATATCTGCTTATTCAGACCAGGCATAGAGGTCTTACAAGGGATAGATCGCTATCACAACTATCTGAGTCAGAATAGTCAAAAGATGCATAGAATTTCTACAGCCTGCTGTGTATATGTGTGTAGTGTACCTAATCTGCAATCAAGCTCAGTGCTATCCTCCATCTTGTGAAGCATATGATCGCTCAAGCTTACTGCACTTCATGTGAATGTTGAAAACTGTTTCTCTACATTAAACTGTGTTACCTTACCTGTCTAAGCTGCTGTTCATCTTCTTAAAGAGACAGTACCATTTTTTGCAAAATGTCTAGACAAGGCTCTGAACACTCTTTTATGGCCGAATCAACGCAGATACATCATGCCGCCGAACCGGCAGTCGTACAGGGAACAGATCCGGCAGATATTACCGAACAGAGTGTAAGACCCAAACGTACAATAATACCGACACAGAAGCTCAGGGAAAACTATGAAGCCACTAGAGATGAGTTCTCCAGTAATCTGTCAGACCTCTGGGACAGAACCTCACACTGCATGTCAGTTTTGTCACACTTTATTGATCAACCAGCTGAATTAAGAGACTCTATAAATCGCCTGTTTGCTGCGTATGAACGCTACCAGCGGCTGTCTGTAAAATACTCAGCTTTCTTGCAGGACTCTAATATAGAGGATTCTTCAGCAGAACTGATCAGGACCAATGCACTGAATCAACAAAGGGATCTCGCAGTGCAAAATGCAAAGCTTAAGGCAGAACTCCGCATTATTCAACTGCAGGAGACCAGATCTCACAGATCCACTTCAACCAAGCGCACTGCACTTTCTTCTAGATCCTCTCGCTCCAGAAGTTCTACATTAAGCGACAAGCTAATAGAGGCCCGCGCTGATGCCGAATCAAAAAAAGCGCGAAGCTCTTTTGCCAGAAAGCAAGCAGAGGTAGAAGCAAGCAAGGCAGCTCAGCAAGCAGAGGCAGATTCCCAAATAAAGATTTTGCAAATGGAAGGGGAGGAAGCAGCTTCCCTGGCAAGGCTGAAAGTCCTTGAAGAAGCAATGGGACAAAGCACTAATTTGGACTGTTTTATCCCAGCAGAACTGGAAGATCCAGTTGAACGCACCAGTGAATATGTACTAAAGCATAACATTTGCAAAGACACAGAGTCATCTCCTGTACCTCCTACTAACAACACTGTTCTGACTCTCAACACGGAGACCTCTCAACTCTATATGCCTGAGCCTTGTCAAGTCTACAACACAAGTACTTCTACGCAGAAAACCACATCAACTCCTGCCAACAACAACGTGATTTCCGGTGACAAGCTGCAACTCAAGCCACAGCCAGCACAAGCCTTAGAGATTACACCACAGTTAAACGCTCATGCAACATCATTTTACCCTGGTAAAACTCACCCTACATCACCAGAGAACTTTCACACCCAAGTGGTTCCACAAGTTACTTTGGCACCAAAGAGTGAGAAATCAGATTTGAATGACTTTGCCAGATATATGGTACGCCGTGAGCTCATTAACACTAGCCTCTCAAGGTTTGACGATTGTGCAGAGAGCTACAGGGCCTGGAGATCAACTTTCAAGGCTGCTATTGCTGATCTCAACCTTACTACTAAGGAAGAACTTGATTTGCTCATAAAGTGGCTGGGACCAGAATCTGCAGATCGTGTTAAAAGACTGAGAACAGTACACGTGGACCACCCGGATGCAGGTCTTGTTGCTGCATGGGCAAGACTTGAGCAAGCCTATGGTAGCTCTGAAGCCATAGAAAGCGCTCTATTCAAGAGACTGCAAAACTTCCCAAAATTAGCAAACAAAGACTATCGCAAGCTGCAGGATCTGAGTGACCTCCTCATGGAGCTAGAGTTGGCAAAGACAGACCCATGTCTACCTGGACTAAGCTTCCTGGACACTGCTCATGGTGTCAACCCAGTGGTGTCTAAACTGCCATATGGCCTGCAAGAGAAATGGGCACAACAGGGCTCAAGGTACAAAAGAGACCATAACGTATCCTTTCCTCCATTCTCATACTTTTGCAGGTTCATTAGTGATCAAGCCTGGATGAGAAACGATCCCAGCTTCAGCTTCAGTGAACCCAACTTGCCTGGTTCATCCTCATCATCATCAAGGTATGATAACACAGTACCTAAACGTAGAGACTTTAATAGAGCAATATCTGTCAAGAGGACAGACATCTCACCCTCAACTACCTCACCTAGTGATCAGGGCGTTGTGGATGACAGAGATAAAGACCCTAATCGTCAGTGTCCTATTCACAAGAAGCCTCACCCTCTTAAGAAATGTCGTGGGCTTAGGGCAAAGACTTTACAAGAGCGCAGGGAGATTCTCCAGAAACTAGGAATTTGCTTCAAGTGCTGTGCTTCTTATAGTCATCTCGCTAAAGACTGTAAAGTCGTCATCAAGTGCACAGAATGCAGTAGCGACAGACATGTTACAGCTATGCATCCTACTCCACTTCCAGACAACCTACAGCAGCTAGCTACCTCCCCCCCTGCCTTAAATCATGGCGGGGAGCAACAAAGTCATGCTCCAGCCAATGATAATGTTTTATCTTCATGCACAGAAGTCTGTGGAGAGGGCTTGGATCACAAATGCTGTGCCAAGGTATGCCTAGTCAAGATATACCCGAAGGACCATCCTGAGAAAGCTACTAGAATGTATGCCATAATAGATGAACAGAGCAATAGATCCCTAGTTAAGCCTAAATTTTTTGAGATCTTTGGCATAGAGGGTCAAGCCACACCGTATACTCTCAGAACGTGTTCTGGTCAAGTAGAGACCTTTGGCAGAAGGGTCGATGGGTTCATGGTCTCTCACATCAAGGAGGGAGAGGGCATACCCCTACCAACATTAGTTGAGTGTGACCAGATACCAGGTGAAAGGGAAGAGATTCCCACTCCAGAAGCCGCATATCATCATCCTCACTTAAGGCACCTTGTTGATGAGATTCCTGCAATGGACACGAGTGCTGACATTTTGGTCCTGCTAGGAAGAGACATTCTCAGAGTACATAAAGTACGCGAACAGTGTGATGGACCTGACGACGCCCCTTATGCACAAAGACTTGACTTAGGCTGGGTAATAGTGGGCGATGTATGCTTGAGCAGGATGCGTACGTCAGCCGAGATCCGCTCCTTCAAAACTTACGTGTTGGGAAATGGACGTGCCTCCCACTTCAATCAATGCCCTCACCATTACGAAGTAAAGGAGAAGCCTCTTCACATCATCCAAGTACGGCATGATACTCCTGTCCTTTGTGATGACAACCTAGGTGCTGCAGTGTTTAGTACTATCAGTGATGATAACAGAGTAGCCTTGTCAGTTGAAGACAGAGAGTTCATAAAAATAATGGATAAAGAATTCTTCCAGGATAAGTCTAACAGCTGGGTTGCGCCATTACCCCTTCGGGCTGCAAGGGCCAAACTCCCAAACAATCATGAACAGGCTCTATCCAGATTCAACTCACTTCAACGAACACTAAAGAACAGGCCTGAAATGAAGGACCATTTCATCGCCTTTATGAAAAGGATCTTCGACAATGATCACGCCGAACCAGCGCCACCACTTCAAAGACACAATGAGTGCTGGTACCTACCTTTCTTTGGAGTGTATCACCCACGCAAGCCTAAAGAAATCAGGGTAGTATTTGACTCCAGTGCCAAGTATCAAGACGTATCCCTGAATGATGTTCTTCTTACGGGCCCGAATCTAACCAACAACCTTGTAGGTGTACTTATGAGGTTTAGAAGAGAGCCAGTTGCGATAACTGCCGACACTGAGCAAATGTTTCATTGCTTCATTGTACGCGAAGACCATAGGAACTTCCTAAGTTCACCTACAGATGAAGAAGCCATAGATCTGCTCCAAAGGACACAAGGTATGCTCTCTGAGGCTAACCTCAGACTACACAAGATTGCCTCAAATAGTGTTGCCGTTATGAAAGCCTTTCAACCTGACGATCATGCCACAGGGTTCAAAGACCTAAACCTGGGGATGGACATGCCGCCACAGAGAAGTCTGGGCCTACGGTGGGACTTATTAAGGGACACCTTCGGCTTTCAAGTCAGTTCTGCAGACAAGCCATTTACCAAGCGTGGCGTTCTGTCAGTAGGGAACAGCCTATACGACCCAATAGGATTTGTGGCTCCCATCACTATACAAGGCAATCCTTCCTTAGGCAGTTCTCAGGGGCTATTAAAGATTGGGACGCCCCATTGCCAACAGACAAGCTTCCAAAGTGGGAGTCCTGGAAACAATCTCTTCATGCCTTAGATGGAATCCGTATACCACGCTGCTACACTTCAGCTTCTCTTACTACAAGTCAGAGAAAAGAGCTTCACATCTTCTCAGATGCATCTACTGAGGTCATAGCAGCTGTCACCTACCTCAAGGTAAAAGACTCCTCTAATCAAACCCACATAGGGTTTCTGTTTGGGAAAGCTAAGTTAGCACCTAAGCCAGAGGCATCTGCCATAATCAACTCCAGACCACTTGTTCCAGTGTCTACAGATTCAGAGACCCCAACTATCCTTACCCCAGCTACCCTGCTTACTCAGAAGCCTGGGTCCATCCCTATTCCACCTGAAAACTTTAAATCAGGAAATCTGTGCTATGACCTGTGGAGGCGAGTACAACACCTCGCCAACTGCTTCTGGAATCGTTGGAAGATGGAGTATCTTTCTACTCTGCAAGGACGCAGGAAATGGCAGCGCCTGAACCCTAACATAAAAATTGGAGATCTTGTTCTGCTCAAGGATCAACAAGCCGAAAGAATCGATTGGTCCATGGGACTTATTATAAAGAGCATTCCTAGTGATGGCGGTAAGATATGTAAGGTGGAGGTGAAAGTTGCAAGACAAGGGACTGTAAAGACTTTCATTAGACCTATCATGGAACTTATTTTGCTCTTGCCCTTTGGAGAATGAACTTGCATGCGTATGCTGCTGGATCCTACCTGTGACTTCAAGAAGGAAGAGTCTTGAACTTTATTGTTACGACTTGAAGTCTTACATTATAGTTGTTGCATGTTCTCTTTTATGTCTTCCAGGTTTTCAAGACATCAAAGCAAATTGCACTGATGTTTATTTGCAATTGTATAACTACCGTTATGGTGTAAATAGTGACATTTAAAATGCCAGACGGGGAGTGTGCTGTTACACAGTTAATATTCTCATTATTGTAGATGGGAATTACATAGTTTATTCTTTGATCCATTTACTATGGATTTCTCTATGGTTAGTGATTTCTCTATGGTTAGTTATTTGCTGCCATCTTGTGGCCTTTTTGTTGGTAATGCACTTATGACACATTTACTTTGTATGTAAACCACACCCCTGCTCTCTAGTGAGGCACTTCCTGTATCATGGTTGCCTGCCACATGTAACAGGGAAACATGTATTCTGCATGCTAAGCTAGAAAAGCATCATCTTTTGACCGCATAATACTGAAATCCATTCATTCTGCTGTATTCCATTGTTTGTTGTACAGAATAAACCAGCTTGTGGATGAAAACCAGTATTGGTGAGTTCAGCTATCTGATAAGGATTGTCCGCAGTGGGTATATCTGCTTATTCAGACCAGGCATAGAGGTCTTACAAAGGATAGATCGCTATCACAACTATCTGAGTCAGAATACTCATAGAATGGGCACACTAATCGAACATCATAAATCTACAAGAATATCAGTTTCTGAAAGTTCCATTTCCCATCACAGCTATATCACCTTCCAAAAGTACACAAAAATCTTACAAACCCACCCGAACGCCCCATAATATCCGGAACTGGATCATTAACACCTTAAGGACCCATGACGGTGCAGGACCGTCATGGGTTGCAAACCCGTTAAGGACCCATGACGGTCCTGCACCGTCATGGGTTAAACTCTTCCATCGCGGCCGCACGGAGCGATGGAAGAGTTCAAGCCGCTTGTTACTAAGTGTCCCAGTATCGGGACACTTAGTAACAAGCGGTAGAAACATTGTTGCAACATGCGATTCGCTTCAAAAGCGAATCACATGTTGCAAAACCTGAATGACAGGGACAGTATTTGTAAATACTGTCCCTGTCAGATCTCTCTGCCTCCCTCCACCTTGCATACTGCTGAGGTGGAGAGAGACATAGAGACATAGTGTTACAGTGTTCCTGTAAAAAAAAAAATTAATATATTTAGGGGTATGTTTTTTTCATTAACTAATAGTATGCAAATCCTGACAGAAAAATGTAAGCAAAATGTTGTTTTTTTTCAATTTTTTTCCTCTTTTTTTCTATTTTAATCAAATTAAACAATGAGGTATTCATATAATTGTGGTATCAAAAGAAAGCCCTACTTGTGCTTAAAAAAACAGTATATAATTTATGTGGGTGCACAAAAGGAATTAAAGAGAAAATATGGTTGAACAAAGACATAGTCAAAAAAGTCAAAATTGCTCCGGTCCTTAAGGGAAAACGACATCAGATTTTCCCGGTCCTTAAGGGGTTAACAAATAATCTTTCACAACTCTTGGATTTTAACCTGCAAAAACTTGTACAACAGCTTCCATCCTATACACATGATTCCACACGTCCTGCAAAAGATACAGTAAATTGACAGGCAACATGATTATTTCTCGGTCACCTGTGATGTATGTGCTCTATCTACATCAATTCAACACAAGTTAGGATTGAAAACAATACGATATTTTTTGGACAAAGATGACTCAATGCTTGAAATCCAGACAAAATTCATAATGAAAACAATCAAGTTCATATTAGAACACAATTATTTAATGTTTCAGAAACAGTTCTTCCTTCAAACTCGTGGGACAGAAATGGGGACGAGGTTTTCCCCTAGTTATGTCAATCTATTTATTGGCATGTGGGAGAGAAACATCTTTATGACCAATATAGGGGCAACCTCGTCCTATACGCCCGACCTGCTCTTCATGTGGAAGGGAAGTGAAGAAGAACTCCTAAGTTTTGAACATCAGCTGAATCAGAACAATTTCAGGATACAGTTCACTGTGCACCATAGCCAAGATTGAGTAGAATTCCTGGTTCTCACACGGAGCACTAATAGTGAAAATAAAATCTGTACGAAGACACATTACAAAAATGTAGATGAGAACAATTACATAGAGAAATCAAGTGCCCACCATCCAAGATGGCTTGAGAGTGTACCTCTAAGCCAGTTTTACCGAATAAGAAGGAATTGCTCAGAGGAACATGTCTACTTACAACAAGCGAATGATTTGAAAGAAAAATTCTTAGAAGTGGGATACTGTAAACATAAGACAGATGAAGCTTTGACTAAAGTATGGGAAACACCAAGAGATACTCTTCTTAAAAATCAGAAACATAAGAAAAAACAGAAAACACCCAAAATACCTTTCATTACCAGATATAACACAGCAGGACAGAAAATAGAAAATATTATCCAGAAACACTGTCCTATTCTCCAAGGGGACAAAACACTACGTACAATACTGCCAAAAAACACCAGAAATAATTTATCGTAAATCAAAAGACTTGAAAAATAAATTAGCACCAAGTGATATCAACAAAAGAAATACTAATAAAACCAATTGGTAAGACTCTATTGGATGGTTCAATAATTAGTGGAAACTTCAGATGCGGCCACAAAATCTGTATGACTTGTAAGCACATTCAACATAAGGAAACATCCTTCAGTAGCTACCACACAAAAGAAAAATACAACATAGAACCTTTCTTGCAATGTACTTCCACTCATATTATCTACATGTTGGAATGCCCATGCGGCCTTCAATATGTAGGAAGAAAATTAAACCAGCCAAAGAACGCTTTTTGGAACATCAAAGAAGCATTATTCAAGGAAGCCAAAAACATAGTGTGGTATGACACTTCTCGAAACACCACAACAGGGATCCGGAGAATCTAAAATTCTATATCATTGACCATGTCTCCCCACAATCAAGAGGAGGTGACTGTTTCAGCAAATTGGCCAGACAAGAAGCATTCTGGATTTTTAAACTACAAACCCTGAGCCCTTGTGGACTCAATGAAGAAATGGATTTGTGGTGTTTAAGATAAAAATAAATAAGCATATTAGAATATATAAGAAGACTTCCGTTTAAATGATCCAAATCCATTATGATTCAAGATTTAATTTTTATAAAAAATACTGACAAATCTATATTAAGATATTAAGTCATGTGTAAGTCTAACTAGAAGTATTGAAACTATCATTTACCTCATAATAATAGGGAAAGGGATATATACATAATATAATTCTTATGACCAAATTCCTTATAACTGGTCAGAGAAAATAGATAATAAAAAATCCCTCAGTCCTTTAAGCATACAGATTAGCATAACACATAAGCTCTCTATGTCACAATAATTAAATACTAGTGTAAAAGCCGTGTACACGGGCCAATTTCCAGGAGATGTTAATGCGTTGCATACCCCTCCGGCATTCACAGGGTTAAAAGGCCGGTCCTGCTCTGTATCTGCCATCAATCACATGATGCTCAGTAGATAGTGCCCGAACGCATAGAATGCTCCCAGCATAGAACTCCCAGCATTCTGTGTGTTCGATCAGTCTCTACTGCACATGACGGCTTCTGACAAATATCCTAACAAATTATTATATAGGATTGTTGGATCACAAAAAGGAGACCAGAAATTAAGAACACAGAAATAACGAAATAGCCCTTATGTCCATAAATCTATTGCCTGCTACGTCTGTGGTTTCCAAATCACTATCTGACTTTTTTTTGTCTTTTAAAATACGTTTTTAAAATAAATCTGTGTTATCTTAAAATCTCTTAGGTTTAGAATTATTATTATAACCTTATTAAGCCATGGTTGTTTTGTATCAATTCCAAGTAACGATATGACAGTGTTTATTCTTAGAAGAATGTGGGATACGCAAGAAAAAAATGACAGACACATTATGCTGCTATAATATCCATTTTAATAATAAAATATAAAGGGTTTCCACATTTCTGTCTAGTTAAATGGCTTATTATACTTGAACTCTATTGTTATTTGTAGCCCTAACGGACTTTTGAACGTAGTTTAGAATGGATCGAAATGACACAAAAGTGGATAGGTTTTAAATTAATAAGATCCACTCTGATTGGCTGTACATGAAATAAAATCAGGGATAGCTAATTGAGAAGAAGGCACGATTTTAGCACTGAAACGCTTGTAAGCAGAGAGGCTGCTGGACCGGCACGTGAAAGACGCTGACTTTGGAAGAGAGGCCAGATCATACCGTGGGATAGTGTGCAGGACCAGAGGGAACAAGGAGGGCGGACTAAACAGACAGATCTCTGTATGTGTATGACAAGCTGAGACCAATCATGGGGATAAAGTAAACGGCCACCTACACCGATCATCCGGTTTGTGTATTCACGCAGTACTTACTCAGTCTCTGAAAGTAAGGGGCCATCGTGATTATGTCTACATTTACTTAATACTGTCCCTGAATACCCTTTACCTCAGTATTCTCTTGAAAGTCGGACCGCAATACCCTCATAGAGAGCGGTTTTTGAAGTACTCAAGCACACGGTTTTTCCATCCTGGACATTTTCCTCTTGAAATTTTTAACTAGAAACGTATACAATATATTTTAATGTAATTTAAGCAAGTTCTTACGGACAATGATTTTAATTATCTTTTTTGACATTCTACAGGTTTATTCATCAAAGTAAATTGTGATCTGTATTTTAAATTTTATTTTATCTTTTATATTCATTTTATCTTTTGCTTATAATAAAATATTACACTTAGAAGATTTTTGCGCGGTCTCGCCCTACCCCTTCTTCTATTTTGCATGCGAATCGAATCGAGAGATCGTATTGTGATTTACAATTTGAGACAACCTACAATAAAAACCTCACGCTGTGGGGGCCAAGGGGACTATCTGTATAGGGAAAGTATACCTGCACCCATTATTGCATTCATCTATGTGAAATACTATACACTGTATATGGTTGGTGTCTATATTAATCAAATATACATCCATTAACCATACACAGAGTCCCAAATTCTGGTTAAGATATTAATGAGAGCTAATCAAATCACTGATGCATATAGGTTGAACACATACCCAGCATTAGGTATACCAGATTAACCCTATATAATCACCCCATGTTTCCCATCAACAATCAGAAATATTAAGCTAGAGATCCCATTAGGCTCAGTACTGTGAACATGTCTCTTTAAAACTGAGAAAGGGACTGAAAAATTTTAGTTCTAAAATATCTATGATAGTTTACATTAGAGAAGAGACACTGATGGGGTGATATGATTAGTGTTGAGCGAGCACCCCGATGCTCGGGTGCTCGGGTGCTCTGACCGAGCACCGCCGGAGGCTCGAGTGCTCGGCCGAGCACCCGAGCCCCATTGAATTCAATGGGGCGACACGAGCATTACACCAGGCACCCCCTGCTCTGATGAGGGGAGGGTGCCTGGTCAATGCCCCCCTTCATCTCCACAATGCCCCTCTTCCACAATGTCCCCCTTCCACAATGTCCCCCTTCCACAATGTCCCCCTTCATCTCCGCAATGCCCCCTTCATCTTCGCAATGTCCCCCTTCCACAATGTCCCCCTTCATCTCCGCAATGCCCCCTTCATCTCCGCAATGCCCCCCTTCCACAATGTCCCCCTTCCACAATGTCCCCCTTCATCTCCGCAATGCCCCCTTCATCTCCGCAATGCCCCCCTTCCACAATGTCCCCCTTCATCTCCAAAATGTCCCCCTTCATCTCCACAATGCCCCCTTCCATCTCCACATGTGCCCTACCTCCAGTCCCTGGTGGTCCAGCGGAGCGTCTGTGTAAGATCTGTGCCTCCTTCGGCACAGATCCCTGCCACCCGAACATGGCGGGCGAGCACATGGCGGTACTCGTACGAGCACCGCCATGTTCTGAGCAGAGCGATGCTCGAGCCGATCCGAGCATCGGCCGAGCATGCTCGCTCAACACTAGATATGATTACAATTTACAAATATGTTCAGGGCCAATACAAAAAACTCTATGGGGAACAAGGGGCCATCCAGTAAGACTAGAGGAAAACTGCTCTCAACTAAAAAAGTTTTTTTTTTAACAATTAAGACAGTAATGTTGTGGAATTATTTGCCTACTGTAGATGCTTTCAGAACATGCTGAATACCTTTCTAGCTCAGAACTAGTAAGAATTATGACAGCTGGTTATAAAGCAGATAGGATGTTGACTCAGGGAGAGATCCAACTGCATTTTGGAGTCAGAAATGATTTTTTACCCACATGGTGCTTAATTTGAAATCAGTCAATATTGTTGTTTTTCCTTCCTCTGGATCAACCAGGGGGATTTGTCAAAGGATGAACTTGATGGGTGCATGTCTTTTTTTCTATCTCATCAATTATGTTACTATGCTATATCACTTGTGGTTCAGGTGTGCTTTTAAAGGGGAACATACACATCCTATTAAGTTGTTGCCATGTGCTTTAATAAGTAAAAATAGATTACCGTAGGGGATTTTTAAAAATTTTACTGAGTACAGCAGATATGCAGTTGGAGTTGAAATCTGGCACTTCTGCAACGTGTGGCATACAGTATGTGAGGGACACTGCCTCAGGACCTCCCACCTCCCTCCCAGCTGCCCCAGGGAGCGCTTTCACGCTTCCCTTCGAGGTGGCATTCATGTGGTGTAGCGTTACAGCAAGCTCCGTTCAACAAGCTACTGAGGTTGCGGAAGTGCCAGATTTCAACTTTGCATATCTGCAGTACTAAGTAAGTAAAAAATTTAAAAAATTCCCTACGGTAATCTAGTTTGACTTTTTAAAGCATATGGCAACAACCTCACTGGATGTGAATGTTCCTCTTTAAGTACGCATCTGTACCAGTGTTACTTTTTTTACAATGCACATTTAACAGACAATGTATGTGTGATGTTTAGTCCATTTTACTAAGATGGAAGGGCAGTGTTTGCTCACTTAAGGAAGTGAAAGGTAGGTATTTAGGCCATTAAGTTAGCTTACTGACTAAGGATTGATACCAGTGACCATACTGGTACCTACTGTAACCAGGGCTAGGAATAGTTTGGACCTATATGTAGAGCTTCAAAGTACAGGAAACAAAGAGTTAAGTATAAGTCTCTGGTCTGTGTATGTCGAAACAAGCTTGTCCAATTCCACCAAGAGGGGCTTGGATGTTGGATAGTTGTATTATTGGGAAGAATAACTACCAAGTTATTAAACTGCAGATTATCCGACTGGAGATGCTGAACTGAATAGTCAATAGTCGGTGACAAAGGTTGTTGACTTCACAGTGTCTGGCTGGAGGTCTGACATGGGTCGAAGGTATTGCAGATGGATAGCTGGGATCTATCTGACCAGCCGTTCTCGGGCTGCCAGGTCCAGTCGGAGATGATCCTTCCGTGGGAGCTGGAATTCGAGTAGCTGGTCCTCGACGTTCGACGGGAAGCCTAGTGGTAGTCGGAGGTAATGCAGTTGGATGGCTGGGATCTATCTGACCGGTCGTTCTCAGTCTGCCAGGCCCAGTCGGAGATCAACCTGCTGCGGGAGCTGGAATTCGAGTAGCCGGTCCTCGACGTTCTACGGGAAGTCTTAGTGGTAGTCGGAGTTAATGCAGTTGGATGGCTGGAATCTATCTGACCGGCCGGTCTCTGTCTGCCAGGCCCACCCTGCCGCAGGAGCTGGAATTCGAGTAGCCGGCCCTCAATGTTCGACTGGTAAACAGTAGAATAACATGGTAGAATAACAGCAGAGAGCAGGCAGATGGAGCTAAGCAGAATAGTCAAGGTCGCAAGCCAGGGTCGAACCGGGAGTACGAGAGAGGAGATTTGGTCGAGGAATAGCCGGGTCAGGGATAACAGGAAAACGGTATCAGGGAGAATCTAAATCGTAGTCGGTAACAAGCTAAAGGTCAAAACAGGATATAATTCCGGGAGATCAGGAAAGCTGGAATGAGATGTAGCTCAAAGATCAAGCGCGGGAAACCAGAAAGTAGCAGTTATTAAAGGGGAAACTCCCAATCAGAAGAGAGGGAGGGCGGAGAAACCACAGTGACAATGACAGTGCCCCCCCTTCAACGGGAGCCCTCTGGGCAACCAGGTATCACAGTGCCCGTGATTGCTGCATTTCCTTGTCTGTCACCAGTAGGGGGCTTCTATTGGCTGTCTGCATATAGCCCGCCTCATATTGCCTATTTAAACCTGGATTGGGCACCCTTTGATTGCCCTTTCGTGTTGTTTCTGACCTTTTTGCTATCACTATGTCCAGTGATAGCTGGGCCTCTGTTCCAGTGTTCCTGAGTTCCTGATCTCAACTGTTCCAGTGCCTCCTGCTTGCTGAGTTGTTCCAGTCCTGGTTCCGGCCTAGTCTCTGGTGATGCAGTTCCTGCTGAACTTCTTCTCTGCTGTTTCCTGACCTGACTGATCGTTGCTGGTTCCTGTCTTCTCATCGCCTGTCTCCTGTATCCTGGCGACCTTCTGTCTGGTCACGTCGGCGACATTGCTTGTTAGTCCCAGCGTGCGGACGCTGGTTTGCTCCAAAGCCTTGCGGCTATACGATTCGTTTGTTACTCCAGTGTGCGGACACTGGTTTGCTCCAAAGCCTATTGGCTATACGATTCAGTGTTGGTCCCAGCGTGCGGACGCTGGTTTGCTCCAAAGCCTTGCGGCTATACGATTCGCTTGTTACTCCAGTGTGTGGACGCTGGTTTGCTCCAAAGCCTATCGGCTATACGATTCAGTGTTGGTCCCAGCGTGCGGATGCTGGTTTGCTTCAAAGCCTTGCGGCTACATGATTCACTTGTTACCCCAATGTGCGGACACTGGTTTGCTCCAAAACCGTGCGGCTATATGATTTACTTGTTACCTCAGTGTGCGGACACTGGTTTGCTCCAAAGCCTATCGGCTATACGATTCAGTGTTGGTCCCAGCGTGCGGACGCTGGTTTGCTCCTAAGCCTTGCGGCTTTTATGATTCATTTGTTACTCCAGTGTGAGGACATTGGTTTGCTCTTAAGCCTCGCGGCTATACAATTCCCCTGTTGGTCTCAGTGTGCGTACACTGGGTTGCTTACGATCCTGTCAATCTGCCATTATCATCCGACTGCTATTACTATCTCTGGACTGCCCTGCCCGGTATTGGTAAGGCCGGTAGAACCTTTTGCCACATTCCATCTGAGGTTGCCTTACCCGGTATTGGCAGGGCCGGTAGAGCCTACACTGTGTACTTTATGGGGCTGCCTTGCCCGGTAATTTGGTAAGGCCGGTAGAACCGTTATGCTATTCCATCTGCAGGTTGCCTTACCCGGTATTGGCAAGGCCGGTAGAGCCTAATATATATATATATCTCAGACTGTCCTGTCCGGTATATTGACAGGACCGGTAGAGTCTGCATTCTGTCTGTACTATTTATCATGATTTATATATGTATGTGATGCCATCCTAGTGATCATTTTATTATTTTAATAAAATTGATTTTTTTTTACCTAAAACTTGTGTCTGAGAGTCATAACAAACCGTGACACCAGGTTTCCCAGGAAACTTGTGGTGAAAGGCCCGGAGTAAGGCAGGGGCGTTTACCGTGGAGGTTTGAGTCCAGGACCGCTCACCTGGCCCATAACCCTTCCAGTCCAGTAAATATTGAAGACGACCCTGATCAGACGAGAGTCAAGGACCTTCCCAACCTTATATTCCTGGTGGTCACAGACCTGGATAGGAGGCAGCGGACGGTAGTGCTTGGAGTTTGTGTTACAAACCACCAGCTTCAGCAGAGAGACATGGAATACGGGGGGAATTCTCTTGGAGCGTGGCAGGTCGAGCACAAAAGACACTGGAGATAACTTCTTCTTGATGCAGAAGGGTCCGATGAATCGCAGACCAAATTTGGCTGATGGCTGGTGAAGTTGTAGGTGCTTGGTGGACAACCAAACTTTATCCCCAGGGACCAAAGCTGGTGGTGTTCAGCGATGCTTGTCAGCAGAGTGTTTAAAACAACTGGCCGAGGATTCCAAATGTGTCACAATAGTGGACCAATGGGCCTGAAGGTCATCCACCTTAGTGTCTACAGCAGGTACTCCCGTGGAGGTAGTAACCGGCAAGGACCGGGGATGATATCCTAGGGCAGTGTAGAAAGGTGAACACTGAACAGACAAACTCGGCTAGCGGGAGATACTCCAACCAATTAGATTGGTGTGAATCCACAAAATGTAGGAGGTAGGATTCCAGGGACTGATTTGTGCGCTCAGTCTGCCCATTAGTCTGGGGATGATAGGCAGAGGAGAGATGTAGTTTGATTCCCAGACGATGGCACAAACTCCTCCAAAATCTTGAAATAAATTGTGAAGCCCAATCTGACACAATATGAAGAGTCCATGCAAGCGAAATATTTCCCGTAGGAAGATAGTCGCTAGTTGTGGTGCAGATGGAAGAGTGGGGAGAGGTACGAAGTGAGCTTGGCAAGAGAATTGGTCTATGACTACCAAGATAACAGTGAAATTGTTGGATGGCGGTGGCTCGACAATAAAGTCCATCGCGAAATGAGTCCAAGGGGTCGGTGGAATGGGAAGAGGTACAAGTAACCCAGTAGGTCTTTGGCAGGGAGACTTATTTCGATCACAGGAATCACAGGCCTTCACAAAATTCCTGACATCAGTAGGAAGTGTAAGCCACCAGAACTGCCTCTCCAACAGTTCTTGGGTGCGGAGTATCCCTGGATGCATGGAAGACGCAGAAGAATGAGTCCAAGACAGAACTTCCCCCCTGAATTGGGGTGGAACAAATAAGATATTGGGTTTCAGGGCCGGTGTAGGATTAGAACCCTGAGCCTTCTGGATTTTAATTAGGGTCTCAGAGGAGTTGGCATAAATGAATCTCTCTGGCGACAAGATGGGTTAAGGACGTAAGGATGGAGCAGTTGGAAACTGACGGGATAGGGTATCTTCTTTGATGTTCTTGGATCCAGGTTGATAGGAGATTATATAATTGAATCTTGTAAAGAAAAGCATCCATCTTGCTTGTCTTTGGTTGAGGCGTTGAGCTGACTCAATGGTCTGTGAGAATGATAACCAGGGATTCCGTGCCTTCAATTAGATGCCTCCACTCCTCCAGGGCAAGTTTGATGGCTAACAGTTCCCTGTTGCCTACATCATAGTATTTTGTCTCAGCCGGTATGAACTGTTGGGAAAAATAAGAGCATGGATGTAACCAGCCAGTAGTGGAGTCCCTTTGGGACAAAACAGCTCCAGCACCTACTTCCGAAGCATCCACCTCTACCACGAATGGCAGAGCGGGATCAGGGTAGTGGAGGATAGGGCTGAGGTGAAGGCTTCTTTAAGACGTTGGAATGCTGCCAGGACTGCTGAAGACCAGTTGCTGGGATCTGCAGGTTAAAGCGGTAATGGGTGCTACAGCCTTAGAGAAATTGCGAATAAAACGCCTGTAATAGTTTGCAAAACCGAGAAATCTTTGAACTGCTCGTAGGGAATTAGGTTGGGGCCAGGTGTGAACCGCCTTCAACTTTTCAGGGTCCATATTGAGACCTTTAGCGGAAATAATATACCCCAGGATGGGAAGCTGTTCTTTTTCAAATTTGCACTTTTCCACTTTCACGTATATGTTGCTTTCCCTTAAACGTTGCAAAACCACCTGCCCATGATCTCTATGTGACTGCAAATCCTTGGAGTATATCAAAATGTCATCTAAATAAACCAAAACATGAGACATTATCATGTTGTGGAACAGATCGTTCATCAGAGCTTGAAAGGCTGCCGGGGCATTACACAGGCCAAAGGGCATTACTAAATATTCGTAATGCCTGTAATGCATATTGAAAACAGTCTTCCACTCATCACCATCTTTAATGTGGACTAAGTTATGCGCTCCTCGCAAATCAAGTTTAGTGAAGATAGTAGCCTCTTTAAGTTGGTCAAATAACTCTGAAATGAGTGGCAACGTATACAGATTTTTGATAGTGACCTTGTTTAGTCCTCTGTAATCGATACACAGTCTGAGTGAACCATCTTTTTTGGCAACAAAGCAAAAAACGGCTTCAGCTGGTGAGGTAGAGGGGCGTATGAAGCCCTTTTCCAAGTTCTCTTGAATATAAGAGGCTAACACAGCATTCTCTGGTCTGAGCACTCTCTCATGTTTATGTTTATGATATACTAGGTATAATCATTATTGTTATATTTATATTACCTAGAACAATATTTGTTGTCTGTCCCCACACACTCCTCTCAGATGTTTTTATTGAGTCACTATATATATATTCCTTTTGGCAGTAAAATGTGTTTACTGGTACTGTCGCACACCAATAAGTAACAACTTGCATGCTGGGGATTGATGACATGCTGAGGCTGATGTACTAAAGAAAACTGGAGCAATTCTGGATAAAACCAATTGCATCAGAGTAGAGAATTAAAAATGCCAATTAATTTAAAAGGGAACATTATCACCTCCTGTTAATAAACTTGGCCCCTGAGGCAAAAGCCCGGTTCTAGACATGAACTCTTCTTTTGGATTATGACGACAAAAATAAAGATCAGGTTGAGGAGCTGAATTCACAACATTTTATTGAGGCAAACGGCCCAAAATGTTTCCTATTAGCTGTTCATGGGGTCAAAAAATTACCCCCAACCTGGAAGTGTGCAGCTTTTAGCCACAAACTCATAAGTTGTGTGCACAGCACTACACAATTCAGCGCTTCTAACAGGACCTGCATCAAGCAGGACAGGAGACTCTCCTATTTAAAACAGCATTGATTAATTGGGAGAGTATTGGGGGGCTCCCCTGTTGGTGTGTTGAGGCTGACAATGCAGCCCTGACTTAATCAGCAGGCCTGTTCCTATGGAAGCAGACCTACCGATAGAACAAATATTTCAAATATTTATTGGTTTGTACCATACATTAATGAGTATGTGGGGAATTTTTACTGGTCCCCTATGGTGCATTTGATTTGTTTCAGAACTGCTCCAATTCATCCTCAATGTATATGGAGGCAGCTCACAAACATACACACAAGCAGTTATTGGGAGGGGACATTTTCTTTGTTGTCAATAAAGCAGGCCTCTGGCAATCATACGCCATAAGATCAACCCACAAGCCTCCAGTAATTATAAATAGGCGGTTGAGTTTTAATTGCTCTTTGTTAATGATAACTGTCAATGATTTACCTTAAGCTATAAGCTGATGTGGAATTTGTGTAATAACGTTCTTTTATATGTAGAAGTGCTGAGCAAGTCTAATTTAACTTAATGCTACTGCAATGAAGTACTCTATAGATCTGCTTCTTAATGTTTAGCTTTTTTTTTTCATTAACCCTTTGAGTGCCAGAGGTATGTGCAATATATTTCTCTGCAATGCGTTACTCATCACTCTGCTACTCAAAAGATTAAATACAATATATATAAATGTATGTCTAATTTTTTGTGTGTTTGTATACATACAGATGGGACTTCACATTGGTATTAACATATGCACATTTGAGAATATATATATATGAAAAATGATACAATGAGGCATATGTATAAAGACAAAAATGGAGCAATTCTGGAGTAACTCAGCTGTACCATAAGGGATTCACAAATAATGCATTAACCTTTTGATTGCAAGAAAGATCTCCAAAGCAGTCACAATTCACTAATAATCTCTCTAATGTTAAAGAGTAGTGATGGGTGAAAAATCTCACATCAAAAGAGAAAAGTGTGAAAAACTGCATATTTTTCCATGGGAGTTTCTGGAAAAAGTGTATTTTTTCCCTGTCTTGTACCACTGCACTGGTAGCCATAGAACCACACATACTGACCAGCTCAGTCTTGTACCACTGCACTGGTAGACTTAGAACCATGGATACTGAAGTCTCCCCCTCCCAGTCTTGTAGCACTGAACTGGTAACCATAGAACCACACATACTGATCTTCACCCCCCAGTGTTGTACAACTGTACTGGTAGCCAAAGAACCACACATACTGATCCGCCCCTCCCAGTGGTGTCCGTAGACATTTTTCCAGGGGGGGGGGGGCAAAGCCATAATATGACCCCCAGTCCAGCCCATCTAACCCCTTTATTTATATGGAGGGGAGTAATTGTAGGGGGGGCAAGTGCCCCCCTTGCCCCCCCTCCGGACGCCCATGGCCCCTCCCACTGTTGTAAAAATGTACTGGTAGCCAAAGAACCACACATACTGACCTCCCCCTCCCATTCTAGTACCACTACCACTGCACTGGAGGCCATAGAACCACACATATTGGACCCCCCCCCCCAGTCTTGTACAACTGTAAGAGTAGTCATATAATCAAACGTACTGAACTGGAGTCCATAACACCACACATACTGCCACCCTCAATCTTGTACCACTGCACTGGTAGCCATAAAACCACACATACTGACCAGCTCAGTCTTGTACCACTGCACTGGTAGACATAGAACCATGGATACTGAAGTATCCCACTCCCAGTCTTGTAGCACTGTACTGGTAGCCATAGAACCACACATACTGACCAGCACAGTCTTGTACCACTGCACTGGTATACGTAGAACCATGGATACTGAAGTCTCCCACTCCCAGTCTTGTAGCACTGAACTGGTAGCCATAGACCCACACATACTGATCTTCACCCCCCAGTGTTGTACAGCTGTACTGGTAGCCAAAGAACCACACATACTGATCCGCCCCCTCCCATTCTAGTACCACTACCACTGCACTGGAGGCCATAGAACCACACATATTGGACCCACCCCCAGTCTTGTACAACTGTAAGAGTAGTCATATAATCAAACATACTGAACTGGAGGCCATAACACCACACATACTGCTTCCCCCAGTCTTGTACCACTGCACTGGTAGCCATAGTACCATACATACTGCCACCTTCAATCTTGTACCAATGCACTGGTAGCCATAGTACCATACATACTGCCACCCTCAATCTTGTACCAATGCACTGGTAGCCATGGAATCCCACATACTGACTTGTCACTCCCCCTCCCCCCACCCCCGTCCCCGTCTGCAGAAAGGCAAACATTTTATGGGGAAATTCTAAGTTTTCCACCAAATTGTGAAAAGTAAAAACAGGGGTAAAAGCCCCATATAAATGAAAAGGAAATTGGAGAATTTTGACTTCATGCAGAAGGCCATATATATGTGTTACTGTTTCTACATGTTACACATGAGGCCGATGTACTAAAAAGTGATCTAGTTCGGGAGCAGCAATTTGTACCACAAAAATAAATTCCACAAATTGACATTGCTTTAAATGGGGCTTTAAACCCTTTCAGTTACAGAGGGGTGAGCAATGCATTGATTCAGCAATGCGTTGTACACCCCTCTGGCACTCAAAGGGTTAAACTCTATTAATACTAGAGGGGTCTCCAAAGCACTGAAAATCTATACACTGGAGATCTCTCTAGCATCCAAAAGGTTAAAATCCCCATTTAAACCAATTGGTATTTTTGGTTGTTCCCTATGATGTAGCTGGTTTGCCCCATGAGTCACCCATGTTTTTGATAGATCACGAAAATTTGTATTAACGTTAACTGTTTGAGCTGCAGAGGCATGTTCAGTACATTGCTTTGCAATACATACTCCTCTGGCGCTCAAAGAGTTAGAGTGACTACAATAGAGGTTTGTTTGTGATCCACACAAGTTAAGGAGTAACATTCCTGCTGTCCCGGCTTTAGACATTTATTAGCTAAAATGAAACAGGGTGAAATATTTGAAGTAAAGGTTTTATAATACATAACTTTCCCGGATTCAGACTAGTTCCTTCAAAAAAAGGATAAAGGTCAAATAAGGATTTAATCTTCTGAAACCAGTGGGGCACCTTCTATACTAAAATGTTTAATCCCTTTAAAATAAAAATAAAAAGGATAACACTTCAGTTTAAAATCTTATAGCCATGGACGCATTCTAGAAGATTAAATGGGCCTTGTGTATAAAGGCAAAGCACCAGTAGATCAATTCTGGGGTACTTACTTACTTTCAGCAGCACCCCCCAACATACTCTTCCCATCAAGCTAGTGAGATAGCTCAGTTGGTTAATGCACCAACTACAGACTCTGTTCAAACCTCAGGACTGCAGGCTAGTCCCTGCAAGGTCAACTCAGCCTTTCACTCTTCTGAGGTAGATAAAATGTGTACCCATGACAGACTGGAAGACAAACTCGATGTAAAATACTTTTCTAAAACACAACACAATAATAAGCACTTGAGTATATTTCTCGAGACCCCTATTCTGCAAAGGAAGTTCCACTGATAACCCACATTCCAATGGAAAACAAGGGAGAGGCCACTTCTGACTACCCATGGGGGAAACCCTGTTACAAGTAAACATCTTGGGGCCAGTTTAGTAAATAACTCTTGTGTTTGAAGAGGTTGGATATAATCAACATTGGAGAAATTAATAACTTAATAGAATAAATCAAATTTCAGACACAATGAGATACTGTTGAGAAAATAAAAGATACATTCTTCAGTAGACTATAGAAATCAGGAGTGCAGACTGCAAAATACTGTTTGGATGGCACAGAGGTTAAGGTGACCAGATTTTTAAAATGAAATCCAGGGACATTTTTTTCTCTACACTGTCCACACCTAGTGTTGAGCGAGCATGCTCGGCCGATGCTCGGATCGGCTCGAGCATCGCTCTGCTCGGCACATGGCGGTACTCGTACGAGTACCGCATGTGCTCGCCCGCCATGTTCGGGTCTCCTCCCCGCACGTTTCGCGGCTGCTGCGCAGCCAATAAACATGCAGGGAGGCTCTGACATCATTGTAATGCCAGCAGCCATGTTGGCTGCTGGCATTACACTGATTGGCTGGCCAGAACCCGTGATCGGGTGCTGTATAGCACCTGACCAGCGAGTTCGGCTCAGTCTTAGCCAGGGAGAGATGAGGATAGGAAGGGAAAGTCAGTGTAGGGAGAAGAAAAGTGTTGTTGAACAAAAAAAAAGAACCAAAAGTCCTTTTTAGGACTACTGTGTGTGGGGGCAGCAGTTTATTTTGTGTGGGGGGAAAAAAAAAAAAAAAAAAAAACATATATTCTGTTTAGTGTGCAAAGTTGCAGATTAGAGCACATTCTGTTTAGTGTGCAAAGTTGCAGATTAGAGCACATTCTGTTCAGTGTGCAAAGTTTCAGATTAGCAGCACATTCTTTTTAGTGTGCAAAGTTGCAGATTAGAGCACATTCTGTTTAGTGTGCAAAGTTGCAGATTAGAGCACATTCTGTTTAGTGTGCAAAGTTGCAGATTAGAGCACATTCTGTTAAGTCTTCAAACTGTAAAATATCAAAGTCACATATTCCATTCAGTGTGCGTCGCCGCAGTTTAGCAGCACATTCTGTGTACTGTGCACAGTTGCAGAATAGGAAAAAATACTGTTAAGTCTTCAAACTGTAAAATATCAAAGTCACATATTCCATTCAGTGTGCTTCGCCGCAGTTTGGCAGCACATTCTGTGTACTGTGCACAGTTGCAGAATAGGAAAAAATACTGTTAAGTCTTCAAACTGTAAAATATCAAAGTCACATATTCCATTCAGTGTGCTTCGCCGCAGTTTGGCAGCACATTCTGTGTACTGTGCACAGTTGCAGAATAGGAAAAAATACTGTTAAGTCTTCAAACTGTAAAATATCAAAGTCACATATTCCATTCAGTGTGCTTCGCCGCAGTTTAGCAGCACATTCTGTGTACTGTGCACAGTTGCAGAATAGGAAAAAATACTGTTAAGTCTTCAAACTGTAAAATATCAAAGTCACATATTCTATTCAGTGTGCTTCGCCGCAGTTTAGCAGCATATTCTGTGTACTGTGCACAGTTGCAGAATAGGAAAAAATACTGTTAAGTCTTCAAACTGTAAAATATCAAAGTCACATATTCTATTCAGTGTGCTTCGCCGCAGTTTAGCAGCACATTCTGTGTACTGTGCACAGTTGCAGAATAGGAAAAAATACTGTTAAGTCTTCAAACTGTAAAATATCAAAGTCACATATTCCATTCAGTGTGCTTCGCCGCAGTTTAGCAGCACATTCTGTGTACTGTGCACAGTTGCAGAATAGGAAAAAATACTGTTAAGTCTTCAAACTGTAAAATATCAAAGTCACATATTCTATTCAGTGTGCTTCGCCGCAGTTTAGCAGCATATTCTGTGTACTGTGCACAGTTGCAGAATAGGAAAAAATACTGTTAAGTCTTCAAACTGTAAAATATCAAAGTCACATATTCCATTCAGTGTGCTTCGCCGCAGTTTAGCAGCACATTCTGTGTACTGTGCACAGTTGCAGAATAGGAAAAAATACTGTTAAGTCTTCAAACTGTAAAATATCAAAGTCACATATTCTATTCAGTGTGCTTCGCCGCAGTTTAGCAGCACATTCTGTGTACTGTGCACAGTTGCAGAATAGGAAAAAATACTGTTAAGTCTTCAAACTGTAAAATATCAAAGTCACATATTCCATTCAGTGTGCTTCGCCGCAGTTTAGCAGCACATTCTGTGTACTGTGCACAGTTGCAGAATAGGAAAAAATACTGTTAAGTCTTCAAACTGTAAAATATCAAAGTCACATATTCCATTCAGTGTGCTTCGCCGCAGTTTAGCAGCACATTCTGTGTACTGTGCACAGTTGCAGAATAGGAAAAAATACTGTTAAGTCTTCAAACTGTAAAATATCAAAGTCACATATTCCATTCAGTGTGCTTCGCCGCAGTTTAGCAGCACATTCTGTGTACTGTGCACAGTTGCAGAATAGGAAAAAATACTGTTAAGTCTTCAAACTGTAAAATATCAAAGTCACATATTCCATTCAGTGTGCTTCGCCGCAGTTTGGCAGCACATTCTGTGTACTGTGCACAGTTGCAGAATAGGAAAAAATACTGTTAAGTCTTCAAACTGTAAAATATCAAAGTCACATATTCCATTCAGTGTGCTTCGCCGCAGTTTAGCAGCACATTCTGTGTACTGTGCACAGTTGCAGAATAGGAAAAAATACTGTTAAGTCTTCAAACTGTAAAATATCAAAGTCACATATTCCATTCAGTGTGCTTCGCCGCAGTTTAGCAGCACATTCTGTGTACTGTGCACAGTTGCAGAATAGGAAAAAATACTGTTAAGTCTTCAAACTGTAAAATATCAAAGTCACATATTCCATTCAGTGTGCTTCGCCGCAGTTTAGCAGCACATTCTGTGTACTGTGCACAGTTGCAGAATAGGAAAAAATACTGTTAAGTCTTCAAACTGTAAAATATCAAAGTCACATATTCCATTCAGTGTGCTTCGCCGCAGTTTAGCAGCACATTCTGTGTACTGTGCACAATTGCAGAATAGGAAAAAATACTGTTAAGTCTTCAAACTGTAAAATATCAAAGTCACATATTCCATTCAGTGTGCTTCGCCGCAGTTTAGCAGCACATTCTGTGTACTGTGCACAGTTGCAGAATAGGAAAAAATACTGTTAAGTCTTCAAACTGTAAAATATCAAAGTCACATATTCCATTCAGTGTGCTTCGCCGCAGTTTAGCAGCACATTCTGTGTACTGTGCACAGTTGCAGAATAGGAAAAAATACTGTTAAGTCTTCAAACTGTAAAATATCAAAGTCACATATTCCATTCAGTGTGCTTCGCCGCAGTTTAGCAGCACATTCTGTGTACTGTGCACAGTTGCAGAATAGGAAAAAATACTGTTAAGTCTTCAAACTGTAAAATATCAAAGTCACATATTCCATTCAGTGTGCTTCGCCGCAGTTTAGCAGCACATTCTGTGTACTGTGCACAGTTGCAGAATAGGAAAAAATACTGTTAAGTCTTCAAACTGTAAAATATCAAAGTCACATATTCCATTCAGTGTGCTTCGCCGCAGTTTAGCAGCACATTCTGTGTACTGTGCACAGTTGCAGAATAGGAAAAAATACTGTTAAGTCTTCAAACTGTAAAATATCAAAGTCACATATTCCATTCAGTGTGCTTCGCCGCAGTTTAGCAGCACATTCTGTGTACTGTGCACAGTTGCAGAATAGGAAAAAATACTGTTAAGTCTTCAAACTGTAAAATATCAAAGTCACATATTCCATTCAGTGTGCTTCGCCGCAGTTTAGCAGCACATTCTGTGTACTGTGCACAGTTGCAGAATAGGAAAAAATACTGTTAAGTCTTCAAACTGTAAAATATCAAAGTCACATATTCCATTCAGTGTGCTTCGCCGCAGTTTAGCAGCACATTCTGTGTACTGTGCACAGTTGCAGAATAGGAAAAAATACTGTTAAGTCTTCAAACTGTAAAATATCAAAGTCACATATTCCATTCAGTGTGCTTCGCCGCAGTTTAGCAGCACATTCTGTGTACTGTGCACAGTTGCAGAATAGGAAAAAATACTGTTAAGTCTTCAAACTGTAAAATATCAAAGTCACATATTCCATTCAGTGTGCTTCGCCGCAGTTTAGCAGCACATTCTGTGTACTGTGCACAGTTGCAGAATAGGAAAAAATACTGTTAAGTCTTCAAACTGTAAAATATCAAAGTCACATATTCCATTCAGTGTGCTTCGCCGCAGTTTAGCAGCACATTCTGTGTACTGTGCACAGTTGCAGAATAGGAAAAAATACTGTTAAGTCTTCAAACTGTAAAATATCAAAGTCACATATTCCATTCAGTGTGCTTCGCCGCAGTTTAGCAGCACATTCTGTGTACTGTGCACAGTTGCAGAATAGGAAAAAATACTGTTAAGTCTTCAAACTGTAAAATATCAAAGTCACATATTCCATTCAGTGTGCTTCGCCGCAGTTTAGCAGCACATTCTGTGTACTGTGCACAGTTGCAGAATAGGAAAAAATACTGTTAAGTCTTCAAACTGTAAAATATCAAAGTCACATATTCCATTCAGTGTGCTTCGCCGCAGTTTAGCAGCACATTCTGTGTACTGTGCACAGTTGCAGAATAGGAAAAAATACTGTTAAGTCTTCAAACTGTAAAATATCAAAGTCACATATTCCATTCAGTGTGCTTCGCCGCAGTTTAGCAGCACATTCTGTGTACTGTGCACAGTTGCAGAATAGGAAAAAATACTGTTAAGTCTTCAAACTGTAAAATATCAAAGTCACATATTCCATTCAGTGTGCTTCGCCGCAGTTTAGCAGCACATTCTGTGTACTGTGCACAGTTGCAGAATAGGAAAAAATACTGTTAAGTCTTCAAACTGTAAAATATCAAAGTCACATATTCCATTCAGTGTGCTTCGCCGCAGTTTAGCAGCACATTCTGTGTACTGTGCACAGTTGCAGAATAGGAAAAAATACTGTTAAGTCTTCAAACTGTAAAATATCAAAGTCACATATTCTATTCAGTGTGCTTCGCCGCAGTTTAGCAGCACATTCTGTGTACTGTGCACAGTTGCAGAATAGGAAAAAATACTGTTAAGTCTTCAAACTGTAAAATATCAAAGTCACATATTCCATTCAGTGTGCTTCGCCGCAGTTTAGCAGCACATTCTGTGTACTGTGCACAGTTGCAGAATAGGAAAAAATACTGTTAAGTCTTCAAACTGTAAAATATCAAAGTCACATATTCCATTTAGTGTGCTTCGCCGCAGTTTAGCAGCACATTCTGTGTACTGTGCACAGTTGCAGAATAGGAAAAAATACTGTTAAGTCTTCAAACTGTAAAATATCAAAGTCACATATTCCATTCAGTGTGCTTCGCCGCAGTTTAGCAGCACATTCTGTGTACTGTGCACAGTTGCAGAATAGGAAAAAATACTGTTAAGTCTTCAAACTGTAAAATATCAAAGTCACATATTCCATTCAGTGTGCTTCGCCGCAGTTTAGCAGCACATTCTGTGTACTGTGCACAGTTGCAGATTTGCAGCACATATTCCGTGTAATATGAAGAAGGCGGGTAAAAAGGGACGGGGAAGTGGACGTGATCCTGATAGTTCAGGGCGCGGGTCAGGACGCGTAGAAACTGTGCCTGGTGCCAGAGCACAAGAAAGAAAGACATCCACCATACTTAGCTTCATGTCTCATTTTACAGGGCGTCGCAGGACATCACTCTCGAGGTCCGACCACTGCGAACAGGTGGTCGGTTGGATGTCAGCTGATACTGCTTCCAGTCGGTTAAGCACCACCCTGTCTTCCACCAAGTCCACTCTCAGTAGCCAAGAGTCTGGTCAACATAATCCTCACTCTGATCATCCTTCCTCCCACCATAGAGGATCTGGTCAAAGAAGTGATCCCACACTGGGATATAGTGAGGAGCTCGTCTCATCACCAATCCTTCATTTGACCCTCTCTCCAAGCACGCTTGCACAGGAACATGACATCTTGTGCCCTGATTCACAACCTCTAGAGGGTACCCAATCACAAGAAGATGACAGATGTGAACGGCATTTAAGGTCAAAGGAAGTAGTGGATGATGATGATGATGAGACACAGTTGCCATTAAATCAACCACTATTACTGTCTCAAGAACTTGATGAGGAGGATGATATACAGTTGTCAATGACTGAGTATGTGGTGGGATCAAGACATGAGGAGGATGATCAGAGTGAGGAAGTGGAGGAGGACTTGGTGGACGATGAGGTGACTGACCCCACCTGGGAAGGTGTAGAGCCGAGCGATGACAGCAGTCCTGAGGGTGAGCCATCTGCAGCACCGCAACAGGCTGGAAGAGGCAGTGGTGTGGCTACAGAAAGAAGGCGGACCGCACCAAACCGGCCCGCAAATGTTCCACGGAGCACCCCCTTGCGTAAATCTACCTTGCCAAGGGTTAGGTGTTCCGCGGTATGGCGTTTTTTTTTAAGGAAAGTGCGGACGACAAAAGAATTGTAGTTTGCAACCTGTGCCACACCAGAATGAGCCGAGGCATGAACACTAGAAACCTCACCACCACCAGCATGATCCGACACATGGCATCCAAGCACCGTAATAAGTGGGAGGAACGCCTGGATCGCCCATCTGTGTCTGCAGGCCACACCACTGCCTCCTCTTCCCCTGTTTTCGGTGCCGGCCAATCGCCTGTCGAAGGCGCAGGCCCGCATACCTCCCGCCCTGCACCTGTACCATCTGAAGCACCATCAGCGACCACATCCACTTCCCTGTCCCAGCACAGCGTCCAAATGTCGTTACCCCAGGCATTTGAGCGCAAGCGAAAATACCCAGCCACCCACCCACAGGCCATAGCACTAACCTCACACCTTTCCAAATTACTGGCCATCGAAATGCTGCCATTTAGGCTTGTGGAGACTGAGTCCTTCCGCAGCCTGATGGCAGCAGCTGTCCCTCGGTACGCGGTCCCCAGCCGCCACTACTTTTCCCGGTGTGCCATCCCCGCATTACACCACCATGTGTCCCGTAACATCACCCGAGCCCTGACCAACGCAGTTACTGGGAAGGTCCACTTAACGACTGACACATGGACAAGTGCTTGTGGCCAGGGACGCTACATTTCCCTGACGGCACACTGGGTGAATGTCGTGGAGGCTGGGAGCGACTCGGACCCTGGGATGGCACGGGTGCTACCCACGCCGAGGATTGCGGGCCCTACCTCCATCAGGGTTTCCGCCAGCACCTACGTTATTGGCTCCTCCTCCTCCGTTTCCACCTCCGAATTCTCTGCACGCAGCGCCACTCACCCATCAGCCGGTAGCTGGAAGCAGTGTAGCACTGCAGTGGGGAAGCGTCAACAGGCCGTGCTGAAGCTGATCTGCCTTGGGGACAAACAGCACACGGCCTCAGAGCTGTTGCAGGGGATTAGTCACCAGACCGAGCAGTGGCTCTCGCCACTCAACCTGCAACCAGGCATGGTTGTGTGTGATAATGGGCGTAACTTGGTGGCGGCTTTGGAGCTCGGCAACCTCACACACGTACCATGCCTAGCGCATGTATTTAATTTAGTGGTTCAGCGATTTCTAAAAACCTACCCCAATGTGCATGATCTCTTGACCAAGGTGCGCCGCGTGTGTGCACATTTCTGTAAGTCATCAACAGCTTCAGCCGGCCTGTTGAAGCTGCAGCAGCGCTTACAATTGCCAGCTCACCGGCTGCTGTGTGACGTGAGCACGCGCTGGAACTCCACCTTCCACATGTTGGCCCGGCTTTGTGAGCAGCAGAGGGCAGTAGTGGAGTACCAGCTGTTACACGGTCGTCGCCTCTCCGTTCAACTTCCTCTAATCAGAAGTGAGGAGTGGGAATGGATGTCAGACCTCTGTGAGGTTTTACGCAATTTTGAGGAATCGACACAGATGGTGAGCGGCGATAACGCTATTATCAGTGTAACCATCCCACTTCTGTGTCTACTGAAACGCTCGCTGCTCACAATTAAAACCGACGCTTTGCATGTGGAAGAGGCGGAAATGCGGGAGGAAGAGCTTACACAAGGTGATAGCCAGAGCACCCTCACTTCGTCTTCTCAGCGACAATTGGAGGAGGCGGAGGAGGAGGAGGAGGAGGAAGACACGGTTGCCTCCGCTACAGAGGGTAGCCATGGAACTTTAGTTCCATCTCTTCAGCGTGGGTGGGCAGAAGAGGAGGAAGAGGATGAGGAGATTGAGAGTCATCCTCCTGGTGAGGACAGCGAAATCTTGCCTGTTGGTACTCTGGCACACATGGCTGACTTTATGTTAGGCTGCCTTTCCCGTGACCCACGCGTTATACGCATTTTAGACAACACGGATTACTGGGTGTTCACCCTTCTGGACCCCCGCTACAAAGAGAATTTCTCATCTCTCATTCCTCCGGTGGAGAGGACAAGCAAAATGGTGCAATACCAGAAGGTTCTTGTTGAAAAATTGCTCCAAAATTTTCCATCTGACAACGCTGGCGGCAGAGTACGTGCTACCTTGGCCAACCGAGAAGGGGAGAAAAGGGGAGCACACAGCAGTTCCGACAAAGGCAGGGCAACACTCTCCAAGGCGTGGGACACCTTCATGACACCCCGCCAGCACCCTCACCCTGATGCGCAGCCTAGTGTCACAAGGAGGGAAAAGTTTTGGAAGATGGTGAAGGAGTACGTAGCAGACCGTGTCAGCGTCCTCAATGATCCCTCTGTGCCTTACAACTACTGGGTGTCCAAGCTGGACACGTGGTATGAACTGGCACTCTACGCCTTGGAGGTGCTGGCCTGCCCTGCCGCCAGCGTTCTGTCTGAGCGGGTATTTAGTGCTGCTGGTGGCATCATAACAGATAAGCGTATCCGCCTTTCCACCGACAATGCTGATAGGTTGACACTTATAAAAATGAACAAGGCCTGGATTTCCCCTGACTTCTCCATTCCACTGGAGGAAAGCCCCGGGGGAACATAAACTCACTTTATATATGTTATTTACAATGATGGGAATACTCTGTATTCCCATTCACCCCTTCCACCCAAAAAACGGGTATATGGTTGACTCTCTTCCATATACCCTGGGATATAATTTTTATATAGGGCCAGCTCACCAGTGGGCCCTGTGATATAATTTTTATATAGGGCCAGCTCACCAGCGGGCGCAGTTTGACAATTTTTGTATAGGTCAGCTCACCAGCGGGCCTTCTCATATAATGTTTTATTGGGTCAGCTCTCTAGCGGGCCCTCTCATATAATGTTTTATAGCGTCAGCTCACTAGCGGGCCTTCGCATATAATGTTTAGGATGGTCAGCTCCGCAGCAGACCCTCACCCATAATGTTTTGGATGGTCGCCTCAGCGCACGTTTCCCTCTTAATCATGGCCCCAGTTCAGAAAAATCGAGGAAATTTTTGGGAGAATTTGTCTTTGCGCACGTTTCCCTCTTAATCATGGCCTCAGTTCAGAAAAATCAAGGAAATTTTTGGGAGAATTTGCCTCTGCGCACGTTTCCCTCTTAATCATGGCCTCAGTTCAGAAAAATCTAGGAAATTTTTGGGAGAATTTGCAGATGATATACAAGTAAATATACAGCAAATACTGTTTGGTAACAATTTTTCGCCTAAAGTCGTTTTTATCTGCCTTTTTGTGTGTTTTACGGTCAGTCTGTAAAAATGGCGTACTACGGGCGAAAGATCGTTCCCAGCAGCGACGTTGGAGTCCAAGATGCATCCAGACATCCTCCCTATGCTGTCCCTGAACCATTTCTGTGGTGTTTCCATCATTTTCTGCCCTTTTCCTATGGACCAGGCACCCTCCCCTCATCAGAGCAGGGGGTGCCTGGTGTAATGCTCGAGTCCTCCCATTGACTTCAATGGGGCTCGGGTGCTCGGCCGAGCACTCGAGCCTCCGGGGGTGCTCGGTCAGAGCACCCGAACACCCGAGCATTGGGGTGCTCGCTCATCACTTTCCACACCCTATCCACCTCCACACTCTGTCCACACTGACATCCTGTCCACACACTGCCCACGCCCTGTAAACCCTCATACCCTGTCTACCCACTGTCCACCCTCACACCCTGTTCACCCTCCACACACTGTTCACTAGTGTTGAGCGAGCATGCTCGGCCGATGCTCGGATCGGCACGAGCATCGCTCTGCTCGGCACATGGCGGTACTCGTACGAGTACCGCATGTGCTCGCCCGCCATGTTCGTGTCTCCTCCCCGCACGTTTTGCGCCTGCTGCGCAGCCAATAAACGTGCAGGGAGGCTCTGACATCGGTGTAATGCCAGCAGCCATGTTGGCTGCTGGCATTACACTGATTGGCTGGCCAGAACCCGTGGTCAGGTGCTGTATAGCACCTGACCATCGAGTTCGGCTCAGTCTGAGCCAGGGAGAGCTGAGGATAGGAAGGGAAAGGCAGTGTAGGGAGGAAAAAAACAAAAATTGTGAAAAAAAAAGAACCAAAAGTCCTTTTTAGGACTACTGTGTGTGGGGGCAGCAGGTTATTTGGTGTGGGGGGAAAAAAACAAAAAAAAAAAAAAAAAAAATATATATTCTGTGTAGTGTGCAAAGTTGCAGATTAGAGCACATTCTGTTTAGTGTGCACAGTTGTAGATTAGAGCACATTCTGTTTAGTGTGCAAAGTTGCAGATTAGAGCACATTCTGTTTAGTGTGCAAAGTTGCAGATTAGAGCACATTCTGTTTAGTGTGCAAAGTTGCAGATTAGAGCACATTCTGTTAAGTCTTCAAACTAAAATATCAAAGTCACGTATTCCATTCAGTGTGCGTCGCCGCAGTTTAGCAGCACATTCTGAGTACTGTGCAGAGTTGCAGAATAGGAAGAAATACTGTTAAGTCTTCAAACTAAAATATCAAAGTCACATATTCCATTCAGTGTGCTTCGCCGCAGTTTAGCAGCACATTCTGTGTACTGTGCAGAGTTGCAGAATAGGAAGAAATACTGTTAAGTCTTCAAACTAAAATTTAAAAGTCACATATTCCATTCAGTGTGCTTCGCCGCAGTGTAGCAGCACATTCTGTGTACTGTGCACAGTTGCAGAATAGGAAGAAATACTGTTAAGTCTTCAAACTAAAATATCAAAGTCACATATTCCATTCAGTGTGCTTCGCCGCAGTTTAGCAGCACATTCTGTGTACTGTGCAGAGTTGCAGAATAGGAAGAAATACTGTTAAGTCTTCAAACTAAAATTTAAAAGTCACATATTCCATTCAGTGTGCTTCGCCGCAGTGTAGCAGCACATTCTGTGTACTGTGCACAGTTGCAGAATAGGAAGAAATACTGTTAAGTCTTCAAACTAAAATATCAAAGTCACATATTCCATTCAGTGTGTTTCAACGCCGTTTAACAGCCTATTCTGTGTACTCTGTACAGTTCCAGAATTATAAGAAATACTGTTAAGTTTTCAAACTCAAATATTAAAGTCACTTATTCCATTCAGTGTGTTTCAACGCCGTTTAACAGCCTATTCTGTGTACTCTGCACAGTTGCAGAATAGGAAGAAATACTGTTAAGTTTTCAAACTCAAATATTAAAGTCACATATTCCATTCAGTGTCTTTCACCGCCGTTTAACAGCCTATTCTGTGTACTCTGTACAGTTCCAGAATTATAAGAAATACTGTTAAGTTTTCAAACTCAAATATTAAAGTCACATATTCCATTCAGTGTCTTTCACCGCCGTTTAACAGCCTATTCTGTGTACTCTGCAGAGTTGCAGAATAGTAAGAAATACTGTTAAGTTTTCAAACTCAAATATTAAAGTCACATATTCCATTCAGTGTGTTTCAACGCCGTTTAACAGCCTATTCTGTGTACTCTGCACAGTTGCAGAATAGGAAGAAATACTGTTAAGTTTTCAAACTCAAATATTAAAGTCACATATTCCATTCAGTGTCTTTCACCGCCGTTTAACAGCCTATTCTGTGTACTCTGCAGAGTTGCAGAATAGTAAGAAATACTGTTAAGTTTTCAAACTCAAATATTAAAGTCACTTATTCCATTCAGTGTGTGTCACCGCAGTTTAGCAGCCTATTCTGTGTACTCTGCACAGTTGCAGAATAGGAAGAAATACTGTTAAGTTTTCAAACTCAAATATTAAAGTCACATATTCCATTCAGTGTCTTTCACCGCCGTTTAACAGCCTATTCTGTGTACTCTGCAGAGTTGCAGAATAGTAAGAAATACTGTTAAGTTTTCAAACTCAAATATTAAAGTCACTTATTCCATTCAGTGTGTGTCACCGCAGTTTAGCAGCCTATTCTGTGTACTCTGCACAGTTGCAGAATAGGAAGAAATACTGTTAAGTTTTCAAACTCAAATATTAAAGTCACTTATTCCATTCAGTGTGTGTCACCGCAGTTTAGCAGCCTATTCTGTGTACTCTGCACAGTTGCAGAATAGGAAGAAATACTGTTAAGTTTTCAAACTCAAATATTAAAGTCACTTATTCCATTCAGTGTGTGTCACCGCAGTTTAGCAGCCTATTCTGTGTACTCTGCACAGTTGCAGAATAGGAAGAAATACTGTTAAGTTTTCAAACTCAAATATTAAAGTCACATATTCCATTCAGTGTCTTTCACCGCCGTTTAACAGCCTATTCTGTGTACTCTGCAGAGTTGCAGAATAGTAAGAAATACTGTTAAGTTTTCAAACTCAAATATTAAAGTCACTTATTCCATTCAGTGTGTGTCACCGCAGTTTAGCAGCCTATTCTGTGTACTCTGCACAGTTGCAGAATAGGAAGAAATACTGTTAAGTTTTCAAACTCAAATATTAAAGTCACTTATTCCATTCAGTGTGTGTCACCGCAGTTTAGCAGCCTATTCTGTGTACTCTGCACAGTTGCAGAATAGGAAGAAATACTGTTAAGTTTTCAAACTCAAATATTAAAGTCACTTATTCCATTCAGTGTGTGTCACCGCAGTTTAGCAGCCTATTCTGTGTACTCTGTACAGTTCCAGAATTATAAGAAATACTGTTAAGTTTTCAAACTCAAATATTAAAGTCACATATTCCATTCAGTGTGTTTCAACGCCGTTTAACAGCCTATTCTGTGTACTCTGCACAGTTGCAGAATAGGAAGAAATACTGTTAAGTTTTCAAACTCATATATATTAAAGTCATATATATCGTGTAAGATGAAGAAGGCGGGTAAAAAGGGACGGGGAAGTGGACGTGATCCTGAAAGTTCAGGGCGCGGGTCAGGACGCGGAGAAACTGTGCCTGGTGCCAGAGCACAAGAAAGAAAGACATCCACCATACCTAGCTTCATGTCTGATTTCACAGGGCGTCGCAGGACATCACTCTCGAGGTCCGACCAGTGCGAACAGGTGGTCGGTTGGATGACAGCTGATACTGCTTCCAGTCGGTTAAGCACCACCCTGTCTTCCACCAAGTCCACTCTCAGTAGCCAAGAGTCTGGTCAACATAATCCTCACTCTGATCATCCTTCCTCCCACCATACACGGTCTGGTCAAAGAAGTGATCCCACACTGGGATATAGTGATGAGCTCGTCTCATCACCAATCCTTCATTTGACCCTCTCTCCAAGCACGCTTGCAGAGGAACATGACATCTTGTGCCCTGATTCACAACCTCTAGAGGCTACCCAATCACAAGAAGATGACAGATGTGAACGGCATTTAAGGTCAAAGGAAGTAGTGGATGATGATGATGATGATGAGACACAGTTGCCATTAAATCAACCACTATTTCCGTCTCAAGACCTTGTTGAGGAGAATGTTATACAGTTGTCAATGACTGAGTATGTGGTGGGATCAAGACTTGAGGAGGATGATCAGAGTGAGGAAGTGGAGGAGGACTTGGTGGACGATGAGGTGACTGACCCCACCTGGGAAGGTGTAGAGCCGAGCGATGACAGCAGTCCTGAGGGTGAGCCATCTGCAGCACCGCAACAGGCTGGAAGAGGCAGTGGTGTGGCAACAGAAAGAAGGCGGACCGCACCAAACCGGCCCGCAAATGTTCCACGGAGCACCCCCTTGCGTAAATCTACCTTGCCAAGGGGTAGGTGTTCCGCGGTATGGCGTTTTTTTAAGGAAAGTGCGGACGACAAAAGATTTGTAGTTTGCAACCTGTGCCACACCAGAATGAGCCGAGGCATGAACACTAGAAACCTCACCACCACCAGCATGATCCGACACATGGCATCCAAGCACCGTAGTAAGTGGGAGGAACGCCTGGATCGCCCATCTGTGTCTGCAGGCCACACCACTGCCTCCTCTTCCCCTGTTTTCGGTGCCGGCCAATCGCCTGTCGAAGGCGCAGGCCCGCATACCTCCCGCCCTGCACCTGTAGCATCTGAAGCACCATCAGCGACCACATCCACTTCCCTGTCCCAGCACAGCGTCCAAATGTCGTTACCCCAGGCATTTGAGCGCAAGAGAAAGTACCCAGCCACCCACCCACAGGCCATAGCACTAACCTCACACCTTTCAAAATTACTGGCCATCGAAATGCTGCCATTTAGGCTTGTGGACACTGAGTCCTTCCGCAGCCTGATGGCAGCAGCTGTCCCTCGGTACGCGGTCCCCAGCCGCCACTACTTTTCCCGGTGTGCCATCCCCGCATTACACCACCATGTGTCCCGTAACATCACCCGTGCCCTGACCAACGCAGTTACTGGGAAGGTCCACTTAACGACTGACACATGGACAAGTGCTTGTGGCCAGGGACGCTACATTTCCCTGACGGCACACTGGGTGAATGTCGTGGAGGCTGGGAGCGACTCGGACCCTGGGATGGCACGGGTGCTACCCACGCCGAGGATTGCGGGCCCTACCTCCATCAGGGTTTCCACCAGCACCTATGTTATTGGCTCCTCCTCCTCCGTTTCCACCTCCGAATTCTCTACACACACCGCCACTCCCCCATCAGCCAGTAGCTGGAAGCAGTGTAGCACTGCAGTGGGGAAGCGTCAACAGGCCGTGCTGAAGCTGATCTGCCTTGGGGACAAACAGCACACGGCCTCAGAGCTGTTGCAGGGGATTAGTCACCAGACCGAGCAGTGGCTCTCGCCACTCAACCTGCAACCAGGCATGGTTGTGTGTGATAATGGGCGTAACTTGGTGGCGGCTTTGGAGCTCGGCAAGCTCACACACGTACCATGCCTAGCGCATGTATTTAATTTAGTGGTGCAGCGATTTATAAAAACCTACCCCAATGTGCATGATCTCTTGACCAAGGTGCGCCGCGTGTGTGCACATTTCCGTAAGTCATCTACAGCTTCGGCCGGCCTGTTGAAGCTGCAGCAGCGCTTACAATTGCCAGCTCACCGGCTGCTGTGTGACGTGAGCACGCGCTGGAACTCCACCTTCCACATGTTGGCCCGGCTTTGTGAGCAGCAGAGGGCAGTAGTGGAGTACCAGCTGTTACACGGTCGTCGCCTCTCCATTCAACTTCCTGTAATCAGAAGTGAGGAGTGGGAATGGATGTCAGACCTCTGCGAGGTTTTACGCAATTTTGAGGAATCGACACAGATGGTGAGCGGCGATAACGCTATTATCAGTGTAACCATCCCACTTCTGTGTCTACTGAAACGCTCGCTGCTCACAATTAAAACCGACGCTTTGCATGTGGAAGAGGTGGAAATGGGGGAGGAAGAGCTTACACAAGGTGATAGCCAGAGCACGCTCACTTCGTCTTCTCAGCGACAATTGGAGGAGGCGGAGGAGGAGGAGGAGGAGGAGGAGGAGGAGGAAGACACGGTTGCCTCCGCTACAGAGGGTAGCCATGGAACTTTAGTTCCATCTCTTCAGCGTGGGTGGGCAGAAGAGGAGGAAGAGGATGAGGATATTGAGAGTCAGCCTCCTGGTGAGGACAGCGAAATCTTGACTGTTGGTACTCTGGCACACATGGCTGACTTTATGTTAGGCTGCCTTTCCCGTGACCCACGCGTTGTACGCATTTTAGACAACACGGATTACTGGGTGTTCACCCTTCTGGACCCCCGCTACAAAGAGAATTTCTCATCTCTCATTCCTCCGGTGGAGAGGACAAGCAAAATGGTGCAATACCAGAAGGTTCTTGTTGAAAAATTGCTCCAAAATTTTCCATCTGACAACGCTGGCGGCAGAGTACGTGCTACCTTGGCCAACCGAGAAGGGGAGAAAAGGGGAGCACACAGCAGTTCCGACAAAGGCAGGGCAACACTCTCCAAGGCGTGGGACACCTTCATGACACCCCGCCAGCACCCTCACCCTGATGCGCAGCCTAGTGTCACAAGGAGGGAAAAGTTTTGGAAGATGGTGAAGGAGTACGTAGCAGACCGTGTCAGCGTCCTCAATGATCCCTCTGTGCCTTACAACTACTGGGTGTCCAAGCTGGACACGTGGTATGAACTGTCACTCTACGCCTTGGAGGTGCTGGCCTGCCCTGCCGCCAGCGTTCTGTCTGAGCGGGTATTTAGTGCTGCTGGTGGCATCATAACAGATAAGCGTATCCGCCTTTCCACCGACAATGCTGATAGGTTGACACTTATAAAAATGAACAAGGCCTGGATTTCCCCTGACTTCTCCACTCCACTGGAGGAAAGCCCCGGGGGAACATAAACTCACTTTATATATGTTATTTACAATGATGGGAATACTCTGTATTCCCATTCACCCCTTCCACCCAAAAAACGGGTATATGGTTGACTCTTAATCTTCTCATCCTCCTCCTCCTCTTCCATATGCCCTGTGCTATAATTTTTATATAGGGCCAGCTCACCAGCGGGCCCTGTGATATAATTTTTATATAGGGCCAGCTCACCAGCGGGCCCTGTTTGCCAATTTTTATATAGGTCAGCTCACCAGCGGGCCTTCTCATATAATGTTTTATAGCGTCAGCTCACTAGCGGGCCTTCGCATATAATGTTTAGGATGGTCAGCTCTGCAGCAGACCCTCACCCATAATGTTTTAGATGGTCAGCTCAGCGCACGTTTCCATCTTAATCATGGCCTCAGTTCTGAAAATCAAGGAAATTTTTGGGAGAATTTGCCTCTGCGCACGTTTCCCTCTTAATCATGGCCTCAGTTCTGAAAATCAAGGAAATTTTTGGGAGAATTTGCAGATGATATACAAGTAAATATACAGCAAATACTGTTTGGTAACAATTTTTCGCCTAAAGTCGTTTTTATTTTCCTTTTTGTGTGTTTTATGGTCAGTCTGTAAAAATGGCGTACTACGGGCGAAAGATCGTTCCCAGCAGCGATGTTGGAGTCCAAGGTGCATCCAGACATCCTCCCTATGCTGTCCCTGAACCATTTCTGTAGTGTTTCCATCTTTTTCTGCCCTTTTCCTATGGACCAGGCACCCTCCCCTCATCAGAGCAGGGGGTGCCTGGTGTAATGCTCGAGTCCTCCCATTGACTTCAATGGGGCTCGGATGCTCGGCCGAGCACTCGAGCCTCAGGGGGTGCTCGGTCAGAGCACCCGAACATCCGAGCATTGGGGTGCTCGCTCATCACTACTGTTCACCCTTCCCCCCTCCACACTGCCCACAATGTCCACCCTGCCGAACTCCTCACTGCCCACATTGTCCACCTCCACACTGCCCACGTTGTCCACCTCCACACTGCCCACATTGTCCACCTTCAAATGAAGAGCTTGATGTCAGCAGTCTCCTCCAGTAATTTCTCTTTAAAGTGCTTTTTTTATATACTATCTGATTATTTTAACTAAAGAACTGGAGGTCAGCAACCTTCTGAAGTGATTTTCCTTTAGAGTTCTTTTTATATTTTATTATTCTAACACTATTATCTCTCCTGAGATATTTGATAAGTATATTGTTTGTAATGATGGTGACTGGCAGGCAGACCATATGTGAGAGAGACTCGCCTCCGGCCTTGCTACAGCGCTGCCCACATAGGGGGAACACCAAAATGATCTATGCAGAATACGGTATGTTTCATTCATATATAAGCTTGTGTTATACATTGCAATTCTTATTTCTGACGAAATGAACTTGTATTCATTAAACACATAGGGAATTAAAGACTGTTTCATTTACTTCTTGTTTATTTTCCCATATCTGAGTGATTAAGAACAATATCTACAAGCAAATTTCTAATAGCACATCTGGTGAGTAGTATTCATTGGGGACCATATTTGTTTTCAGTTACCTCACAGTTTTACCCTTAGAGGGATTATTTGTCTCCTACACTAAGAATCTTTTGCAAGAAGTTTCTGGTGGGACTGTTTTGCTGGAGTGGCATTACTAATATAGATTTGTTCTTGGCTTTGAAGAAGTGGGGAGTACCCTGGGAAATGCATTCGTTTTGTTAAACCAGTTTTGGATACATGTTTTCCTATATATTCTTTTTTTATTGAATAAATTACGTATTAATCATTGAAGTACTTTTGTTCGTACAGCACAATTTATACAGCACCGTTTACACCAGGATCCTGTGGTCGAGACACCAAGTGGGGATGGTACAATTTCCCCATACGTGTTTGATGTCAGCTTTAGACACCATCCCTGGCTGACCACTGGAACATGTGAGTGCATTATATATCTTTTCATATATTATATATTTGTCTATTGGGCACCCCCCTCTTTTTGTGTTTTGTTTCTTGGATATATTCTACACGCCTCTTTGGGGACAGTGGAGTGAGAAGATGTGGCCCATTATGCAGAGTCCTGTATCTAGGTCAGGTCATTACCTAGAAATGCTTTACTGGCTGTCAGATCACTTATGAGCACCCATGTGTGGGGTGTTTTTGATTTGGTAGAGGACTGAGACACCTTGAATATATTACACCAGGGAGCATCCTTGTTTCTTTCCCCTTTTTTGTGTTCCTAGGCAAATGATAAATCACCAAACAATTACTAGAAGTCAGTTTATATCTTATTAAATATTCTTAATTCATAATTGCAGATTTAAATTTGTCACATTTCCATAAACAATGAACAATGGCAACATATTGAGCAAAAAAACCTTTGTGTTCATTATTCAACCAGTTTAACTGATATTGGAATTAATACTATTATTTGGAATGCTAGGCGCTACTATACTCTTCACATTATTAGCTTTAGTTTTTCTGATAAGATTGTATTAAGAGTTGGATTTGATTTTAGTATCTGATAAAGTCAGTTCAACGAAATTCGTCAGCTGAATTTTACAAATGTTATTGCTCTAAATAAGCTACGTATTTGTCTATGGTTGAGGGACACTCCCTGAGTTAAAGGTCCTCTAACTATAAAGATCTCAGTGTCTGTAGGAACACTGGTTGCCTGGTATCTAAGATACTGCGGAACTCTTTTCCAACAAGGATTATACTCACTTAAAGACAATCCAGACTAATGTGGACCTTGTCCCGGGGTAGAGTTGAGCCTCTTCAGTTCCAGCAAGTCTCTACCTTAACACCATTCCCTTTTATCTTTTGCTTAAGCCTTCCTCTCATTTTTTCTACCTTTATTTTCTCTCTACTCCTTTTCTCCTACTTAAAATTTT
This sequence comes from Rhinophrynus dorsalis, assembly GCA_037306005.1. NCBI lineage: Eukaryota > Metazoa > Chordata > Amphibia > Anura > Rhinophrynidae > Rhinophrynus > Rhinophrynus dorsalis. The sequence goes on along the minus strand of CM074718.1, from coordinate 88,867,258 downwards.
CTTCTACTTTTCTTTTTTTCTCTTAATTAACATTTATATGTTAAAGGGATAGTAATACTTCGTTTTAACTTTATTTTATTTTGTAGGCATTAAAAAAACTTGAAGAATGATATAAGTCTTATCTCTCAAACCTTTATGGTTTAAGAGATATTCACAAACAAAATATCCCCCCCCCCTGTTCAACCAGATCAGAAGGGAGGTGCCCAGGTAGACTGCAGAGAGGGACAATCTTCAATTAAGATAAAGGAAAAAGCTGAAAAACTTGTCAAGGGGGGAAGGGCTTTCATTGTTTTCATACAAAGAAAATTGTCCCCTTCTGTTATCTGTCTGATCTTACAACCAGATTCACATCTGAGAAGAGATGGCTTACACTAGGAAAAAGGGGCGGGAGGGGATACTTTGCTTGTGAATATCTCATAAACCATAAAGGTTTCAGAGATAAGACTTATATCATTCTTCATGTTTTTTTAATGCCTACAAAATAAAATAAAGTTAAAACGAAGTGTTACTATCCCTTTAATGTGTGTTGTTTTACAATATATTTGTGATTAGAAAACACTTATGATTACATCTGGATGTCTATGACCCAACCAAGTGGATTTGTTTATCAAGACACCCGATTCTCCTATTATAATATGCATGCTTGTAAGATGTATCTCTTTGACATGTTTTATTAATACAATAATTTTATGTAAAATAAAAGAAGGATAATTATTATGTGATATATGAAAATGGAACATCTGAGACCTTACTACAATCTATTTGTTGATTAAAACACAAAATAACCTGATGAGACCGCTGTTAATGTAACATGAGATATATTTTACTGGAATGCATTTGAAAGTATGGAATAGAAAACTAAGTGGATAAAATTATATCTAACAGTGAACATGTTTGTAAGCACCATAGTTGTTGACAATGGAGATTGATTTTCAGTGTTTTATCAGTGGTAATACTTGCAAAAAATGTGGACTTTATTATTTTCTTATCTTCTTCTATTTCACAAACCTAATCAAGTCAGTAACCCTCTTAGACTATTTTGTGCTTGTCTTATGGCAATAAGTGTTAATGTGATCAGTGTGTTAAAGTAAAAAAAGTAAAAAAAAAAAGAAGACAAACATAAACAAAAATTGATAAAGCAAAATGAAAATTCAGTCAGTTCTAAATAATTCACACAGTCTATCTCAATGATGTCAGACTGATCTCTTGACACTGACTTATACTTTGGATCTGCAGCAGGTCTCAGAAAGGAAAGGAATGTGCTTTTTAACTAAAAAGGTGATAAAGAGAGAGACCTGACACATCCCATATCATATAAAATGTGTTGCCTAATCATTTCACCTTTTTTTCCCCTTTCTGAAGTCTGTATATTTGAGATTCCTGTCATTAACTCAGTGAATGCTAGAAACATCTCCAATGCATAGATTCCCAGGTACAGTACAGTAGAATGTACAAAAGTCTAGGGCACAACATTTTGGGAGGCTACACAGCTGTGCTGGCTATGCCCATCAAATAAGATTGTGATTAAGGCCAGCACTTCAAGAACCCCTGCACTAGACACCTGCTCCTGGTTTATATTGTTTAGCTTTTTCATATAATTTGTATTTAGGATTTTGCCAATTTACATATTCATTTATTGTCAAATTTATTTAATATTGTGTTTGTGTATGTTATGGGTTACTGGTAGATTCTATGCCAGGAAACATCAGAAAAGGCTGGCTGTTGAGTAATGTGAGGTTGGGGTGTGGCCTTAAGCAGATTTAGGGGTATTAAAGGTTCCTTACCTAAGGGTGCTAAATATCTAGATCCAGTCTGATCCACTGGTCCATGTGGTTATTTAGATTAGAAGGCAGTCTAATGTGCAGGTGTTTGATATTTTGACCCTTACAAATGCAAACTTAAAGGGTAATTATAAAAGTATACAGCTTGTTTTACCCTTAAGGTGTTTTACCATATATTAAGAGTTTGAGTAAAATAAGTACTTGTCTTAACTTGTGCAGTTATAGAAGTTGGACCCCTTGGATTAGGGCAAACTGGAACTTACTTGGCAGAGGGGGGTGATGCCAATGCCAATGCGGACCAAGGTACAGTTCTTCACCAGGTGATCTCAGAAGAGCTTCATATTACAGGGGAAGTCAGATAAGTTAACCGTTTGGTACCAGAGGGGTGTCCAATGCATGCTTTGCAGTGTGTTGGTGTCACAATATGTTCCTATTTGCTCCAGATGTCGAGCCCCCTTTCCACCTTTCGTTTTCTTTTGCCTATCTGCCTTTTATAGCCTGATCTCTTGCTAACTTTGACACCAGTTCTATCAGCTAGTTTCCTGATTCACTACATTTGTTCCTGCTTCCTCGATCTTCAGTTAGGGCTTCCCTCCTTACTAAGTTTCCCAGAGTGTGACTTGATACCCCACCTGTGTTACCCAGCTTGAACCTCGGCTTCTCTCCTGTCTCAAGTCTGTCTAGGACATTCACTACTTCCTTCCCCATTTTGCCTTACCCTGCTCTCTATTCTTGTCTGACCTCTAGTGGTCCTCCACTATGCTTTAATTCACCTCTTCCTTCTCCACTTTGCCTTAATCTGCTCTTGTCTGCCCTCTAGTGATCTGCCTCTACTCTGCAATTCACCTAATCTTTCTCTAATTTCCTCTCAGGTTCACCTAGGCCATTCACCTCTTCCTTCTCCTCTTTGCCTTCACCTTACCCTACTTTCTGCTCTTGTCTTCTATCTAGTGCTGATACTCTGCAATGCTCCTTTTCCTTCTCCACCTCACCTTCACCTAATCTTCCTCTGATCCTTGCTCTCTCCTTCCTCCTCCTCAAGAGTTTGACAGGGTGTCTCTGGTTTATCATCCTGGTCTGACTTCCTATCCTCTGCTCAGTCCTCAACAGTAATTGGTCCTCCCATCCTGGTTGCTCCCTGGCTCAACTGGGGTGGAACAATCTTGTTTCTTACCTGCACCTTTATACAGCCTCAGCTGCAGCAAGGGAGGTTCAGTTGACTGTCTCCACTTTCAAGCCCCACTATCCTGCTTCACCCCCAGCTACAGTTTCTGAGCAGGGGAATGTGACATTTGGACACCTCTCTGCTGCTCAAATGTTAAAAGAGGAAAAGGGAAACTGCTTAAGAAAACAATTCTTATGTTACTGGATGCCAGTGTTCCCCTTTCAATTAGGGGTAGACCACTTGCTGCCCTCCAACTGTCAATGACCTACAATTTCCATTATCTTCAGTTGGCCATCAAAGACAGGGGTGTGCAATGTGGGGCCATTGGCTGGTAGAGGTTGATGGAAGTTGTAGTCTATCAGCATCTGCAAGACCTTATGTTGCCCATACCTGCTCTAAGGTTAACAACCCAACACTGAACAAGTTAAAATTAATTAAAACTTGGAAGGGCTGAATGTACATCTGTTATTCCAGTGCACCCCTGCTCTATGGTGTTCAGCGGCAGTTAACCCCCCTTTGCATCTCACATTTATAAAAGTCAAGCTTGTCTGAGCTATTTGACTTTGTGCAACTTAAAAACTGCATAGCCCTTTAAACAGATGGGCATCACCCCTGTGTACAGGAGACTGGAACATTCTGTTACTTAAAAGCCCTGGTCTCCTGGAAGCAGGGAGCTGCTGATTGCTTCCCTACATTGTACTTCAAGTGTTAATTCATTGTGGCAGCACACTTTCATGAATGTGACCAGGAAGAGAACCATGCATGAAAGAAATAGCAAGGTTCCCATCTACTGAGAACTGAATGAAGTTCAGTAGAGAGATCTCAGATGAAGGCCTGTAGGTGAACTCCAGGACTAGCTGGGTCACACACATCTCTCCAGACCCCCTCCCCCAAACAGTTACATAGTATTAAAGCACATACAACATGCTTTAATATTATTTATATCCTAACTGTGCAGGTTATATTTTTTAAACTAACCTTGATTTAGTTGGTGGCATAGGCTGAATCAGCAGCCATTAGTGGGAGCTTTTTAACAAACAATAGTTACTGTAGTATAGCTTTAATAAAATTTCTACTTCCCTCTTATTAATATCCAAGCTGGCTTGCACTTCTAATTAACATTATACATGATTGTGTAACTCATTGGTGGATAATGTGAAGCCATCTAGCTGCTGTAAGACTACAAGCCCCATAATTACTTGCCAGCCAAAGGCCCAACACTGGTCTAACCACTTCATAGTAGCTGATCAGGTAATTCCATCTTCTTCTGCTTCTTAGTTCCAGGTGGTTTAAAAATTTACTGTGGCTGATTCCCTGTGACTTGTTCTTCTTCCTGTTCATGTAACCAGTTAGAATATATTTGCTACACTGAGGTTGATATACTAAGAGGAACTGGATCAAGTCTGGAACAAACCGGCTACATCATGGGGGACAAATATAAAGTCCCATTAAAGGGATAGTAATGTTTCATAATAAAAGCAGCTCTAATTAATCATCATAGTATTTGGACTTTGGCGAGTGTTATTTCAATTCTGTCAGAGTTGTATTTCAAGAGTAATTCAATGACAAAGTGTCCCCCTCCCGCCCCTTTCACTGATGTAACACTGCTCAGCCAGAACAGAAGGGAGGTGCCCAGGTAGACTACAGAGAGGGACAATCTTCAGTTAAGATAAGGGAAAAACCTGAAAAGCTTGTCAAGGGGGCAGGGATTTCATTGTTTTCATAGGAGGAAGATTGTCCCCTTCTGTTATCTGTCTGGTCTATGGACTGCATTCCACATCTGAGAAGAGATTACTTACACTAGGTAAAAGGGGCGGGAGGTGAAACTTTGCTTGTGAATATCTCTCAAACCATAAAGGTTTGAGAGATAAGATTTATATTGTTCTTCGTGTTTTTTTAGTGCCTACAAAATAAAATAAAGATAAAACGAAGTATTATTATACCTTTAATTTAAATGGGGCTTTTATCCCTTTATATACTGGAGAGGTCTCTAAATCCTTATGAAGGAATGAATTAGAGTCAACTCTAGCAGTTACAGTATAAAATGGTCCATTTAAATCAATGAACATTTGAGGTATTTTATCTGGCCCCTATTGTGCAGTTGGTACACACTGAAATTGTTTCCGTTATTCTTAGTATATCAGCCTGTACTATACTATACTAAGAGTTTGGGAAGAATTGTTATATTTCATTGCTGCTGTTTCACATAGAACATTAAGAAATGCCAGTACGATACAACTGGATGACCAGTTGGATTGCAGTAAATGCCCTCTTGTAACTACTCTGTACAGCAAACTTCCCTTAACCCCTTGGTGTCCGCTGTCCTGGGAAGTAACCTTCCCTTAAGGACCACTTTGAAGATTCCAACGTACCGGCACACATAACCTGTGATGCGTACCGGCACGCTGCGCTGGGGACTGAGAGAGAGACCGCTTCAGTCTTGGAGCAGTCAATTTCACTCCCCGTTTATACTTACAGTGCTCCCATGTGCACGTGATGTGCTATGACCATCAATGGTCCTTAAAGCAAAAACCGTATGACGGTCATAGCACATCACATCCTCATTAAGGGGTTAGCCCTTTGGGTGCCAGAGGGGTTCACAATGCATTACAAAGCACACACTAGGATAAATGGCTATACCTATTGGAATAAGAGGCTCTTCATTTGTTGAACAGATTACTTTACCTAACTCGTGGCGAGATATGCACTAAGGTGTTATACGGGGGTGATAAAGAGGACACATAACTTCTCCAGTGCTTTCAATTATCCAATTTCTGTGTTATTCTGTGTAGCCTATGTACTAAGATTTCTCCAACAATGTAAGTACATAGGCTCTACAGAATAACAGAGGAACTGGAGAAGTGATTTCACTTTATCACCTCTTTACCATGTCTCACTGCATAAGCCCCTCCCTCGGGTATTCTTAAAGCAACCAGGTACTATATATATATATATATAATATATTTTTTTTTCTTTGCATTGCTGCATTGAAAAACACATTTTTATAATTGTAACAAGGTGCCACCATCTTTTTACAATTGCATACTATTTAGCAGTAATTTTATGAGAGAATTGTTACTTGTTTTCACAACAAACTTTGCGCCTGACATGAGAGTGCCTACCAAAGTTTCCACAGATTACAAATAAATGCTTGAATTCAGGCACATATTTATCACCAAGGGTCTAGCAATTCCATAGATTTTGGGGGTATCAGGCTTCCAGATTCCATCATAAAATATATATAGACAAAAATAATTTAGTAACTTGCTCCAGATCTGTTAAGAAACAGAATTTTGCGGCTTTGAGTAAGATCATAATACCAGAAATTATGCTACATTGTGATATCACTAACACTTTGTCACAGATATGTGGGCAGGGTATACTGTGAGCAAATGCTGTCATGGTTTCTAATTTAAAGTGGAACTGATACTTTGTAGCAAATACGTGCTCTTTCAAATCACCTATATTAATGTTAAAAGAAAACACAAAACAGGAAGAACTCCTAGTGTAGTATGTCAGGATATGCAATAAAATAGTCTATTAGAAATGTACTCACAGATTCACGTGCGCAGTACAACATCTATATGTTTACTGAGAAACAAGTATTAGGGATCTTAAACCGTCCCAATGGTTGACTTCTTTCCCAAATGTAGCACGTCTGGGCCGCTCCTCTCAAATCATCCAAGAATAGGAAGCATATGAAAGAGAACAAAACAAACAGAGGGTGCCCAGTAGTGCCTGTAATCTCTATGGACCACTGTTATTTTAAAAACAGAGATTATACTCAGAAATCTAGTTGCTGGTCATTGGCTTATACCAGAAACCAGCCTTCAAGCCTGTGGGGAGGATTATATCTGCCCCCCTTCAGATTTCTAGGTACCCAATTCACTTCTGGAAGGTCTCCAAGGTTCCAATGTGTTATATAAGAGATGGCTGCTAATAGTCTAAAAGGTTGTCTAAAAATATATTTATTCAAAAATAAAATACAACATAACAAACCAGTTAAAGAAAAAGGTCTTATCCCAGAGGGGTAGCTAACGCATTGTTAAAGCCATGTGTTGTATATCCCTCTGGCACTCAACAGGTTAAAAATTATGCCAAGAATAGAGGATTTGCAGAACAAAAAAAAAACAAAAAACAGCTAGGATGGAATCAGGTTGTATGAGAGTCAGTCAATGTATCAAATATTGCTGTTCATGTGACAGATCTATTCCTATTTGCCTACACACTTTCATGTAAACTTTTGTATAACAAATGCATTTGTTAAATAAAAACAATATTTTAATGAAAATACAGCAATGCTCTTCAAATAATAGAAGGCCTATAGTTTCAGCCTTTTCACAACTCAAGGACTGAGATGAAGCCTGACAAGTCTCTTCATCACCTGACACAAGTTCCTGGTACACAGCAAACATCCTCTGTTTACATTCTGGAAGGTGCGATCTCATGTAGCTGGACAGAAAACAGACACTAGTAACAATCTTATTGATGTCACAATGGAAACCAAATTCTCATTAAAGTGATAGTAACCTTATATTTGAGTTTATTTTTTCTGCTAGGGCAAAAAAAAAGTCACATTGCCTATACTTTATTTTTGCCTTAATTTGCATTTTCACATGTTTCTACCTTTTCTATCTGTACTACCAGGTCCTCACCCTAAGAGGACTACCTGGTCCCAAAATGCAAAAGCAGGTGCTCTTTCACTTGTCACCCCCTTACTCGGCATACAGAGTGCTCAGCTCTCTGTATACTGTGAGTATATAATTTGGATCCCTTTGACTTCAAACCATACAAGTAAGGGAACTTTCTTGTTTCTTCTGTCAGGAACAACCCCACTAGTATTTAAAGGGATAGTAATACTTAAAATGTAAAAAAAAATATGTTGTAGGGTTTATCCCCCTGAGTAAAACAAGAGTACTCCCACTGCTGAGAGGTCTTTCATTCAAAAGTTATTAATTTTCAAAGTTGAATTTTTTAGGTGCAATATCACAGTGGCCTGAAATTGTACAGTGGCGCTGTTTCTACACCATCCTATGGAGATTTATGGTCAACTGACCAGAGTTGTCCATAGGATCGTGTAGCAACAGCGCCACTGTACAATTTCAGGCCACTGTGATATTGCACCTAAAAAATTCAAGTTTGAAAATTAATAACTTTTGAATAAAACACCTCTCAGCAGTGGGAGTACTCTTTTTTTACTCAGGGGGATAAACCCTACAACATATTTTTTTTTACATTTTAAGTATTACTATCCCTTTAAATTTGAATGTGGATTGGATAGCTATATGCAATGCTGCAATCCATGTTTGCTTCAGGCAAACTGAAAGTATTCTCTGGAGCTCCGGAAAACACCATTAGAGCTCTGGCGAACACCGTCAAGAATAAATTGCTCCTCCTTCTAATAATCCTGCACTTACCATACTATGACCAGAAAATCCTAATGCCCCTTTGAATTTTGCCTGTGTGTCTTTGATCAGGAGAGAATATCTTTAATCCTGTATATAATGTCCATGGTGTAACACATGACAGTTGCTGACAATTTTATTTTTAAAACTGAAGCAGACAGAGTGCATTAGTATATGTGGTTTTGGAAAGTGGGAAACTTATTCAGTAAAGGTTCACAGAGAGTGCTGCTCTCCGCAGCCAGGTGCCCTGAGGACTCTGTTCCTGACACTAGCCCAAACACCATGTAGACCAGGAGTGGGAAAAGTGAGACCCTCCAACTGCTGCCAGACTCATGGATTTCCCTACACAAATGTTTCCCCAGTGTGGGTCAACCCCAGTGGTCCACAAACTGGCATTCTTGGCTCCCTTCAGCCTTCACCAGTGATTGCTGAGCTCTTCAGAAGGGTAACAGTAGCTATTTGAAACCAGCTGCAAAGCCTAGCCAATAGAGGAAGTGGTACATCCTCACCCAGTACTATCAGATAAATGCAAGGAATGTACAAATAATCTAATAGAATCTGCAAATAAGCAAAAGGCTAGCTAAAATTGAAAATAAGAAAACTATTGCAAAAAGAGAGTAAGAAAAATCATAAACAATTCTGCATGTATATATGGCAAAAAAAGATTGAGGCTTGTATTGTTCATCTTAAAAAAGAGATAGTTTAATGAATTATAGTTAGGATAAAGCTATGGCTGATATTGTAAACACATTCTTATCTTCTACATATACAAAGAAAGCAACAATGGAAGGCAATGGGCAAACCGAGAGACACAAAATTTCCTCCATCATGTACATGGCTTACTGACGACAAAGTACAAAAGAAACTGGAAAATGTTATGGTGGGTAAATCACCTGGACATGATGGCATACACCCAAGGGTATTTAGTTCAGTAATAGCAAGACCCTTATACTTAATATTTATTGATTCACTATCATCAGGTAATGTGCCCTGTGATTGGAGTACCATTATTCAAAAAGGGGGCACGTCTAAACCAGGAAATTATAGACCTGTTGTCACTGCGCTTGTTTGTTCTCCGCCCCTCTCACACATGAATGGAAGATAGTCCTTTAAAGCCTTCCTGTTTCTGGCTTCCCCCACCCAATCTTTGAGCTATCCTGCATTCCTAGTGAATCTCTGGAGTGTTTTTTGCTGATTGACTGTGGCTTTGTTCCTGACTACTGCTCCTGTTTGCTGCTTTATCTGCTTCAATTCCCATTACAACCCACCTTTGTTCTTCGACCCTTCTTACTTCTGCTGAAATCCCAGTTTGACCTTTGTACCTACTCAAACTACCCATTGTTGCTCATTTGTTTGAGAGCTTCACATGCTCAATGGTTGATCTCAGACTAGGCCAGCTACCATGTACCCACCTGATGGATCGATCCCAGTTATCTGCTTGCTGCAGGTTGATCTCCTGCAGGGCCTGCATTCCTCCAACTGCTGCAGGATTGATCCAAGCCGGGTATCTATGCAGATTGATCTCAAACTGAACCACATCTCTCCTCGACTGCAAGTCAGATAGATCCCAGCCTCTTCAGTCATTGTTCCTGCATCGACCCATGCTGGCTGCAGAGTCGAGACTCTACCACTTGTATTGACCATTCCCGTGGTTGAAGTCTTCTGGTGTCTGACTGTGTTTGACTAATCTTCTTCCGACTTCTCCAGACCCTTCAACTGTTAGTCGAACCTTGACTGGGGGTTCCAGTCAACTCCCTGTGTTCCTACGACATCCGTCGATCCTCGACCCGGAGTTCTCCTGACCGCTGTAGGAGTCATAGACCTCCATATCGATGGTCAGTCTTCCAACTATCAAGTATTCTTCAACCAGAGGTTGTTCTCGACTACTCACCAGCTCCAACCTCCTGTGTTTCTCATCCCGGTTCTGCAAAGGGTCCTCAGCAAAGCATTCTAGAGTCAGGAAGATTCTTCCTTCGACACTAATTAAGTGCATTTTACCATATGGTAAGTACAAGTGTATTGCTGGTGATCTAGTATACTTGGATTTCTCAAAAGCCTTTGATACAATGTGACACAACAGGTTACTGTATAAATGAAAGGCTTTGGTTTGTGAGGTAATATCTGTGCAAGGATAGAGAACTGGTTAAATGATAGATGGCAGACCATTTTTGTAAACTGAACATTTACAAGCTGGCTACTGTTGTAAGTAGGGTGCCACAGGGTTCAGTCCTGACCCAATGCTTTTTAACTTGTTTCTTAGTGATCTACAAGTGGGAATTGAAAGTAATGTCTCAATCTTTGCTGGTGACACTAAGCTGTGTAAGGAAATACATAGAGAGCAGGATATTTTTTCTCTGCAGAAAGATCTGGATGAATATAGGCGAATGTAAGGTTAGGCATTTGTACAGCTGAAAAAAACATGCAACGTGTACACTAAATAAGGAAATTCTTAGGGAATCATTTTTAGAGAAAGATTTAAGAGTACTGATAGACAATAGATGTCACAGCAGGTTTACTATTGAAATGTCACCCTCTATTTGGCGACTATCAAAAGGGAGACATCAGAATGTCGCCGGCATCAAAGGGAGACATTCTGATGTCACACACGTAAGGGTCACCATATAGGGGGTGACATTTCAATAGGATACCCCCAAGGGTGTTTAATAACCTTCTCCTAACAACCCTTTAAGACACATGGATTTTGCATTATGAAACACCCTTGGGGGTATCCTATTGAAATGTCACCCCCTATATGGTGACCCTTACGTGTGTGACATCAGAATGTCTCCCTTTGATGCCGGCGACATTCTGATGTCTCCCTTTTGATAGTCGCCAAATAGAGGGTGACATTTCAATAGTAAACCTGCTGTGACATCTATTGTCTATCAGTACTCTTAAATCTTTCTCTAAAAATGATTCCCTAAGAATTTCCTTATTTAGTGTACACGTTGCATGTTTTTTTCAGCTGAAGCCAAAACAGAACTCACAGAGAAGAAAAATAGAAAAAAGGAATTTGACGCCTGCCTCCTAACTTCGTCTGAAGAGAAATACTTCAAATTAATTAAATAATAACTATTTGTTAGTGGAAGGCAGGATCCTGTGTACGTTAGCACATTGCTCTCAGTCAGGAACCAGCAGTAGGTTGAGGTAATAGCAGTTACTCATAGGAGAAACAGGGAAGAAGCAAATCTCTTTGCTGACACAGCACCTACATTGCGGCCTTTAAGCGTGCAACACTCACATCATTCTGTTGTCACCATTTTGAAGAGGGAGAAATTCTGATATTGCCCTTTTGAGGGATGCCATGTAGGCAATGACATTTCAATAGGATACCACAGCAGCAGTATGCAGTATCACTCAGCTTCTACAAGGGCCAATAGGGTATTATTCTGTATAAAATGGCATCAATAGATGCACAGGATGGGAATGTACTTCTAGATAAATCCTTGATAAGGTAAACCATTGGGCACTCAAAAGATTACAGAGGTGTGTAAAAACTGATAAATTGATTGGAGGATCTTAGTTATAAAGACATACCATACAAACTGGGATTTTGTACAGTGGAGTAGAGACATCTAAATCTAAAGGGTGATATGACTATTAATTACATATATATTCATGGTCCATACAAAGAACTCTCCAAGGAACTATTTACTCAAAAACATGATAAGAAAGAATAGGTAATCCATTTAGACTAGAGGAAGGGTGCTTTTGACTAGATCAAAGGGCAGTAAAGTTATGGAATTCTTTACGTAGAAATACTGTGCTTGTAGATATGGTAAATCCTTTCAAAACAGTAATGTATACATTTCTAGCTCAAAACAATATTGAGAGTTATGAAAGTTGACTTTAAAGCAGAAAGGATGTTGATCCTAGGAAATATCCAACTGCCATTTGGAGTCAGGAAGGAATTTTTTATCCACTTGGGTCTTAACTGGAAATGGTTTAATTGTGTTTTTTTCTTTTTTTGTCTTCTGGATCAACAGGGGCGATATGACATGGGCTGAACTTGATGGACTTGTCTTTTTTTCAGTCTCTTCACTATGTTACTATAGTACTATGTTACCCCATAGAACCCACAGACGAAGGGATCTGTGAATATTTCAGTTGATATCATGAAAAGGATGCTGACCGGGCTGGCACAGGCACATCTTTGAGTGGTCCAGGCCAAGCTGAGGGTCTGGTATGATTGAACCGGCCACGCCAAGGAGTACTGAGAGGGACATCATGTGCTCATATTCGAGCCTAACTGTCGTGACCACCCTGCAAGAGGGTATTTTTGTTCGCTGCGAGTAACCCCACTTGGAGCAGAGAGCACTACATTGATTATGTGCAAGCAGCTCAAGTATAGTCTGAAGGAAGACATAGTACCCAAAGACAAGAGGTAGGATACCTAATGCAGGAATGAGAGAACCCAACAAGCCTAGTATATATACGTACATAAAAGAATATACATACACAGAAAAAGCTGGGTACCTGGAGTCCACAGGGAGCAGAGCTCTCCATCTGGAGTGGCAGTAACAGCAGGGACCGTCCAGGCAGTAGTGAGTCCACAGGGAGCAGAGTTCACAGTCTGGAGTGACAAGAAGAGCATGGACTGTCCAGGCAGGAGTGAGTCCACAGGGAGCAGAGTTCACAGTCTGGTGTGACAGAAGCAGCAGAAACTATCCAGGCCGGAGGCAACAGACCCGAAAGCAAGCAGAAGGTGTAAAGGCAGGTGGGTCCAGAAGTAGGGTCAAATTTCCAGAAAATAGGTCAGGGCAAGCAGCTTAAGTTGCAGGGTCAGAATTCAAGCCAATGGTCAGGGCAGGCAGCTCAAGTTACAGGGTCAGAATAAAAGCCAGTGGTCACGGCAGACAGCTTAAGTTGAAGGGGCAGAATTCAAGCAAGAGGTCAGGGCAGGCAGCACAAGTAGCAGGGTCCGATTAACAAGCCAAGGTCATGCACAGAGCAAAGCAGAAATAAAGCTGCAGCTAACACAGAGAAGGACTTGAACAACTGAGCACCGGGTCTGCTGCGGCGCCACATTATATACAGGAGGAGTCTGACAGAACAATGGCGTGTTGCAAGGACACATGAAGATGCCGCTGTGGTTGCTAGGAATGCCCCAACCGGTCCTACCAAAACGCTGACAATAACCCCCAGAACAAGTTTTAGGTAACCTGCAATGCTCTATTCAACGTGATCAACAAACTCTCAGACACTATGTTGTAGCCCTGGGCCCAGGACTGTGGAGTTAGAAGACTGCATGTCAGAATGCCCAAGGAGTACAGAGAGAAAGGGCCTCAGTGATGGCAACTTGGCACCTATCAGCATCCAAAGGGATAGGGACAGTGTAGTATATCGGGGTGTTTTTCCAACTGAGAGTCCAGTAGCAGGAAGAGCTTTGGGTCCTGTTAGATAATAGAGCTGGGTTGTTCCCTTCCTGCACAAGCCTAACCCTTCCAGCCATCCACCATGTTTAGACTCCCAGACAGACACTCAACCAGCAGACCCCTGTGTCAGGCCCGGGGGGTCCAATGGACAATGCAGAAGGAAATAGCAGAGATGATGGAATGTGCAATGATTCAGACTTTAGGCCTCACCAGTAGTCCTGGTGCTCAAAAAAGATGGGTCCACAGGTTTTGTGTAGACTATCAATGGCTCAATGAATGCACCATGAGGGAATCACAATCTATGCCTCACATTAACAATCTATTGGACCAGCTACCTGGGGCTCGAAATGTGTCCACTTTGAACTTAAAGAAAATATTTTGGCAGATCCCTCTTTCTGACAAAGCCAATCCAAATTTGACCATCATTGCCCTGCTTGGCTTGTAAGAGTTTCTCATTGACATTCAGGTTGAAGAATGCCCCGAATGTTGATAGACCTGCTGCTGGAATGGTTGTAGCACTGTGCCTGTGTATATCTAGATGATATTGCAGCGCACACTGCTGCATGGGAAGAACACTGGGCCTATCTAGACTATAAGACCTGAAAAGTGCCATACTTGGATGGCGGTGGTAAAGTACCTGGGACATTTGTTGGGAAGTGGGCAGCTCAGGCCAGAAGCCAAGGTAAAGCAGTACCCAACTGGCCCACTTCCCAAATGAAAAGCCAAGTACTGGCCTTTGTAGAGACTGTGGAGTACTACAGAAAATTTGTGCCTAACTTCAGCTCTCTCCTAGACCCTTGATGGACTTGACCCACAAACATCAACAGTGGACCACTGTCTGTACCCCAGCCTGTTTAAGAATCTAGAGGGTACATTGTGTTGTGCCCCTGTATTGGTAACTCTGGACTACACCATGAGGTTCTTGGTCCACACCACTTACGGACTGTGAGCTGTGAGCCAGGTAACGGACAACAGAGAGGAGAACATGGTAGCATATTTGACTGAGAGGTTGACAAAGCTTCCATGTGGGCTCTCAAGAAACTTCAGCCATGCCTATACAGATAAGAGTTCACCATGGTCATGGGCCACAACATTTTGACCTGGCTGAACAGGGTGGTGGGGGATAATGGACCACTGCTCCAGCAGAGCTTGGCTTTGCAGCCATTTAACTTTACCATTGCATATAGGCATGGAGGTCAGCATCACAATACCAATATTCTGTCAAGTCAAAATGATCCAAAAAGACTGATATTCCAGACTTTTTAAGTGAGCCTACATTTGACTTGTTCAAGGTCAGCCCATGTCTCACTTTTTGTTTTCACAATCTTTTTATAAGTGGTGGCAGAGCGTGGGGTGCCTAATCAATAAAGGTTTAGCCCAGTGCTCTGCTCTGCACTAGATGCCCTAGAGACCTGCTTACCTGACACTAGACCCAAACAGTGTACACAAGTGTCTCTCAATATTAGTTCTCATTGTACACCAACAGACAGCTTTTCAAAATATCCCTGCTTAATCAAAAATGAGTAATCAGTGGCTCAGTCACTGTGACTGAGCTATCAGTGCTTAATTAGGGATATCCATAAATCTTGACCTGTGGATGTGCCCTGCGGACTGGAGAGGAGTATCTGTGGTAAAGACACATCAGCGGATTTTCTAAATACATGCTTCCCCAAATCTCTGGAAGAGGCGGCCTCCATTTAATCACCATGGCCAGTGTTGGTGATAAAGCTAGCTGGTTGCAGTGATGATATTACATTATTGTATTCAAAGAGCCAGGCAATCTGCATATATGCAGAGATACTTTTGTTGCAAGGTATGTACACTAGCCTTCAGTGCAATGACTCCCACTCTAGGAGGTTATCAGTACTGCAGGGATCACCTCAAATACACGATGGGGAAGGGGGAAATGGAATTAGCCTTACTTTAACCCCTTAACGACTGGCCGCGCAGGCATGCGGCGGTCACTAAAGGACCACAGAGCATTTTTTTTTTTTTTTTTAATTTGGATTCTGGACTTCCCGAACGGCGTGCAGCCGCGGGGGGAGCCCGGAATTCCATCACGGTCATAGTACATCATGGGTTGTTAACTCAGATTTACCCATGACGTACTACGACCGTCAAGGGTCGTTAAGGGGTTAAATGAAGATTGCTGGCAGGACTCCCATAGAGTGATTTAAAACCCTGAGTCTCTCCAGCAGTCCCCTCCCAGGGTGTAGCTCACACTCAAATTTGTCCCCAAACCTCCAGAGGGATGAGTGGGAACAGCTGAGAAAGGTAGCTGATGGGGAGTTCCAAAGCTATGGGGGAGCAAATATGCCAGAGCCTGATGTGAATGTGGTAGATTTGTTTGGGTTTTTCAGTGTGGGTAAAGGATTTGGCTGTACTCCAAAGCCACTGTGGAGAACAGGCTCCCCTATCAGCAAAGCCCCACTGTGAGTTCTTGTCCTGGGTGCTCTGAAATATGCAGGAGGTAGACTGGCGGAGTTAGTGGATTTCGCTGCAGAATCCACGGTGTGGAAAGGCAGGTTTATTTGCTGTTGTAATGGCTGATATCACCAGCTAAATTCCCTCCAGGAATCCCCTCCAGAAATATAGTTTAAATATGTTAAGGAAGGCAGATAGATACTGACACTTATCAAAAACCCACAGCTGGAAACAGTTCACTTACAGCTGACAGTTGTCAGCCACAGCACACTATTAAGGGTATTCCTGTGGGACCGTTCCTTTGACTTCGGAGGAGCTGCTCCACAGTGGAATGCTTTTTATGTCAAGATAGGGTTCTGTATGAGTGGCTGTGGAATGGGAGCTATCCATTATGGATGTTGGATAGGGCTTTTTCCATAGCATATAGCAAACTGAATAAAAAATATTTTGGTATATAATGGAGCAAAATAAAATGATGTCTACTAATAGACAAATAGTTTTCTTCTACTGCTTTTAACACAGAATTTCATGACATTGTTAGAATTCATAAAAAAAAACATCTACCAATTTGGATGGAGATGAGAAGCTACAAAAAGTTTTTAATGATGGGTTTAAATTTGTAGCCAAAAAAGAATCCACTTTAGCCGCCACGGTGTCCCCAAGTTTATTTGACAAAAGGACCGCATGAACTCTGCTACTTGGTTGCACACAGTTGTATCTTACTGCTGTGTGAATTCCCGTTGTGGATGCTGTCAATTAATTTCTGTGTCTAATTCCTTCCTCTCTTGTGTCACCTACAAAGAGTATAAAAATAAATCCTATGTGAACTGTGCAGCAAGGGGAATTGTATATTTACTCACCTGCGTATCATGTCAACTTAAATATGTTGGCAAAACAACTACAAGTTTGAGAGAGTTAATGAACATCTGTCCCTGACTCTCTAGAAAGGCAACAAGAGGCGAGGCGGAGATCAAAGAGGAGGAAGAATAGAGCAACCCAGACAGAAACTGGAAGTTACATGACGAATGAAACAACTAGCTCACCATCACCTTCTAGGGTAACTACATCTTCTGCCAATCCACCTAGTTCATCATTACCTCACCTGCCATATGATAGCCACTCTGTTGATGCTAGCATGTGGCAGTTCATCTCCACCCATTGCACACTGTGTGGTGCCCTGACCACACATGCCAGTGTGGTGGCGGAGAAAAAGGATGGGGAGCTTAGACCATGTATTGACTATAGAGGCCTAAATAAGCTGATGGTAAAAAATGCGTACCCCATTCCATTGACAACGGAGTTATTCGACCGCTTGAAGGGCTCCTCAGTTTTCACAAAGCTTGATTTGCAGGCAACCTACAATCCAATTAGAATCAAGGAAGGTGATGAGTGTAAATCTGCATTTAATAATACTCGTAGTGGTCATTATGAGTACCTGGTCATGCCCTTTGGGCTGTGCAATGCTCCAGCAGTGTTCCAAGAGTTTATTAATGATGTACTGAGAGACCTGCTACAGTCCTGCGTAGTAGTTTACTTGGACTATATCCTGATACACTCTCCTAATATCGAGACACATCGGAGAGATGTTGCTACCGTGCTGCAAAAATTGAGAGAAAACAAACTATTGTAAATTAGAAAAGTGCAAATTCCATAAAGATCAAGTGCCATTTCTGGGTTATGTAATCTGTGCTGACGGTATTGCTATGGATACAGAGAAACTCTCTGCGGTTCTGCAATGGCCGCGTCCGGTGGGCTTGAAGGCCATACAGAGATTCTTAGGATTCACAAACTCTTATAGAAAATTCATACGAAATTTCTCTGCGGTAGTCAAACCTTTGACTGACTTGACTCATAAAGGGGCTAATCCCTCAGCTTGGTCTCCTGAGGCCAACAGTGCTTTTGAAGCATTGAAGTCTGCTTTTGCTGAGGCTCCAGTATTGTCGCATCCCAACCCTGCCCTGCTCTTTACCCTGGAGGTGGATGCATCTGAGACAGGAGTGGGGGCAGTGCTGTCCCAGGGATCCGGGCCTGATAAGACCTTCATGCCTTGTGGGTACTTTTCCAAAAAGATGACTAAAGCCCAGAGCCTATACGACATAGGCAATCGCAAGTTACTAGCCATTATTCTCGCTGTCCGTGAATGGCGTCACCTCCTGGAGGGGACAAATGCTCCTATCTTGATCTTGACTGATCATAAAAATCTGACATATCTGTCAGATGCCAAAAGACTGTCACCACGGCAGGCCAGATGGGCACTGTTCCTGTCCAGATTTAGTTTTGTGGTCTCATATCTTCCAGTGTCCAAGAATATCTGAGCTGACGCACTGTCTAGGCAATATGGGTCCGCGAGACTGAAAGTGCACCTGTGCCCATCATTCCTCCAGATCGCATATTGGCCACCATACGCACTAGTATCATGTCTCCACTGGGTGAAGAGATTTTGGTGTCCCAGGGCAATGCTCCAGCAGAGAAACCTAGCGGCAAATGTTTCATAGCCGAACCTCTCCATGTCAGATTGCTAGAAACATACCACTCCTCGAGGGAAGCTGGACACATTGGTCATGACCAACTGATTTGGTCAGTCTCTCAGCTCTTTTGGTGGCTTAGCTTAAGAGCAGATTGTGCAGCATTTGTGGAGGCCTGTTCCATTTGTGCTTGTGCTAAGACCCTGAGACACCTTCCACTGGGGTTGCTCCAGGCGTTTCCTAATGGCGAGCGCCCATGGTCACACATGTCCATAGATTTTATGGTGGAGCTGCCAGTGTCCAAAGGGTGTACGGTCATACTGATGATAGTGGACCGTTTTTCCAAGATGGCTCATTTTGTCCCCCTCCAGGGACTGCTTTCCTCCAAGGAATTGGCTGAGGTGTTTGCTAGAGAGGTGTTCCAACTCCACATACCCAAGATTCTGGTCTCTGATGGTGGGAGTCAGTTCGTGTCACGGTTCTGGAGGGCCTTTTGTGACCAGATGAGTATCCAATTGTAGTTTTCTTCTACCTACCAACCCCAGACTAATGGTGCTGCTGAGATATCCAACCAGGCATTGGAACAATTTTTGCGCTGTTTTATCTCTGACCATCATGATAATTGGGCTGACCTGTTGCCGTGGGCTGAGTTTGCCAGGAATTGTGCCATACGCTCTTCATCTGGGAGTTCTCCCTTCCTGATCAACTATGGTTTCCAACCATCCCTGCTCCTGGACTCCTTTTGGGCTCAAGACATTACGGCTCTGGACAAGCATATTAGGCAGCTCCGCTCCACATGGGCACAGGTTCATAATGCCTTACGTAGGTCCTCACAAAGCTATCAGAAACATGCAGACCACAAGAGGCGTCCTGCTCCTGTTTTCCAGGTTGGGGATAGAGTGTGGCTGTCCTCCAGGAACCTGAACCTTTAAGTACCTTGTAATAAGCTGGCTCCAGATTTTGTAGGTCCATTCCGGGTACTTCGCAGAGTGAAGCCTGTCACTTTTACCTTGGAGCTTCCTGTGGGTATGCGCATTCACAACGACTTCCATGTTTCCTTATTGAAGCCTTTGGTCTGTAACCGCTACACTTCTACTCCAGTGGTACCAGGACCTGTGCGCATTCAAGACCATGAGGAGTATGAAATTCAAAGCATTCTGGACTCCTGGAGAGTCCGTGGGCACATCCAATATTTTTTGCATTGGAAGGGCTATGGCCCTGAGCAACGTTCCTGGGTGAATCAGTCTGATATTCACGCTCCTGTTCTGCTGCACAGATTCCATGCTAAATTCCCGAATAAAGTTTGGTCTCTTCCACTGGGGAGAGATCATTGGGGGGGGTTACTATCATGGTGCCCGTGATTGCCCTCCGTGAACGCTGTTGTAGTGTGCAGGCGACATTGCCTATCACTTCCTGAGTGTCGAGCTTATGCACATTCGCTATTCTTATAGGCCTATGGTAATTGCCAGGGTGAGTCTCCACCTACTTGCTAGGCCTCAGTCTGCCAGTACTCCTTTGCCCAAATAATGCCCAAAATGTTCCCCTACATGCTGCTTGTGCCTAAAGGAGAGGTGCGGGGATGTGTATGGGTGATTTGTGTGGTTATTTCCTCTTAATCTTGTTTAACCCTTTGAGTGCCAGAGGGGTACAGAATGCATTTCGTACCTCTCTGGCACTCAAAGGGTTATCGATATGCACTAATAAGGAGCTGAGGAAAATGGCCTGTCTCCCCACTTTCCTGAGCATACTGTATAGCAGATGCTCGGGTTTGCTTTAATTAACCCTTTGTCTGGCAGAGAGATATCCAACGCATTGTGTTGCAATGCTTTCTCTGGCACGCAAAGAGTTAAAATCTTCACAATGATAGTGTATGTGCCCAGGCATGCACTAAAGGTCTAGTACATACTCCAGAGTGCAGGTGCATGAGTAAAGAGCCAACTTCCCAGCTAGGAAAATGAATGGTACTGGCAGGTTTGCACATTAACCTTATTAGTTCCTTGCAAGCATCTCAAATGCATTGTTTCTCAAAGCTTTAGAAACATCACTAGAATCCAAGGGGTTAACATGGAACACCTATCCTCTCAGCCAAATGAAGCTTAACCCTTTGAGTGCCAGAGGCATACCCCTCTGGCACCTAAAGGGTTAAAAATAGACAAATATATATGACTAGCAATTGTCACAAACTTGATCTCCCTGCAGAAATCTTGTATTACTAGACAACTAGAAGATCGAGCTTGTCATGAAATAGCCAAGGGCTTTGTTGGTGAACCAGTCTTCATTTTTGCCCTATATCAGAAGCATGAAAAAATGTCAGCATAGCAAAATATTCAGAAGAGTGAGAACATGCATATTTCTCAGAAAGACATGACTTAAAAATATCATGCGTGCGTGACCTACTTCCTCTTTATTACTGCTAAGACAACGAGCAAGTATTCCCTAGAACATATTCAGTCACCTTCTATGTTGCACTATAAACTTACAGTCCTCATCTTACACTTTCCCACTGAGCCTCTGTTCACCTGAGCTGGTTGCATGAACTCAGTGGAGACAGCTGGTTTTCAAGAATTACCAACAGTACTTGTTTTCAGGATATCTCTGCTTGAGTAAAGGTAGACCATATAAAGTCACTGAACCACTGATTTATCCCCCTATACTCCAGTACACAAATCTTGAAAGCATACATTGTTGGCTAACCTTGCATTAAAGGGATAGTAATACTTAAAATGTAAAAGAAAAACATTTGAAGGGTTTATCCCTCTGAGTAAAACAAGGGTACTCCCACTGCTGAAAGGTGTTTTATTCAAAAGTTATTACAACTCAAACCTGATTTTTTTTTAGGTGCAGTATCACAATGGCCAGAAATTGTACAACGTGCTGTTGCTACTCTATCCTATGGAGATTTATGGTCAGCTGACCAGAGCTGTTCATACGATGGTGTAGCAACAGTGCCGCTGTACAATTTCAGGCCACTGAGATATTGCGCCTAAAAAATTCAAGTTTGAGCTGTAATAACTGTTAAATAAAACACCGTTCAGCAGTGGGAGTACCCTTGTTTTACTCAGGGGGATAAACTCTAAACTATATATTTTTTTACATTTTAAGTATTACTATCCCTTTAAACCATAATATGAGTGTTGGAGATACAATCCAATGATAACGTTCTGTCAGGTAATAATATCCACCTGTGTGGCAATAAAAGTAATGATGGGAATTTTGGACCAAGTTTCCCAGTAAACACAAAACATTAGTAAATGCTACACCCATCTCTAATCACAACAATGTATTGTGACTTAAACATACAATGATTTACACTCCAGTACAAACAACTGTTAGGTATTTGCTGCAACTCACAGTTACAAAGCCTGTTTTTAATAAATCGATTTATGGAAAAAAAATGTTAAGGGGCTTGTCCTGCTGAGTAAAATAAGGCTTTTCTTACTACTGAGGTGTTTTACATTAAAAAAAGATTATAGTCAAACTTTTTTGTTTTACACTAAACTGCACTTTTTCATTGTGGACATCAGGTGGTGCTAACATTAACTATCTAGAGCCATAATCAATGACTCTCCCACAGACTGCTCTAGGAAAAATACATTTTGGACACTTTTTAGTGCTGCGGTTAAGACTTTGAGCTGTGATTACTTTTTAATGGCCAGTGCCTCAGTAGTGGGTTAATCTTTTATTCAGAGGCAAAACTCTTATAACATACTTTTTCATACAAAAGCTTACTGGTCCTTTAACACACTAATGGCAGGATTCAAATGCAGGAAATATATGTTACATCCCGTTTTCTCAAAAATGTTCCTATTGAAGTTTATGGGGATACCAGGAGATAAAAGCAGAGATAAAATTAGCACCTGTATTTGAATCCAGCCCTAAATGCCAGAGGAGTGACCAATACATTGTGAAGCAATGCGTTGAGCTCCCCTCTGGCACTCAAAGTGTTAAATTATAGGGGTACCTGTCAGGTAATTTTATCGATAAATCCCAGTGTCCCAATCGTAGTTTGACACACATTTATCCCAATGGGATTGATATTAATGATATAACGTCCCATCTTTACTTATCTAGATCTGGCTTGTTGTCTGGTTGGTCAATAAGCCAGATCTAGATAAGTAAAGACGGGAGAGCTCACATATATGATTTGAGGACCGATTACATTCTAGTAGTCCATCCACACACATCCTATATTACCTTGGAACATTATATCATTAATATCAGTCCCATTGGGATAAATGTGTGTCAGACTACGATTGGGACACTGGGATTCATGATAGCATAACAAGCTATTTATCGCTGAATCAAGTTTGTGTACAGTGTTGGGCACATATCATATATAGCCATATGACTATTGTTTTGATAGATATGGTTTTTATCTAATGTTTTTTATGGGGCAATATTTACATATTTACATACGGATACATTCAGATATTATAGAAAGGAGATCTCCTCAGTTACCTATTTTTTTTCTCTGTGAACTAAAGTATTTTATATTTTTATAGTACTGACAGTCTTGCGCTTTCCTCACTGGTTTTTGGTATTGTTTAATGTGAATTTTATTGCTTTGGCGCAATGTGATACACACATATATATATATACACCACACAGTCTGATCTCCTAAACACAGGGACACCAGGGAAGAAAAGAGGGACATAGGGATTTGGGTCTCAGAAAGGGACTGTCCCTCCTAAAGAGGGACACTTGAGAGGTCTGCTACAGAATTACCTTGGTTCAGTCATTTTTTTGTTCACTTCAGATGATATTAGAAATAGTTACCAGCATTCACCCGTTAACTTTGCTTGCTCCAGGTGGGCAGTGAAGCACAGTATGGGTGTTTTGTGTGCTCCTTTCCACTGCATCTTGGGTAATGCTATGTATTAATCCTTTGAGCAACAGAGAGGTACACAATGCATTGCAGAACAATGTGTTATATACCACTCTGGCACTCAAAAGGTTAGACAAGGAGCAGGATAAGTGGAGGAACATTACTATAGTTATCTGTGTTTGCTAGAGGGGAGGTGTTTGTGGCTTGCCCACATTAAAGTCTTTAAAGTGTGTGCTGTTATGCAGTAAAGCTCCATTCACTGTAGTGCACACTCCAAAGCATGGCTGCTGACATTGGAGGCTAACGCCAGCAAAGCTGCATGATGGATTCAACCAGTTGTACTTGTTGAGGCTGTTCTATTGGAAGAACTGTGGTGAGATTAACTAAATATAGATAATGGTCCAGTCTGGCAGTATTATGGTAAATTGGTCCTGTATCTGTCGCATGGTATACACTAAGCTTTCTCCATCTTTTTCCAGTGGTCATGCCTCAGATACAACATTACCAAACCTTCTCCAGATTTACAAAACTTAAATGTTTTGCCAGTGATTCATTAAATATGAAATCTGACATATTAAATCAATTTCATATTCCAAAGGGTATTAATACATTAATATGATGATTAATTAAATTATTTGAATATTCAATTAAAAATTCAGTATTAGGTTGATTAATTTTTGGTTATATTGAATAATTGAATTTAAACTATTTCAAATTTATGTGAATGGGCTTAAGTATGTGTGTGTTTGTGTGCAGATCCTAATTCTCATGAGGCAGTCATATTTCTGTTGATTGTACTGAATAACTGAAGCAATAATGTATAGAATATTCAATTAAAGGAAGTATTTGAAACTTTAACCCATTGAGCACTGGACAGGTGTCAAAATCATTGCATAGCAATGCTGGATACCCCCTGGCATTCAAAAAGTAAAGACACAAAAGTGGGAGTTCAGACATGGCCCCAAGTACATTACTTTATTGTGCACTAGAATAAAACAAACAGACAAACAAAACTGTTATTCACATAAGTGCTTTAAGAAAACTGGCTTAAATTAATTCCAGAAGCTGTCAGACATCAGGAAGCCTGCTCCTAACATGGTTGTTTCTAAATGCTCCTGTGTTCCAATGTAAACCTTGGGGTGTTCTGTGCTCTGGAACACTGGACCACCACAGTGTTTAGCCCTTTGAACACCAGAGGAGTACACAACGCATTGCTTCACAAGGGTTAAAAAGCCAACAACCATGCTTTGTTTACATCCATCAGCTGATCTGTTGGATGTGTGGAGTCTACTTGAAAGTGTCCGATAGCTGCTGGAAGGGGGTGGGTGTGTGGATTAATTTAAGCTTATATGTTATGCACTTATATGAGAAGCCATAATCCCTGTCTGTCATGTTAGTGACAGGCAGGGAGTTAACGAGGGTTATCCAGAGGGGCATAAGGCTGGAAGAAAGCATGATTTAGACTGTAAGCTTTCACGAGCAGGGCCCTCTGATCCTTCTGTTCTCTACATCTGATTTGTACTATTTAATACCTCTGTATGTCCATTTCCTATTGTACATTGCTGCTGAATTAGTTGGTGATATATAAATAAGGAATAATAATAATAATAATGATCTCTGGGGTACAGTGAATTCATAAAGTCTCACTGTTCGGCTCTACTCTTCTATGCTTGCAACAGGCCGGGAGTCTGTTCAGATTTACCTGATAGAAAGCAAAATGTAATTACAGTGTGCCTCTCACCAGTCATATAAATGTGTACAGACTCTATACAAGCATAGAAGCACAGACTGGAGGGCTGCTCAGTGATTGAAGAAACATGGACTGCCTGTACCTCAGAGATCTTCCTCCCACTTAATTTCTCAGAGCAGTAGAGCACATATTTATAACTCTTTTGGTGGTCCTCTAACCCTTCATACTTCACTCTCCTCCTTCCATGCCACTCGCATGATTCTCCCATCCTCCATGGCATCCCCATGACTTGTTACCTACTCCATAACTTCCTCCCATTACTCTTCCTCCTACAACACATCAGCCGCTTCATGCCTACATACCTAATCATGGGTCTTCTTCTACTAGGCAGAGTATTCTCACATCACCAAAAAGAATCCTCCTCTATACTGAACTTAGTGCTTCTCCCCTGGAGTGATTGTGAGCAAACCATTAAACTGTCTGAAAAATGAAAATCACAAGGGAAAGGAAATGTTGGAACTCCAGCTTCTGGGGACAACTTCTATCATCCCTAACTAGCTGGTTGGGGATGATGAGAGTTGTACTACTGAAGAGTTGACGGTCCAACAACTGACTATGTCTAATAAAGGCAGTTTAAATAGATACCTTTATTGAGGTTAGATACTGGTAGGTTACTTTAAGAGCTTTCATTTATTTCCTCTCCCTGAATCAGACTTACACAGTGATATCAGAACTCGATTCACCAAGACAGAAATAGAATTAGAGCAGTTATATGTGGTGCTAATTAATTATTATTATCTTTGCAAAACTGCATGGGTGTTTAGAGTGTTGTATAATGGAGAATTATAATTACCTAGAAATAAACAATGTTAAACTGCACTTGTTCATATCTTGCAAATGTTAAATGTTTATCTCAAATGTAATGTGACATATAGCTATTTCAATTAGAATGTAAAATGTATTCAAACATACCATTAAAAACAACCAAGTATGATCTTTTGATATTTTTTATAATAGTCCATAAATGAAATAGACTAATGTGTAGTACACAGTAGTGGTTCTGATCATGCCTTTGATCATAATTTGTTTATTTCACAAGTGGTAAGAGAGTCAGTGGCTAAGGAGAGATCTTGCTACAAGAGAAGAGAGATCTAGTTTGTGGAAGAAGAGACCTTGCAGTTGTGCTAGTAGAGTTGCTACCTTTTCTTCAAAAAAATACCGGCCATGGCATTCCCTCCATAGACTTAACATTGGACAGAAGGCAATTTTTTACCGGCCTGCCGGTAAAATACCGGCTGGGTGGCAACCCTATGTGCTAGGTGTTGGGGTACAGTGAAATAGTTTCTAGGTTAGAGAGCCAGCTCAGGGGAAGGGAGTGAGAGATTGATATTGTGACAGAGGATACAGAGAGAAGAGAGAATACTATGGCTGGAAGAGAAAACTAACTATATTTTAGAGAGAGTGAATGATAAATATATATAGAAAGCTAGTTCCTTAGAGAGACTGAGATAGCTGCTTGTAAGAGAGCGATAATATGGTGAGGAAAAGTGAGCACCTGGCAAGAGAGAGTTGGTTGCAGGAAGCTCGTTGAAATAAAATAAAATCAGTCTGTGCTAAATGTAGATAGTGGCTGCATTGATGGAAGTGTGATGTGATGCTACTGTGGCTCACCATACATTTGGTTTGTGTTTATTTAAAGTATGGCTCACAGGTGAACAATGCTGTGGACTTCTGTTCTGTGTATTTCATCACTAGCAAGGAATGACTTGAGCCTCACTCTCTTGTCATAGAATCGACAGCTGCAATGTGTTGGATACCTCTCTGGCATTCAAAGGGTTAATCTCTCAAATGCTAGTTAAGTCTTGATAAGCAATGTGCTGGTCACCTTCCTAGAATTCTGGCGGTTTAAGGTCCGTTCAACCCACTGAGTGCTAGAGGGGTGCGTTGGACACACTTCTGACACTCAAAGGGTTAAAACAAAGGGAGCTTTTGTTTTCTTTGTTCTCAATGGTTCTGTTGATCTGCCTCAGAATGACTCCTCTTTATCTGTGTGTGTGCTCGTTAGGGCCATATGTACAAAGTAAAACATTGAATACTTATGTGAAAAACCAGCTGTTCCCTTTGAGTGCCAGAGGGGTATACAACACATTGCAGAGCAATGCGTTGCGTACCTTTCTTGCCCTCAAGAGGTTAACCCCGTCAATGTTAGAGGACTCCAAACCATTGCAAATCAGTGCTTTTACAGACCTCTTTAGTATTCAAGAAGTTAAAACACAATACAACTCAGTAGTTTTCTTTTCTTTTTTCAAGTTATTATTATTTTAAAAAGGTTAAAAGCTCTGTTTTAGGTCAATGGTCATTTTTGTTTGTCCCATATGGTGCACTTGGAATCACTCTAGTTCTTAGAACCTCGGCCTTGATGACACTAGTAACATTATAATGTACAGCATGTAATTTAAAAAATGCAATTTCCATGATAGTCTCTTTAATTCTCTATATGCATTTCTTAAAGAGATAGTAATAGCGCAATAAAACTTGAGCTCGGATTATGACTTACAATTTTTTGAACATTTTGCGATATATATAGTTACTCACATTTCTGTAGTTAAACCTATCCCTCCCCATCTAGTCGCATCACTGACCCTCTCATGCAGGTCCGGATGGTGCACGGCGAGGGACAACTTTCAGTAAGCATACGGAAAATCCTAATGGGAGGAGGCCAGAAGGGGTGGGAGGGGGAGCCTTTCAGCTTTGATTGTGGTTAAACTACAGAGATGTGAGTAACTATATATATCGCAAAATGTTCAAAAAATGTTAATAATCAGAGCTAAAGTTATATTTCGCTATTACTATCCCTTTAAGAAATTTGAACTCGCGGCTAATTGCTAATTTAAAAGATAATTAAAACTAAATAAATAACTTTGCTTTATCAGTCCCATAGGTATGTGATTAATTATGTGAGGAATTATGAGTAAAAATAATTTTTAGAGCATGGCGGCTGAGTGAAATTGCCTAATGCACATATGTGAAAAGGAAATGAACATTATTCTTGCCAAGTAATGGGCAAGAACATCAGGCCCTCCTCTCTTCTCAGGGAATCATCTCCAGCCAATGGGAAGAGAGGAGAAGGCATGTCTCTCCCAAGACAGGAAAAAAAGGGGAGGTGATTAGAAGATGCCCAGAATAAAGAAGAATTTAAAAATTACCTTCTTTCTTTCTTTTAACAGAATAAGACAATGTGTTATGCTGCATCCAGAGAGAGATTCCACAAGTCCTCTCGACACAGAAGGTGAATATTTAAAGATCAGACCTCCCTGGGAAGACCTTCTCATTAGGCACCTGGCTGGTTAGGCTTTGTTCCTTTTCCAATTTAAAGCAATATTTAAGAGGGCTCTGGCAGAGGTAGGCTTAGCTCACTGTTTTAGGATAGCTGCAGCAACGTAGGTTTAGACAGTAACAGACATAAATAAGCTAGGGAGAGGGTACTCAGGCCATATAAAAGATACACTGGGCCGATAGACAAAATAATCTTGACTTGTCTTGCAGATTGAAAGAAGTTCCCATTAGTGTATTGTGGGTGTCAAGGAGCTAAGTCACGTATTGTGCAGAAAGACAAGCAGCAACGAGTCACTGAAAAAGACAGATAGAACAGATGGAGATCACATGGTTTGGGTTTATGGACCTTATCGTAGAAGCTGGGCATCCTAGACATCATAATAATTCATGTGGGAGGTAATAACCTTATGTCAATCAAATTTCTACAGTTTATTGATTAAAGATATGGAGACCTCCTATTGTGAGATCAATTTAAGATTTCCTGGCTTATATGGTGTTATGGTGTTATTAAAGTTATTATGGTGTGAAATAATCTCCAGAGAAGTGTGGTGGTGAGTGAGAGACATAATCACGGTAGTGAAGAAACACAGGAAGACGTTGAATAGAACCATGGGTAAACTCATCTGCTCCTTTTTTTGGGGGGGGGGGGCACCATCAGGCATAAGGAGATAGATTTTGCAGATCTATCTGACAGGTAAGGCACTTGATAAGTTAATTATAGCCACAAAAGTAGCATTGCTTGGTTTATAAGGTCACAAGGTTTATAAGGATCTTCCAGAAATGTGGCTCCCCTAGGGCATATACGAGTGTGGCATGCCAGACAACTCTGGTAGCAAATCAGACAAGGTGATTATCCTGCAGTCAGGTCACTCTGTACCTACAGGGCAGGCATTTGCTACTGACAAAAACCAGTAATGCATATATGTGCTACTGAGGAGGGTGAGGGTACAATGTAAACACATTTTAAATATACACATTTAATGAGACTAAAAACTGTGAGGGTAACTTTGGGAAATCAGGTCCTGCCTGCATTCTACCGCCGAACTGGATACAGAAGTATATCTGACAGATGGCCCACTGAGAACCAGACAGTATCATTGTCTGCCACCCACGTGGTTCAGTCATTCATTGGAGGAAGTGATGAGCATTGCAACCTCCACAAGTTTTCATGTGTAAGGTTTGCTGGTGGTCCATAGACTGCAGTTACTACTTTCCACATCCCCAGAGATAAATTTATATAAAATAGGAATTTGGGGATGGGGGGGGGGTACTAATATATTACCAGAGATACACACTGGAACCCCTTTCTTACTGCTATGCCAGCCTAACACCAATTTACAAAGCTACTTACACTGAAAAATGAACTCTGTACACCACTTGTTCCATGAGAGGACAGTATGAACATGTATGGGTATTTTAGGTGTTCCATCTTTCTTATGTGCCTTGTTCAACTCTATGTTCTAATGAGGTACAAAGGAAACTGGTGTTACTTTACAGCATTTTCTTGCACTAATGGGGAGCCACTCAGAGCTTGCTTGCATTAAAGTCTGAACTACGGTGGAATGTGTGCACCAGCATGCACTAAAAAGGTCATACGCTAGTACATATCCTAGAGTGTAGGTGTATGAGTTGAATTCCTGCATCCAAGCCCAGAAAATGAGCTGTACTGGCAGATTCCTATACCCACCAACAGTGCAGGTTTTCAGGGTCTCCTTTTATTATTACATGTGGATCAATGTGCAGTGCAGTCATTCTGACATGTCCACCTTAGGTACTGACAAAAACCTTTGCTCAGCTGAGGATATTCTGAAAACACAAACTGCTGGGGAGGCTTCAGAACACATCTGAAAAACCACCCATTTAGTGCGGAGGTGTGCAAGGTGGTGCCCTTCAGCTGTTTAGGACTATAGTTCCCATCATCCCCAGACAGCCAAAGGGGGCCTGGGGATTACGGGAGTTGTAGTCCTGAACAACTGGGGGGCCACACATAGCCTTTCACTGCGTTAGTGCTTCTGACTCAGTATGTTATTTTGTAATCCCTGCCAACAAATAAAAAGTTCACTATTGATGTTAGTAAATCTGTTGTTTAGTGTCCGCAGGTTTATTACACGTTTCTTTATACTACACTGAAAAACTATCCATCTGATATTCAAAATCTTAACTAGTAAAGTAAATAAAACATAATAAACTGCACTTGCACCTTAGAATCCAGCCATTTATTACATCTCCCTGCCAACTATAGCTTGTCACGAGTTCTCTGGGTCTGTAAAGGTTATGAATTATAACAACAAAAAAGAACTGGCTTCACATCAAGACACAACCACAGAGGGCAATGTGGAAATGATGTTGTTGCATTTGTAAAATAATGAGGCTGATATACTAAGAAGAATTGGGGGGAGATGCAGTAAAGCGCGAGGAGGTCCAGAATGGTGATATGGTGGCAAATTCATGTCGATAGCAGAATGGCAGTATGCACAGTGGCTCATTTGCATATGGAAACACAGTTTAACCCTTTAAGGACCTTTCCGATGCACCGGTACACGTGACCTGTAACACGTACCGGCGCATCGCAATGGAGTCTAAGAGAGACCGCTCCAGTCTTTGAATGATCAATTTTAGACCCCATTTTTACTTTAAGCAATTCCAGGGGAAGGCTGTAAGAAAAATGTACATGACCTGTTATGACCGTCACTGGTCCTTAATGGTATAAGGACCGTGACGGTCATTGCACATCACCTGGTCCTTAAGGGGTTAGAGAGCCATTGCTGTATTCATGTCAGTGTGTTTATATGTTAATATGGCTGTTCGTCACTTGCACTAAACTCTGATATTTGTATCTGCTGTCTGAGGTCACATGACCCCACATAGTAGGTAAGAGCCTACTTAAACCTTTAATGGCCAACGGGGTTCTCAATGCATTTCGCACCTCTTTGGTCCTTAAAGGTTTAAGATTGCCACATGCAGGGAGCAGAGTTTGAGGTCCACTAGTCCTACTAGCAACTATCACAGCCACCTCTATGAACATTAGACCAGAGGTGCGCAGCCCACCTTCCTTTAGCTATAGTTATGCCATGACTCTCATTATCCTTGTCCAGCTACTGACCATCTGAGGTGAATGATAGACAGGGGATTAACTACATGGGGAGTAGAAGGTGCAGTTGGGACAGGAAGCACAAAAGGAGTTTACTGTTTTGATTATTTGTTATTGACATCATAACACACAGCCTTTAATATTCAAAGTGTTAAATTATTTTTTCAGAATTAACATGTTTCCTTTCACTCTATTTGTACATTATTAGGTTTTACCTTTTTATTTTAAAAAGGCCTTTTGTCTTGGATTCCTAGAATAATAAGCATGTCCTCACATCGGTAGCATGTTGTTCTTATTAATCTCTTTAGTATAACTGCATTGACAGCAAAGAGAACATCATGTTCTATCATCCTACTAGCACAGTAACTGGAGTCATTTATTTTATATAGCCCTGCCAGATTAATACAATACTACAGCACGGACTCCTGAGCACAGAGAAAGACTCACATTTCTGGGTTAGAGATGCTATCCATATAGGTTTTATTGCTTTTTTGTCTCAAATCTGTGCCTTAACCCTTTGAGTGCCAGATAGGTATGCAACACACTGCAAAGCAATACGTTGTATACCCCTCTGGCACTAAAAAGGTTAATATATAGCTTGTATATGAACTGAATATATCTATGTTAAAGGAGAACTAATACCTCTTAATACTAACACCTCACTTATATATCTATGGCCAATATATCCCAATGGTTCCTATGAATTTTTCCTTGGGCCTTTTTGAGAGATAACTTCTTCAGTCCTGAGTGCAAGAACCTAATTAATTCTTAAAGGACCAGGGCTGTGTGCAATGAGTATCATACTGAGTTTCACTGACACCTTAGTCAAAAGTTAGTAAAAAAAAAGTTTTAATTTTTCGAGGGAATGGGTGCAGCGTTTTTTTTAGTGTCATTACTGCTACTACTGGTTATGTAGAACAATTATCACTGAACAACCTATGGAGTCACCAAAATGAACGTTTGTGGTATCTCCTCATATGAATAGTGTAACGGACTGCAGGCCGTTACTGTAACATTATACTCCACTGGCCCTAATACTGTTCTCCTAAGAAGGACTGATATTCACGGGGAATACACGGAGGGAACATTGTCCTTTTGACTTCTATTGTCGGCTGGATTCCTATTGGCTCATGGGGTTTAAAGGGCTGCCATTGGGATAACATGGCAGAAAGTAGGCGCCTTCCTATTGGCTGAGCAGGTCCCATTGAGATATAACGGGGATGTCGGCCGCCTCCTGATTGGTCGCCGACGCCAGGACATATTTAAAGGGACTCCCTTAGTGTAACATGGGGAAATGTCGGCGGCCACGGGATTGGCTGCCTGAAGCCAGTAGCTCGGCAGCCCATTGGCTGAAAAGATGAAGCGGCCAATTCAAAGGTGCCTCCAAGTCTGGGCTCTATTGTTCCTTGGACACCCAAACTCATTGTATGTGAATGTCAGCCCTTTGTTCCCTTTTATGTTCCCTTAATCTCATCAGGGTTGCCCATTGTATTCATGTCCAGTACTTTGTATGGTTATTTTGATGAAGTTACGATAATACTGTTAACCCTGCATAAAAGAGCTGAGTTCAGCCAGAAATAAAGAGTTACTGTTGGCACTTCAACCGTGTCCTGTGCGTTACTTTGTGGAAGGTATCAAGGGTCTTGTCTTGACCCCCTTTCTGAGGGATTCCTGGATCGTGTGAGAGGGAGCCAGCTACCAAATTGTGACCGGCAATCAGCCTGACAAACCCGGCAGAACGAGCTACGTCCATCCGCGGACTTAGGATCTCGTTACAAATAGAATTGCTCAGTCAGTTAATGAATCATTCCAACAGATTCACATGTGCCTAATTCTGCCTTCTGGCTGTGCAAATAGCTTTAAGTGGGAGGAAGGCTCTCTTAAAGTGGGAGAAAGTATCCCTTTACTTAGGGTAGGTTAACACAGATGACATGACATTGCTGTGTGAAGAACTGATCAAGCTGCATTTGTTAATTTACTTCCCGTGTCCTGGTATTTTCTCTGCAATCATGCTTTGGATCATGCTCATGTAGATGAATGGTGGGGCATACCTGTAACAGCCAAACATGATTGTTGAGATGAGCATTGTAATGACACAATCTCCATGTGAACTATCTGTACGTCTGCCCCACAGGCTGGCATGCAGATCAGCTCTGATACATATTTTCTAAGTCCTGCATGAAATGCAGTAAAGATGCGGTATACTGCATTGTGGCTCCATAGGTAGCAGGCTGATCTAATTTTGGGTGCTTATCACAGAACTGGAAAACTGTTCTAATGTTGCTTCTGTGAATCTAGCCTAAAACACATTTCGGTTTTTATGTTGATTGTTTTGTCTATATTATGCCTTTGTTGTACTAACCATTTTTCTGTAAAATAGTTTTTGAGAAATTAGCCTTTATGTTTTGGTGGCACAGAGTGGCACTTTATGCCAATTTCCTGCACACTATGCTAATTAGTTATATTTGGGGCCAAACCTATCACTCACTGTGCAATATACAAATGACTACGGTGTGTGTTAATATAGGCCCAGCACAGAAATCAGTACTGTTCATCTAACAAATAAAGGTTAATTTCTAAAAAATTATTTATTTTACAAATTAATGGGTAGTTATTAATTATTTTAAAAACTAACAAAACTTATCTTTATGGGCAGTTCAACATATACATGGTTATTAATTATTTTAAAAACTAACAAAACTTATCTTTGTTAGATAAGTTTGTGCTTTGTGCTCTTGGAGCAGGTTGAAATGACTTAGAAAGGCTGATAGAACAATGTATTTTAAGTTGCTTGTTACAAACAGAGGACATTAAGTCACAGGCTCAGCAAACTCAATGCTAACAGTAGTTGTGAGTGCTAAATAATCCCAGCCATAGCTACCACTCACATCTGTTAACATTGAGTTTGAGCACTAGAATCCAACAGAAGCCAGAACCTGACAGACAACAGAACAATGGAACCAAGGGATCATAATCTGGGAGCTGAGATTGTTGGAGTTTCAGTGTCCTAGGACTGAAGAAGGCCCTGAGATTTCAAGTTGGTGATCTGGCAGTTATATATGCATCCATGCTGTTGTACTAAGAGGCAGGTGTAATTACCACTTGTAAATGTGAGTGTGATGCCAGGCTTTATTGATTCTAACTTTCAGTGTCCTTTTATTAAGTTTTAATAAATATACTACACTACAGTAGTGCTGAGCACTCCCTTCCATTCCTCTTTCCCTTTCCCTGCACTCACCTTGTTCTATTTCTGCAAAGATTTGACCTACTGGGGTCCACATTGACTACTGGATTGTAGCAGCACCATGACAAGTGGATCACTGTTTATTTCTCCTGATTGGATTTGTTGGACATTTGTGATTGACTGGATACATTATGTATATCTTTATTATTTTATTATTTTACCACTCGAGCACTATCTGCTTATGGTGTGAGTATAGGTTGTTCTTAACGACTTGGGTGTTAGCAATTTCTCCAGTACATTATGAAGCAATGCATTGGAGAAATTTCTAGCATCCATGGGATTAATCTACTTTTTTAATTCCTATTTAGAATGTTAATCAAGTCCGGCCTACTGGCAGACTTGAGGGCCACACATGCTGCCCTTGAAGTGAAACTGGCTGCCTGCAACTGTTCTAATAGATATGGAAATCCAGTTTCGTTATCTCCAGGAAATCAGAAAAGTGGAATTAAATAAATATCAAAACATGTTGTTGAATATTACATGTGTTCTGTTAAAATTAGTTGAAAAATGTCTTGCATTGCTTAAAGGCACCCTAAAACATAAAATCAACCTTGATGATTTTGAAGATATTTTATATTCACCTATACGTTGTACTTGACATTTATTTAGCAAACTATTTTCTATGTTATTCAGATTAAAGGAACTTCCTGTCTGCATCCTGTATTACTTCCCTCACTTACTGATGGTTTCCCATTCTAAAGGCGACACCTAAACGGTGTGCATCAAAATTGCCCATTGAAAACATTGTGGAAGTCAAAATCACATCTCTCTAATTACAATGTTTAAAATTTTGCCAAGTATCTGTTAGGTTATGGTAAAATATCACTTAGTATCTGTTATTTTAGGGTAGGTTAGGGTATTTAGTTCTCAGTATATGCTGGTTTAGGGTACTATGAGGGTACAGTTCTTTGGGGGTGGTTTTGGTTAGGCTAAATTAGGTTAGGATAAGGTGCTATTTTAAACTGTGACATTTTAATGCAGCGTTTTGATGCCCGCGGTATAATAAATGTCCTATTTTGATGAGCCCTCTTACCAGGGGAGAGCTGGCAGCTTTTGGCCTGGGGACAAGTACAATCTCTCACACACTCACACTCATACTCTTAACCCTTTAAGGACCGGGAAAATCTGGGGTGGTTTGCACTTAAGGACTGGAGCAATTTTGATCTTTTTGACTATATATTTGTTCAACAGTGTTTTCCCTCTAAAGCTTTTACACCAGCCACATACATTATATACCGTTTTTTCAGGAACTAGTAGAGCTTTCTTTTGATACCACACTTAAATGGATAACCACCCATTTATTTTATTAAAATTACAGAAAACTGTGACAAAAATGTAAAAAAAAAAAAAATACAATTTTTTTTCTTGTGCTCATTGGGGCACAATGGGTTAATTTTGTATGCAGATGGCATGACAGGTATGACCGGTCATTCATACCTACAAAATGGGCAGTTTTAGGGGGGGCACTGTCCCTCTGCAGTGAAAATCCCTATGTCACTCTTTCCCTGCCTATTCTACTACTTTTTTCTTGATAAGACTTGGAGGTGTGCATAAGTGAATTACATTTCTCCACAACAAAAAAACTCCCATTATTTTTCTTTAAACTTCAGTAGATGTGTTTAATAAAATATGTGATTTGTTTTAAATGTATTTAAAAAAACAAAACAAAAAGTTGCTCTTAGCAGGTCAGAAATGGACCTGCATCCATCTTGCCCCCAGCACCAGCACTGAAGGGATTAATACCCCCAACTATTACCGTAATTAATTTGATTTTAAGTCTGCTCTCTGCTTCTCACTTACTCTCGTAGTAAGAAAGAGAAAGGCAGACAGCAGTCACAAAGGCAATCACGTATTCTGGCAGAAGAGAGAAGGCCTGAAACTGAGTGCTCCAGTCCTATAGCG
This sequence comes from Rhinophrynus dorsalis, assembly GCA_037306005.1. Taxonomy (NCBI): domain Eukaryota; kingdom Metazoa; phylum Chordata; class Amphibia; order Anura; family Rhinophrynidae; genus Rhinophrynus; species Rhinophrynus dorsalis. Next base: position 88,830,555 of record CM074718.1, on the reverse strand, counting down.
CCCAGTTTCAGCCTGTTTATCATGATAGCAGAGCGCATTGAGGCGTGCTGCTATCATTTACCCCATGATGTGCCAGGACTGCCATGGGTCCTTATGGGAACTTTACCCATGATGGTCCTGGCATGTCATGGGTCATTAAAGGGTTAAACACACATGCATCCATAATATTTGACAACCTTATACACTCTGAATCTATCACCGCAAGGCAGGCTCCTCTTAACCCCTTTGAGTGTCATGATGCTCACAGCATTGCTCTGAAATGCTTGGCACTTAGAAGATTAACTTCCACTGCACTGTCTGTGTCCCTTCAGACTTTATACCTTTCAAGAAAGTACTAAAATGAATACAGTTTACAACAGATTCAGTCTCACTCTGTCAGTAATATAATGTCTCTGTTCTCCTATTTTTTCAACTGAACTCTGTCTGGCACTATGATGCAGTGCTAAAAGCAGCCCAGTTTTGGTCAGACAGAAGTCCCTCCTTTGCCCCTTTCACTTTCCTCCTTCAGAAGAAGAATACAGTATGTAGCAGTGCACACAGCTATCAGTACTTACTGAACTCTTCCAGCTGCTTTTCTGCCTTAAAATGGAACAATCACCTAAAACCAAAGTTATACCATGTGTTTTAATGTTTAACCCGACATTTGTGCTTTGTTTTTCAAATCTCTTGGTAGTGGAGATATTTGCCCAGGAATGACGCCTCAGGACTTCCCAGCTGCCCCAGGGAGCAAGCTCACGCTCCCCTTCGAAACTGTATTTCTGTGATGTAGCTTTAGAGCAAACTCCATTTACAATGCTACTGAGGTTGCAGCTGGGAAGTCCTGAGATGGTACAGGATCCCGTAGAACGCAGAAGTACCCGATTTTGCAGGGCAAATATCTCCACTACCAGACGATTTGAAAAACACACACAGCTTTAATGTCAGGTTAAACATTAAAACACATGGTTAAACTTTGGTTTTAGGTGATAGTTCCACTTTAAGAATGGTCATGTGACCTGTCCCAAAATCCCCCTGTCTCATTGGTTGAGGCATGGGTTCAAGTTAAGGCCTTCATGGGGTGAGAACATTTTGCCCCCAATCTATTTCATTTTTTTTCTTTCACAGCTGAAATAATACCCACTCGCAACACAGCACATGACAGAAACTTGCATGCACAGACCTGACTGATGCTCTCAGAACCAACCAGAAGTTTGCTTTTCTCTCACTCAGTGTCACAGTCATGTGGCTGAGTGAAAGAGGCTGCATCCGCAAGATGGGTAACTAATTCCTTTAAAAGAATTAGGGTAAAATGTCACCAGAAATCTGTTAGGTTACTGTAGTTAGGTTAGGGTCTCCAGTTCACAGTATCTGTTAGGTTATATATACATCTAAATAATTAAAAAAATCAGAATAAAAAATGAATAATATAACATATAGGTGATTTTGAAAGCTCTTTCAAAAACAACAGCGTTGTTTTTCAGTGATAAAGACAATTTAATGATTCCATCACTGCATGTTCAGTACACAAGACCATGTGAAACAAAATGTAGAAGCTGCTCTTTCACATGACTCATACAACACTAATGTGGCCTGCTTTTATTCTCTCTACTCAGCATCCAAGCGACCACATCTCATCGAATTGTCTCCACTGGTTAAGCAATAGCGGTGTTCAGAATGTACTTGCTAAGAGCAACAACTTCTCACAATTATTAAAGTTCAGCTATTGGAAATATGATTACTGAATGAAAATACTGTTTAGACACAAAGACAAATACAAATTGCCAAAATTACCACTGATTTAAATAGGGCGTTTAAAACCTTGAATGTTAAAGAAGCCTTCACACATTGCTTTGCAATACTTTGGAGGCGTCTCTAGAATTTAAAGAGATATTCCAACTTGAATTTAATCCCTTAAGGACTAATGTGTTGCCCACCCCTCTGGCCCATATAATGTTAAGTTTGCATATTTGAAAACTTCATTTAAAGCTGTCTATATGTTATGTTAACCAAGAGACTAGCAGATGCATAGTTTAGGGTATATTTTTATACATTTATTTCTCTCTTATTTCTCTCTAATTGTGGATTATATTCTAACTAATTGAACAGCCCGTGTACACGGTACACAGTGCCAGGCAGCAACGGCCGTGGTGCAGTCATTCACAGTAGAGACTGCCTGTGCCGCAGCTGATGACGGAGCGGGGAGCTCCAAATTCAGATGGAAGTCCTCTCTGCGCACAGTCTGAATTTGAAACTCCCAGCTCCGTTATCAGACGCGGTGCAGGCAGTCTGTACTGCGCATGCCTGCAGCATACGCAGCTGTCTGTACTGTGCATGACAGCTTCTGACAAACATACATTAGTGAATTATTATATGGGATTAAGCTCTGTGCTTCACAGTCAGCTCCAATAGAATACATTTGTGCAAAGCGTCACACTCAGAGATAGTGGTGTAACTAGCAAGTGGACGACACTGGTGCAAGAAATACTACAATGTATATAGGACCTGAGTGTGATAGCTCACTTTGAAACACTGACAGCTTACATTAAAACTGTTCTACAATGAGAAGTGTTCTGAGTGCTTGCCTTACTCTGTGACCTACATTGACTTTCCCATTGGGTGATAGCACCCAGGCATTCAGCCCTACTGTGAGAGTGCATCACATATTGATATTGGTATTGGTGTGTGTGCATGCATGTGTGTCTGTGTTTCAAAGAAGAAATATAAATTATGGCAGACACAAACAAAAATAAACAATGCTGGGTTATCATACAGTATATGTGTGGGACTGTGTCTACCAGAGTACAGTGGAACAAGGCTAAGATATAAGATAGTGTATGTATGATTATTGAATTGCTACTGGGGCAGTGGAACAACACCAGGGTGTCAGACAGTATATGAGGGGGTTCTATATCTACCAGCAGAAAGTGGAACAAGACTGGGCTGTCAGACAGTGTATGTGGGGTTCTTTGACTAGCAGTGGACAGTGGAAAAAGGCTAGGTGTCAAACAATGTATGTGTGGTTCTGTGGCCATCAACTGAAAAAGGAACAACGTTGGGGTATCAGGCAGTGTACGCCTGGGTCTGTGACTATCAGCGGACAATGGAGCAAGGCTTGGGTGTCATACAGTGTATATTTAGGCATGTTTGTAAGTAGGAACTTCATTTACTTTTCACTTACTTGTTTACCTCCTCCATAGCAGCTATAAATGAGATAGCCAGTGCCTCAGCATTGTGGCAAACAGTGACACACAATTCCATGGGGAATACGATATATAGGCCATCCCTCTGACTGCTCTTCTCTTCTGACGACACTAATCACAATGCATGGAGGGATTTTAACCCTTTGAGGAGTGTTGGGTTTTGCATGGAAAGGCACTCTGTTCCCCAATGCTGAGGCACTATCTTATTTTTAACTGCAAGCTAATCTAGAGGGGTGTATGTGAGATTCAACATACTTTTGTAACAAAGATCTCATAAGAGTGATGTAAAGGTAATACCTTTTAATGAGAACATAGAAAGTGCAATCGTTCAGGACACTAAGGTCGCTTCTTCAGGCATGGGTCCCCCCACACTTTTATGTGCAGCCATTCAACACTTACTGCATTCTTAAAAAGAAGTAGAGAACTGCAAATTAATAATCCAAAAGTGGGTCTGTGAAACAGAAAAGTTGCCAAAATGTTGCTGGTTGACAGCTGACTTATTTTTTTGTGGAAAAATTAGGTATTAAACAACTGATGTCATGTGGGGCACCTCACAGGCATATCACTAGTTGTAGTTATTTTTACGTATGGCTGTGCCAGAGTTGTACATGCAGGTGATTGATGTCATGGACAATGGGCTGGAAACATACACCAAGAAAGCTCCCCTGACCACAGATATATAGACAAATGGCCAGAGTAATATATGACTGTTATTGCTCAGTGGGCAGAAGTATGCAGCAGCAAAAATTCACCATCAATGTTGCCTCTGGCACTGGCACTAGTTGTAAATAACAGCTACAAGGTAGCACATACCATCAGCATATCACTTTACCCGTTCAGAGCCTTGAGAGACAATCTCACAATTAAAATCCCACAGTTAAAGGAAATGTAGCAGGTTATAGCAGGATGGCCTGTACACTGCTCCTGGAAAGATGAATTTGTATCTGCTAGCAATTACTCCAATATAGTAACTGACTTGAGAAAAGTAGCTATGGTGCATGTTCTCTGCATCACAGAATTCCTAGATCTAATTGTTGCTCAATTATTTTCACAATCTGAAAACCTCAAAGGAATTCTAATTATTTCCTGCAAAATATATGCACATTCTAGCCAGTCCTATAGTGTGATCAACGCATTTCATGCCTTGTAAGAGCATAACTACCTGCCCTATCCTCAGCTGATAATGAAGGTCCCTACAAGGTCAAATTCGACATTGAGTATGTGCTGTTGATTAGTATGAGTAGAACAAGGCCATTAGTGAATATACAGTGCTGAACGAGAAGGCTTTGGAGAGGGCTTCTTTGTCACCTGGTTAATGGCAGCTAATGTGAGACTTAGGGGAACTGTTGAAGCCTTTTGTGGAGGCCACCTTGCTGGTTAGTCATGCCTAGGCTGACCATACCTCACCTTTAAAAAGGGACACATAGAAAACAGGAATATTTCAAGAGTGCACCAAAATCAAAGCAACCCTGTAGTATGCATTTTTCATGTGTGTCCCTTTTTAAAGGTGAGGTATGGTCAGCCTAGTCATGCCAGTGCAGGAACCAGTGAACTACTTCTACTAAAATATTTATTACAGAAAAAATGAAGAGCATGGTCAGTGGTTCATAAAACAATGATAACACAGACATGAACAGGCTGGTCATTTACATATTTGCACACTTTCAGTAGGATCCTCAAATAGTCTCCATTCACAGCAATGAAGAATGCATTCTAGCTACATTGCTGGACCCCCACTTTAAACATAATATGTCTATATCTGTGCCCAGGCATGAGGAGCAGTAATCTAAAGAATCAGATTCTGTGAAAGGATATAAAGAAATCCTTATAGATCGAGTAGAAGATTGCATTGTGGATGAGAAAAAGAGACTTATGGGAAAAAAGTACTAGAATGAATGGTGAAAAGGAAGCAAGCAAAAATGTATACCCTCTGAAGCACCATCACCAGCAACAACATCAGAACATTTTGGAGAACACATGTCATCAAGAGAGAAAGCAATTAATGCATCTTAGGGGAGACAGTTTATAATTTGTGGTGGTGCTGGTACTGACAGATTTCTATGGAACTTTCTCCCAGAACATGTTTTGAAAACTGATGCACATGAACATCGTTTGTCTCCAAGGAGTGGCCCCACTGCCTGTGAGATGATTACAGCATACTTTCAGGATAACTATGTTCTAGGCGAAACTGATGACCCACTTGAAAACTGGCATGCAAAAGTGCGTGTGTGGCCAGCACTTTTACATACTGCTGTGTAAACCCTTAGATGCCTACCAACAAGTGTGCAGTTAGAACAGGTTTTCAGTGCACAGGTTAATGACCCTTGAATATGTCTATCCAGCAGCAGTGTTTGTATTCTTACATTTAAAAAAAAACAAAACAAAACAACAAACCAGCATCTAATAACATATGAGTATCATGTTGCAGGAATGGAAAAAATACACAAGAAAAGCATACACCACAGGCAATAACAGCAGCACTGAGAGGATAAAGGATTTGCACAGCTACCACAATCTATGATGTTTGGGACCAGTGCTATTTGAATATTGATGAATGATTGACAGGTAATAATGCAAGGTTATAGCGGAATCAGATATGATACTGCATATAATTTTTCTAGCATTCCTTCATATTCGTCATCATCATCATCATATATTCATCATCAGCATCATATATTCACCACCATCCACATCCACCACATTATTTCAGCATTTCATTTTTTTATGTTATGTTATTGAATGATGATCATAATTTAATGTCCTCACAGTTAATGTTGTTTATGAATATCATTATATCTTATCAAAATTAAACTATGAGTTATAGTTATGCATGTTAATTCACATAGCAATACAGACTAGTCACATACATGTGACATAAATAGCCAGTATGCCTTTCCAAAAATTATTAACATTACTACTCTATTATAGCAACATGGTGGTAGAGGGAGGGCAGGTGTACTAGAGGTATACTGTAGAGCGGTAACTTAATAATTAAGTCTTTGTAGGGTTTATATTTTTTGTTCGTTTCCCTTTATAAACATTGTAACGTCATGAAAAGCATTTACAGAAGTGCTAGCCAACATACTTTTTTTATAGTTGGATTAAACTGATAGCAAGGAAAGCCTTGAAAATGTTAGCAGGCATACAGCAAGGAAAGTCTTGAATTTATTTCTAGAAGGTTTACTGCAAGGAAAGCCTTGAAAAAAATATTAGCAGGCCTTCAGCAAGGAAAGTATTGAATATAATTATCTGCAGAGAAGTTGTCCATACTATAATCCATTTCCTCCTCCACTTTCGCTAAAATCATGGGTGTTGGAATATTTTTTCTTGGGAGCTGGAAGAGATTATGCAATTATCAGCACCTGCAATGTGCATAAGGCGTGAAAACTTTCTGAAGGGGGGAGAGGACTGGGATTACACACACTGGCATATCTTCTCTAATTAAGCATACTGGCAATGTTAAACCATACCCCAGGAAATCAGTTGGTGTCAATCACTTTCCATTTTTCCTTCCACGAAAAAGAACAAGTGACTGACTGGTGGTGGCAGGTGGTTGGTGACAGACAATTCTCATGGGTCATGAACACTCAATAAAATAATTGACCTTCCATGATATGAACCTGGTGTACTCTGCAGGATGATCAATCTGCAGATGCTGCCTTTTACCCTGCATTTTGTTGGTTTCCACCACATTGCCATGTGTGGTCAGGGCACCAGAAAATTTGACATTTTTGGAGACATACTGCCAGATCCTTACATCGTATCTTATCTGCTATGTTAAAATCTGCTAGTGGAGGTGTCAAATTAGTCACCGGCATTGCCAAGGAGGAGGAATCAATGAGAATGGTGCTAGGGGAGCAAGTGGGATATTACTAGAAGCCTGGCCATGGACCCTAGCACTCGATGACAACAACATGCAGGTGACATCGTTGACATTCTTGGATGATGGGTGGTTACTTTACCAGTTTTGGGGGGGATTTTTTGTGCGCACTAGTTTTTGTGATTGGTGATGGACAGGGGTCACAGTGACAGTAGCACCTGATTTTTTTTTCTTGAGGGACAGTTTCCCATTCTCAATGTAACCTTCATGAGCTTTATTAGGGTGGATGTGCCAATGTGTTACCTCCTCCCTTCCCTCTCTTCACAACCTTGTCTTAGAGTGTTCACTTTTCAAGACAATTGCAACCTCCTTGCTCCCCATTAAAAGTTTGCCCATATCCATGATTTATGAGAGGGAGATACAGAATGATCTTTCTCACTGCACACCTTCTCCCAGATGTTCCTGAATTGGCTTTTGGTACTGTTGCTGCTGTTGCATCAGCCCTAGTGCTAGGATTCACTACCACCTATCACACATCACTGCTAAACGTGGTACTTCTACCCACACAACCTGTGAGAGATGATGATCTCACTGCCACCACAGTATAATGGACACATCAGCCTGATCCTGCTTGTGATTGTGACATTTGCTGATGTGATTCATCTGCATAGAAACTGATATATCAGCAAACAACTTAATGGGGTTTATGCACTAAGGCATGATAAAGACGTGATAAAGTGGAGATGACTTCTCCAGCAATATCACTTTTCCAGTTCTGATGTTATTCTACAGAGATCTGCAAAGCTGGTTAAATCTTAGTGCATTGACTCCATAGAATAACATACGGCTGGAGAGGTCATCTCTGCTTTATCAATACTTTAGCACACCTTAGCACATCTCCCCCAATGCCTTAAGTGCTGGTGATATCCATCATCTCCCTTTCTCATCATGCCTGGTTAGTTTAAAATAAGAAAATTTACTTGCAGCAGCACCACTAAAAATGATTTCTCTTTTCTGGTGATGGTGGTGGTGATAAATGTGACACAGATATAGATGGTAACCTGGTGTCACACTTACAGCGAGGTCAGGCTGAGGCAGATGAAACTCTGTTGTGCCACTACTGCTCTCCACTTTGGGAAAAAAATGGTTCCCCTATTCAAAAACAAACCGGGGACCCTGGGGATGTGGTGAAGATGGTGGGGGTGGCAGAACAATATGGTGGTGGTCCATGTTCCCTCTGAGTTGAGCACAGGTGACTGACTCAGAACTGAAATAGTTAAAAATGAGTGTTTATGCAGGTCTGCATTGGAATGCAGCCCTGCCCAGTTTTAATTACTCTTTTAACTCTTTCACTCTTTGGTGCTCTGCTTAGAGGGGAAATTTCTGATGGTGATGCTGGGATCTGAGACCCACTACTTCTTAGGCAAGCACTAGAGTAGTACTCCACCATATCAGCACTCCTCCTACTCCTCATGTTCATTTTTGGACAGAGTGCAGTAGGCAGCTGTATCAACTCATCTAAAAATTCTCCAAATTACCACTGATTTAACTCTTTGATTGTCAGCAGAGCATTCAATGCATTGCAAACCATTGTGTTGGATATCACTTTGGCACTCTAAGGGTTAAATGGGGGGTTTTAAGCCTTTGAATGCTAGAGAGCTCTCCAACACATTGCTTTCCCATACATCGGAGACCTCACTAGCATTCAGGAGGTTAAAATCTCTATTTAAATCAATAGGGGTTTGGGAAAATGTTATTTGTTCCCTATGGGGCAGCTGATTTGGTCCAGATTTCCTCCTCTTTAGCTTATGAATTGCACGTCTTTGAGGCTAAATATAGTTCTAGATCAGAGGTTCTCAACCAGTGCCCTCAGTGGCCACTAACAGGCCAGGAATTTCCCTGCTAGAACACAAGTGTGTTGATCAGAGGCTCAGTCATCATGATTAACTCACCTGTGTCCTGAGGTCACAGGTTGAGAACCACTGCTCTAGATCTTTGTGAATTAATGTGTTGGAGAAGTCTCTGGAATCAAAGGGGTTAAATGTCATGAAGAATACATATGAACAAAAATGGTGACAGACTTCAGTTTGCGAAAGTGACACATAAGATCATTAATATCTGTATAAACAAGTGCTTGTGGGTATGATTGGTGAATGATAAGATCTTACAATTCCAGGAATCCTGAAAGCCAAGCTTGCACTGCAGACATTCTAAAAATGTTGAAAGTATAAGCAAAATTAAGAGTATGTTTTAAATGTGATATATACATAATAATAGGAAAAAGCATGTACAAAACAAACCTATATATTTTTAACTCCACCTTTTGACCTTTATTTTCTTATCTGTATCTGCCCCCCCCCCCCAAAAAAAAAAAGCAGGATTAAGGTTCTTTTCTTTTTTAGTTTTTTGTTTTTGTTTGTATAGGCGACAGGGAAGGTGGCAGAGGGGTTTTAGTTTTTTTTATATATTTGGTTTTAGATAGACAATACAGGAGGACCAGTGAGCCAACGACACTACTGGACCAGATATATGTCAGATATATCTGTGGCTGAGAGTAGAGATGGACGAAAAGTCTTATTTTTTCTTGTGAGAAATTTCAGGGAAAACACAATTTCCCACTTTTTCCCTTAAAATTCCCCACCCATTGAAAATCCATAAAATGCCCTCCCTTTTGCACAACCCAATAAATTTCCCACAAGAACTTTGCTGTTTTCCACCTATTTTCAAGAATTCCCTCAGCCATGCAGACTCAGTGTCTGTAGTTCTATTGATAACAGTGCAGTTGAAAAACGCTGGGAGATCTGGGACTCCTGAGAGGTCAGCATTTGTGGTTCTTTGACTACCAGGGAAGTGGACAAGGCTGGGAGGTCAGTGTATGTGCTTCTTTAGCCACCAGTGTAGTGGGAAAAGGCTGGGTAGTCAGAATGTGTGGCTCTATGCTATGACAGAACAAGGCTAGGATGAGGGGCAATGAGGGACTCTCCAGCTGTTTCCAAACACCCTCATGCCATAACTAACAATGGTCTGAAAACAGCTGGAGGACTGGGGGTCAGTAAGTGTTTCTGTATGTACCAGGGATTCTGGACAAGGCTGGGAGGTCACTATGTGGTTTCATAACTACCAAAGTAGTAGGACATGCCTGGGAGGTAAGTATGTGTTGTTCTGTTGCTACGGTGGGACAAAGCAGGAGGTCAGTATGTGTGGTTCTATAGCTATCAGTGCATTGTGGGGGGTCACGATGGAAAAAAGTGTAAAATCTTCACTGGAAAAGTCCCACTTGCAGGAAGTACCATTTTTTTTTACCTGTTTCATGTTTGTGGAGACCTGTTATCACCAGTCACTGCAGTTTAATATACTTGCAAGGTCTGTTAGTAACCACACTAAAACAAAGGTCTTAGATTTTAGAAGGGTAGGTTTTTCTCTTATGGGTGAACATATAAATAATTATTTAGCAGAGATGAGATTACTTCATAGTGTGCATAGACATTATAAGATTAAAGTCAGACAATGGCAGCTATGTGAAGGAAGTCAAGGAAATAGCTGACTGTCTAAAAAAATATTTCTGCTCAGCCTTTATAGAAGGATTGTGAAGAAGGGGACTCCCATCAATTAGAAGAACTGTAAATATTACACCAGTGGACGCTAATCTGTTTACAGAGGATGAGGAGTTATTAATTTTGTAAAATTTGTAAGTGTAGAAATCTGTTAAGGGAGCTTAAAGTTTTAAAATAACTTAAGTTTGTGTTTGTAGCACCTTTAGCTGAGCTATTTAACTAATCTCTGTTAAATGGATAGTAATGTTTCATAATAAAAGCAGCTCTAATTAATCATCATAGTATTTGGACTTCGGAGAGTGTTATTTCAATTCTGTCAGAGTTGTAGTTCAAGAGTAATTCAATGACAAAGTATCCCCCTCCCACCCCTTTTACTGATGTAACACTGCTCAGCCAGATCAGAAGGGAGGTGCCCAGGTAGACTGCAGAGAGGGACAATCTTCAATTAAGATAAGGGAAAAACCTGAAAAACTTGTCAAGGGGGCCAGGGCTTTCATTGTTCTCATAGGAAGAAGATTGTCCCCTTCTGTTATCTGTCTGGTCTATGGACTGCATTCCACATCTGAGAAGAGATGGTTTACACTAGGTAAAAGGGGCGGGAGGGGGAAACTTTGCTTGTGAATATCTCATAAACCATAAAGGTTTGAGAGATAAGACTTATATCGTTCTTCGTGTTTTTTTAATGCCTACAAAATAAAATAAAGTTAAAATGAAGTATTACTATCCCTTTAACAGGAGTGGTTCAAATGACTGGAAAATTGCCAGTGTAGTGCAACTACACATAAAAGGCGGTAACGAGGACTCTGGTAATTACAGTCCGTGAGTCTGATATCAGTAGTTGGGAAATTAATGGAAATGCTGTCTAATGGCATGCAAGATCCATGACAGCATGGCTTTACAACAAAAAAATATTGCCAAACAAATCTAGCTGAATTGTGTTTATTATGTTGTCAAGTGAAAGACAGGGGTGGAGCAGTAGATGTAACCTGTTTGAATTTTAATAAACTTTTTACACTGTACTACTTTGGAAGCTGATGCCTAAAATGCTTAATTGGAGACTGAACTCATAGGTAATTGATTGGAGAAATAATTGCAAGAATTAGTGGCATTTGTTCATAGGTAGGCATTTAAAGTAAAGCATTTAACCACATAGTAAATCTCATTGATAAACATATGCAGTATGAATATGTAGCAGGTATGGGTGGAGGAAAATATCTATTTTTTCTTTGGAATTTAACTGTAAAATACACAATTTTGTTGTTTTTTTCCATGGAACAAAAAATACATAAAACATCAGCCTATTTTAATTTCTTGTGAGAAACTCACCATTTCTTACTAGAAAAACCTGGAATTTATAATCATGCTGTGAGATGTAGTGCGGACTGAGAGAGAGAGTTACAGTTTAAAGGGATAGTAATACTTCCTTTTAAATTTATTTTATTTTGTGGGCATTAAAAAACATGAAGAATGATATAAGTCTTATCTTTCAAACCTTTATGGTTTAAGAGATATTCACAAGCAAAGTTTCCCCTCCCCGCCCCTTTTACCTAGTATAAGCCATCTCTTCTCTGATGTGAATCTGGTTGTAAGACTGACAGATAACAGAAGGGGACAATCTTCTTTGTATGAAAACAATGAAAGCCCTGCCCCCCTTGACAAGTTTTTCAGCTTTTTCCCCTTATCTTAATTGAAGATTGTCCATCTCTGCAGTCTACCTGGGCACCTCCCTTCTGATCTGGCTGAACAGTGTGACATCAGTAAAAGGGGCGGGAGGGGCATATTTTGTCAATGAATTACTCTTGAACAACAACTCTGACAGAATTGAAATAACACTCTCCAAAGTCCAAATACTATGATGATTAATTAGGGCTGCTTTTATTATGAAACATTACTATCCCTTTAACACTTTGAATGCATGGAGGAGCAATGTATTGTTGACCTATTTAGCATTCAAGATGTTAAAAAAGACCAATTTAAATCACTAAGTAATCAGGGAATTTTCATTTTCCCCTATGCCAAAGTTGATTTCTCCCAGAAATGCTCCAACTTTTTTACATATGGCTCTATGTGCTGAATTCTGCTGCACAGAGGTTTAGACTTAGTACAATTCAAATTAAAAAAAATATTTTTTGAATATAAAAGCGCAGTTCACCCTTTAACCCTTTGAATGCCAGGGGGTATGCATTTTGTACCCCTCTGGCATACAAAGGGTTTTTAATAAATACTAGATATTTCATTTAGAAATATCATCCTGATACTAACAAAAACCCAAAAATGACAAAAAAAGAAAGCAGTTTAACTTTGACTACTAGAGTTATGTGCAACACATTACATTGCACACCCTTCTGGCACACAGAGGAGTAACAACTATTAAGAAGTTTTTCTTTTTTGCAATTAACTAAACTGATTAATCATTGGTTGGACTGAATTCCATGACCAGGTCTTATACTTGGGGGATCAAAACACAAGGGGGGAGAGACTCACTAAGTTGTGATAAAGTGAGAAGTTTATCACTTCTCCGGTTCCTATGTTATTCTATAGAGCCTATGTACTAAGATCTCCAAAGCTGAATAAATCTTAGTGCGTAGGCTCCATAGAATAACATAGGAATTGAAGGAATGTTAGACTAGAGAAGTTATCTCCACTTTATCACCTCTTTATCACTGCTTAGTGAATCTCCCCTGTAATAAGACTACAGTAGTTGCAGTCTAAAAGAAACTCATTACAATTTATTTTTCTTTGTTTGACATACTAAATTGATTTGGAAACCTAGTAGAAAATGATATGGTCAGTGAAACTGGTTCCTGAATGCATTTTACACTTTTGTCCAATCAGTCAATATATTCAGTATGAGAGAAAACACATATACAGATATTATTGCACCTTTGTAGGAGTTTATAAGACTATAAACCTTGAATGCTGAAGAGGTCTCAACACCTTGCTCCTCAATGTAGTTAACAGCCTCATTTCAATTAGAATTATTATTTAGTTTATCCCAGTATTACTACATTTTAGAACAGCTATAGAAGAAAGAAGGATAGAGCTCAAATAGGTTTAATATAATATATAAATATGTATTTAATATGTTAGATATATGCATACCTGGGAACTCTCAGGGTTTGACCCTGAGACTCAGGGTTTTGACCCAGATCTCAGGGTCTCAGGGTGAAGGGCCAAATTCTCAGAGTGAGAGAGGTCTGTGTCACCTACTATATGAATTTCCCCAATTAAATGTTTCCTTAGCCTCTAAACTGGTGCCATTAGTATCAGAAAGACAGTGGGAGATGTCCTGCTTGTCTTGTTTGTGTTCAGGCAGTGAGTTATCCAGACTGTAGCATGTTAAAGGTCCATCGCACATGGACCGGAGCACCTCTGTGTTAGAGCAAGCAGGCACATATCGCATAAAATCTACATTATGGGAAGCTTTAAGGGTTAATATTTCAAAGATCTCAGGGTCAGCTCATCTTGAAGGTTTTTAAGAAAATTGTTTGGAGGGACTATTAGGCACTCTATTTTAAAAGAACACTGGAGTAACCAACAGTCATCCCTGATGAAGTACTGTTTCTAGTATGAAATGCGTTGGATGTTAGCACTTCAGAATCTTCAGATCACTAACTTTGTAGTCCACAGTGAAAACAGAAAGACTCAGCAGTGAAATTGTATTTGAATAGGAGTAACAACAGGGAACCAAATTTGCCACGGCCTACCTGCATTTACCAGCATACAGATGGGAGACTGCACTTGATTCAAAGCACACAGCGTCTACTTAAATTGTAGAAAAGGAGATCAAGAACAATCCATTACTTGGACAAACAGGTTTCCCAGAAAGATTGTTCTGCCCGTTAATACCCTTGACAGTCGGGACATCAACATACCTGGAAGCCGACAATTACAATTATCCAAATATTGACGGACTGTGTAGTAATTACGTGTAAAGATTGCATACAAGGTATCGCAAAATCACCAGTATTAGAGACATTATCTAACAGTTATTGTCTGAGCTGTTTTCTTTAATAGTGGACTCTTATTGCATGTTTTTATGCTTACTTTATTTAGTGCGCTTTTCTTACTTATGTAAATTTTTTTCTTAACATTTATCATTGTGATCACATTTGTTTTATACATTATGGCACCATAAGTGTTACATTGTATGCTATTGTATATATTTGTCAGCATCCACAAACAACCATTTTTTATATAAAGATATTATATTAAACCTATTTGAGTGCTCTCCATCTTTCTTCTATAGCTGTTATAATTCTATAGTGGGCTGTGGGATTGTAGCAGCTATATATAGGTTATATTGTATTGGGATATCTGATACAAGCGCCACACCTGACTCTGGTTGTTTCTTTTATTACTACATTTTACTTTATACATAAGGACACTATGTACCAAGGCACACACTGAGCAAATTTAGGACAAAAACATTTTATTTTGTGTGTAAAAGTGATCTCAAATCAAAGTGATGTTTTATTATAAGGTACAGTTACTTTTCTCTGACTACATATGGCTCTGTGAATAGAGAAAACATAGGCAGTTCCAGGACAAACCGACTGATCCATGGAAAACACATAAATATATTGCCTTACTCCTTAAATGCTAGAGAGGTCTCCAGAGGGACATCTCTCACATTCAAGGAGAAGGAATTAACAGTCCCATGTTACCCTTTGAGTGCCAAAGAGGTATCCAATGCATTGGAATGCAGTGGTTTCTCTGGCACTCAAATGGTTAATCAGTGGGGACTACAATTGGTTTTCCCCAGAATTGTTCCTCTTTTTCTTTGTGCATAAGGCCCATACATGCTGCATTTTTGCACCTAGGAATTTAGTATATAACCCCCCCCCCATGTACTATTAATACATGACTAATGGGCCTCTGAATATCCACTACTACTCATCCACCTGGGTGTTTTGCACTGAGGTGTGATAAAGGCCTGATAAACTCCTATGTTATTCTAAGGAAACTATGCACTAACATATTTTCAGTTGGAGAGGTGTTAGTGCATTGCCTTCATAGGATAACGTAGGGATTTGGGAGCTTATCTCCTCTTTGTCACACCTTAGTGCATAACTCCCCTGGAGTACCACCAACTTTGCATTGTTAAACAGAAGCCTATCATTTTCATTCACTACTTTTGGAATTCCTCATAATTCTGTCAATACAAAATTACAAGTAATTTTGAACTAAAGGTACAATGACCCACATGCACAAAACATGTGGATTAATTCTGGGTCATACCAATTTCACCATAGGGGAGAAATAATAATTCCCATAGATTTAAACAGAGCTTTTTAACCTATTGAATATTAGAAGGTCTCCAACATATTACTTCACATTCATGGGGTTAAAAGCCCATTCAAAGTGCACCTGTTGTCTACACAGCTTTGGTCCCATTAAAACTGCCTACATTTTTAATAGTTGTAGAAATTTTTGGTTTAGTAGTTGGGAAATGTAATTTCAGTATAGCTTTGTTTCTTTACCTGTAATATTAATTACTGTGATTGTCTGTATAAGTAGGTTCTCAGCCTATGCATTCAAGGTCCACTAATGGGATAAGACTTGAGGATTTCTCTGCTTGAGCAATGGTTGATCAGGGGCTCAGTCACTGTGATGTACTCATCTATGCTCACACAGGAAAATTCTTAGTTCCTAGCCTGTTAGTATGCTCTGATGGGATGGGTTGAGAACCACCGTCTAATATACTGTGTATCGCACTAAAGGTCAAACAAATGATTATGAGCGGCTTTGCATTTCACAACTTGGCTATTAAGCATTAGCTATCATAGAAGGTTGATTACGACCCCAGGAACCATACATGTGTACTTGCAATGTAGAAATTCAGTGTAGTTTTTGTATGTTTTTAAAAAATCTACTAAAACTTCATTACAAGACTTTGTGTGTTGCATTATATAAAAAGTACACTATTGTCCTGTCTATAAAACTCTTGATATTTTCTTGAGAAATGTTTTCTGATAGTCCAAATTAATTGATTGATTTTATTCAAAATTATTATTTTTGAGCTCTTGCTGTGTTTTATAGACAATTTTGTCTTACTGTCTGCAAAATACTGTATTGAAATTGGGCACTAAAATTGTTAATCCACATTATGTCTTGTTTATTTCCAGATAAAGTAGGGTGTGGCATTTTAGTTCCTAACTGTATCCTGAAACATTGTTAATCTTTATGAATCATAGATAAATTACAAATTAAACAAATCACTAGTCATCCAGCTTTAAAGGGATAGTAATGTTTCGTAAAAACAGCAGCTCCAATTAATCATCATAGTATTTGTGCCATGGAGAGTTCTATTTCAATACTGTCAGAGTTGTGGTACGAGTAATTGAATGATAAAGTATCTCCCTCCCGCCCCTTTTACCTAGTGTAAGCCCCCTCTCCTCAGATGTGGAATCTGGTCTCTTGACCGGACAGCTCACAGCAAGAGACAATCTTCTTACTGTGAACATAGGGAAAACCCTGCCCCCTTGACAAGTTTTCAGGTTTTTTCCTTATGCTCATTGAAGATTGTCCCTCTCTGCGATCCATCCAGACAGTCTTGCTGCTCTGAGGTGAGCAGTGTTACTTCAGTTAAAGGGGCAGATGGGGATACTTTATTATTCAATTACTCTTGAACTACAACTCTGACAGTTTTGAAATAACACTCTCCATTGCCCAAATACTATGGAGATTAATTGGAGCTGTTTTTATTGTCAAACATTACTATCCCTTTAAGTCCAAGTCATGTAGTGTTTTAACTTTTGAGGGCAAGACAGGTGGAAAAAGGACAATGTATTGGCCATACACCTGGTTTTCTGAGGGTTGAAACAAAGAAAGAAATGTTCTTTAGAAACCATTGCATGCCCATTACCTACAAAGAGACCTGTTATAATAACAATGTCAAAGGGCAATGTGACACATAAATCAAAACTGGTTGTATGTTGTGAAACTTTTGCAAAGCATTTCACACTCTTCATGTCCTTAAAGGGGGATTCCCCTGTTCTGTGCTCAAAAATTACAGTATACAAAGCTTTTATTTGACAATATGTGAATAAGATTTTGTATGTGTCTATTGGTTAGTAGAAAAATGAACAGAATATCTAGCTTCAATGGAGCAAATCCAGAAATCTACCTATAGTGTAAAGCCTGACTTTATTGCCACGTCATTGTTAGTCCTTATCCCAGTGATGAGCATGGGGATTACATGAGGAAACTGAGCTGTTAAAGGAAATTCACAAAATCATCCTCAGGATATACACATAACCTGTTAGATAAATACTGCAAAACAGAAAATGAACTAAAATGTTCTCGATATTCCCCTACTTTGTGTGTAAATGGCCATTTTGCCTGGTCATAAATACAGACCAATATTTTTCCAATTGAAAAGATTCATATTTAATGTTTGCTTATGTAAAGGGATCCCAAGAAGCTGGGGTGTCCTGGGCCATCGTGCCGGGATCCTCTCTCCTGGAATCAGCTTTAAAGGGATAGTAATACTTCGTTTTAACTTTATTTTATTTTGTAGGCGTTAAAAAAACATGAAGAATGATATAAGTCTTATCTCTGAAACCTTTATGGTTTAAGAGATATTCACAAACAAAGTATCCCCCCCCTCTTCAACCAGATCAGAAGGGAGATGACCAGGTAGACTGCAGAGAGGGACAATCTTCAATTAAGATAATGGAAAAAGCTGAAAAACTTGTCAAGGGGGGAAGGGCTTTCATTGTTTTCATACAAAGCAAACTGTCCCCTTCTGTTATCTGTACTGTCATACAACCAGACTGACATTTGAGAAGAGATTGCTTACACTAGGAAAAAGGGGCGGGGAGGGGAACTTTGCTTGTGAATATCTCATAAACCATAAAGGTTTGAGAGATAAGACTTATATCATTCTTCATGTTTTTTTAATGCCTACAAAATAAAATAAAGTTAAAATGAAGTATTACTATCCCTTTAAGATGTATGGCTGGTCCAGTGAGGCTGGATAAAAGATAATTCTCTGGAATGCAGGTCTCTTGAATGGGGGTCAAAGGGGACAGGATGACAGGATGCCTTCTTAGTCTACAACGACTAACTCCATTTATTGAACAAGACATGGGTGCTTTATACAGAAATTGTGGACAATATAGCAATAGTCAAACACAATACAGAATGGAAAGGTACACAAAATATACAATGGGCCAGAGGTGGAGGGGCACATAAAACAATGGGCACAATGTTTAATGTAAACAGAGAGACAAATGGGACAGTAGACACTGTGGAGCCTTTACATAATTTAATCTTGCCGCTCCAACTCCTAGACAATAAGAATTGGAGCAAAAAGATACAGTAAACAATCAGTGCCCCCTCACGTAACTCACCCCAGCCAATGAGGTCAGGAGCGATGTCCTATGGGACCAGGCAGCCAATGTCTGAAGCGCCTACCTGTCCCATACAGAGAAGCCAGCGTCCTTTGCAGAATTCACGTCACCAGGGGATGCTAGCCAATCCACAGAGTGGGTACTTTTCAAATGTAGGGCTCCAGTCCCCTGGTGTCCCGGCCAAACGATTCCACAATAGTCTATGAATCCCAGTCTTTTCCTCTAATGTTTCTTAGGCCTGAGAAGTCCTCCAAGTAACGGCCTACGGCCCGTTACAGCTTAAAATATATCTATTATTTATTTTAAATGTTCAGAAGAGAGGAGTTGAAACCTATGTTTCATCTGATATGTCTTTTATAGGATGCAGGGCAGTGAACTAGTAGTAGTTAGAGGAAGACTCTCTGATTGCCATCCTTCTCACCACACCTGTTTTTCTTACAGGAGACCCGTCCTGCGCTTCTCTCTGCTACTCTCACTCACTATAGTCATCCTCCTTCCT
The DNA here is from genome assembly GCA_037306005.1 of Rhinophrynus dorsalis. Lineage (NCBI taxonomy): Eukaryota > Metazoa > Chordata > Amphibia > Anura > Rhinophrynidae > Rhinophrynus > Rhinophrynus dorsalis. The sequence goes on along the minus strand of CM074718.1, from coordinate 88,811,146 downwards.
CTCCTCTCCCATCCCCATATCGCTCTCTTGTTGACCCATCCTCAAGTCATAAAAGCACACACACTCTAAGTCTCAGTTCATATTGGAGTTTTAATATGTTATGCTTAGAATTACAAAAAATTGTGCTTGCCATCATTGAGTTTAAAGGGGTAATTCACATGATGTTCAAATCTTTTCTTCTGAAAATCACACAGGTCAGTGTATCTTAAAGCAACTTGGATAACTTCTGTGTTGAACACATCCAAGTTTCTGCAGGCTTTAATTGCATGGTGGCCTACTGGACCACAATGTGATTGTTCACAATCATTGTTGTAGGCAGTGGCCCGCAATCTCCCTCCGGCGCTCTAGTAATGCAGATCGCTGGAAGATGACATCATCTCCCAGCGCTCTGCATTACAGAAGAGGACCGCGCGGGAGCTCAGTGTGTCAACCCATCTCTCCTGCTACTCCACTGGACCACCAGGGATTGGGAGGTAGGAGATGGGGGCATTGTGGAGGGCCCGGGGACCAATGTGGTCGGGGGTGGGGGGGCCATTGTACTTCTTGCACCAGGGCCCAGAGGGTTCTAGTTACGCCTCTGGTTGTAGGTTGCAGTTAAAATTAATCACGAGTGGACAAAGAGTAGGGTGAACAGGGTGATGGAGGGACAAAGAAGGGTAGTAAAAGGAGCATGTAAGGGGCATGACAAAGAGGGAGTCATGGGTTGGGAACAATAAGAAGCCAAGGGGACAGGGAGAGAGAGGGGACAATAGCACAGAGAAAGAGGGGATTATGGGTGGGATCAAAGGTGGAGTAAGTAGAGGAAACAAGAGTGTACTAAGTAGAGGGAGTGAGAGCAGGACAGAGAGAAAAGGGAAGTGTGCGGCAGTGGACTTAAAAGCACAGTGGGCCATGGCAGGTTGCAAAATACAGCAGAAAAAATCAGGCCACAAAGTACAGTTTGCCAGGTGGACGAGAAAGTAAAGTGGCCTGAGGACCAGGGGACAAAGGAGGGAAATGCTATTATTGGGGCCAGAGTATTTGAGAGGGATGGTAGAAGAAGTGCTTGGAGAAATCCAGGGAAGTGCAAGGGAGAAGATAGGGGAAAGAACTATAGTACACCTGCCTAAAAAAGTTCTCCAACCTTGCTTTGATTGACATCTGAAAGTTATGTATATGATTGCATTTCCTACCTTCTAATTGGTTAAAAGGAAAAAAGACATGAAAACAATACAGTTGTTACCCAAAATGTGCTTCATGCAAAACAGAATTTGGTTTGTTTGTCCTTAGTTACAGTGTCCACTGAAATCTCCAACAACTGAACAACCCAGGAGGACATGAGCCAACTATCACAGTGCCCGTGATCTTGGTTGCTGTGTGGCGACATTACTACTTCCTTGTTTCCGATGTTGGATTCTTATTGGTCCCTGGACCTGATCCCACCCAGGGCTAGCCCTTTTATACCCTGTCATGTCTCTATTTGGGCACCCTTTCATGGTGTATCTGAACCTAGCACTAGTTACTGCTGTTTCTCTGTTTGTGTATGACCTTGCCTGCCTGATGACTCTCCTGTGTATCCTGTACTACTGCTGCATCTATTGCTGACTAGACTGGCTGAGAACCCGCATCCTTTGCTGACTGGACTGACTGAGAACCCGCATCCGTTGCTGACTGGACTGGCTGAGAACCCGCTTACATTGCTGACTGGATTGGCTGAGAACCCGCATCCGTTGCTGACCAGACTGGCTGAAAACCCACTTACGTTGCTGACTGGACTGGCTGAGAACCCGCTTACATTGCTGACTATTGACTGAGCACCCGCTTCTGTTGCCGTAGCGTTTTGGCTTCTACTGCCTCTGTGGCGGTTTGCACATACGGAGTACCGGTTTCCGTGCTGTCAACAGTCGGGCTGAGTTACTCGTTCACATTGCTCACGTGTCCGGTTTAACCACTGTCACTGGCTGTGCTCACTTCTGGTTGAGGATTATAGGCATATCCACCGGGTGCATTACCACCCTTGTTGAACCTCGCTATCACCCTAGAGTTCTAGGGCTGGTTCACTATCTCGCCCTGCCTTACCGTACCGCTGTGGCCTAAGGGCTCTAAAGCCAGCTATATGTGGTGGCCCATCTCCTGTACATAACCGTACTCCTGGACACCTGTTGCCTTCCGTGATCGGTTGCCTCCATCTTACCCTAGCGTTCTACGGTCACTGCTGCCATATCAGTGGGCCAGTTGCCTCCTATCTACCCTAGCGTAGTAGGGTTCCTGCTTCCAGTATCAGTGGGTTAGTTGCCTCCTTACCACCCTAGCATTCTAGGGTCCTTGCTGCCAGTATCCAGGGGTCTTGTGTCTCCTTACAACCCTCGCATTTTAGGGTCCTTGCCACCAGTATCCGTGGGTCTTGTGCCTCCATACTACCCTAGCGTTCTAGGGTCCTGGCTGCCGGTATCCATGGGTCTTGTGCCTCCATTCTACCCAAGCGTAAGGCTCCTGTTGACCCTACCAGCAGGTCACTGTATCCACTTTACCCTAGCGTTCTAGGGTTCTTGCTGTCTGTCTCTCTGTCTGGTGCGTTGTGCCGATATACTGTTCCTACCTGACCTGTGAAGTTGTGGGAAGTACCTGTACTGTCTCCATCTGGGCCTGTGTGGGTTGGGAAAGTATTCTTTATTGATTGTTGCTTTATTTTCAATAACGTTCATTTTAACCTTACAAGTATTTGTCTGAGTGTTCTTCAAAACCGTGCCACCAATAAATCATATATGATTGATGTCGACATGAGCTGTTATTAGGAAAACTTCCCAACCCTCACAACACAGGGATAAACTTAGCATTCCACGTCATGGCGTAACAATAGGGGTCACACCTGAGACCGGGCCCATCAATCCAGGGGCCCGGCCGCCACCTGTGACCCCCCCCCCCCCGCCTAGCGCCTGCAACATTCTGATCGCTGAGGTCTGTGCCTTCTTTGGCACAGACCTCTAGTAGCTGATCTCCCTCTGGCACTCTAGTAATGCTGAGCACTGGCAGATGACATCATCTCAAAATGCATTACTAAAGAGAGGACTGCATGGGACCTCCACCTGTATAGAGGTCTGTACTGAAGGAGGCACAGACCTTTCCTGCCACACCACTGGACCACCAGGGGGGTAGGAGATGGGCAAATTGGAGTTGGGGGGCAATGTGAAGGCAACGTGGAGACTGGGGACAATGTGGAGATGGGAGATCAATGTTGTGGCAATGTGGAGATGGGGGGCAATGTGGAGATTGGGGGCAATGTGGAGATGGGGGCAATGTAGAGATGGGGGCAATGTGGGAAAATGTGGAAATGGGGGACAATGTGGGGGCAATGTGGAGATTGGGGACAATGTGGATGTGGCCAGTGGAGATGGCCAATGGGGGCCAATGTGGTTGAGGGGTGCAATGTCGTCGGGGGGGCGGCCCATGGCAATTCTTGCACCAGGGCCCGGTGGCTTCTAGTTACACCGCTGCACTTTCCAGTTTTACACTGTATATAGCAAATAAGCAGCAATCTGAAAAATAACAACCAAATATTACTAATCTCCACACATGTTTTTTTTTCTTAAGGCAACTACCGTAAAATCTCAGGTATAATACGCACCTGTGTATAATACGCAGGTGTTTATTATGCCCAAGATTTAGGGGAAAACAAGAGTGCCTATGTATAATACGCACCCTTGTTATCCCCTTACTAAAAAAAAAAAAAAAAAAAAGTTAGCGCTTCCTGCTATATCCATGCTATAAAATATCCCTCTCTCCCATCTTCCCTGCGGGCGGCACGATTGCATCTGCCGCCCGCTTCCTTCAATCGGTTTTCAGGACCTTCCTCCTATGTGAGGATCTCAAGGTCCTGAAAGCCGATTTGAAGGAAGCGGGTGGCAGATGCAAGCGTGCAGCCCGCAGGGAGATGGGAGAGAGGGATCTATTTTCAGATACCGGTACACCATAAAAGCTTCAAAAAGTAAGTCTTACTTAATCACCAGATTGCAGGGAGAGAGAGGGAGCAGGAAGCGCTAACTTTTCTTTTTTTTTTTTAAAGTCTGTAAAAAACTCTCGGGTATAATACGCACCCCCCACTTCACATAAGGTGAAGAGGGGTAAAATTGTGCGTATTATACCCGAGATTTTACGGTATTTATCTATAAATGCATCAACATATCCTGCGATGCTGAACATTTTTGCATATGATTTTCTAAAATATAGGGCTTTTTTATTAACCCTTTGAGTGCCAGAGGGGTATGCAGCGTATTGCACTTTAAGATAAGTTTAGTTACTTTCTGATAGAATTAAACAGCCTATATCTTGTATTAGCCATGTGTTTGCAATACAAATGTTTTTTCAGACAATAACCTTTATTTGACGGTGGCACTTTATGCTAATTAGATTATGTGCTGGATCAATATTACTACATACTATAGTAGGAATTATCTGGACAGAGTCATCTCTCCAATAGCACAGTGAACAATAGGTCTAGCCTTGAACCAGAATTAATTACCCTATTTGCAGGGTTTTAGCATTAACCCTTTGAGAGCCAGAGGGGTATGCAATGCATTGCAAAACAATGCTTTGTGTACCCCTTTGGCACTCAAAAGGTAAAGTGCCACACTATGCCGCCAAAACGCAGCCTGCACTCAAAGGGTGAATTCTCTGTAAACCTAAGTTGAGGGATTTGTACCATCTGCTTTAAGCATGTTACTTTACAGATAGTTTAGCCAAAATATCTGTTTATTTTTCATATATATTTGCCATTAGGTGTGTGAGATTTATTATGTGACACTTTTATATGACACTTAATCCTTGAGAAGCAGTCATTATATGTTTATAGGCTGATTAACACAGGCAGTAAACAGGGGTTAAGGACAAAAATACTATAACCATAAAAGTGTCGTAATTGACTCTGGAAAATTCACAGGCAGGGCACTCCCTTAACTCTTTGAGTGTCAGAGGGGTGAGCAACATTGATCAGTCCTCTGGTATTCAAACAGTTATGCCCATAAAGACTTGCATGCTTGGCATCAATGTAAAAACTATAAGCATGAGCCAATAAATGGGACTGAAATGGCAATTCGAAATAGGCTGGTCTCAGAATATGTTTGTTTAAATATTGGTATGCAAACACAGCCACATATATATCCCCAGCTTAGCACTGTCTGGCTCCCACACACACACTTTTCTACTTTGTGATCCTTTTTGTTTTAAAGGTGATATTTGAAAAGAAAACACAGGGTATTGCATTGTGTGTAACACTTTTCCTCCAACGCAGTTACCTGTGTCAACTGACTTCTTTTCAAGGAGATCTAGGGGTATCCTCGATGTTGCAAGTGTAGACCAGAAGCAATGTGCTACCATCTCCATGACACATAGCTTTGACTCTGAAGGGTAGCCTGAAAATAGCTTAATATCCCCATTGAGGCCAATATCTAAAGCATTCGGACGCTGCAGAAATTAACTAGCTTGAAGAGATAACATCAGGGCTTTTCCATCTAGATATCTCTAGAGGGAGAAGCCGTTTTTCTGACCATAACAGAGCTGAAAAGGAGGAGTAGTGATAAAATATACTACTATCTCTGCTAAGGAAAAGACTGGAGTAAGGGAGAGTATGGAATGATCTGCCTCCATTCCCAGGGCAATAATGTTTAAATGTTTTATGAATACATCCAGAAGTAATCTTGGCTTCCCTATGACTTGGTCAGTCACGTGTCTAATTTTGCTTAGTAGGAATAGTGGTAAATTGTACTGTTTTTCTTGTATATCTAATCTGATACAGTTGGAGCAGGTTGACTCCCTCTAAAAACTTTGAAAAAGAGAAGAACCCTGTAGTAGATCAATATAAAAGTGTAAAACCAGGTGAAAATGTGGAAAAAAATATATACAGTATATACGGATACTACCTTAAACATACTGAAAACTGTTTACATAAATATATGCAATTCGATACTGTTCTCTTAACAATTCACTTTCCTGATCCTAAAGTTCACATCTCAAGGGATCCCTTCCCTCTGGGGCAGAACTGAGACCCCACCCAAAGACACAATTCCCTTTGGGGTGCCCTGGTTCTTTTTGGGGCCCTTTTAGATCTATAATTTCCTGTAAGCAGCTCTTACTGAACTTCTACTCTTTACAGCTACTCATTCTGTCTTGTCCTCTTCTGAGTCCCAGTGGATACCCAGCACCTGAACTTTTTGGTGGTTTTTCAGTACCACCCTGGAACCGGACCCTCATGGACAAGTTAAAGGGATAGTAATACTTAAAATGTAAAAAAAAATATGTTGTAGGGTTTATCCCCCTGAGTCAAACAAGGGTACTCCCACTGCTGAAAGGTGTTTCATTCAAAAGTTATTAATTTTCAAAGTTGAATTTTTTAGGTGCAATATCACAGTGGCCTGAAATTGTACATTGGCGCTGTTGCTACACGATCCTATGGACAACTCTGGTCCCGGGACCATAAATCTCCATAGGATGGTGTAGCAACAGCGCCACTTTACAATTTCAGGCTGTGATATTGCACCTAAAAAATTCAACTTTGAAAATTAATAACTTTTGAATGAAACACCTTTCAGCAGTGGGAGTACTCTTGTTTTACTCAGGGGGATAAACCCTACAACATCTATTTTTTACATTTTAAGTATTACTATCCCTTTAATGCTCTCTAACAATGTCAGGAACCTTCCCATCCAACACTGATGAGCAAGAGAATCACCCAGCAAATGAGGCTCATCCCCATTGGATTGAGTATTCTGTTTCCTTTGAGTCATTTTTTTTTTTTGGATGGCAAAAGTTCATTTTGCTGTTAATCTGCTTTGATTTTAGCCACAGCCATACTATTTGCTTTGGGCTAGCTTTAAAGTTGGTTTCATGTTCATAGTATGTCACTCTTATAGAAGTCCAGATTTCTACCACCATAGTTTTGTGAGAATTTTCTAATTTTGATTTGTTTTAAAACTCAGTCAAACCCAAACATTAATTTTTATGTTTATGACTTTAATAAAAGTTATTTTAATTCTTTGTTAAGTCAGGAGTAGCTCATTTTAGACACTGGTAGACCCTGGGCAAAGCTTATGCTAGTGTGCCCCCCCCCCCTTACAATCCCCCCCAAAAAATGCACAAAATACCAAACTGTGATTCAAAGCAATCTTAATATTGAGTAAAATATGTATTTGTCATACTCACTTTCATTTGAGGAGCTATGCTGTAATTTAAAATTTCAGAAAATTCAAGTAAAGTGCCCTTACCCATACCATGGTGCAGTCTGTGCTTACCTGCCTGTGGATTCAATTATGACTGTTCCACTGGCACTGTCTGTAATGGCTGGTACAGACAACCAAATAATAATGATCTGAGTAGGTGAGAGCTAGAGAGCAATGCTGGCAGATGTAGGTATCCAGCTGAGACTATACAGCAGATAACATAAGAAAAGGCAGTACAATGACACCATACCCACTGAGTAACTAAGGAGACCACAGAAGGCGAGAAGATAGGGAACATGGTATAGAGAGCATTGCTGGCTGGAATGAACAGCACACCTAAACAGCTGTGCTACGGCCGAGGCCACAATAAAGGTGCTAAGTACAAGACTAGTTTAGTGCCGACTGAAGGAACTGGCCTGCACCCAGGATAACTATGTAGGCATAGGTAATGCCTACTGGAGATGTTATATACAAGGTTACAACAACAGGGTACCTTACTTGAATGAAGGAACAGAGTTGAATCACTGCTGTACAGGATCTGTAGATGGACTGAAGGTCGAACACCAAGTAAGCAGACCGAGCTGGAAGAATAAATAGACTGAGAGTCAATGAAGTCAAACATAGACTGAGCTGGAATGGTGAACCAACTGATGGTTTGAAGAGTCAAGCTCTGGCTGAGCAGTAACAATGAATACGGATGGTCTGACTAGCAGGACCGGCAACTAAGAGCAGGAGAGGTACAGAATTGGTAGGCTGAAGGATAGTCAAATAGGAGACCCTGGGTTGACAACGGGTAATCACAGCAGAAGTACAGAATTGGCAGACTGAAACATAGTCAAATAGGAGAGCTTGGGTCGCAATGAGGAATCACAATAGAGGGTAGGGCCTAGGAACACAGGAATCAAGGACTGAGACCGAACTTGAACACTCACTGGAAAGCTAAAATCTGTGAAGCTAATGCTTAATAAAGGCACTGAAACAAGCATAAACATGGACAAAGAAGGAGGAATTCAGCAAGCCCTAAGGAATAGCATAAATCCAGACACGGAGTGGGCAATGAATCATCGGAAAGCAGGGGAAGAGTGTGACACTGTCTGAAAGTGCCTGCGATGGAATATAAGACTTTGCCAGATTGTGTGATAGATGGATGACAGGAAGTGCTGAGTAAGACTCTCTGTGGTGCTCCTCTTGAAATCTCCCATTATGATTAAAGTTCCTGACTGAGACACCTTTCCATCTGCAGTAACAGTTGAGCTTCTTCAAACTCCCCAATATTAGGTGGATTGTAACAAATGCCCATCAATATATTTTTATTATGTATCCCCACAGTGTGTATTTAAACCACAGGGCCTCTACATTTTCAATGGAACCTTCATTAATATTTCCCTTACACTAGGTTGTAAGGCATGCTTTGCATATAGACATCCCCCAACCTCTTTGTTTAACACTATCCCTCTCAAAAAGTGAATTACCCTCTAGATTGACTGTCTACTCATGTGTATTATCTAGCAATCATTTCCATTTCCCCCATCCTAGAAGCCAGACTACAGGCATTTATATGCATACATCCCCATGACCATTCTCTAATCCCATTTCCTCATCTACACTGCTTACCCCATCCTGTGCTGTATCACCATCTCCTCCCTTTCCTAGTTTAATGTATTCTCCAACCCTTTAATCATCCTAAACCCTAGCACAGTATCACCCCTTCTTCTAAGGTAAAGTCCATCTCTACTATAAAGATTGCCTCAAGGGAAAATACAGTACAATGCTCTAGAAACCTAAACTCCTCCTACTTATACCAAGTCTTTAGTCATACATTTAACTCCCTAATCTTCTTCTGCTTTTCTCATGCAGTGCTTGGCTGCGATAGTATTTCAGAAAATACAACTTTAGAGGTCCTTTGCTTAATCTTATGACTAAAATCGCTGAAAACCTTGGTAATGGACCTCCATTTCCCACTGACTTTGTCATTGCACTGTCACAGCCTAGCCCCTCCCATCATCTATCAACCCAATCTACTACGGTGAACCTGAGCACCTTGGAGACAACAAGCTGTTCAATTTTAGCGATCCTGATGACAGATAATCCTACCTATCATTCTAATATGGAATCTCCTATAACCACCATCTATCTAGGTCTGCCTGAGTTCCATATCCCATCAACACTTTTAGAGAAAACAGTCCTTGCCAGCAAGGGCATTCTTGTGCTAACACCCCCCAACATCATCACTCAATATAGAAAATGTGGGGGTTATGCACTATGGCATGATAAAGCAGTGAATATGTAGAGATGACTTCTCCAGGGATATCACTTCTCCAAATGCTATGTTATTCTATAGTAGTACCTATTCATTAGGATCTCTTCCACTTGAGAAACGTTAGTGCATAAACTCCATACAGTAACAAAGGAGCTGGAGAAATTAAATCAATGGAGAAGTCATCTCCACTAAGTCATCTCGACTTTATCACTCCCTGTTTGGGTGAGTGAATACAGCAGTGTCCTCCCTATTCCTCTGCCATCTTTTCTACATCTAACTGTAACCAAACTAGCAACCTGCTTATCCTTTTTGCAATCCCTACCCCTAGTAATTCATATGCCAGATTCCTTCTTCACAGTGACCAGAAAACCCCCTCAAGATTGGCCATCTCCCTCATCATTGCAACTTGCTTTGCCTCTACAGATCTCTAACTTGAGCTTCCAAATAATCTAATTGTTCACATCTTTCATAGGGGTATGCACCCTGGAACAGTTGTCCAGGTGTGTAAATATATGGCAGCTTGTACACAGAGTTAAACGGAAAATCATGCTAACACTTATTTTATTCCAGTTACCACAAGTTAAAAGGCAAGCAGAAAAAGTGTATGCGCAAGCATTGTTAAACAATAAATATGTGTTTCCCTGTTTAATCCCTTGTGTTTGAATCCCCTGCTGTTTCAATTTCCCACACTTACCCCACTGCTGCACTTACACACTCATGCAAGAGTCACACGTTCAAGTGTTCACTCTCCCTCCAATTTATATAGCAGAAAATCACCAATTACAATCCAGCAATCAAAAAGAAACACACCCACCACAGACTGCAATCACTTACACACCTGCAACAGGAGGGAAAAAAATTATCACCTGCCTTACCACACTAACAGAACACAAGTAATGCAGAAAAACAGTTATTCCAGTAAGGTTACCACAGATATCCCACAAGTTAGCTTGTTTCAGCTCACAGCTGTTATGGAACAAGACTAATAAAATGTGATTGGTACCTTCTCGAGAGTTAACATACCATTGAACAAGCAAATATATTGATGATCTGACAGACTAAGTGCCCAATGTAAGCTGCCTGGTAGACTCTGTGAAGTAGATTCCCCACAAAGAGATGACAGACTGCTATTTGATATAAGTAATATGATAAAAGCACAACAACAGACAATACAGGTATACTGCAAGGCAGGCCCCAGTGAGCCATATGCTTGGGAACGAAGATTAGCGTATGTAGCTAGTTGGCAGTAGCTGCACTCTGGGTTGTTTTGCTGCAGCCTAGGCGAGTTAGAGATTCTGGCCTCAAGGCCAAATAAGTGCCAACCGGGGAAGCCGACCCACACCTCGGATGACAACCCAGATAACAGCAGCTACCCACTGAGGTCGAAGAGGATACTGAACAAATAATCCACCTGCAGTATAGTTGTAATGGTTATACAGGAACACAGAGGCCTGGAGCTCAGCTGAGAAGGCAGAGAACAGGATAGTCAAAGTCCAACTCTTGGTGGAAATGGTTTAAAAATGTCTGATGGTCGATGTGATAGAAACCCACCAGGGTCAAGACAAACAGGAAGTCAGACAAGCAACATCAGGAACGGGCAGGCAACATAGTACAAGGTAGCAGATGGAGGAATGGACGAATCAACTGAGTCAAAGTCAGTAACAGTATATCAGATGAGCACAGTACCAAATCACAAACCAGGATGGAAGTCGCAGGAAGAGCCTGTAAATACAGAAGATAACACTCAGGAACAAGACAAGAAACTCAGGATCATTCCCTAGAATGCTTTTATCGCACCCAGCCCAAAGGCTCAACAACAAGACAAAGTGGAGAACCAGGATCAGAATAACAAGGGAAAACAAACAGAAAACCATACATGGAATCACAAAAAAGCAAAGAAAAAGGAGCAGAACATGACAGAATTCCACCAAAGGACCACCTCCAGGAGTCCAAAGATGATTTAGAAAGGACCAATGGAAATGGAAAATCAAATAAGGGACATGGACATCTGAAATTACACCCAAAAATGTTCCTCTGGGCCATAGCCCTCCCAATTAACCACGTACTGTAAGGAACCACTGAAAGACAAGAGTCCAGAAAGAACATCAACGATGAAATCTTCAGAATCATCAACGGAGACTGGTGGAGGAGAAGTTGAGGAGGAATGTGAGGAATGCACTGACAAATATGGCTTGAGAAGGGACACATGAAAGACTGGGTGAACTTTCAACATCTGGTGAAAATCAAATGTAAGACTGGGTAAAGATGAAAATCGACCGTGAATGGTCCTAGAAACCAAGGACCCAATTTGTCAGAGGGATGGTTAAGCTTAATAATTTTTGGCAGAAAGCCATTCCAGATCCCCAGCAGCAAATCTAGGTGCAAAGGAACATTTGTGATTGAATGCCAATTTCTTCCGCATTTGCAATGACAGAAGAGTGCGGCAATTGGCTTGCCAGTGGTCTTCCAGGTTACGAGTATGCGTCTTGGCAGAGGTAGCCTCAGACACAGAGGGGCCGAGGAAAAAAGATGGAGAGTTGTACTCAAAAGCCGCAAAAAATGGAGAAAGCTTCAGGGATGACTGGAGAAGGAAATTGTAAGAAAACTAGGCCAATGGTAATTGTAGGGTCATTGCTGATGACAGCAGTAGCAACAAAGGAAGTGCTCTAAATTTTGGTTCAACCTCTTGGTTTGCCCATTAGTCTCAGGGCCGGACTGGCCTACCGGGATACCGTGAAAATTCTCGGTAGGCCGCCAGCACTGGGGGCCGACTGGGGCTGCTTATAAATATACATGCGCCAATACCAATTAAATGTATCCGAGGCCGCAAAGTGACAAGACTGCGGGGACACGAGATTTCCAGAGCCGCCGGCCACTGGGCCATGTCTAGTCAGTGGGGGCAGGCTGCCAGGCTGGATCTAGAGAGTGACTTCAGAAACAGCACTGTGTCTGTGCACCGGGTAGGCCGGTGGATGCAGAGAGCTGTTTCTGAGTGGGAGGCCATGAGCAGAGAGAGAGACACAGTCAGCAGCAGACACCAGACAGTCACAGTGAGGTGAGGTCACAGGCAACTTAGGCAAGAGGGGGAAACAGGCAAAAGGGGAGATCAAGATGGGGAGAAAATGAGAAAGGCAAAGGGATTAAGAGAGGGGTAAAGAGAGGTTGGTAAGGGGGATAAAGCCAAAAGGGGGATCAAGAAGGGGCATCAAGAGTCAGAGGGGGGTCAAGAAGAGGGAGAAAAAGAGGCAAAAGGGAGAAAAAAGAGGCAAAAGAAGGAAGGATCAGGACGCAAAAGGAGGGGGACCAAGAGGCAAAAGGGTGGGATCACGAGTCAAGAAGAGGAGAGAGAGGCAAAAGGTGGGGGATCAAGAGAGGGGGAAAATGGGGGAGGGAAGAAAAAAGCAAAAGGAGGCGATCAAGAGGGTGAAAAAGAGGCAAAAGAGGAGAATCAGGAAGGGGAGAGAGGCAAAATGGGGGATCAAGACATGAGTAAAGGCTGGATTAAGGCAAGAGGGTGAAAGATACAAAGAGGGAGAGAGAGACAAAATGGGGGCTCAAGAGGGGGAGAATGGCAAAAGGGGAGAAAGAGGCAAAAGGGGAGATGAAAAGACAATGGGGAAAGAGGCAAAAATGGGGGATCAAGAGGGGGAGAATGGCTAAAGGAAGATCAAGAGGGGTATAGAGAGGCAACTTGGCAAGAGGGGAATCAAGAGAGGGTGAAGGAGGCAGAGGGGGGTCAACAGGGGAAAAAAGAGGCAAATGGAGGGGGATCATGAGGCAAAAGGGGGGTGGGGTCAAGAGGCAAAAGGTGGGAAGGACCAAGAGGCAAAAGGAGGGGGTATCAGGAAGGGGAGAAACTATTGCTCTGGTGGTGGCATATATAACTCTTTAGTGCTCTGGTGGAGGCATATAACTCTGTATTGTCTTATGGTGACATCTAACTGTATTGCTCTGGTGGTGGCATATAACTCTTTTTATTGCTCTGGTGGTGATACGTATATAGCTGTATTATTCTGGTGTGACTTATATTTGGTGGTGACATATAACTTTATTGCAGTGGTGGCATTCAAATGTGTTTTAAAATGCATGGTTTCACCTTTCATGAACAAGAAAAACATGCCATTATGCTATGGGCCTGGTATAATGACGCAGTGCTATAGGGCTGGTATAATGACGCAATGCTATGGGGCTGGTAAGCAATTTTTCCAGGGCTGGCTTTTATTCCCAGTCCAGCCCTGATTAGTCTACTGGTTGTAATCAGATGAATGCTAAAGAAGGATTCTGAGTTTGGCGCTAAAAGACATCCAGAATCGAGATGCAAATTGAGATTTGTTGCTGTATCCCATGACGATGTGATCAGCCTACAGAAGTAGGATGTTTGGGCAGTGGAAAAAAGTGTCCCTGCTTAAAAAAACATATCCACATTAACCTAAATAACCATGTTTCCAGAGGAGGGAGGCAGGCCTACCACATAATCCATGGAGATCTGAGTCAACGGAAGAGCTGGCACAGATAAGGTTTGTAACAGGCCCACAGGTCAAGATCTAGGTATCTTCATGCTGACACAGACTGGAGAAGAAGATACAATAGAGGATACATCAGACTTAAGCCCTGGCCACCAAATGTACTTAGAGATGAGGTACTGGGTACGAAGAAGCCCAGGATGACCTGCTGTTACAGAACAGTGACCCCAATGGAGGGACAAAATACACGTAAAGAGACTCCAGACAGGCATACAGACTTGGCTTTCTTGAGGCTGGTAAGAAGGTGTGTGGACAAGGAGGGCAGGAAGAACTATAGGCTCCTAAATGGCCTGAGAAGAACCACAGGATTCATGTTGGCAAAATAGGGCATTGGCCTTAAAATTCTTTGAATATAAGAGATAAAATTAAACCGATAAAAGAACAAGGCCCAACGAGCCTGACAAGAGTTTAGATGATTAGCAGGTGTTAGGTACTAGAGTTTTGATGGTCTAACTTCACTGTTAACAATTCCCTGTTCACAGTATCATAGTTTCTCTCCACAAATGAGAAATGTCAAGAGAAAAAGAAACAGGGACAGTACCAATGGATCATTTAGATAATATGGCTCCGGCCACAGTCTCAGATGCATCCACTTCTACAACAAATGGAGCATGAGGATCCAGATACTTAAGTATAGGAGCAGAGGAAATGGAAACCTTCAAGGTCTCATAAGCTTGTAAGGGTTCAGGACTCAAATGATCATTACGTGTCTTGACTGTGATAGGAGATGTGGTAGCAGAGAAGCCTTTAATAAACTTGCAATAGTAATTGGCAAAGCCAATAAACCATTGGATGGCTTTTAAGCCAAAAGGCAGAGGCCATTCAATCATGGCTGATAATATTCCAGGATCCATAGTGAGTCCTTGGGCAGATATGATGTAGCCCAGACACGAATCACAAAAAGCAAAGAAAAAGGGACAGAACATGACAATATATCTATGATTTGTTTGCTCTCAGAGATGTTCTTATCACACCTCCTTTCTCTCTCCCACTATTGCATATTTTTACAAATACAATATAGAAGGACATTAGAGAAGTACATATACCAGGGGTGAGCAGCAACAGATGGAGACACACAGGTTGCCCATCCCTGAATAACCAAACACAGCAGTATTTGTGGTAATAGTTCGCTTTTCTACACTCATAAGGTCAGTTATGGCTGCTGATGATTGATGACAGCAAGAAGTTAATTTAGGATTATATACACAAACTCAAAAGAAGAACAGTTCTTGGAAAAACCACAAACGCCATAGGAAAAAATTATAATTCACAAAATTATAACAGATTTAAGTGGGGCTTTTAACCTCTTGAATGCTAGAGAGGTCTCCAAATCATTGCTTCTTAATGCATGCATTGTAGGGTGAAAAGCCCTTTAAATCAGTGGGGGGGGGGTTGCCCCCTATGGTGCTGTTGGTTTGCCACAGCATTAATCGAGTTTACTTCATACACATTACCCATAGTGGTAAATTATTTTGTCACTAATTTATACAGCAAGAGTTAATTGATTCAGTGATAGGGATCCTCGTCATCCATTTAACCCTTTGAGGCAAATAAATGCATTCCATACCCCTCTGGCATTCAAAGGGTGAATACTGACCCCTTATGAAAGATGCTTTCTGTAAGACAATACAGAAAACAGTTCAGCTGTGGAGCAGGGTAGGACAATGAATGTATAGTTGTTATTGTACTACACTTATAGTCACTTTCACAAAACCATAGGTAGGGTGAGCAGACCTCACCTTTAACTGGGGTCGCATATGAAAAATACATACTGCAGGGCTTCAGTGCAGTCCTAAAATATGCCTATTTCCTATATGTCCTTGGCTAAAGGGAAGATCTGGTCAGGTGGATGGTGCGATTTGTACCTAACAGCTTAAATGAGCAGTAAACTTGTTATGTTATAGAGCTTTTCCCGCTGAGTAAAACAAGGACACCTCCAATGCTATCAGTTGTTTTATTCAAATGTGATAACAGTTCAGATAATCAGGAAGAGAATTTACTGTGTGTTTACATCCTGAAAATTCTAACAGTATGACTCAGCAGTTTCGATCACATTCTGTGGAGAATTATTTGTCAGAGACTTTCCTCTCAAAAATGAATGTAACTGAATAACAAATTGGAATTTTACCACTAGAAGGCACAGCTGAAATATGCATCTCTCAGCAGTGTTAACACCATTATTTTACTCAACAGGAAAAGTCCTACAATATCTACTGCTCCTCTGTTTCTGACTAAAGATGACATGGGAAGCAGTCCAACAAATAGTTTGAAAACAAAAGAGTTTCCAGCCCCTCCATTGGTTCCTATTTTCATAATGCTATTACAAAATGTTTCCTTTACTGAAAATTGTGTAATTCCCTATATGTATTGAACTGTCTGAAAGGTTATTTGAAGGGTGAAAACAAGCATGTTGGAATGATTCTGGACTAATACAGTTGATTTTTGAATTATTTCACAACAAGAATCCAGTGTTCAATATGTGCTCTAAATGAGAAGTTTAACATACTTGGTGCACTTAGTAATACCTAACCTTAAGTTAGGCTTAGAATAAAGAGGTACTATTTTAATAGTACTAATTTAACTGTTTTAAAATGCTTCTATTCTCAACAATTATGTTGTTTTCAGAATGGCTGGTTTCCTGTCTCTTTCAGCTGAGGTAGATGTACCTGCTCATTTGTGTAATAGAAGAGTGGACCATAATGCACACCTAGGAACTTTCTGGACATGGTGGACATTTTATACTGTTATTGATTCTCCAGGGACAGAAGATATTTCTCTAGGTTGGTGTTCCCCAGTAGGCCCTGTCACCACATCCTGCTCCGTTCTTACAAATCCCCACACTATTCTGTTTAGTTCCCATCCATTTTAGGGAAAATACCACATTTTTTCCTTTTCCTGTTAAGACACATGAATAATATAATTTGGTTACTCCCACCCCAGCCCTTTTCAGAGTGGTTGAGGTGAAGAAGGTTCTCAGTTATGCACATGCACCAGTCAAGTAGTTCTGGGGCAAACCAGCACAACCACAGGGGACAAGTAAAATTCCCCATTATATGGATAACTAAATTCATGAGGATATTGTGACTTTAGATAATTTTCCTCTGGGGTAGTTAGTATGCCCCAGAATATAAATGCATATGACCTATTACTCCTTCATATTACAGTTCAGTTTACCTTCTGCTGACACTACTAATACTGGCGTAACAATAGGGGTTGCAGGGGTTGCACTTTCAACAGGGCCCATCACTCCAGGGGCCCGGCCGCCCTCTGCGACCTCCTCACTTTGACACAGACCTCTAACAGCTGATCTTCCTCTCTGGTGCTCTAGTAATGCAGAGCACTGGGAGATGACATCATGTCCCAGCACTCTGAATTACTGAAGAGAGAACCGCGCTGGAGCTCCAGATTCTGAGGTATGTGCAGAAGGAGGTACAGACCTCTCCTGCCATGCCTTTAGACCACCAGGGAGGTAGGAGGGGTCAATAGGGGCAATGTGGAGATAGGGCAATGTGATGGCAGTGTGGTGACTGGGGGGCAATATAGAGATGTGGTGGCAATGTGGAGATTGGTAGGGCAATGTGAAGGCAATGTGGAGATTGGGGGTAATGTGGAGATCAGGGGGCAATGTGGTGGCAATGTGGTGGCAATGTGGAGATTGGGAAGCAATATGGAGGCAATGTTGAGATTGGGGGGCAATGTGGAGATTGGGGGGGCAATGTGGAGATTAGGGGCAATGGGGGGAAATGTGGAGACTGGGGGCAATGTGGTCGGGGGAGGGGGCGGTGGCTTCTAGTTATGCCTCTGTACTAAATGTCTAAGGCATGGTGCATTCATGGTGATGATGCTGGATCAGGGGCGGACTGATGGAGATATGATTGCAAAGACATCTTAGTGCATATTGGCGCCATCCTGAACCCTTATTGACCTTTAGTGCATCTCGGTCCTGGGATCCTACCTGCATCACCAACACCACCAATATAGAGGATTTCTCTTTGAAAAGAGCAAACAAATCTGAATGACATCTGTGGCCAAGTCTCTTGTGTCTGAAGCTGGATCTTAAGTTTGCTAACATCCACCCAGAGGACAAAGGGCCTAACTCAGTAAGCCAAATTGGAGTAATTCTGGAGCAAACCAACTACACCCTAGGGGACACATGTAATTTCCCATTGATTAAAATCCCCATTTAAGTCAATGGGGATTTGGGGATTTTTTAATTGGCCCCTAAGATGCAGTTGGTTTGGTCCAGAATTGCTCCACTTGTAATTTGCTGAATTAGACCTAAAGTAATTCCTATAGTTCTAGCCTCAGCTGAACCTGTAAAAGTGGAACTTTCACTGTGAATTTTATATTGTATATTTGAAAATGTATAAATTTATATATCTGAAAATTTTGATAATGAAAACTGTTATGTATCCAAAAATACAAGCAGATAAATAGTTTAGGAGATATCGATAATTTTATTTCTGAATAAGTGAATGTCAACGTCCCTCACAAGGCCAATTCATATGCTAATCAAGCTATGTGCTTTTTATCATTATTTGTTAAAAGTAAACAAATAAATACAGTTGCATGTTCAACGACAAAGATCACAAAATTGAAGTCTAATTCACATGTGATTTATAGTATTTTTATTAACATTTCAAAAACAAATTCAAACTTGAATTCAAGTGGGTAAGTCTATTTTACCATTAGTCTTTTATTGCAAACAGTTCACGTTTGCTTAAAATTTTGTGAGTACCAGGACAGTTTCCAGGTTCCCAAGAGACCCTGGGCTTGGGCTAACCTAATGTGTAGTATACTGGGCAGCCAAGCATCACTATTACTAGTAGGGAGGTCAACACTATTACCTTACCCAAGTTGGGGACAAGACCTTGGACTTTAAGCATTAACCTTTTCAGCCAATACTTAGCAAATGCCTCTGGTGTATACCTCTATGTAATTTTGTACTTTGTATTGATTAAAATGAATGTATTGTATGATGATGTTGCAATCTGCATTTTCTTTGGAGGTTTCAAGTGGACATCAGTCAAAAATGAGCATTATATGGTTTCTTTTGTTCTACATTTAATGATTTACTTATTTTTATTTCTGCAGCACGTTTTTACATTGACATCTGACCATAAATAAGCATTTCAGGATGCTTAACTTCTTAATGCTACAAACATCAAGAAGCTGTAACCAAAGAAGCCACATCAGATGCTAAAGACATGAGAAGGATGACTGCCAGTAGAAGTTTGCACACTGGAGTAGACAAATATACTTGTGCACCTCAACACGTTTGTGGCCTCACCTCCACAAATCACAAACCCTTTCCAGTGTCTCCCTCTTTCCACTTTCTTCCCTTCTTAATTTCACCTATTATTCCCCTTCCCACTGTCTCTCTGCCACCAACTCCCTTCCCTCCTTTTCCCTCCAACCAACTCTCTTCCCATTCTTTCACCAACCCTTCCCACTCTCTTCTCAGCTCCTCCTTTCCTCTGTCTATCCTACTAACCACCTTGACACACTCTCTTTTATCCCTTTCCACACTCTCACCAACACCCATCCCACTTTCTCTCATCTCTTTTGTCACTCTTCCCTACTGCTTCCTTCCACTCTCTTTTCCACCCTCTCTCCACTCTCCCACAACCCACTTCCCAATATATTTCCCACTCCCATCCTACTCTCTCCTAACCCCTCATTCTCACTCTCTCTCCCAACCCTCCTTCTCCGTCACCCCCTAATCTTTCCATCCTCAACCCGTCTCACCTTACCCATCTATCCCCACAACCCATTGTCTTCCTTTTCACCTATTCTTCCCTCCTCAATCTCCCTCTCCTGAGTCTCTCTCTCTCTTTCTCCCTCTCACTCACTCAGTCTCTCATTGCCTCATTTTCTCCTCAATTCCTCCCTCCCCTGCCTCTCCACCTTTTTCTTAGTCTCTCCTCTTCTCCCTGCCTCTCTTCCTTCATTTTTTCCCCATGTCTGTTTCTCTCTCTCCATTACATTCTTACCCTTATAATCTATCATCTCTCTTTCTCTCTCTCTCTCTGTATGTATATATATATATATATATATATATATATATATATATATATATATATATGAGAGAAAGATGCTAGATTATAAAGGTAATCTACACCAAAAATCTCCAAAGAAATTAAACAATTCCACAGATTAAAAAACAAATGTATATTATATGTGCAAATTAAACATGTATTAGAGTAATATCTGTGTAGTGACATATTATACTGCTGCTAATAAATGCTGAGATCTTCTGATTTTCAAACATGGCTCTGTATCAGTTTCAGTGGCCTTGTTATAAAATGTTCCTTGTGCTGACCTCGATCCTATTTATACACAGCAATTGTATCCATTTAGATGCCTCTTTTTTGGTGTAAACAGTCTTATTCTGATACCATGGCAAGTCTTATAAGGCAAAGTAAATCTTCATACTTAAAAATAAACATTCTGATGAAACACACCAAGAAAACCTTATCCAGATTGGTGATGTAAAAATGTTAATACTGGCATTATATTCTAAAAGGATGAAACAGAATCCAGACCCACATGGATGAGCTCAGCTGGACTCAAGTCATTACCCACATGCTCCCCTATCGCACATGAATGTTATCTAGCTCATACACATAGAGTAGTTGTTACGACACTTGGGGCTTGAGCCAGCCTAATGAGTTTTTAGTGTACCATGCAGCTGATAGTCCACAAGTCAGTGTGTCACAGTTACCTTAATTCCAGCGACACCTCTGGTCTTGATGCAGGGTTTGGATGGCCTGAAAGGTTACTTCGGCGTCATCCCATGCGTCATTCTTAGGACTGGGTCAAGGAGCTCTGGGTGTCTCTAGCGGTTGCCCATGTCCTCTGCTGAAACGACGTGGCCGTCCGAACTGTTGTTAGTTTTGAGGCAGGTTTGACCGTATCTCTCCTTGGTGCAATATTTCCGGGTGCAAGGCTGCAGAAGGTTGCAGGCCTAAGTTTTATGCAGTGAGGCTGGTAGCTCCACCCATCTACTTCCTGGTCCTGGGGATTTAAGGGAACTGGATCTCTATCCAGTTACCCTTACAGTGTTGTGCAGTCCGTTGTATCTTGCATGTTCTGGATATTCTGTGTATGACCTTGGCTTGTCTGACCATCCATCGTGGTGCTGACCTGTGGCTCTGTCTGACTACTCTCTGTGCTCTCCCTACCTATTGGACATCCAATCTAGTGCAGACCTATGGTTCTGCCTGACTACCTGCTCTGTGTATGACCCTGGCTTGTCTGACTATCCAACCTGGTGCTGACCTGGGGCTCTGTCCAGCTACTCTTGGTATTGCCTCCTCATTAGCGGACATGCTAACTGGTGCAGACTTGAGGCTCTGGCTGACTACCCACTCCATGTATGACCCCAGCTTGTCTGACTATACAACCTGGTGCTGACCTTGAGTTCTGTCCAGCTACCCTCTGTGTGTCTCCTGTCTAGTGGACACTCCATCTGCTGCAGACCTGTAGCTCTAGTAGACTCTTCCTTACTGACTGCAGGAGTGAGTCAGTGTCTCTTGCCTTCCTTTTCAGGAGACAGCCTTCTCCTTACTGATTGCAGGCGTGAGTCAGTCTTCTCCCCGGTTACCATCCTTAGGGGAGACCGCTTGGGTCCACGCATTTCCTATCAGGCATTGAGACTACCATTGGCCTCGGCCTAGTCTCTACAGTCTGAGGACCTGGAGGTATACTTCTATTGCTGATAGAGTCTCTGCCTCTTGGGTTACCCTCTGCTACTCCCTGTGATTACATCCTTATTATATCGCTATTCATTTTGATAAAAGTGATTTTAACTATATCGTCTGACTCCTTGTCTTGTTTTACAAACCGTGACACAGTGGTACTTATATGAAGCACATATGGTCCAGAACAAATATATATACGCTACTGGGTCCTGAGATAATCAAATCACATCAGCCATAAAGCACAGACCTAAAATAAGGTTCATACATATAAATGCTAGATCCAGTGCATTGCTAAGATTTGAGATGGAGACCTCTCAAACATTCAAGAGATTAAAAGTCCCATTTAAATCAATGGAAATGTTTGCAGTTGCTTTGCCCCATAATTACTCCAGTTCTTAGTACAGGACTGGGCAACTTGAGGCCCTCCAGCTGTTTAGGGCTACAATTCCCATCATCCCCAACCAGTCAACCAAACACATAGGACATGAATAATGAAGGCCAGGGGAAGATTAGCCTCCCCAAAATAAACTTGCATCAGCAGATTTAACCTCTTGAGGAGCAAAGAGTTGCGCAAGGCATATATTTGCAATGGGTTGTACACCCCCAGGTCCCATAGATTTTAATGGTAGCAGCCTCCTGTTATATGAATATTATTTTATTAGCCTCCCTAAACACATCAGTCACCCTAGTTCTATGGCCAAACATGATTGGATGACAGTCACAAGGTTCACAACCTCCAGTTGGCCATTTTGACAACAGTTTCTGTTGCCAACAGTTTTCTGTTAAAAATAGTGCATTTGAGCTGGATAATCTATTTTGCATTTGTTAGTTATTTACTTATGCACAGCACTCCCTAAGATTTTCTTTTTCCTCAGCTGTCCCTCTGACTCTCCCAAATGAATCCATGTCTCCCACTCCATCTACACAATCACTCATGCCTCCTTCCTCCAGATTGTAACCCCTTCATCCACTGCAAGCCCCACTATGGAACATCAGCATAAATCCTATTCACATATTCCTCCACTTTCTCTTAAACTGCTGCTTGCTGCTGGGGTCATTGCCCCTAACCTACGTACATGGAGTCCACTTCTATTGGCCTCCACCAATGAGCATGGCTATCATACAAAAGCCACCTGCTCTGCTCCCTCATCGTTCCTTTCAGATTTCAAATGCTGGCTTTCCTTTTTTTCAAATGATAATCCTGTCCTTATTCTGGGTATTTTTAACTGTCATATTGATGACCCATTTGTCCTTTACGCCTCTCAGTTTCTCAATCTAACTTCCTCTTTTGATCTCTTGAAATTGACTGACTCTTACACTCACAAACATGGTCACTATTTTGGTCTTGTCTTCACCAAGGACCTTGACACTTTCTCCTTTATCTAGCTGACTCAGCACTCTGCCTAGAGGCCATATTTGATTATTTTTCCAGAGTCTGAGGAAGGAACTTGGATCACAGCTGCCTGTCTCAAGCAACCAAGATTTTGGGGGTATTTGCGGTCAACCTTTTTTCTCCCTCCATAGCCCCCCGCAGAGTACCCCAGACTTCCCTAGCATAGAGATAACAGCCAGATGAGGAAGGAACTTGGATCATGGCTGCCTGTGTCTACCCAGTAAGTCACAAAGAATTTTGGGGTATTTGGGAGTCAACCTCCTTTCTACTTTTCTGTCCCACAGAGTGCCCCCAGATTCCTCAAACATAGAAAATAGATTTCCCGCCTGCAAGACTCACTAAGCTAATCTTCAACTCCACTTTATCAGGCAGTCTCCTCTAGCTCAAAAGTGTGCCGCTTTCTCTGTCTGTCACAAATACAGAAATTACCTGCTGTGAGTACTTGACACCCCCGTTTATACTATGCCTGTGGGAAAAGAAGAGAAGCTTGCCATGCAGTGGCTGAAATCCATTGATTTCACTGCAATGAGCTAGGTAAGAAAAAGCGGAAAATCTGCGCTTTTTGTGAAAAATGTCCCGCATGGCGGAAGGTGCCATTTTTCTCTAGTTTCACTTTTGATATGAAAAATGTTCCCTAGACATGATCAATGACCCACATAGAGAGATCCCCAGGTTTCTAACCATAACACTCCTTAAGGTGCGTGGATACACTGTGGTTCTCCAGTCCATGTTTAATATTCTTAACATGTTCACTAATTCACCATGTTTATGATTGTCCTTCTGCTCCTGTGCAGGAGAATCCTGTTGGCAGCTAGTGATACAACAGTGCTACAGAAAAGAGAGGTCCCAAGAGGATATAGTCCCTCAAGGCACCTTCCTATATAGTCCTCACTACATTACAACTAACCCAACCCCAAGACACCCCTCACTAAACTAACAATACCACACCCAATACAATACAGGGTCCTTCCAGCTGAAACTTACTTAGGATAGCCCATTCTCCTAATCTGTAAAGTCCCTGCAGCAAAGTCTTACTGGACTTTGGTGCATTCATACAGGAAAATAATGTAGCTTTCAATACAGGCAATATAACCAGTGCACCATCACTGTTTTGATACTGTCCATGTGAAAAGTGCCTAAGAGTACTCAAACATGCTGGCAGTGACAGTTATAAATGCAGCTATGTGTATCTTGCATTGACTTTTGCGTGCACTGCGGTTCCACAGTGTTGGAAGCTACTTGTGAGATTAGTCAGTGTGATTCATACTTGCAGCAACCAATCACTTCATGACTATAAAATCATCAGAAATAAAACAGGCTATAACAGATTATTTATATTAAGCATTTGCCCCATCTTTTATGTATGCAACTAACTGGAGATAACACTGGATTAGGGTGACCACATTTCCCTTCTGCCATTCCGGGACGTGGTCACCCTATTGCCTTACCTTGAGTCCCTGGTGGTCTAGCGGAGTGCGGAGTGCAAAGTGCTCTGTGCCTCCTCCGGCACAGAGCTGAAGCTCCCACGCGCTGTGCTCAGTAATGCAGAGCGCTGGGAGATGATGTCATCTCCCAGCGCTCTGTATTACTAGAGCGCTTGCCTCCAGATCAGGTAAGTTGCATTGCCGCCCTGGATTTCAGCCTGCAAGCGGCGTCCATGATGTGACACACCGCTTGCAGGCTGACATTCAGGGCGGCTTGGCTTCATTCCGGGACACTTCATTGTCCCGGTTGAAGGGGACCCGGGACGCGGGACATGTCCCTGAAATAAGGGACAGTCCCGGACGTTCCGGGACCCGTGGTCACCCTACACTGGATGCAGCTAAAGACCAGATTAATTATGAACGATAACATCCCCCCAACGATAATAACTCTGACTTACCTTAAACAGAACATAAAATCATAATGACTACTTTGAATCTGTTTTAGATGGATGATTCTTTATTTAGCCCTGTATCTCATGCCTACAGAGGTAGACATGATTCTTTATTGCGGGACTCCAGGACTCCAAAGCCTTCCTTTATCGGAAATAGACTTCACTATGATTATGGGGTCCTAGAGAACTGCAACAGAGTCACATCCGCCACACTAGACTTGATATCCAGTAGTGATTAAAATTCATTTTAGCAATATAATCTTTCCAGAATTGATTCATAGTGATCATTAGGATTTTCTTCCCGATCAACCCAGGGCCGGATTTAAATCTCAGGAGCCTGTAGGCACAGAAATCTGAAGTGCCCCCCCCCCCCATTGGCCATCTCCACCGGACACTTCCACAATGCTCCTAATCTCCACATTGCCCCCCATCATCTCCATAATGCCTCACATTGCCCCATCATCTCCAAATTGTCCTCACATTGCCCCCCATCAGCTCCATATTGCCCTCACATTTCTCCATCATCTCCATATTGCCCCCCATCAGCTATATATTGCCCCCATCATCTCCATATTGCCCTCACATTGCCCCATCTCCATATTGCTCCCATCATCTCCATATTGCTCCCCATCAGCTCCATATTGCCCTCACATTGCCCCATCATCTCCATATTGCCACCATCAGCTCCATATTGCCCCCCATCATCTCCATATTGCCCTCACATTGCCTCATCAGTTGCATATTGCCCTCCCATTGCCCCCCCCCGTGTCCGTTTCCTACCTCCTACGGATGCCCCTGCTCCCTGGTGGTCCAGCGGCGTGGCAGCTGGCGGGTCTGTGCCTCCTTCTGCACAGACCTGTAGCTGCTGTTGCTCCCGCGCAGTCTTCTGTTCAGTAATGCAGAGCGCTGGGTGATGATGTCATCTCCCAGCGCTCTGCATTGCAAAGAGCCGACGAGAGAGATCAGTAGCTACAGGTCTGTTGTACAGACCTCACGGGCGGGGATGGGGTTAGTGAGCGTGGTGAGGCTAATTTAAAAAAAAAAACAAAAAAAAAAAACGGGTCCCAATGACAGGCGCCCCTCTTTGGGGTGTGCCTGTAGGCAGATGCCTACTCTGCCTTATGATAAATCCAGCCCTAGATCAACCCTTTGAGTGCCAGGGAGGTATCCAATGCATTGCATACATCCCATGCATGTAAAGGGTTAATAAGGGAAGTAGTGATTGATTATTAGGAAGTGTTACTGTTCCTTTGAAATGCTGCTTTTGAACCTTTGCTCTAAAATGAATTCAAATATGTCTGACCTCCTGCTTATCATTTTTGTGAAACATGCCCACTCTTTCATTTTACCAAATAAATAGACGACCGCATATTGCAATGTGTCTTGTCTGTAAGGATGTGTGTATTTTTTATATATCATACACCAAATACCAAAGTCTTTCTTTTTGTTATGTCTCCTAAAAGAATCAAATGGAAGCTCTTATCATTTCTGTGAACTAAATATATTGCTTCATATAAAACTTGGAGTTAAGCCCAATGTCTTGTAGTGAGAAAATCTCAGTTATATGATAATGCTAGCAGCTATAAGTCGTTTTTTTTCTCTCCATGCTTGTCTGTTACGTTATCCAGTTGACTCTGTTTACTATAAACTGTATTGTGTGTGTGTGTGTGCTTTGTTTAAGTAAGCCATGCCATTTGTAATTTACCTAACCCTTGTCATTTGAAGAGGGTGGGAAAATTATCCCTTTGTTCCAATTGTCTTTCTGAACTGGATTAGATCAGGAACAAAGTTTAACCTTTTGAATGTCAGTGGGGTGGGCAAGCTGTAGCTGAAACTGCTTTGTTTTGTGTTCCCTTTTTTAAAGAATAATAATAAAATAAATATTATTTTAGTTTTAAAAAAAAGCAGATACATCTTCCTCTTTGGAGACTTCTGAAAAGAAAGAAGGGACGTATGTAGGTTAATAGAATAAGGTGAACCTGCCTGCTGTAGTTCAGGATATTTTCAAACCCCTTCACACACAATCAGTTATCACACATATTGAGCTGTTGTTTATAAAACACAGGCGATCATGCCTTGTGTTTACAAGCACGCAAGTCTGACCCATCCACTCATCCAGTTGTTCTTTCAGCTAAAATAATCAGACTTGTCAGAGGCAGATAAATATTAAGGGTAGGAAAGATGAAACAGGTGTCTTGCAAAAAAAAAAAAAAGGTGGTGCTTTTCATGTAAAGAGGAAAACACTGCTTTCTCTCAGATATTCAAATGTGGAACTCCCTTTTTTTCTCTCATTCAATTATATTGTGTCAGTAACTAAGACAAACCCAAATTAACACACCATGCGGAGACCAGTTTTGTAGCAAAGGTATCTTGAACAGGAATGTTGAACTGGCCCTTGGCCAGTAAAGGCTCACTGAACAGGATAAAATTTCAGTTTGGATGTGCGGGAAGTTGCTTGTGTTTGTTGGGAGTAAGATTCTGGTTTGGTGAGTTTAAGGGCAGGGAGTATACCAGGCAGAGACAGCATTTCTTCTCTGAGTGAAGAAAGACAACGAAACTTAGTTCTGATAAGACAGCCCCAAAAGTCCCTTCTGCTTTGCTGCTAACTCGGTTAAAAGTCTTCAATCTTTTGGGTTTAACCAAACCAAAGTAAGCAGTATTTATGTTCTTTGAAAGGTTCAAATACCTTAATGTTTTGTGTCTAGTCAAACCTTTTCACTTAGCCCTTATTTAAAGAATTGGAATGTGCAGCTTTTGCTCAATCAGGATTTAAGCTTAGTTGGACCTGCTAATTGCAAGTTTCTCTGCTGTGCATTTTTTCAGCTCTCTGCACCAGAAAAAAAAGAGACAGAGAGAGACAGAGAGAGGTTGAAGATTGAAGTGAGGGTTAAGACTGAAAGATTCGGTCACTACACACGACAGGAGGTGCTCGGCGCTCCTTCTTTTGAGAATTTAAGAAAAAAGTAAGGAGATGCAAATGCAATAGATTTTGGACGGACTTCGACACGATCGCTTGTAAACGACAAGAGTTCTACAGAAAGTTTGGGGGACCAGACTGAACTTCAAGTATAAAATATATACAGGTAGGACCCAAGTTCATTCAACTTTTTTATAAGGGGTGCTTTTTAACTTCTTGAATGCTAGAGAGGGCTGAAACACATTGCTCCGCAATGCACTGCAGACCTCTTTCCTTTCCAACAGTTTACATTTATAACAACCAGTGGGTTAATTGCTTTTATATATGAACTTAAAATCACGTAACAGATATTGTACACTTTTATTTTATACTAGTTGAAGAGCCCGTTACACGGGCCACAGTGCCACTGCCAGTGGGGCAGTCATGCGCAGTAGAGACTGCCCGCGCCGCGGCTGATACAGAGCTGGATGCTGCGAAGGACCTGTATCAGCCGCGGCGCGGGCAGTCTCCACTGCGCATGACTGCGGCGTTACACACGTTTTAGCGAATTATTATATAGGATTGTTATTTTTATAGGACAAGGTCATTTTGTGTGTGTTTGAATTTATATTCTTGTTTAAGTTTACTATTTGAGTACCAGACAAGCAATGCACTGGATACCGATCTGGGGAGCAAAGAGTTAAATAAAGGGAAGGGGTTAGATAAATATCACTTAGTAACAACAGGTCATCATGTAAAAAATGTGGGGGTTATACAATTATATCAAATGGTGAAGTAAACATGTCATCTTGCACTTTGTTTTGAGACAATGCCATGTTAAAGTATATATGATTGATGCTTACTTAACCCTTTGAATCCCTGAAGGGTATTCAAAGCATTGGGAAGCAATGCATTGGATGCTCCTCTGCCACTCAAAGGGTTAAATTTATACTCCATAAATATGAAACAGTGATAAAGCAGGTGAACATCAGAACTGGCAAGCACTGAAGGTCTTATGCAGAAAGCAAGAGATGCACCAATGCTCTAATAGACCACCTGTAAAAATGACCCAATTTGTCTTTGTTGTAAATGGGACTTTTAAAACCTGGAATGCTAAAAAGGTTCCGATCACATTCTTTGGAGACCTCTTTATCATTCACAGTGTTAAAAGAAAACCATATTTAACCCTTTGAGTCCCAGGGGGTACGCAACACATTGCTTTTCAATGCATTGCATGCCCCTCTGCCACTCAAAGGGTTAAACCAGAATGTTTTATTTATTTTTGTTTCCTATTGATGGTGCAATTGGTTTGCTCCAAAGATGAACCTCTTTTATCCCGCTTAATAAGACCCTAGAAACTGATTTTTTTTGTAACTGTTATTTTATTTATCAGAAAAGGGACATATGACACTGTTCACTGCTGCATCTACAGTCTTACAGTCACAGGTTCTTACCTTGTTAAATCTTACAATCAAATGAATGCTTGGTGCCTGAGGCACAGGGAGGTAAATGTACTATTCCCAGATCACAAACAAGCAAATGCCAGGATCTGAACACTTTCACCTGCTATAGGGCCAGGACAATATTATCAGAGATTTCATTTGGATTCATATATGGCCTTACTGAGATATATAACTCAGGAACACTGATAGTGTACCAAGAACTAGCAGAATTCTAGATCAAAACAACTTCAACATAGAGGACAAATGCAAATTCACAATGATTAACACCTTCAGTGCTAGAGAGGTCTCCAATGCATTAGCCCTTTGAGTGCCAGAAGGGTAAGCAACGCATTGCAAAGCAATGCATTGCGTACCCCTCTGGCACTCAAAGAGTTCAACCTCTCTAGCATTCAATGCTAAAAGCCCCATTTATTTCAATGGGACTTTTTACTGTCCACCTATGGGCAGTCATATGACAGAGCATCATTAGGGACCATAGTACCATGTAGTGTATTATCAACAGAAAAGTAGCTATATTAACATGTAGGGAAGCTTGCATCCATCCATATGCCTGACAATTGCATAGAATATGGAAAACAAAACCAAGGAATGTCCTTGGAAATCAGGAACAACTGGGAGGAGTGATGCTTCAGTGTATGCAATCAGTTTTGAAGGCAGATTGTTCTTGTCTGTCCAGTCCTGAGTGTGTGGCCCTTGTATTCTATTCCTTGTGGAACTCTAGAAGAATGGATCTCCACATCATCTCTTTAATAGTGGATGTTTATGAAAGATACATCCTACAAGCATATATATATAGGAACCATTGCAGCCTTAGAGGAGGTGTGGGTACATTTTCTCTCTCTCTCTCTCTGGCTGTTGGGCTAACCTCGCACTATCTTCAGCAGGCCAATGGCTTAGTGTGGATGATGGGAACTATAGTACACCAACAGCTAGGGGCTGTCTGCATTATATACATGTTTTATAAGCAGCCAGTTTTAAAGGGCTGTGGTGGCATCCATAAGAGGAAGAAAACGGTTGTTAGCACTCACCACCTGAGAACCCATTGTATGCAATATATTTTTCCTAACTGTATACCTCATCCGTGTAATACATATACTGTATTGGTATACATCATACACCAATGTAAATAAGCCATGTTTACCTTTTGATGATAGATGCCCTTTAAGTGGATTATGGGAAGGTACAGTCTCTGTATTGTGAGTTGGCCAAATGTGACATAGAATTAGAGTGGAAAAAATACATATTTACCTTAGCACATAAATACTGACATCTTAAACACTACTTTATCCGTCCACCATTCCATGTAGCATGGCATCCATGGCTTCACATTAAAATGGGCAGGAATCAATGTAAGAAAAAAAACAAAAAACAGTTGTTTGGCAAAAGTCTGGTTTGGTAATTCAGTGGGAAAAAATAGACAGACAGACTAATGTTTGTATGTGTGTGTCTGTCTTTTCGGAGTGCTGCTGTCTTAATCCCTTAAGGACTGCGTGCCGTGCTATGACCATTACGCGTTTTTTTCCTTAAAGACCAGTGACGGTCATAGAACATCATGTACATTTTACATACAGCTCTTCTGCGGGAGCGCTGTAAGTAAAAAGGGGACTGACACTGACAGCTCCAGAACTGGAGAGATCTCTCTCAGTCCCCAACGTGATGTGCCGATACACACAACAGGTCACACGTCAGAAAGGACCAAAGTGGCCCTTAAAGGAAGGTTATTTCCCAGGACTAGGGTTACCACCCAGCCGGTATTTTACCGGCAGGCCGGTAAAAAATTGGCTTCTGTCCAATGTTAAGTCTATGGAGAGAATGCCATGGCCGGTATTTTTTGTAAGAAAAGGTGGCAACCCTACCCAGGACCCTGGTCCTTAAGAGGTTAAGGACCACGTCACGTACTATGACCTTCACGTGGTTTTTGCCTTAAGGATCTGTGAAGGTCACTAGGAGGAGCGCTGTAAGTAAAATCGGGGTCTGAAAAAAAACAAAAAAAAAAAACGGGGTCTGACATTGACCCCTCCATGACTGGAGCGGTCTCACCCAGACTCCAACTCAGGTCTCGCGTTCACCTGTAGCGGTGTGTAAGAAAGGATCAAAGCAGTCCTTAAGGGAAGGTAACTCTCCTGAACCAATGGTCCCTAAGGGGCCCACTGAATGGGCAAAAATCATTGTTAAATTCTGTTGTACCTGTGTGTGTGTGTTTTTATTAGAACCCTGCATTAAAATGCCAATCTGGTAACAGGAACAGGAGTTAAAAGGAACATCTAAAAATGTATTGATTTTATATACACGTATCCTGTACTTCGTGCTAGCATCGGCAAAAGTTTTCTATTTGTTTTCTGAGGCCTAAAATCTAATGTTACATATTATGTGATGGAGCAGACATTCCTGTCTTTTCCAGGACTCCCATTAACTAACTTTAGTGCTTATCGCTCAATACAAAAAGCACAAACAAGATAAGTGCGATCTGAAAAGGACAATTTACACATGTTAAAAAAGCAAGTTTAGGATTATATTTTAGGGATGTAACAGATGAATAATTAAGTTTTACATACGCCAGTATTAAGTACTGGATTCTTAAAGCAATATAAACCTATATCATTTATGGTATAAATGTTCTTTTAACAAGATACTGAATTTTCAGCCCTATCTTCCCTAATTTTACCAGTTCACCACTTAATTATGGAAAACACACAATGAAAGGTTGCACTTATTCCTTGTGACAATTCAAAAAGCATATGGCAATCTGGTCATATTAATCTCTTCTCACTGATTAGACTATTTTGTGAGTATCAGATTATCAGAGGGACAGATCCAGATATTTCCAGAATGTTTTATATGGTTGTCAGAGTATTTCCATGACTGTGGGGTCTCCTTCCAGCAGTGTCTCTGGGCAACTGCTCACATTGCCCTGTTGTTAAAATGGTGCCAAAATACACAGAATCTCCTATAATGAAAACCTGTGAACTTCAATAATGGATAAAGACCCAGAGAACCACTGATTGGGCCACCTGCATTCATGTGTGGAGATCTTGAAAACCTGCACCACTGAAGGGGGCTGCTTAGGACATGATTAGGAACAATTAACTTAGATCACAGGTGCTCAACCCTGTACTTGAGCCAGACCTACAGTGCAAATTTTAAGGATGATTTCTCTGAAGCACAGGTGAATGAATCAGTGACTCATTCATTCTTGCAGGTCAGTTTGTGCTAATGACAGAATCACCTGTGTTTGACTGAGGATATCCTGATACCCTGCTCTGCTGGGGGGGGAGAGGCAGTGGTGGTAGCTGTTTCAGAACAGGTTTGGGCTTATCTGTCTCCATTTTTAAAAAGCAGTTTTAAACAATTTTCTCCATAATATCATTATTCAGGGCAGTATCTATATTTGTCTATTCCTGGGTAACAAAGTTAGTATGGAATCTAATTTAGTCATTTAGGGCCATATTCAAGAAGACACAAAAAGAAGGAAAGATTGTGGCCATTGTCTTTGATAAAGCAGAGTATATCACTGTGAAACACATAAGAAAAGGCCCTTATTTTAATGATTTTATTTATTTTAATACATTTCCTATTGTGGATATTTTAACCGCCTCATTCTGCTTGGAAACCTATTGAATCCTGTTTGGAGATGGGATCATTTGTCCATAAGCTTTTGTGCCAGGCAATGATTCATCCATGACCAGGAGTCTTCTTTGCTGTGGCCTACGTAAGTGGGATCTCAGCAACTACTTTTAGGAGTATTCACTCAGAGGTGTTTGTTATTGGAATTTGTATGTTTTTTTCCTGTTCTATTCCTGTAGATTAAAGAAACTGTAGAGGAACAAGTATGAAAACTCATTCTATACTGATTCATTGATTTCAGTGCAGCCTGGAAATATGCATATGTCTGGTCAGCTTGCCACAGGGGAAAATTATATTTTAAAATGACTTAACCCTTTGAATGTCAGAGAGGTACCCAATTAATGTGTTGCGTACCCCTCTGGCACTGAAAGGGTTAATCCATTGACTGCAGGCGGGGGATCCAATGCTTGTTGTGCAATGCATTGGAGACTTATTTAGCATTCAAGTAGTATTTAAATCAATGGAAATTTTGGGGTATTTTATCCGCTATGATGCAGGTGGTTTCTCATGAGTATGGCCCTTAGGGCTGCTGATTTGGGTTCCTTTCATAATACAGCAGGCTTTAATAAATTGTTGAGACAAAAATGCTGTTGATAATATACACTCAGTAATTGGAAGATAGTGTATTTCTTCCCCCACAGCGCACCATATAGTTTAGTTCTCCAGGACCGTTGACACTGTGAATATGACAGCATCTTGTTCTCTATAACAGAGGTTCTCATCCCATGCCCTCAGTGGCCACTATCAGAGGCTCAGTCATATTGATTAACTCAGCTGTGCTCTTAAAAGGAAATTCTCAAATCCTGGCCTGTTAGTAGCCACTGAGGGCACGGGTTGAGCACCACTGCTCTATAACCAGGGTAAAATTGGTGTCTAAAGCATCAGTTTTTCTGTGCTATTAACTCATTGAGTGCCAGAAGGATGGGCAACTCATTAAAAGGTAAGGTAATGTAATTCTGCCGGACTACACAGAAATCAGTGCAACCCTGCATTCTGTGTTTTGCATAAGCATCTTTTATTTAAATGATATCTAGTCACCTTATAAAAAGGATTTCATTGGAATGAAAAAACTGCACCAGTGTTTCTCAACCCTGTCTTCAGGGACCCCTAGCCAGCAATGTCATTTGGATTTTCCTGCTTGTGCACAGGTTAATTAAATGTCTGATAATCAAGCATGGAAATCCTAAATACCTGTCCTGTTAGGGCAGTGGTTCTGAACTCCTGTCCTTCGGACCTACTAACAGGCCAGGACTTAGGGATTTCTATGCTAGAGCACAGGTGTGGTGATCAGAGGCTCATTCACATTGATTAACTCACCTGTGCTCTAACTAAGGTTGCCACCCAGCCGGTATTTTACCGGCAGGCCGGTAAAAAATTGGCTTCTGTCCGATGTTACGTCTATGGAGAGAATGCCATGGCCGGCATTTTTTTAAAGAAAAGGTGGCAACCCTAGCTCTAACAAGGAAATCATCAAATCCTGGCCTGTTAGTGGGTCCTGAGGACAGGAGTTGAGAATCACTGTGTTAGGGGTCCTTCATGAGAGGACTCTGAACCACTGAACTGTCTTATTGCACTCCTCTTGGTGCAGGTGGTGGTAAGGGGAGGAATTATGGTTTAAGTATCTTAGTAAATTGGCGATGGGAAGTAAAAGGGTCAAAAGTTACATTCTGGTGCCTCATTTAGTGTGTTAGCTTCATTCGTACATTCATCCCAGTGACACAACTACATCTTAAATGAATGTATCATGGAAGGAACCCTCTGCACACTCTAGATCAAGGGCACTCAAACATGTCCTCAGCCCTCCCCCCAACAGTGTAGGTCTTCAGGATCCCCTTACACGAACACACGTCAGTAAGTGATCTTTCTGAAGGATCCGTGTGAGTTAACCCTTTGAGTGCCAGAGAGATATGCAACAAGAGTAATGTGTTGCGTACATCTCTGGTACTCAAAGGATTAAGGATATTCACTTGTGTTTTATTGATGGGATCCTGATAACATAGTCTGCTGAGGCTTGAGTGTGGACTTGAGTGCCCCGATCTAGATTGCTGGGTCCCTGTTCTGTTCTTTGGGAAACTTTGTAGGCCTTTACTTACGGCAACAATAATACCGCCTAACCCCACCTTAAAGAAACTCTAGCTCCTCCTAAACATGAACTCCCACTTACCTTAAAGGAACACTCAGACCTCAAACATATAACCCACCCGCTTTAAATGAATATTAACACCTCCTAATAATAAACCCATATTTACCTTAATCTGAGCAGAAAATAAACTAATGGCCACTATGAATCAGTTCTGGGTGTCAGGTCCATGATTCATTTTGCAGGACTTGAGAACGCCAACCTCCTTCCATTGTAGACTTTTTAGGTAACATTAGGTGAAGAACGTTGGGGTCCTGGAGTGCTGCAACAAACAATCATATATGCGGCTGTGGGTGTGATATCCAATGCAAATTATATATTATGTCTGTAAAACCAATTCACAGAAAATTGATTACTAGTTTTAATTAGAATTTATTTCCCAGAAAATAAGTTGGAGGGTTGTTATGATTAGGAGTTGTTCACGCTGTTTTAATCTTTTGAGTGCCAGAGGGGTACGCAATGCATTGCTCTCTCTGCTCCACTTGCCTGTGCCCACTTACCAGGGGACATTTGGGAGCTACTTCTCCAGATAAGCCCCTGTGCTGATAGACGTAATTCAGAGCTGGCCCAAGGGCAACAAATTAGTAAGGACGCCCCCAGCTGCCAGTTAGGAATACACAAAGTTTTGTGACTGGGAATTTCCATCTGTGTAATTATATATAAGTGCTTGTATTTGTATCTGCTCTAAAAAAAACAGTACAGTAAACTTTATTGTAAAAAAAAGTTATATCACTTTTCCTGCAGCCGCTCCCATTGCTGGGAGACTTTTCATTAAAGGGATAGTAATACTTAAAATGTAAAAAAAAATATGTTGTGGGGTTTATCTCCCTGAGTAAAACAAGAGTACTCCCACTGCTGAAAGGTGTTTCATTCAAAAGTTATTAATTTTCAAAGTTGAATTTTTTAGGTGCAATATCACAGTGGCCTGAAATTGTACAGTGGCGCTGTTGCTACACGATCCTATGGACAGCTCTGGTCCCGGGACCATAAATCTCCATAGGATGGTGTAGCAACAGCTCCACTGTACAATTTCAGGCCACTGTGATATTGCACCTAAAAAATTAAACTTTGAAAATTAATAACGTCTGAATGAAACACCTTTCAGCAGTGGGAGTACTCTTGTTTTACTCAGGGGGGTAAACCCTACAACATATTATTTTTTACATTTTAAGTATTACTATCCCTTTAAAGTGTATTACGTCTCAAACTGTTATCGACTGGCGTCCAAATGACTAAAATTCTTAATGTACTCTATGGGAGGACTTGAGTCACTGACTAGGGCTGTCCATAGAATATAGTATAGAAAACTGCAGTTAATGTAAAAAATAAGTTTGAGCTGTAATAACTTCTAAACCTTTGACTGCCAAAGAGGTATCCAACAGATTTCTTCACAATCCGCTGCTGACCTCTCCGGTACTCAAAAGGTTAAATGAAAAACCTCCCAGCAGTGTGAGTACTTATTTACTTTGGAGGATAGGCCTTAAAACATATATTTCATAGAGTCACAAATGGAGATGATGTGGAAAGGCCCTACACCCTCTCAGTGAAGCACCCATGCACAGGCGGTTGGAAAGATTCCAATGTACTTGTACAGTTGTACAGAGATATCACATCAGACTTTATAATAATAAATAGGTTGCTACCTAAAATTGTGAAGCGTGCTCATACCATGTGTCACATAGTATACATACATGCATGCAAGCAAATTCACAAGTTGGCTCATATGCTATTACAGAGATACAATGGTAAACATGAAGGTAAGAATGCACAGATACGGTTTTTAACATACTTGCAAATATGTGTATTTATAATATATATATATAATATATATGCACTGGCATTTATGTTGAGAAGAATATACTGACATGCTGGCATGCCCTGGCATACAAATGTACATACACATGCTGTTACACTTTCAGGTAGGAATACATACACTAACGTGCATGCAGACAGGAATGCATCATACCTCCCAACATTTCAAATTCCTAAAGAGGGACACTTATGGTTTAGGGGGTGTGTGTGGGGGTGTGGCTGGTGGGTGGGGCATTACCGAGAATTTTTAGGCTATTTCATGACCTATTGACACCTCCTTGTATAACCTAATAAATGACTTATAACAAGACCAAAGTATTTTATTTACACAGACTAATTTATAAACACATATTAGTATGTGTAAACAAACATTAATGTGAGTTTTATTGCTGTAGAGCAGTATGATACACTTATACATACACCTCACCAGTCTGATCTCCTAAAAAGAGGGACAACAGGGTGGGAAAGAGGGACAGAGGGATTTGAGTCTAAAAGGGGGACTGTCCCTCCTAAAGAGGGACACTTGGGAGATATGAATGCATACATTACTGATACTGAAGCAGAGAAGTATATATACAAGTTGGAACTTATTCAGACAAGGTTGCTTACACATGCTGCCACACATGCCAACAAGAAAATACACACACACTGGAACACATACACATTCAGACAAGACTACATACAAGACGGCATGTATACATATAAAATGGTATGGACATATACATCAAATCAAAATCAGTACACACAAACTTATGATCAGTCACATACAGATTAAAGAAAACAGCATTAATGCATGTCAATTAGTTCTGCATACATTATCTACATACATACTAATGAGTGTCTGTGTATTTTGAGTTTAAGGAATGGCATATGTTCTTCTCTAGCTAGGGTACTGATGACGTAGTATAAATATTTCAAGCCCTAAAAAGAGAGCTCCGTGAGAGGTCATTGCTGGTGTCAAGCAGAGCCTGGTATAGAAAGGAAACTAAAGGCTGCACTTGGGAAAAAATGAAAGATAAGATTTTGCTGTGGATTTTGTCCAAACCCCCTTTCTTGTTCCTGGTTACGTGGAAGCTGGATATTGTAACAACAGTAGCACCTACTCAGCTATTACTTTTCCTCCACTGTGCTTAGACTGTAACAAACTATGGAAAAAGTCTAAGTATTTATCAGGTTAATGCAGAGGTAGGCAATGTATGGCTCTCCAGCTCTAGTACTACAACTCCCATCATCCTCAGCTGGTTAAAAACAGCTTGAGTGCCTCTCCTGTGCAAACATTTAGCAGTAAAGGAGCAATAAAATGATTTTAATAAAAAAAATACACATGAATATATTGGCTGGTATAGAACGCCACAAAAATAATCTATTTTGTGTACATAGCTGATGTCTATTTTCGGTATTGCTTTACTAGAGTCCTATCCTTCAGACTTTCATTTTTCCTTAATATTCTTATAGATAAATATTTACTTTTGATCCAGGGGTGTAACTATACAGAGGGTGCAGTAGCACCATAGCCCAACATCCAAGGAGCACCATCTGCCCCAGGGTCCAGAAGATTCTAGTGATACCTCTGTGGGGCCCAAAGAGGATGTTTGCTTCAGAGCACTCAATTACATGTTATACCACTGATTTGATCCTTCTTATATTGAACCTGATTGTGGAGCAAACCAAGTACATCACAGGAGAAACACACAAATAACCTTTTGCGTGCCAGAGAGGCATCCAACGTAATGCAATGCATTGGATACTGCTCTGGCACTTAGAAAGGTCAAATGAGGCTTATAACCCCATGAATACTATAGAGATCTGCATCACATTGGAATGCATTGGAGTCCTCTCCAAGGGGACCATGTTTAAAACAAAATGCGGTGTTAAAATTTCATGATTAGGGCAAACATATTTTACTATAAATTTTTTGAGATAACTCCACTTTTTATTGAGTCCATGAAAGATAGTTTTATAAAAATACATGCAGTTCCAATCAAAGAGCATTCCTCCCATGTGTCCCTCTTTAGGTGATATTAGGGCTTCATACCTTTCAAGTGTCCCCCTTTAGTAGATATTAAGTCTCAATACCCCCAGTTGTCCCAGTTTTAGGATATATTAGGGCTGTGTACCTCCCAAGTGTCCTGTTTCAGGATATATTAGGGCTCTATACCTCGCAAGTATCCCTCTTTAGGAGATATTAAGACTCCATACCTCCCAAG
Organism: Rhinophrynus dorsalis; assembly: GCA_037306005.1. Lineage (NCBI taxonomy): Eukaryota > Metazoa > Chordata > Amphibia > Anura > Rhinophrynidae > Rhinophrynus > Rhinophrynus dorsalis. Next base: position 88,772,059 of record CM074718.1, on the reverse strand, counting down.
TGTCCCGTTTTAGGTGATATTAGGACTGCGTACCTCCCAAGTGTCCCGTTTTAGGTGATATTAGGACTGCGTACCTCCCAAGTGTCCTGTTTTAGGATATATTAGGGCTTCATACCTCCCAAGTGTCCCCCTAGCTATTATGGTTCCATACTTCCCAAGTGTCTATCTTTAGGAGATAGGTTCCATACCTCTCAAGTGTCCCTCTTTGGGGGGAGGCAGTCCCTCTTTGAGACTCAAATCCCTCTGTCCCCCTTTCCCACCCTGCTGTGCTTCTTTTTAGGTGATCAGACTGTGTGGCGTGTATATAAGTGTATCACACCGCTCCACAGAAATATGTGTTTATATAGACGTTGAAAGGTATAATATAGTGCAGGGTTTTTCCTTCTGAGAAAAGCAGGGGTACTCCCACTGCTGAGAGATGCTTATTTCCAGAGTTATTACAATGTAAACTTTTGCTTACATTAACAGTGCCCTTTAGCAGTCAGATTTGGTTAGTCTGTTGGATTCTATGAGAGACATGAGTGACTGACAAACAATTCCCTATAGAATATGATAGAAACTGTGGAGTCACTTACTGCAAGTTTGAATTTTCAGGAAGTAATCGCACTGTCTACCCTCCCTGACAATTTGAACTGCCAGCAATTTGAGTACCCTTGTTTTACTCAGCAGGAAAGCTGTATAACAGGTTTTTCTAAGTAGAAAAAAGTGTGCTGCTACTTTAACTGCTGGGGAGATGATAAAATGCCAGTGCAGCTGCTTTGCTGTTAGCCTTCTACTCGTGGAGCTGTACTTTGGGGTATGCACTAGATCGCAAGTGCTTTAATGCTAGCATGCTCCCCTATAGCGTATGCAGGAAAATGGAGTAAAGTAATGCACTCCTTCTATGCCCAAGATAACACCCACCTGATCCTAATACACTGATTGCATTCTAGTAATGTGTACATCCATATATACTAACTCGTGTACACCAAATCACAGCAATCAATGGATATCATATAAGCTGTTCATATATAGTTATGCAGAGATATAGCATGTTAAGTGGCACCCAAAGAGTTAATGGAAAGGTAATTGTTTACAGTCCATCTCTTGGGCTTTTAAGTGGGATATTACCTTTTAATTTTGTCTTCTAATTTGGATGACCAAGGAGGTTTGGCTTAGATGCAACATTTAATGCAAAGTTGCCATTTTAGATGGGGAAGGGGGGTGATAGAGGGGATTTCAGGGCTAGATTTACATCTCAGGAGCCTGTAGGCAGAAATTTGAAGCTCTCCCCCCCGTGGGCCATCTGCACTGGATACCTCCACAATGTTCCTAATCTCCACGTTGCCCCCCCTCATCGTCTCCATATTGCCCTCACATTACCCTCATTATCGCCACATTGCCCCCCATTAGCTCCAGCTTGCCACCATCATCTCATATATCGCCCTCACCTTGCCCCCATCATCTCCATATACCATATTGCCCTCACATTGCCCCCATCAGCTCCATACTGCCCCCATCATCTCCATATACCATACTGCCTTCATACTGCCGCCCATCAGCTCCACATTGCCCTCACAATGCCCCCATCAGCTCCACATTGCCCTCCACCCCATCAGCTCCAAATTGCCCCCCCATTAACTCCACATTGCTCCCCATTAGCTCCACATTGCCCTCACATTGCCTCCCCCCCCCCCGTTGTCCGTTTTCTACCTCCCTGGTAGGAGATCTGTATGTGCCTCCTTTGGCACAGTCTTGTACCTGACAGAGCTCCTGCGCGGTCTCCTATTCAGGAATGCAGAGCGCTGGGAGATGATGTCATCTACCAGCGCTCTGCATTCCTAAAGAGGCGACGAGGGAGCTCCATCAGGTAAAAGACTTGGGGGGCGGGCAATGTGAGTGGGTGCCGCCGGCACAGCCAGCAAGGCGGCTAGTTTTTTTTTTTTTTAAAGAATATTTAAAAAAAAAAAAAAAAAATACAAATGGCAGGTGCCCCTCGTTGGCGTGCGCCTGTAGGCAGGTGCCTACTTTGCCTAATGGCAAATCCGGCCCAGGGGGATTTTTTTGTTGACTGGTATTTATGTCTACCCAAAAAGTATACTACATATCAGTTTAAAAGGGATGTATCACCCCTATAGAAGTTAGAGTGAATTGTTAGTTTATAGAGCGAATATAAGTAAATGTTTATTCATTTTTTTTTTAAAAAGCTCCTGTTCGTCTAAATTGAAGTAATAATATCTGCTCTGCAGCTACTTCCGCATAGACCGTGGTTACCTGCTCTCTAACCACAGTCCATCACTCTGCCTCTGCTCCCCTCCCTCTATCCAGCCTCCTCCGATGACGGAGGCTTCTGTCTGTAAGCTGGAGCGGTCTCATTGGCTACATATCGGTCTCTGCCAATGAGATCCCTCCAGCTTACAGACAGAAAGCCTCTGTCATTGGAGGAGGCTGGATAGAGGGAGGGGAGCAGGTGCAGAGTGACGGACTGCGGTTAGAGAGCAGGTAACCACGGTCTATGCGGAAGTAGTTGCAGCACAGATATTATTACTTCAATTTAGACAAACAGGAGCTCTTTTTAAAAAAAAAAAAAAAAAAAGAATAAACATTTACTTCACTCTGTAAACTAACGATTAATGCTAACTTGTATAGGGGTGATACATCCCCTTTAACCCCTTAGTGACCGGCCACACGTGGCAGGAACTTAACGCCCGCCGAACATTTTTTTTTTTAATTCTACTGAATGACTTCTGGGACATACATGTATGTCCTCTGTCCACCTGGGACATCTGCTCGGGACGTATATGTGCTTCCTCGGGCGTTAAGGGGTTAATAAGTCAATTTGTCTACTTTATACTATTTATTTTTGTAATTTTTTTTGTCTTGTTTTTTTGTTGATTTTTCTACTTTACCTTGTATATCTGTTATTAGAGTGCGTCTGTAATGACTGCATATTTTTATGTAACTTTGCAACATCACATCGTTATGGGTTTGTTGTATGTTACTCCATAAAGCCCAATAAAAACTTTGTTGCCAAAAATTCCCCTTTAACCCTCTGAGTGCCAGAGGGGTATCCAACGCATTGCAAAGCACTCAACTCACTGACACTCAAAGGTTTGTCAGTGAGAATTTGGGGAATTTTTTATTTGTTTTGCCTCAAAGTCAGAGACGTGGTGATTCCAAGCTACAGATTAACTTCTGGAAGACTCTTTGTCTGTTGCAATCTGAAGGACAGACAAACATGTAAGCACAACGGATTAGTAGGGGAGGTTGAGCTTATTATGTTGGTGACACTTTCAATTGCTTAATTGCTTTTGTGTAAAATCACTCACATTTAAACTTAAATAAGCATTTCAATCTCAGTCAGTGGAGGAGTATAAGAGGCGATTGAAAAGCAACATAGAACCACCGTCTAATCCTGTATATGTTCCTCTTCACTGAAACTGCCCCTTATCACCCTCATTATCAATGCACAAATTCTGTCTTCCACCCTTCCACCCACAGTGTGACAAAGCAGGCTTTTCATGTAGAGCCGGGTAACAACTGGATAAATGCAGTCACCATTGTGACACGAGATCATCCTTAGCTATACTAGAAGCAGAACAAAAAAAAAGTATAACGAAACTAAAAATAAAATGGATTCAAATAACTTTACATAGAGGCTGTTTTACTATTAAAGGGATAGTAATGTCCCACAATAAAATCAGCTCTGATTAATCTTTGTAGTATTTGGGCCATGGAGAGTGTTATTTCAATACAGTCAGAATTGTAGTTCAAGAGTAACTGAATGATAAAATATCCCCCTCCCGCCCCTTTCACTGATGTGACACTGCTCACCTCAGAGCAGCAAGACTGTCCGGATGGATTGCAGAGAGGGACAGTCTTCAGTGAATATAAGGAAAAACCTGCCAAGGGGGGCAGGGTTTTCCTTATGATCACAGTAAGAAGATTGTCCCTTGCTGTGATCTGTTTGGTCCCAGGACCAGATTCCACATCTGAGGGGAGGTGGCTTATACTAGCACATCAGTTTCTGTGTATATAGCCATAATCCTAATCATATGTCCAAAATCTCCACTTAATTTTCTATTATCGGCATCAGAGGATACTATGGGAGAATCTCAAAGTTATGTTTCAAGGTTCATTTACATACTCCACATTGCAATGCAATGCTTAATTTTATTACTAAATAAGTACCTGGAATAAGAAAATAAATCCGTAAAAATTGGGAAACACAAAACATTACTTACCCTGTACTTCCCGCCAGCTTGTGTAAAATTTTGTTCTAGGGCAGGACTGTCTTTGTGAAAAACAGAAGGTGCTAATCTTTTATTAAAACAGTTGCTGGGACAAAATGGCAGATCACACATCCACAGAAAACAATTTTCTTAGACATAATTATAGTACTCTGGAATCCTAGTGCAGGGCTGCCCACATTCAGTCCTCAAGGCCACCAACAGTACAGGATTTAAAGGGGATGTATCACCCCTATACAAGTTAGCCTGGATTGTTAGATTATACACCGAATATAAGTAAAAGTGCATTCATTTTTATTTTTTAAAAGCTCCTGTTGGTCTAAAATGAAGTTATAAACTGTGTCCTGTACCTACTTCCAGATAGACTGTGGTTACCTGTTCTGTAACTGCAGCTGTCCGTCACTCTGCCTCTGCTCCCCTCCCTCTATCCAGCCTCCTCTGATGACGGAGGCTTTCTGTATGTAAGCTGGAGCAGTCTCATTGGCTAGATATCGCTCCAGCTTACAGGCAGAAAATCTCCATCATTGGAGGAGACTGGATAGAGGGAGGAGAGCAGCGGCAGCGTGACAGGCTGCGGGTACAGAGCAGGTAACCGCAGTCTGTCCAGAAGTAGGTGCAGGGCATAGTTTATAACTTTATTTTAGACCAACAGGAGCTTTTTAAAAAACATGTATACACTTTTACTTATATTCGGTGTATAATTTAACGATCCAGGCTAACTTGTATTGGGGTGATACATCCCCTTTAACAACTTCCCTTATTAAGCACAGGTGAGATGAAAATGAATGATCCACTGATTGACTTGCCTGTGCCTAATCAGGGGAATCCTTAAATCCTGGACTGTTGGTGGCCCTTGAGGATTTAACTTGGGCAGCCCTGTTCTAGTGTTCCGGAGTACTATAATTATGTCTAAGAAAATTGTTTTCTGTGGATGTGTGATCCGCCATTTTTTCCCAGCAACTGTTTTGATAAAAGATTAGCACCCTCCCCTTTTTCACACAGACTACTGTCTGCTATTTTCCAGTCTACACACCCACAGTAGCATTCATTACATTTATCACTTGAATCACACACTTATAAAAAGTCAGTCAACAGTGACCGAGGTCTAAAACAGGACTGTCTAGTCATTAAAGGAGAATTAACACTCCCTAATAATCCCTTACTATGGCTAGAACATCCTTATGGTCCCTTTACACCACCACAGCATTATGAATTAAAGGGGAACTTTCACCTCCTCATTATCCTTATTGTATCCCTTCCTTTGTGTCCCCTCTGTACAGTGCGGTCTTTCTTTTTGCCTACAAATCTGTTTAAATGAAGAAAAAAGATACTTGAATTGTGTACCTTATGACGTTAGCAGCCGCACAGCCGCGCACCGTACGGTGCAGAAGACACTCCCACAGCCTCAGCTCCTTTCACTTGCCCCAGCATCCTCCGATGACGGAGGCGTTCTGTTAGTAAGCTGGAGAGAGATCTCATTGGCAGAGATCGATATCTAGTGATGTAACGATATGCAGAGTTGATTTAAAAAGCACCTCTATAGAGTAAAAGAGTCACACCTCCTGATATTAACCCACCACTTAACTTATTATGGCAAAAAAAATCCTTCTGCTTTTTGTTCAATATATAACATCTTCAGTCAGTCAAGGACATCACGTCCATAGCGGAAGCCATAACAGTTGCTAGCAAGACCACAGAACACCAACTCTACTTACTACACGTTCTAATCTTAACCCTTTGAGTGCCAGAAAGGTATCCAATGCATTGCAACGCAATGCATTGGATACCTTTCTGGCACTCAGTGGGTTAAGGATGAGACAGAGATGAGGGATATGGTTTGTTGACCATAATAATGTAAGTGTGTGTAGTGGTTATTACATGGAGGGACTACGTTTCTATTAAAGGGATAGCGATGTCTTAATTATATAAAAAAGTAACTTTGTAGACCATAAAATAAGAAATCCATCGATGCAATTCCCATCTCTCAAACCTTTTTGGTTTCAGAGATAGAGCGTTCCCCTGTCCCTCCCCTTCTCCTGATGTCAACTTTAAACTGACAGCAGGAGTTCCTGGTCCAGGTACTGACAGACGGCTCTTCAACAGAGCCAACACAGCGTGATTTAAAAAGAAATACTTCTTTGGAACTGTCTACAAAGTGTGCTTGGTTTGCAAGTACACTTTTTAGACCATTCCAGAGAAGTATTTCTTTTTACATTGCGGCTCTGCTGAAGAGCCTACTCATGTCGGCCGACACGGATCTCCTTCTATCAGCTTTACAGCTGACATCAGGGAAGGGAGAGGGGAACGCTCTATCTCTCAAACCAAAAAGGAATTGCATCAATGGATTTCTTATTTTATGGTCTACATTGTTGCTTTTTTATATAATTAAGACATTACTGTCTCTTTAAGGTTTACCTCTTTGAGAAAGATGCCTAATGACATAACTAGTTATTGGAGGGCCCCTGTGTAAACATTATCTTGGACCCCCTATATAAAAAATATTCTCCCAATGGGGTAACTAAACCCTACTGGGGCCTACGGCTCATGGACCCCATTGAATACTTCACCCCCTATGGTTATACCCTAAAGATAACACCATTTTAGTGATGCTATTGTATAGCATTTGCACCAGTTACACATTATGATGTAACTAGTGTAAAAGCTTGTGTACACTGGCCAAGGTCCTGGTGATGTTAACCCCTCTGGCACTCAAAGGGTTAAGAGGCCGGTCCTGCACTGCATCCTGTCGCTGACGCAGTCATGCACTGTAGAGACTGCCTCACAGCACAGAATGCTCCCAGCATAGAACTCCCAGCATTCTGTGCGCTCGTGCAGTCTCTACTGCACATGATGACTTCTGACAAACATCCTAGCGAATTATTATATAGGACTAGTGTAAAAGCCTGTGTATCACTCGGATCTTGGCCCGTGTATTAACCCTTTGAGTGCCAGAGGGGTACACATCGCATTGTTTTGCAATGTGTTGCGTACCCCTCTGGCACTCAAAGGGTTGAGGCCGGTCCCGCTCTGCGTCCTGCCGCGGCCGCAGTCATGCACTCTAGAGACTGCGTGAAAGCGCAGAATGCTCCCAGCTTAGAAGTCCCAGCATTCGGTGCGTTCGATCAGTCTTTACTGTGCATGACGGCTTCTGACAAACATCCTAGCGAATTATTATATAGGATGATATACATAACTAACCCATCTCTTTGGATTGACCCCTTGAATGCTAGAGACACTGGGGACATTTCTGGCATCAAAGTGGTTAAGCAATTTCAGGTGAGACCCTTCTAGCATTTTAAGTATATGTGTAAACAACTAAACTGGCAGTAATAATGGAGATATGACTGTTATGCCCTAAATATGTGTTTAAACTGGTTTGCCTTTTTCTGCAGTGCAGTGCATTTCAGTCTCCTTAGAGTAGAACAGTGTGTATCAAGGTCACCTTGGCAATAACAATGTTGTTGGCAGCTCAGTTTATTATATTTAGTTTTGCAACAGTTGTCATCAGTTACAGATTTTACCAAAAATGAAACGTCAAAGTGCAGGAGTTGTTTTAGGGTGAGAGGTGACTTATCTGTATTAAATGATTTAGGATTTTAAGAACATGTTTGTATGTATGCACTTGTATTTATATTTTATATATATATATATATATATATATATATATATATATATATATATATATATATATATATTATATAATTTCACACATGCACTAATACTATTTACAATATTCCCGCCTATGAATGCACATCAATTAACCCCTTGAAGACCAGAGATGTGGACAACGCATTGCTTCACAATTAGTTGTACACACCTCTGGTCCTCAAGGGTTAAAAGAATGCTGATGTTAACTTACAAGATGCCCTTACATTAATTAATATTTTTCGTAATTATATGCAAAAATTTCCATACCTTCATAGAATTTAAGATATATGATATTTGTGATGCTTTGCAAGCTTGTAGCTCTAGTGAAGTCATTAAAATCACCTTTTTGGATCAAAATGTAGACTTTTGTGTGAACCTGAATCTGAAACAGTGTGAGTCTGTTCTGGCACCACTAGACTTCAACAGAATGTGCACAACAACCATTGCATGTGGTCTGTTATGGACTAGGCGACACTGTCCCACTAGACATGTACAGAATAAAGCCTATCAATGTACAAGTTAAGGAGAAATAAAGATCTGCTGTAGCACATGCATGCATGATGTGAACATAGCAGTTACTTAGAGCAAAGTAGTTTTGGGAAGCGGTGGGAGACATAACACAGAATGGGAGGATGTTTAAAGAAAGAAAAATAGATGAGGTTGAAAAAGAGAGAAAGTAAGGAAAGTGAGAAATACAGATGAGGTAAGAAAGTGAGAAGCATGAATGAAGGAAGAGGGAAATGAATGCACAAGAGAATGAGGGGGAGGAGAATGAATGAAAGAGAAGATGAAGGGGAAGAATGAATGTAGTTGCGTACACTGTGTGGCAGCACATAAATACAATTATTTTTTACATACAATAAGAATATACAAAATAATTAGAGGAAAAAGAGAGAGAAGAAGAAAGACAATAGAATAAATAATAGAAAAGAATCAGAGGAAGAAGATGCTATAATGAGTGGAAGATGAGAGGCTGTATAAGTGAGAAACAAGAGGAAAATGACAGGAAGGGTAGAGATAAAAGTGTGTGGAGGAGATGAAAATGAGAGGAAAAGAGACTAAGAGGAAGAAGAGGAGCCCACCCCTGCCTTAAAACCTCACCTATATAATATACACAAATGTACACATTTTACAGTTTAGCCCCACTGGTGTTGGCCTCTAACATCAGTATCTGTAATGGGGGCTATATATATATATATATATATATATATATATATATATATACACACCTTAATCCATACCAGCGGACACACTCCACTAGAGTAGGACTGTAATGTGAGCAACCCCCGTACACCAGCCCCATAACATTGACAGGGAAATGGCGTACACTTAGCCCATTTTCTCTACAATCTGCTTAGTACATTGATCTAAGCAAGATATAGAGGAAAGAACCACCCTGAAATGCCCATAGACCAGTGGTTCTCAACTCCTGTCCTCAGGACCCACTAACAGGCCACAACTTCTGGATTTCTCTGCTAGAGTACAGGTGTGGTGATCAGAGGCTCATTCACATTGATTAACTCCCCTGTGCTCTAACAAGGAAATCATCAAATCCTGGCCCGTTAGTGGGTCCTGAGGACAGGAGTTGAGAACCACTGGCATAGATTGCCCCCCTTCTCTTCTCCTTGCCACAAATGGCATTAAGGGGAGAATTCTGGGCAAAAGCCGCTTGGTAAATGTATATGAATTGATGTTCGGCAGGTGTAGAAACATGACACTGATTCCAGTGCCTGCCATTGTGCGTAATTGGAGTGGTACATTCTCCCCAATGGATCCAGAACAGGTACTAATGCTACACAAAAGCGTTCATTGCACTCACTATGTTTGCTATATATTAGTGGCATTTTACCATTGTCATAGAGCATATTTTATGAGTGATTAGCTCAGCGTCTGGGAATATGCAATCCTCCAACTGTCACTGGGCTACAATTTCCATCATCCTGATTGAGGTCAACAAAAGCTGGGATACTGTAAGCTGAACATCCTTGTTTAAATATTAACATAAATGTGTAGGGTATTGCCAACCTGCTCATAATTAGGGCCTTATGCAGAAAGAAAAGAGGAGCAAACAAATTTTGGGCAAACAAAGTGCACCATTGATGGAGGGGTATATTTTTCCATTGATTTTAAATTAGCTTTTAACCCCATTCAGTAGTAGCCAGGTTGCCAAAGCAGTGCTTCGTTGTAGAACTTTCTAGTATTCAAGTGGTGTAAAGAAAAGAGTTTGATTTCAGGATGGGGAAGAGAAACTGGTAAGTTGGAAGATTGAAGATAGGAAAGGAGAAAAGAAGATGAGAATGTAGAAAAAAACAGGAGCAGGGAAACAGGTGGGAATTTGGGAAAGACAATACCTAAATGAAAGAAAAAAGAGCAGAGACTGAGACAAGGTTGGGAAAAGGAGACAGGTGGTAATGGAGTTGGGCACTAAAAACAGAGAATGAAATAGAGAAAGAAAAGCATAGACTTGGGTAATGAAAGAAGAGAGGTGGTGGATGATGAGGAATGGGGGAAGTGATATAGAAATTGGGAGCTGAGGAAGGAGCAGAGGAATTGGGGGTAACAAACAGCCATGTAAGCTGAGAGTTGACAGTAAGAAGGATGATGTGGAGAGGAGATTTGAAAATGACAGAAAATAGAAGCTGGGGAGAGAAAAGAAGAAGTAAGCTAGACATGGGCATGCATTATCAGAACAAGATATTAAAAATAACAGTGGTATTCATGATCTGAAGATGTAGAGCGGAAACATATCCTGGAGAGTAGAGAAAGAGAGAAGACAGATGGGGGAAGAATCTTGGAAAATTAAAGGAAAGCAAGAGAAGCTGGGGAGGTAAAAGAGGGACTGAGCTGGAGATAAATAACCAGAGTCGGGGATTCAAAGAAAGACAGAGCTAGAGAGGAAGAAGATGATGTGAAAATGTTGAAAATTCACAGGGGTTTGGGAATAAAAGAGTCTCTCTCTGCAGAATGAAGAGACTAGACTTGGACAAGTTAACTAAAACAGGTGGAATGTGAGGAGAGAAAACAGAGACCCTAATAGGAAGATAGGTGAGATGGGATTTTCCTTCACATGAGCGAAGAACTGACCTTTTACATAGTGTTCTTATGATCATACACAAAGCTACTGCAGCTTTGATATCACCACTCCATACTTACATCATTCTATACCTGTTTCACCCATAACAAAGCAATGCATTTTTTACATTCTGTATGCATTTTGTGGAGAATCCTGTTTTTTTTTTTAAGGTGACTGCATACAGATCCTAGATGTGATTGTATAACCCTTTCCTCATATCATCAAAATGAAAATAAAGGAAAATAAATATTTTCTGTTTTTTGCTGTAACCCCTCGAGGACTAGAGGGGTGCGTTGCACACCTCCATTAGTCCTCAAGGGGATAATTTTATAACCCTTTGATATCCAGATACATTCACAGAGTTAAGCATTAAATGGATATGTTGACATTAAAAGAGTTACTCAAACAAGAGTCTGGCTCTACTTGACTAGTCATTAATTGCTAAAGTGAAAATATACAGTAGGAAAGCCCACTTCACAATTATAGGTAGTAGGAATCCACCTCTTTGCCTTGGTATGTCTTTAATAGCTAGGTTCTTGGTACACTTAGACCTTGCCAAGATCAGGGGCATCTTTTCAGTATCCTTTTCTAAACAATACAAGCTTTGTGCACTTAAAGACAGGAGGGTTCAGTGACACAGTAAAGTCAATGGAGCAATGAAACCATATTAACTCTTAACTCAGAAACCTGAAAGCTTTATATTTTTCAAACCAATTAATAAAGCATGCTGGAGTTTTATTTTAACTTTTTCCATCTTCCATATTTATTTCTGTATTAGGAGATGTCAATGATAGAAATTGAAATTGCAACCCTGAGACTTGTCGTATTAGAAACAGTGAGAGTAATGTATGAATTCTCCAGTGTAGCTCATTTTTTGCACAGGGACAGTAGCCTCCAACTCATTCACGTGCACCATGGACTGTGCTCTAGCACGTATGGTCACTTTAGTACACATAAACCACAGTCATTAAGACTCCACGTATGCATTCCCCCATAATATGGACAGAGAAATGGGGTAAAATTAAGCTAATTTCCTTTGTGGCATGTTTGTTAGAATTATGCCGCCAGGGGCAGACTGAGCAGTAGTGCATTCCAGGGAAGTGCGCAGACATTTTGGGGGCCAGGGGCTCAAATGAAAATAAGGGCACTTCTCGATAAAATCAGACTGATTAATTTTTTTTATTTTATTTTGTTAAAAGGGCACAAGGGCACTTTGGACAAAAGGGGCAGGTGCTCAAACCCCCCTTGGTGTCTATGTGAGCACATGCCTATTGCATTCCTTCATGGAACGAGGTCCTACCATTGAAGGGGGCCAAGACCATACAGTGGGCAAATGGGGGACCATCTTAGATCTTAATCAGGTTGGCCTTATGGCCAGCAGGCATCCCAATAAAGCCTATGCATCTTGCGGGTGGCATTGTTTGTTGCCTCCTTGACCTATTGGGTTTTGAACCTACCAGTTGAGCAACCAGACATGACATCTGGTTGTAAAAGAGCTTCTACTTGTGTACCTGGCAGTTCCCGAAAGAGCATAAGAGCTGGTAGCAAATTCAAGCATGCTGCCTGCTCTAGAGTTAGGGGGATAAAAGTGGGGGTGGATAGCTGTTTCCATTCAATTTTAAGGTCTGTTGTATAATCTAAGTGATGCCAAAGTATACCATTTAAGTGAAGCAACATAAGTGATAAAACAGAGAATGCAACTGAACTGGAGTTGCACAATTAATACCATGGGCCTACAACTTAAATGGAGCTACAACAGTATTGTGTTATCACATGTGTAGCTCCATTTCAACTGTAATCTCTGTGGTATTACTAGAGTAACTGCGATTCACATGTTAGCTTTGTGGTATTACTAGTGTAGCTCCATTTCAATATAAGTTCTGTAGTATCACTAGTTTTGCACCATTTCAGTTGTAAGCACTGTGGTATTACTGGTATCACTCGTGTGTCTCTATTTTAATTGTAAGGTCTGTGGTATCATTAGTGTTGCTCCATTTCTGTAGTATTACTGGGGTAGCTAAATTTCAATTGTATGCTCTAGTGTAGAATGTCAGTTTTAAGCTAAGGGGGTGTCACTAGTGTAGCTCACTTTCAATTGTAAGCTCTGTGGTATCATGAGTTTAGCAACTTTTCAAATGAAAGCTCTGGGGGTGTCACTAGTATCTCAGTTTCAATTGTAAGTCTGTGGTATCATGTGCCTTCACAACATTAATGTAAGTTATAAAATTAGCAAAAGGGAGAAGTGTTATCAGTGACTTGCTTCTCCCATAGAATGCTTCAGAATTACTTTAAATCTGACCAGTGGAAGGCATTTTAACCTATAACTCTAGAAAACCGAATTACCCAACAGTGGGAGTACCTTCAGCAGGAAAGCTCTACAATATCTGTTGTTTGATTGCTTTTTTTGTTTTTTCTTCATAAAAAACGTTTACTGCCCTACTTAAAATATAGAGCATTTCTGTAGCAAACCAACTGCACCATCGAGACCAAATAGAAAATGTACCTTGATTTAAAGGAGTTTTTAACCCCTTGCATGCTAGAGAGGTGCCTAAGACATAGTGTCACATTTGCCCTGTACAGTCCAGTTGGGTTACTCCATATTTATTACTTCTTTGCTTTTGGAATATGGCTCTAAATATAACTGCAGGGCTGTTTAGGGCACACATCGTACATATAGCATTTTACACTGAAAATTATAGGCTACATCTATATTAACTCCTTGGCTGCATTGGGAGCTTTCCCCAGACATTGTGGGACCTCCATTTATACCTGTCCACACAGCAAGAACACAAAACTCTAGGCTGCTCTAACTACAGGCATTGCACTGCCAGAGCCAGGTTGTCACTTAGGACCATTTTTGCTAGGTATACTTCTTTCTTCAGATCTCCACCTATCAGGAGACCATTACGAACACTGGGTTTAGCCCTTAAAAGGTATAGCACTTTGGTGCAGTTGATTTGCCCCAAAACTACATGTTTATTTCTGCACTTGTCTCTTATTGTGGTAAATGTAGGAAATGAAAAAAAAGAGATGGAGGATTTGATTCAAAGAAGACAGCAGTCAGATATAAAGAAGTCTGCCATTTGCAGATTCAACTAACTACACTACTCTGCTCAGGGCTGCAATTACAGGTAAATAAGATACACATGTAACCCTTTGAGTGCTGGGGGTGACTCTGGTCCTTACAGGGTTAAGGCAACAAATAGCATAAAAACACCCCAGCTTACCTGTTTGTTTGCATACAACTATTCATCCATCCATAATATATGACTTGTTTGTTTTTGTAGAACACAATTTACAGCCCCCCCCTTTCCATTTAATTCTTGTTCTACCTGATTTTTTTTGTGCTTTCCCCACTTGACTAATTATGGCTTCAAATTTAAAGTGTCAACAATGTTACCATGAAAAATATTACACACATGAAAACCTCCTAAATCAGTTGGTTTCCACAAAAACACAAACATTTCATATACTTTAAAATAGATATGTTTTAAACCCTTGGCTGAAGATGTCTCTGCTAGTGCAATACCAATCTCACCGCACCACATACCATTTGTTAGGGCATATTTACCATTTAAAAGGGGAATAATTCTGGAGAAAAACAACTTATTCATAAAAAATAAATTCTATTGTTGACATTTGTTCTTGATAAAAATACCTGTGTGTTATGCACTAATTGGTGATAAAGTGGAGATACCTTCTCCAGTGATATCACTTCTCCAATTCTTTTGCTACTCTATGGAGCCTACACAGTAAGAGTTCTCAAGTGGGAGAGAGATCGCAGTGCATAGGATCCAAAGAAAAACATAGAAATTGGAGAAATGATATCACTGGAGAAGTTGTCGCCACTTTATCACCTCTTTATCTTAATGAGTAAGCTCCATAAAATAACATAGGAATTGGAGAAGTGATATCACTGGAGAAGGCATCTCCACCTTATAACCTCTTTATCACCCCCCCTGGTGCATCTCCCCTTGATGTGGTGAAATGTCTTTAGTGCAAATTCTGTATGGACTTCCCTGGTGCCCATACCCATACCTGGGAACTTTCAGGGTTTGACCCCGAGTCTCAGGGTTTTGACCCAGATCTCAGAGTAAAGGGCCAAAATCTCAGAGTAAGGAGAGTCCAGTGTTATCTACTCCATGATCTGCACCATATAACTGCTTCTATTGTCTTTACATAGGTGTTATTTGTACCAGAAAGAAAGAGAAAGATGTCCTGATTGTCTTATGTAGGATCAGGCAGTCATGTTTTTAAGTTGAAGCATGTTACAAGTTCCTTGTGGACTGACTGTATCACCCTGAATTAGAACACGTATGGACATATTGCTGAGGATGTACTTTCTGGGGAACATAAAGGGTTATAATTTCAATTATCTCAGGGTTAGTCCATTTTGAAAGCTCTGAAGGTATGCCCATACCATCTGAGTTATTGAACTGTTGTGCCTTTTCCAAGTTTGGGAAGATAGGGTTAAGAAGATAGGGTTAATTTTCTATTCCCACTGGTCATCAGAACTAGCTTTGTTTGCTTGTATTAAAAGTAGCAGATGGAATAGAGTAGGCTACGTACTGCCCCCTGTAGAAAGAGCAGACACTGTGCCTACAAAATAATTTTTGCAAATCATAGTTATCTTGTTGTTGTTGTTCACTTCTGTTGTTCATGGAAACATGATTGTGTTGAGTAATTGAAAATATTATTTTGTCTTGCTGACTCAGCATGTTGCTGTTAGCCAATCTGCTAATTTAACTGTTTGCTGCTGTGGGTATAAAAAGCCCTGGATTTTCTAAATCGAGGCAGTTCAGTTCAGGCTCTCGGTCTGCTCCTGCGGGGTGGGCAGTGATCTGATGCCCCATTCTTCCTGTGTTGCTATGCATGATACGTTTGACTGAATATAGACTAGTTGCACTGTCCTCCTGCCTTATCTTCTTTCTTAATCCCTATTAAAGAACCCCTAGTCTGGAACAGAGGTTGTTTTGTCTCATACCTGGAAAACATCTTTACTGAAACCACTAGAGATTGAAAGGTCTGTGATGGAAGTATCCATCATGGTGCAATTTGCGTCACAATGTTGGTGGGCTTAACCAGGTTGGTGGGATTACCATGATAAGAAAGTGTAGCTTATCCTTAGAGGGTAGGGGAGTGAGAGGAAAAGGGTGGGAAGTAGGCATAACAGAGAGTAGTTACCAAGAAACTCAGCAAGCCAGAGAAATATCCTTTGCCCCGGAAACCAGTTAACTAACAGTCAAAGCCAGAGTCTCTGGGGCAAATCCGGAGAGTTCCTATGTATGTTGATAAGGAGCAAGCGTTTTGTCACTGAATTGCTTCTGATAAATATAGTGATTATTTCTTTCTCAGATAATTAACCCCTTTACTGGATAGACCTCTCTATCTTTCAAAGGGTTAAATACCCATGTAAATAAGTGAGAATGTTTTTATTTGTCCAATAAGGTGCAGATTGCTTGCCCTAGAGTTGCTTCAATTCTTCTTATTAAATCAGCATCTAAGTATTTTCTGTGCCAGACATCAGTGTATGGGGCTGCATTTCTGTGCCAGTCACTGTTATACAGACTGGAGGAGGGGTCATGTTTGAAGTGGGTATAGCCAGGCAGGCTAGTACTAGGTGTGCCTCGCCTGATATGTAACGTGTGCAATCGCTGTTTCCCGTTTGAAAATCACTAGGGAATAGGTTGTGCATGATTTTGTTGAACTGCACATGAAAAGTCAAGATTAGCGAATGGCTGCATATTTTTTTTTGTGGGCGTGGCTAAGATTAACGAATCTGTGTGAGTGGAATAGCGAATGCACGTAATGCAAGAACTGCTATTGTGAATGAATTTATATGTCTCTGTACTGTTGTCGTAAAATGGAATTTTTTATACGCAATTCAAAAAGCGTTCAGTATTTAGCTTCCTGGATTAGAACATGCGCAAATCTATCTGTGCACAAAAGTGCGAACGTTTCTTGCATTGCGCCATAAGGCCTTAACTTCCACCACAAGCCACAGAATTATATAATGTTTGTCATGAAGGACCTGATAAATAAAATGTATTGCACCTGTGCTATCTAACTGTCAAGAGAAGGCATTGTATCATGTTTATGACTAGCAGAATTCATATATATGCCACTAAAAACACAATGTAAACAGAAAGTACAAGTAGTCAAACCAGATGACATGCTGATTAACCAGAAACTACACTGATACTTCCTGTAATAACACAGATGAATCCTACTGTACCATACCTCCCAACATTTCAAATTGCCAAAGAGGGACACTTGTGTTTTAGGGGGTGTTGCTGGGGGGCGGGGCTGGTGGGCGGGGCATTACCGGGAATTTTTAGGCTATTTCATGACTTTGTGATACCTTGTTGTGGAACCTAATAAATGACTTATAATAAGACCAAAGTATTTTATTTACACACACTAATTTATAAACACATGTACTGATGTTTAAACAAACAATAATGTGATCTTGCTGTGGAGCAATGTGATACACTTATATACACACCAAGTAATCTGATCTCCTAAAAAGAGGGACATCAGGGTGGGAAAGAGGGACAGAGGAATTTGGATTTAAAAGAGGGTCTGTCCCTCCTAAAGAGGGACACTTGGGAGGTGTGCTGTACCAATAAATCAATACAATGCAGGTGTAGATCCCCCAGCAGACATTGAGGTATATGTATAAAGTTGAAAAAAAAAACTCTATGCAAATGAAATTATAAAAATGACCTTATGCTAGAGAGCTCACCATTACATTCCTGTAGAGACTGTGCACATGATCAAAGTGATGAGAATAGGAATTTTAAAACGTAACCCTTTGAGTGCAAGTGGGGTACGCACCGCATTGCTAAGCAATGCATTGCGTACCCCTCTGACACTCAAAGAGTTACTCATACAATTGTATTAGTTGATAGTTTGAGTGCCAGAGGGGTATCCAATTCTTTGCTTTACAATACTTTGGATACCCCTCTGGTACTCGAAGGGTTAAAAAGATATAAAAAGAAGAACTGGAGCAATTCTGGAGAAAACTGTATGCAGCAAAGGAGGCAAATAAAGATTCCCCTAAATTTCTCTTAAAGGGATAGTAATGTTTAAAAATAAAATCAGCTCCAATTAATCTTCATAGTATTTGGGCCTTGGAGAGTGTTATTTCAGTACAGTCAGAGTTGTAGTTCAAGAGTAATTGAATGATAAAGTATCCCCCTCCTGTCCCTTTTACCTAGTGTAAGCCACCTCCCCTCAGATGTGGAATCTGGTCTTAAGACCAGACAGCTCTCTGCAAGGGACAATCTTCTTACTGTGAGAAAAGTGAAAACCCTGCCCCCCTTGACAGGTTTTTCCTTATGCTCACTGAAGAGTGTCCCTCTCTGCGATCCATCCAGACAGTCTTGCTGCTCTGAGGTGAGCAGTGTTACATCAGTAAAAGGGACGGGAGGGGGAAATTTTATCATTAAATTACTCTTGAACTACAACTCTAACAGTATTGAAATAACACTCTCCATGGCTCAAACACTATGAAGATTAATTGGAGCTTCTTTTATTTTGAAACATTATGATCCCTTTAAGCTCAATGGGGGGCTCTTAACCCCTTTAGTACTAGAGATAACTCAAATGCATTGTGGAGAACTGATTTGGCAACCTCTAGCATTCAAGAGGTTAAATCCCCATTTAAACCAGTGGGGATGTTTATTTCTCTCCTACGATACAAGTAGTTTGTCCCAGAATTAATCCACTTCTCCATAGTACATCGTCCTGATGGAATTCTATACCCTGGCCTCTGTGAATACCTTCAGGATTGAGACTTGATGTCATACAATGTAATCAGATCATCATAAACCTTCACCATCTTTTGTACTCAAGCTGTAAAACTTCAGAGTTTCACCCATCATTGTCCTCTTTGTCTGATGGAAAAGAATAGTTTAATGCCCTGTGAGAAAAAAGTACAAGTGAAAGAGAAGGGTAGTTTAGCTTTATAACCAGTTCTCTGCTCTGTCACCTTACTGACACACCCCATCTCTCAGCAACAAAATGTCTCCGGCATCGCTAGAACGATTTTTTGCCATTTTCTCAAAACAGAAAGTGGGGCAGTCTGCCAGCGGCCACAACTGAGTTTCCGGGGCAAATCCGGTGAGTTTACAGATATGGTTATATTAATTATAAATATCATATATTACCAACTAGCATCTATAAAAAAAATATTTTATTTAAATCCCTAAAATGTCTTCCTAAATTCACATTTGTAATACACGTGTAGATACCCTACATAGACAAATGTTGGTTAATTGTTTGTGTAGAAATACTGCTGCTAATTTATTGATATTAGCATCCACTGCTCTTCTATTCAGAAAGGTTGTTACTTTATCTCAGTCCATATAAACACAATGCAGGACAATCACTTCTGAGACATGACAATGGGAGCAACTGGGAAAAGCAGAGAAGACTAGATGTCAGGCTTAATACAACAAAAAGAGAATTCTTATAGAGTCTTGCATCAAGAACAAGTATGAGGAAGGGTAGTAGGATACTAGATTGTATAGGAAATGGTATTGGCATTAGAAATAATAGTAAATATAAGATAAAACTGTTATAGAGATAGATAAAAGGAATGGCCTTCCAGCAGGGGTGGTTGGGTCTAATACAGTTCATGCATATAAGAACTCTTGGGACAGGTGTATGGCTATACTAAGAATAGAATAAGTGTGAGCTAACTTAAAAGAGAAATGGGAATACTACATGGGCCAACTGGTTCTTATCTGCCATCAAAGTCTATTTTTCTATGTTACCACTAGTTGAAGAGCGCGTGACATGGGCCACAGTGCCACTGCCAGCCGGTCGTGGGGCAGTCATGCGCAGTAGAGACTGCCCATGCCGTGGCTGACACAGAGCTGGACGCTCCGAAGGAGCGTCCAGCTCTGTATCAGCCGCGGCGAGGGCAGTCTCTACTGCGCATGACTGCATCGTTACACATGTTTTAGCGATTTATTATATAGGAGGATTTTCTTTACAGTACATATTTTTCAGTCCTGTAAAGTAAATCTCACTACGGTGCATGTCTGATCACTCCTGTGCCTGAGTTTCTCTCTGTTACTCTCAGAATGAACACAGTAGAGCATTCCCTTCCTTCTGTGCTGGAAAAAGGTAGTTGTAGGATTTTTGTCCCTTATGATGTAGGTATTTTCTCCAGAATTGCTCTACTACCATAGTGTTTTGATGCCTTGTAGATTACATTGTGTTTTTCTGTCTCTGCTGTCCTGCAGCAACATAAACAATTTACTTCACTGCGCTGTGTGTCCTGGATACTCTCTTGCATTCAAATATAGTGGTACCTTTATCTATAGGAATGGGGAGCATAAATGATAAACAGAATATAAGATTTTAGTTATCGAGAAAGAGTGTCCAAACATTTACATCATTAGTGGACCTTGGATCCCTTGCTCTCAGTGCCTAGTGAATCCAGCTGCAGATCCTTGACGAGAGCCAACAAGGCCGAAACGTACTTCTGGGGTTAGCTGGTGTTCCCGTGCAGAGGGGACTTGCCCATCATTTTGTAAATGGACCGCATTTGATAAGTCTAATATGTACGTGGAATGTTTTCCTCTGTAATGACAGAGAGCTAAAACATAATGCTTCTGAGCAGTGACTAGCCATAGAAAAAGTCACTGAGCTTTTTGTTCATCTTCAGAAACCTCTCAAATTTTGTATGTATATTTTGAAAACTCTTCGGGGGTCACCCTAAGAGTGAAGGGTAATCAAGACGTGGACCACTTGCTCTCAATGCCTAGGGAATCCAGCTGCACCTCAGCAAGGCCGAAATGTACGTCTGGGGTTGGCTGGTGTTTCCGTGCAGAGGGGACTTGCCCATCATTTTGTAACTGGACCGTCTTTTGGGTGAGATTAGTCTAATATGTACATGGAAATTTCTCTTCTGTAATGGCACTAGAGAGCTAAAACATGACGCTTCTGAGTGGTGACTAGTCATAGAACAGGTCATTGTGCTGTTTGTTCATTCTCAGTAGCCTCTCACATTTTGTATGTATATAATTATAGGTATCAACTTGTAAGTAATGATATTAAAAAGTTCACACAAACACATAGTTAGATTTATGAATTTAGTAATATGTATAGAATGAACCTATTCCATAGAGAACTCATACGGCCTAAATTAAAAGCAATGCCTATGATTCTTCCAGCAAATATTTTCCAATAAATTTCAGGCCCCGGGAACTGAAATATCAATGTTGAGACTGAAAAAAGAAAAAAAGCGTAGAGTCAAATGAAATTACTTCTAATCTCTTTATCCTTGTCACACCACTCTGGTGCTATGCAGTAATACACTAAGGAATTTGAACAAAGTAAAGTTGGGGGACTTAACCTCATCGCTGCCTGGGTGGCCTAGACTGAATTTATTACATACCTTGCAATAATCATTATGCATGGTCCAGTTCCACTGTTAACCATTTGAGTGCCATAAGGATGTCCAAACCATTGCCAGGTACCTCCCTGTCACTCGAAGAGTTAAGACATGTTACCTAGAGCACATCACATTGTGAAAGTATGTAGTAGATTACTATCCTATATAATAATTTGCTAGCTAACTGCCCGAACACACAGAATGATGGAAGTTCTGTGCTGGGAGCATTCTGTGATTCTCTACAGTGCATGACTGCGTTGGTGGCAGGACACAGAGCAGGACCGGCCTCTTAACTCTTTGAGTGCCGGAGGAGTACGCAACGCATTTCTTTGCAATCAGGGCCTGTAGGCGTCTGCCTACAGGCACACCCCACAGAGGGGCACCTGTCATTGGAATCAATTTTTTTTTTATTTTATTTTTTTTAATATTTTCATTCACCCTACCCGCTGCCTGCCTGCCGCCCGGTGAGATCCTGTTGTTGCTCCCTTGGTAGCTCTTTAGTAATGACATCATCTCCCAGCTCTCTGCATTCCGAAAGAGAAGACCGCGCAGGAGCAACAGGAGCTACAGTTCTGTGCAGAAGCAGGCACAGACTTTTCCTGCTGCTGGAACACCAGGGAGGTAGGAAACGGGGCAATGTGGAGCTGATGGTGCAAGTTGGAGATGATGGGGGTAATGTGAGTGCAAGTTGGAGCTGATGGGGGCAATGTGGAGATGATGGGGGTAATGTGAGGACAAGATGGAGCTGATGGAGTAATGTGAAGGCAAGTTGGAGCTGATGGGGACAAGTTGGAGCTGATGGGGGCAATGTGGAGCTGATGGGGGTAATGTGAGGGCAATGTGGAGCTGATGGGGCAATGTGGAAATGATGGGGTAATGTGAGGGCAAGTTGGAGCTGATAGGGCAATTTGGAGCTGATGGGGGTAATGTGAGGGCACGTTGGAGCTGATGGGGGCAAGTTGGAGCTGATGGGTGTAATGTGAGGGCAAGTTGGAGCTGATGGGGGCAATGTGGAGCTGATGGGGGTAATGTGAGGGCAAGTTGGAGCTGATGGGGGCAATTTGGAGATGATGGAGTAATGTGAGGGCAAGTTGGAGCTTATGGGAGGCAATGTGAGGGCAATATGGATATGGGGGGTAATGTTGAGATTTGGAGCACTGTGGAGGTGTCCAGTGGAGATGGCCAATGGGGGGGGGGGGTGGCGCTTCACATTTCTGTGCCTACAGGCTCCTGAGATGTAAATCCGGCCCTGTTTGCAATGCGTTGCGTACCCCTCTGGCACTCAAAGTGTTAACATCACCTGGACCTTGGCCTGTGTACACAGGCTTTTGCAATAGTTTAAATAAAATTGGACAGTAATTGTTTTTTAACACATGACAAAATGGTCACATTGTTAAACTTTTCATCGCTTAAGGGTGAGTGCATCAGATGTCACAAATGGCTGTCTGTCCACTCATCTGACACAGCCAATCACATTAAGTCAAGTGTGAAGACACTTTCCAGTATCCCTTTAGTACATTCTTTATTGAGGGATGTCTACGAAGAATTTGCAGACTTGGATATCTTCAGTGCATTATTTCTCAAGGTTTTGTAGATATCATTAGCATCCAAGAATTTGAGATGGATATTCCTGGCACTGACTTTCAATACAGTATTAAAGCCTGCAGTTACAATTAATGTTAACCCCCTGAGGACCAAATAGGTGTGTCCTGATTCTTAAGCTGTTGCGTGCAAGAGGGGCATTCGCAATGTATTGGGCACCGCTGTGGCACACAAAGGGTTAAAGGGCTGGTACCACACAAATAATTACAGATATGCAGTTAGCAAAAAGGCTCAACCTTGATTCAGACCTCTGATAGTTAAAGACTTGGCTTGGTTTTAATTTAGATTATCAGATAAACCACACCTTTAGGTCCTGAGGGTCAGGGTGGGTCAGGTAGCATCCATAGTCACTGCTGCTTCTTGTTTTAAGGCTACCATATGCCAAGTGTATGTGATCAGGAAGAGACCTTTTCCTTTCAAAGTCACTCCATCAGATCTGTGGGTGCCTCCTAAACCTACAAAAACCAGACCACTGCTGAGCAGTTATGCAAGGCTGCTATGTGTTCCCCCTTGTGCACATTAACCAATCACTACCATGTCAATGTTTTCACTTAGACTGAGGCCAGCTTTGGGCAGAAGGTCCTACATGCAGTAGTGCCTGTTTAAGGACTTTTTTCCTTTTTTCCATACTGCCACGTTCCATTCAGTAGTTTCAGATCAGTTGCTTGTTTGGTTTGCTGTAATATTTCTGTGTCTGTTGACACCTGAGGTTACATAGATCCAGTTAAGTCCTGTGGAATACCAGTATCCTATGGGGATATTATTTTTTCTTTTTCTCCTTTACCTCCCTGGAATCTTTGGGATGTTTCGGTATATCCCCGTGGTTCCTATGATCCATATTGGATGTAAGAGAAAATAGGATTATAGTGAATTTACAGTTAAATACTTTTCTCTTCAGTCCATATGGAACAGGCCTCCCACCCAAAGAAAAAACAACCTGTGTCCTCTTAGGGTCTTTATTTAGGGGGTTTTCCGTTCTTCCTGCCACTTTCTTTCTTTTCTATGCTACTTGATACACATGCATCTGGATTGAAGGTAGGGAGTTTGAGCTGGAAGAAGAGGAGGGGATCTCCCTCCAAAAGAACCTGTCTTTTTGAAGTGCCCTGCCTCCTGGAAGAGGGAGCACAACCTCATGGTTTCTGTGTTCATTATGGACTAAAGAGAAAAGGATGTAATGGCAAGTTCACTAAAACCCACCTGGCACTAGAGACATCAACATTACACCACATTGCACCTGCCATGATAGCCTTGAGGGACAGTTTTCTGACCTCCAAACTGACTTCACAACACATCTCCCTTCTAGTTTTGTAGTTCTGCTCCCATGGGAGAATACCTGTCAAAGGGGAGTAATCCACTTTTACTTGGGAAAAAATAGAAAAAGAAATGTTTACTAGTTAATTCCTATTGTAAGAGCAGAACTATAGACTTACAGTCTGAATTCAACAGGTCTGATGCAAGATTCCCACCTCCCGCAAGACGTGAAGCTGCTAAAAGCAGCCTCATTCCCATTAAAAATACTGGGTGTCCAAATATATATAATTTTTGGTATGTCAAGTTGCATGGCCTTTAAATACATCTCTATCATCATGCCTGAAAACATTTTCCATTTGATCTTAGATGTAAGATTACAGGGAACACTGCGCTACCTTTCATTCAACAGGTGTGGAAATTAATGCCTTTTAACCCTCGGGTGTTATAGAGAAACAATGCATTAGAAACCTCTCCAGTATAAAGGGTTAAACTGGGTTTATTAAAAAAATAAATCTACATTACTGACCTTGCATCACATAAAGCTTTATTGCTAATTGAAATTAAGGGAATGCAGTAAAAATAGATTGAATCAGTGCAAAGTTGAAGCTGAAGCACAAAGCAGTGGAGGAGGGAGTGGACCGTACTTGGATAGAAATGAATACACGCTTGCAAAAAACAGGTTTTTCAGTATGCCAGTAGAGGATTATATATTTACCAAGTGTATTATGCATTGCACAATGTCTGTGCACACATAAGGACACGTTGCATTGGAACAGCTTACATTTCTGTTTAATCTGTTTTTAAAAAATGGTATGAAAAAGACCTGAAAATTGATGTTTTGTTTAATTTGTGATATCAATTTTTCGTAACCATTTTACTGCTACAGGTTGTAGTAAAAGAGATCTGCCTTGTGTTCTGGGCTCCCTATTCTGGGATGTTATGCTGGAAAGAAGGACCTTATTCACATAGCTGGGAACTATCCAGATTTGCTCAAGAGACTGTTTTTTGCTGCGGATTGTCAGGTCTCCAGGGCAGAAGCTGATTCTCCAGATGTGGGGAGTTCGTAATGAAACTCTGCCCACTTCTGCTACTTCCTAGTCTGTTCCTAGGGATCAGATGAAAAGTTCCATACTTTAATGGGGCTTTAACCCATATAAATTAATGTTAATTTGTACAATTTTTATTTCAATTTTGTTACAGTTGGTTAACACCTCTTGCGTGAAGACCAAGGCCCCATGGGCCATATTCAGTAAGCTAAAGCTTAGTTTTTTGACCACAAAGCATTTTTTAATTACTATATAATAAACTGAGTGAACTCTTTGAGCTCACAAAATATAATGCACACTTGGACAGCTTCAAATGTCCTCAAGGACACAGTAAATGCTACAACTCACAAGCAAAGATTTGTATTCTATTCTAAATCGGATTTGACTTTTTGGTGTAAAGTAAGAGTAAATTAATATTAAACGGATGGTAATGTTTCATAATAAAAGTAGATCAAATTAATCTTCATAAAATTGGGCCATGGAGAGTGTTATTTCAATACTGTCAGAGTTGTAGTTCACGAGTAATTGAATGATAAAGTATGCCCCTCCCACCCCTTTTACTGATGTAACACTGCTCAACTCAGAGCAGCAAGGTGGTGTCCAGATGGATTGCAGAGAGGGGCAATGTTCAATTAACAAAGGGGAAAACCTGAAAAATAATTGTCAAGGGGACAGGGTTTTCATTGTTCTCACAGTAAGACGATTGTCCCTTGCTGTGAGCTGTCTGGTCTTAAGACCAGATTCCACATCTGAGGGGAGGTGACTTACACTAGGCAAAAGGGGCGGAGGGGGATACTTTATCATTCAATTACTCTTGAACTACAACTCTGACAGTATTGGTATAACACTCTCCATGGCCCAAATACTATGTAGATTAATTGGAGCTGCTTTTATTTTGAAACATTACTATCCCTTTAATGTAAAAACAAAACAACAAGCCAAAAGTCACAACAAACTGACATCATATATAGTAGTGTAAAATCTCAGGTATAATATGCACCTGTGTATAATATACAAGTGTAAATTATACCCAAGATTTTAGGGGAAAAAACAAAAGTGTCTATGTGTAATACTCACCCTTGCTTCCCCTGCCTCTACCTAACAAAAATAGTTTCTTGTCTGCTTCCCGCAATCTACCCACTTCAGTCTGCTGCCACCTTCCCTTCCCTCTACTCACCCCCTTTTTGAAGAAGCAATCCACTGAGAATTGATTCACAATAGTCCTTATTAGAGAGTATGTGATTCAAGCATGTAGTTGAGTGTACAGTTACTCAGCTGTAACCCTTTTAGTGCCATGTAATGCACAACAGGACAACAGCTGCTGTTTTTGCTCTATAGCAGAGACAGCAAGCAGTCCTCTAGCTCCATAGGGAGCTACAGGAAGTTCTCAGTATCGCCATAGCGATGTTGGAACAGTGAACTCCGACAGCCAAGACAGCTATTGGAGATTAGTGCATGTGGGGATGTGCCACATCAACATATAAACGTACCCACATGAATACAACAATGGCTCATTTCAATATGCAAATAAGCCCTTGTCAAACAAAATAGTAATCTTGTCGAAGGCATGGCGGATTCATGGCGATGTCGACAAATTGTGTCAGATTGGTGGCAGATATGATGGTATACACATCTTAGCGAATGCTGTTGATATGCCATCGATAACACTTTGCCACCATACCACTACCCTGGCCCCTTATTGCCCTTTACAGTATCTCCCTCCTCCCAGAGAGTTTTTACAGTTCATGGTTATATATATATATTAGTGTAAAAGCCCGTATACATGGGCCAGCATTCTGTGTGTTCAGGCAGTCTCTACTTAGCATGAATGCATCGTCAGTCTCTACTGTGCATGACTGCAAAAGCCCATGTATACGGGCCAGCATTCTGTGTGTTTGGGCAGTCTGTACAGCGCATGACTGCATCGACAGTCTCTACTGCGTATGACTGCTTCAGACAAACATACATCTGACCTTTTATATTATAGGATATATAGAGAGAGACACAAAATACATATATACGTAAAAAAATCGTATTTTTATTTAGTTACATTTTTTTTTTTTTAAATATAAAAAGAAACCTTTATTGTCAGGGATCTATACTGGGAAAGGATCCGATTTTTTTTTTTTCTGGTAGGTTATTCCAGTCTTTCAGAGCTCTAAAGCAGAAGGTAGATCAACTGGCTTATTTCTTGTAGTGTGGAATACTAAGGGAGTTGTTAACAATGGAACGGAGGTTGTATTGGTATGGAGAGCTGGAGTGAGCATACTGCTCAATAGTCTGGCACCTTTCCAGAGAAGTGGTCATAAACAAGGGTATGAAAGGGGACAGGGATGTCTAGATACGAGTGTTAGTCAATTTAAAATCACAATGATGAGCAGTGTAATTACATTGGAGGACAAAGCGGCATAATGAATTATACAGAGTGTTGAGTTTGTCAGTGTGGATTTGTAACTCAGGAGCATATATTATGTCCCATAGTATATGACTAGCATTAACATCTGTTGAGCAATAGGTTTTCTTACCAGGGAACTTAGACAGAGTTTGTTTCTAAACAGAGCACCTGTTTTAGGATAAAGTGTGGGTGTTAATTTATCAATATGAAGGCTAAACGTGAGGGTGGGATCAAGCCACATAAAAAGATATTTGTAAGAGTCGACTGGGGCCAAGTTATGATTATACTTTGTTATTTCAGAGTACCGTTGTGACCATTTTGTCAGTGTTTAGAAAAGGTTTGTTTTTAGTGATCCATTTTTCAACTTCAGAGAAATCACCCTGTCGTACTTTCTCGTGTTTTTGATACATTTGGATTTTTAGTGTAGATTATTGTGTTCATCTGCATACATGTGCACAGAACATGTTTTTCAAATCATGGGCAGATCATTCATAAATAGGAAAAATAGAAAAGGCCCACTTGATACTTTGAGTGGAAGGTAAACATTGTCAGTAACATAAATGGGATCCAAGCCAGTTTAGAGGTTGATTACCTAGTCCTGAAATTTTGAGTTTATTTATCAAAATATTGTCTACTGTACCAAAGGCCTTTGCAAAATCAAGGAAAATAGGTCCAGTTAGTTAACCCTTTTCCTTTCCACTCTGGATATCACTGCATAATTTTGGGAGGGCCATGACTGTTGAGTGATTTGGACAAAAGCCTGGTTAAAGTAGGGTGAAAAAGCTGGACAGTTGGTAATACTTACATATTTGCACGTGGACACATTTTCCAGGACATTAGATTACGTAGGGGCTAAAGATATTGGTGTGTAATTTCATACCACATTGTTATCACCACTTTTGTGACTAGGCAAAACTCTAGCCACTTTCCAGGCTTTATGCATATACCAGGATGAAAGGAGGCATTAATTAGCCATGCAATAGGATGGGCAGTGCCCAAGGCATTGAACATTAGTAACATTGCTGCCAGTTGTTCAGGACCAGATTTTGCTTTCATTTCTTGGTTGAGGAGGTGTGCAGATATTTCATTAGCTGATACTGATATGAAATTGGATTAAGTAATACTGTTGGACCAGGGGAGAAGGGACAGGGACTGTTCAATGCATGTTTCTACTCTAGAATTACATATGCTATGATGTATTTGAATGTGTTAGCTATTGATATGGGGAATTGTAGTGTTTCATTGCCTATTTTTTTAACTGAGGGGTGGGGTTGGTTGGTGAGGCTGTAGATATTTTTAATAACAATATTCCAAAAGTTGACAGGTTTTGATAAGTTACTATTCAAGTTGTCAGTAAAATACTTGTTTTTCCATAAGTGTCTGTAGAGAGCGTGATCATGGGATAAGCCAGTCTGGTTAAATTTTGTCCATAGGACATATCTAAAACTATATAACACAAGTAGTTCTGCAGAAACCCAGGTTAGATGTTTCCCTCCTTTCCTTGACCTTCCTTAGTGGTGCATAAGCATCATAAAACCTGCGAAAATAGTAAATTGCTGAGTCTAGGTCAGGTATTTCTATACCACGGGCAATTGCTTTGATCATTTAAGAATGATTGGAGATTAAATTTTGTGAAAGATCCAGTAGCTGTTACTATGGGACAAGATTTAATTGCCTTAATTTTGCAAGCACAGTAGACTATGGAGTGATCGCAAAACACTCTTGCTAGTACGCATGAATCTTGGATTCTGCTTGAGCAGGATGAGTGCATCCAGTGCAGCAAAGTAGGGTTGGGTATTAGGTGGTTGGTAGATTCCTTATGATTGGGAAGTACAATTTTGCCAGCAATGTATTCATATATGGTAAAGATCTTTTCTAAAACATGAAAATCCTTGAATGGCAATGGACGGTGTCTGGTATTTTAGGGCTGTTCCACGATTCAGTGAGAATAAAGATTTTCAGTTTGTACACATAACACCATGCTTTTAATTCATTGTTTTTGGGTGGTTTACTGCATATGTTGCTATGAAGTAAATGAAAGCTTTTCTTTTTTAACCCCTTAACGACCGGCGGTCCTGGGACGTTTCCATCCCATAAGGACTGCATAGGACCACGTGGACGCGCCGGTACACGTGACCTGTCGCGTGTATCAGCCCGTTACTATGGGGCCTGATAGAGATATCTCCGATCTTGGAGCGGTCAATTTCAGGCCCTATTTTTACTTACAGCGCTCCCGGTACAGCGCTGTAAGTAAAAAGTACGTGACGTACTATGACCGTCATCGGTCCTTGAGTATTTCAAGGACCGTGACGGTCATAGTACGTCACATGTCGTTAAGGGGTTAAAGGAGAAGCTGTCTTTTGTTATGGTTTGAGGGTGATGGTTAGCTTCAATATCATTTACCAGGACAAGTAATAAAATGCAAAAAAAAAAAATTAGAGAGCTACTCGTATTGAGCATATAGTGAAAGTGTGCATTTGCTGCTTTGATTACTGGGGCTGGGTGAGTTTGTCTTTAGCATTCTCCACCAGCATTCAGAAGGTAGTGCAAATGTGTGCAGAAGTCCATGGTGGATTAGTATGTTATGGTGCAAATGAGGGGTGTGATTGTGATGATAAAGGGAAAATTGTATTTAAAGTGGAAGGTTTAAAACAAATAGTATTAATATATTCATTCTGGTATGGGTGTTGCAATGACAGTGTGAGGATAAAACAGGAACTTGGGAAACAGGTGAAATTTCACAGGTAAATGAGATTGTTTTTTTGAAGGATAAAGGAAATATTGCAAATACTCTACTGGTGGATTTCGTTTATACAGTAACACCCTCCCCTTTCCTACCCACAAGGGAAGGGCAGAGAGAACAGCTTCTCCTCCCTCCCCGCCCCACAAGTTTCCCACCAGCTGTTAAGGTCCGACTTTATTCCAGGATATGGCTTTCACAATGGAAGGGGATAAAGCAACCTTCCTCCATTTTATGGTTGTTGTGCTGCAGCTGTCCTTTTCTCATGTCCTCTAATGAGTACCTATCTGTGAATGAAAAAGATGAATATGGTAAAGAAGACTGTCATCATATTTCTATAGCATACACATTGGATAACTATACAACTCTCTTGTTAAACACTGAAGTATAGAGACATTTGTTCTGTGCAAACTCGCCCACTTGCATCCCCACACCTCATTCATCCTCCATGACACTACCTGGTGAATAGCCTCACAGAACCTCTCCATTGGCATAGACTTTGTGGCTGGATGATGCAGTAGCACCGTGTACTTAGTAATTAAGTATAAGTTCCTTTCACTTTTTACAGATTGTAAGTTCATGTGATCAGAGTTCTCGTATCCTTCTGTTTCACTTTTTACAACATTGTTGACACCCTTGGGTGCATGATCCCCCAATTGTGCATTGTATGTGATGTCAAGTACAACACTACAGACTTTAATGGCACTTTATAAATACTACTAGGGTACTACGACTAATAATAATAATAATATAAGTACCTAGCCCTGATCCATGACTATGTTGCTGCCCCTGGCTGGGGGTACTAATTTCTAATATGTGAGTGTCCATTTAATTTTGAGGAGTCTACTCGGAATATAATTTCCCTTTAATGCACCCACAGTAAACTCATCTACCCCTGCTGCTACCCATGACCATATCACACACACCACCAATGCATCACCTTTTTTGGTTCTTTGAAACTATCCCCAAGAAGGAGAAACACATGGAAATGTGCCACTTGATGGTTTACCGTGGTTCTCTTGCCACTGGCTGTACCCCTGGAATGGAACTGGAGAGTTTATCACAAACCTCACCACCCTGCTTTAACTTATAAGTTCACCAGTTCCTCCTACAAATCGTTTTTTATATGATGGAAAAAAGTCTTATGGGGCAGAAAGTATTTATTGTTTCCTTATAAAATAAAGTATATAGCAGCCACTGTTGCACTTGCTGTATCATAAAATCACAGAAATTGAAACAAACAAGAGAAGATGTAAGTTAGTGTTAAAGGTATTTCTTATGACTGAAAAGTGCAGACGTTAGAAGCTATACACAAGCACTTGCACTTATACTGCCGGATATGAAGCAAATTACTTTTTCTTCCTGTTCTTCAACATGCACACCTGTAATTAAGAAGCAACAAATAAGATCATTGTTCCGTCTTCCTATGTGGAGGTTGCCATGCACACTAAAGAACTACAAATGTTCTATTGATCACATAATGGTTGGGTCATTGAAGAGGCCTGACTGTTTAACTGGTGCATACAGTATTGTCATTTGTATTCTGCTTGCCTGAATTAAAGTTCTGTTCAGTATGCTGCTTCTTTTTTACATTAGACAACTAATGTATGGGCTGTATGCATAAAATAAAAGAGGAACGATTGTTGGAGCAAACCAACAGCACCATAGGGGATAAAAAGACCTATCTGACATTCAAGGACTTTTTTACCCTAGAGGACAAGAGCAATTATGGCCTTTTTAGTATGTGTTTGTTCACCCACATAAATTATATACCATTTTTAACCCTTTGAGTGCCAGAGGGGTATGTAGCACAGCAGGGAAATCTTAACTGTGAGCATAAGGAAAACCCTGCCCCCCTTGACAAGTTTTTCAGATTTTTCCTTATGCTCACTGAAGATTGTCCCTCTCTGAGATCCATCCGGATAGTCTTGCTGCTCTGAGGTGACCGGTGTTACATCAGTAAAAGGGGAGGGAGGGGGGATACTTTATCATTCAATTACTGTTGAACTACAACTCGGACAGTATTGAAATAATGCTATCTATGGCCCAAAAACTATGAAGACTAATTGGAGCTGCTTTTATTGTGAAACATTACTATACCTTTGAGGTTACACAGAGAAGTATGGAGAGGCGAATTCTAAACATAACAAAAAGAGACTGAAAAACGTGTGTGTGGATTTGTCAAAAAACAAAGGTCTATGATATAATTGAAAGAGTAAAGCTCCTGAAATGGAAACGGGCAGGCCACACAGCAGGAAGACCTGATGGTAGATGCACCAAAATAATTTTGGAATGGATTCCACTTGATAGTAAACACCCAAGAGGAAGACCATAGACAACACACTTCTACTCTGATTTAGCACCTATTTTTAAAACAATCATATTTTAATCACCAAAAGAATGAATATACTGTACTTTGAGATGTAGGAAATAGTTAATTCCCAAGACTTTTACACATTTGAGTGTGTTTAATCCCTAGGGTTAAGGACTAGAGGGATGTACAATGTATTGCTTCTCTGGTTCTTAAGGGGTTACATTTAAAATAAATTGTATCATGGCCTTTGGGTTTAGAAAAGGATGCTACTATATTGCACTGATTGCAACTTTAACTTAAAAAAAAAAATTGGAACCATTTTGGGACAAAGCAAAAACACCATAGGGAAACACATAATTCCTTTTACCTCCTTTTACCACTCGTCAAACGCCTTTCTGGTGGTCAAGATTTTAAAAGCCCTATGTAAATCTATATGAATTTTTTTTACTACAAATATGCCCCAATATGTCCTCCGGGTATTCAGAATGGAAGCTATCAGTCTTTAATGCTTGCAAGTGTAATTGTTCTTACAGTAGAAACAGAAGCCATTGTTTTCATTTCCAAAAACAGGCATCACACAGCATCTAATAAATCTGATGATACAACCATTACTTCTGTGTGTATATATATATATATATATATATATATATATATATATATGTGTGTGTGTGTATATATATATATATATATATATATATATATAATATATACATCAATGCACACTGTGTTGCAAACCCCCTTTGTGTAAGCACTGTGTAATCATTATAAAATTATTTGATTAAAACTAAAGTCAGGAGATAAAACCCTTAGTAAATGTAATATATAATTGGACTAATCACTATTTTTTAATTTCATACTATTGTGGCATAGAACTTTTACTTGATTTATGAGAGAAAAGAAGACTTGCATAGCCGGCCCTAAAATACTGGTATCTATAAGGAAAAATGGGGGAGATGTATGAAACTGGAGTTATAAAGAAAGTGTCTGTAAAATTGTCTCACAGTGACATAAGGATATGTATAACAATTTGGCGACATTTTCTCTAAGTTCTAACTCCAGTTAGTTGACTTTTGAAAAGTGAAGTAGAAATGGTCTACTTCGTGCCCCAATGTATTTATTAAGACATTCGTTAATTGCTCCAAAAATAAAGGCAGTTTTAGGGATTAAATCTTAATGGCAGGTATAACCTGTTCTTATTGGACGTATATAGTGACAGTTATGTGTGCGAAAATATGTTCATGGGTGTGAATTTTCTCAGTATATTCCCAGACAGACATATTTATAAACATGACTTTACTTTGTTATAAATATGACCAGGCGTTGTGAATTTTAGTGACAATTCTTAAGTATAAACTAAGAATGCTTTTTATACATCCCCCACAGTATGTCTAGGGGACCAGGAAGTAACTAGACCAGTGTTTCAAACTGTTACTCTTCAGAAAACACCAGCAGTTCATGTTTTTAGGACATCCCTGCTTATTTGCGCGGGGTAATAAGTGACTCGGCTGTTGTAATTAATATACCTATGCTTAATTAGAGATATTTTTAAAACATTACCTGTTTGTGTTCTCTGAGGACTGGAGTGGGGTACCTCTAGCATAAAGCTGTAAGAGGGGAAGTTCAGCTCCTCCTATTAATAAAAATTGCTTACATGTCTTTTTTAATTAGTAGAGCTCTATAGATTTACTTTATTACAGTTGCTGTTAACTGTACTAATTGTAGTCATTGTTGTTAACTAGACAAACTGTACTCCATATTGCGTGCGCTGCAGTAATGCTATCTGTCAGGATAAACATCCTATTTACTTTGGGGACGTGAATGTCTTTGGCAGTTATTCAAGTTTTGCAGGTTACAATTCCTTCCTGTAACATCTCTGCTTTATGAATGCCATACGTAAGATGTGCATAATTTTTCCATTCTCTAAATCGGATTTGGTTAAGCAATAATTACCCCATCTAACTACCTCCTAATGGTTTAATTTATTAAACAATTATTGAAAGAGGTAATGATGGGGGAACGTAAATGTTAAATGTAAGGGAAATGTTTTACTGAGGGATTGATGCCTGTGACTCTTTATTAAAGACAATGATCTGCCATTTTGAGATTAAAGTGGCATTCTGATGAGAAATGCATAAGAGGCCTTTTAAACATTACATTTATACAGGGGAGGGCTGGCAACTTGTGGCCTGGGGGGCAAATACAATCTATTGGCCCATTTCTTCAGTCGCTCCAGCCCAGTGTCCCAGTCCATCCCCTTTAGTTACTTTTACTATTGGTATTAATGCTGTTAAGTAAGGTAAACGAGACCACATAGCTTACCGTTCAAATGCGGCTACTCTAGTGATACCATAGAGCTTACAATTTAAGCACAGCAACATGATTGATACCATAAAGCTTACAAGAGAAATGGGTTATGCTGTTAGTGTAGCTCTATTTGGATTGTAGCTCTGTGGTATCATTTATGTAGTTCCATTTCAATTGTAAGCTCTGTGGTATCACTAGTGTAGCTCCATTTACAGCAGCAGTTGGGAGACTGAGTGAGGCAGTGGCCCACTGGCTCAGACATGTGACCAGCCCAGGGGGCAATTGCCCCTCTGCCCCCCAGGCCAGCCCTCCCTTGCTTTTATAAGTGTGGTGTTACAAGTTTTAATTCCTGTGTATTGTTCAGAGTTACTACTGTGAAGAGCAGCCTTGGTGTTCTCTGAGCCATGCAAGATCCCAAGCAGAGACTGGGGAATTTCTCTGCATATGATTGTGTCAGTTGATGGGGAGTATTCCCTTCCTGACCACAGTAATTTGTGAGTGTATATTACATTTATTGTTCTAGCTCTATGTTTGAACTGCTTACAGTAGTACATTATTGGGAGCCCTCTATTTCTTATATTTTATATAATTTGCTAGTCTTGAGGAACAGCCCATCTGCTTTTTGCCTGTACTCTAGAAGTCTGTGTGTGCTGCATCTGAGACAGTGATCAAATCCCAGGAGTTTCATTGGCTGAAACCTATGTATTCAAGTTCCAAGCTAATATTTTCATGAGTACCCATTTGGAAGGTGACTTTGGTGATGGTTCCAGCTTATTTGTGTGTCTCTGTTAGAAATGTCTATCAAAATCATCAGAGTTGTTTTTAGATTTGAGTCCCCTTTAACCACTTGAATTCTATGTGTTGGACACCCCTCTGGTACTCCAAGGGTTAATAATAATAATAATAATAATAATAATAATTAAAAAGCTTGTCTACCTTTTGTGTAACCCTGTGCCATGTTTCAAGACACCACAAGTGCAAGTTCAGTCATTTTTTTTTTATTTCCAGCTGTTTGTTGGTTGAGATGATGAGAACTTTAGTCCCCAACAATGAGAGGTCCAGAAATTGCCTGCCCCTGCTTTAAAATGTGAAATACCTAAAGCTGTTCTAAAAGCTCAGATATTACACAAGTGCCTACATTGTTCCACTGATAAAAACAAAACAAAAAGTCTTGGTAGTTACATCGCCTGCTGTACAAATCTTTAGCTTGGCACAAACTGTTCTCCTTAAAGCTCCACTAATGCTTTGTGATTAGACCATTCTATCTTCCATGCTTGCATATATATGTGTATGCATCACTTTTTTTATTTCTTTGTAATACTTTATAAAAGAAAAATGCTGAGTGCATTTTACTAGTGTGCAAGCTGTGTGTGCAGGAAAAAATACTAATGTTAGCATTTCCACTGTTTACTGCATAGGTACTGTTTGGAAGTAGGATAGTATGCTAAGCTTGAAATATGTAATCCTCTTAGCTTCATACTTTCATAAACAATGGGTTGTTTGGAGACAAACTTAAATTCAATCACATGCAATAATCTTTAATAACAATCTTATTAAACCATGTTATGGACAAAATAACTATATACCATGGTGTTTAATTCGCTAATATTAGTACACTGAAAAAAATATAAAATTTAAAAGGCAACTGTCATGATGAAATTAAAAATGTATGATAAAGGTCATCACTTTAGTTAATCCCTGTTGTAAGCACCTTAAGGAGTGGCAATATTATCATCTAGTATTGATAGTAATAATAATTATCATTGTCATAATTGTAATAATAACCTATTTTATATAGTGATTTTCTCCCCATGTGAACTTTTAAAGTGCTTAGGTGAAAACAGTTTGAATTGGTTTCTTCTCCACAGCCCTGGTGCTGTGAGCTTTGAAGACTCAGCTGACTGTCACTCTCATTTGTACTGCCAACAGGAATGAGCATAGGCGTGTGCACAGGGTGTGCCGGGTGTGCCTAGGCACACCCTAATTGGCCCGTGCGCACCAGATTTTCAGAAGTTAAATGGCCGTTTCCGCATATTAATGCAGCTGCGGCACCAGCTTTATACCTTAGCCACTTTCCACGGCTATCTGCTGCTGACTGCTGTGCTCGGGGAGACCAAGGAGGGCGGGACAAGCACTTGGTCTCAGACTCTGCAAAAGCCTGCATGAGCCTTCCCTCCTTTGTTGCGGCACTGAGAGGAAGTGATGTCATTTCCTTTCAGCGCTCGTTACGTTGGGGGAAGGTGTCAGGAAGCGAACATCGGGTGAGGAGGCTGCATAATAAGTTTAAACTGTTGTTTAATTTGATATTTATATGAGTGAGTGTCTTGTATGTATGATGCACAAGTGAGTGCGTTAATGTTTAATGTGTGTGTGTGTGAAAGAAAACTTACACCTAATAATTTATTTAGCAGACACACACACATATATATATATATATATATATATATACACACACACACACACACACACATATATATACACACACACAAACACGTGCATGCGTGCACGTGTGTGTGTTTGTGCTTTTAGGTGCACACCCTAATGCAATTGGCTGTGCACACCTATGGGAATGAGGCTGCCACTGGCAGCTTCAGCTCCTGCAGGAAGTAGGACTAGAAGGTTGGCGAAGAGACATACAATTTGGGTTTTAATTCCTAAAATGCTGCTACTAGAGTTTGGAGTAATGGCAAGTAACTAGTGAAATGATGACTATAGCACATTTGTTTATTTTTTAAAATTAGTTGCACCAAATATTTACGAATGTTTAACTGTGACTAAACCTTTGCTTTGTCCTTTGGTCTACACCAATGGTCCCAGTCGGCATCCCTGGAAGGTTGAGCCATGCAGGCAGCTATCACAGAGCCAAATTAAGACTCTATGGGGCCCTAGGCAGGATCCCAAATTGGGCCCCCCTCCAGCTTGCCACCCCCAAATCCTGCCACAATCTCTTCTGGATTTGCCCACATTGTCCCCATTGTCCACCTCAACATTGCCCACCTATGCATTGTTCAGCTCAGTACTGTCCTCCGTAGTCCACCTCCACATGCACGGCTAAGAGGATGCCGATGGCCATACTTGCTTGCTCTGCCTCTGTCCCTCTATATCCTACGTATGGTGCACAGGCTGTAATGCTGCACACGCATGCACAGTCAAGGAACTAGCTTCCATTCACTGAGTCTATTGAGACTCAATGAAAGGAAGCTAGTGATCTGACTGTGCATGCGTGCGCAACCTTGTGACTGTGCACCATGTGCAGGACAAGGGAACAGAGGAAGAACGTGCATAAGAAGCTCACTGTCAGTACCAGACACTGACAGTTAGTGTGAAGGGGGAGCCCATGGGCGCCCCCCCCCCCAAGTAACCAGGCCCTAGGAAGGCGCCTAGGTTGCCTTGCCCATGATCTGGCTCTGAGCTAGCACCTTCTAATAATAACAGCCACTAACATTAATATAGCTAGAATATCATAATGGCCCATTTGCTTTTTTCTCTTGTGCCTTTGTTCACTCCATGGAGGCAGCTGTAACATCCACAAATACACATGTGCAAAAGCCATAAGGTCCATTAGGATTTGCTGGTCATATGAGGTAAGTGGGGGTATTATTAGAAAGTATTATATCTCCTTTAAAACCCTTAGTTCACAATTAATTGGACAGATGTCTAGCAACCAGTGCGTTAATACAACAGTCTGGCTCTGCATAAGAGAGCTTTATGTTCACTACTTAATTTTTTATATGGAAGCACAACTATCAAAATAGATAAGGCAGATAGAACTGCTAAACAACAAAACTTCTAGGAAATCAACAGGTGTAGTCTAATTCAGTTCCTTTTGTTACAAGGCAGGCCGATCACTGCACCTGGCAATGCACGAAGTGTCAGATAATGGAATGTGTCATGATCCTCCTGCATGAGTGCCAGTGTTAGTCACTGAACGTATCACTCATTATAGTTTAATTGAAAGCCAAAATTGTCTTTTTAATATAATCATTCAACACAACACTGCACTGCTATTGTTATATAATTTTCTTAAACATATAGCTTGATGTGTTTTCTTTTTCAAGACAGGCTTTATACATATGTATGTATGTATGTATATATGTATATGTATATACATATTCAGCCATTGTCAGCCAACTGCAGGATGAAGGCCTCCTCAGCAAGTTTACAACAACTTAGATCTTGTACCTTTTGTTGCCACTTTGTTCCAACAAATTTGTTAATTTCATCTATCCATCTTGTCTTTGGTCTTCTTCTTGGGTGTTTAGTATCTAGTGGAATCCATTCCAAAATATGTTTGGTCTATGCACCATCAGGTCTGCTTGCAATGTGACCTGTCCATTTCCATTTTAGGCACTTTACTCTTTCAATTATGTCATAGACCTTTGTTTGCTGATGAATCCATGCACATGTTTTACGGTCTCTTTTTTTCAGCATTCCATACGTCTCTGAGTCACCTTAAGTTTTGTATGGTTTAAGCATTCAGTGTCCATTTTTCACAGCCATAAGTAAGAACTGGGAGGAGACACTGGTCAAAAACATTAGCTTGAGGCAGAATGGTAAATTTGTCATAAAGACAGGACTACTTTTCCAAATGCTGGACATCCCAATTTTATTAGTTGTTGAATTTCCATCATAGTTTTTCAATATGTTGACATTTTCTGTCCAAGGTAAATATACTTGTACACTTCTTGTAGCGCTTGTCCATCTACTGTGATTTTCCTTAGTAAATGTGTTAAACATGATTTGCATTTTGTTGATATTCATCTTCAGACCGAAAAGTTTGCTCTCCTGTTGTAGTTCTTCTTGCAGTTCTTCAGGACTACTGGCAAATAGTATGATATCACCTGCAAAACATAAGTGATGCATGTAGTTCCAAATGACCTTAATTCCATTTTTGTCCCAATTTAGTTTGTGTAAAATTTCTTCTAAACATGCAGAAAATTCTTTTAGGGAGATAGTGTCTCCTTGTCAGACTCCTTTTTCTAAGTTGATCTTGACTTAATCTTTGTTGACCTATATTGATGCTGTTGTATTTTCATATATTGATTGGAGGATACTGATATAAGCTCTGTCTATTCCTTGGTTGAGCAGGGCATCGATTATTGCTTGCTTTGTCACTGAGTCAAAGGCCTTTTCGTAGTGCTGTCTGGATATGGTCCATTTTACTAAAACTGCTACTGAAGCCTGCTTGCTCTTTAGATTGTGCTGCTTTAAGTATTTAATGCTGTATTAAGTAGTTAATATTCTTCTTGATAATACCCTTGCGATAACCTTACACATGACTGTAAATAGGCTTATTGGTCAGTAGTTTTTTAGCTCCACCTTTATCACATTTTTTGTGCAGTTACAGACACTTTGAATGAAGCATCTAATAGCCAGGCTCTGAACTACCATTGATGTAACAGGCTAAAAGCACCAGTGCCCAGTTAATATTAGAGACCCATGGAATTCTAAAATAGAAAATGTTTAGGATTTTCTATTAATTTTAAGTGAATCTGGGGTTCAATATTATTTTGAACCAGGGCCTTCATTAATTTGCTCCCAGGATTTTACTATGCAGAAAAGGCCTTGCAAAATGCTGTAAAGGTATAACTATATCTTTAACACAAGTCCACTTACTAGCCCTGACATATAATCAGCTGATGCGATGAACCCCCTCTGGAGCAGTCTGTAAACAGCTTAGAGCAGGTGGGACATGCCTGGGGGGCCAGTCCAAAAATCTGGATATTAGTTAGTAGGCTCATTTAGAGCTCAAATGGTGACGTGGATGTGCACTGGTGTGCATATTGCCAGTGCATTATCCGTTCAGATAGGAGTAGCACCCTGTGCTCCCTGCTTATTCTGTGTGTGGTAATTGATTGCCACAGCTGACAGTCATGTCCTTGCCAGGCAGACAATTGTGGAAAAGTGGGGTGGTTCTTAATTTGTTAGAACCAGTGTGGAGGTCAATAGCCTAAGAGAGGTGTTGCCAGGGTTTCGGCTACGGGCTATCGGTTACAGTACTCATTGGGCTATTTGTTGCCAGCCAATGGGGTAAACAGTTGAAGGTCAATAAGTTGTGTCCATGATTGGACAAATGTTTATGTTACAGATATTATTGTGTCTTAGTCAAGACAAGTACCTTTATGCGATGTTTTGGCTTTACTTATTAAAGCTGTGCTGAGTCTAAACCCATATTTGTGGTCCATGTCTTATTTCCATTTGGTACCTATAACCTAGATTTGTCTTGCAATCTGTGTACTAGTGCATCAATCCACACTGTTTGCAAATAAATCCCTTCTTAGTGGATGATATTTGTATGGCTATGAATAAAGCATGATTGTGCTGATCTAAACTTTCAAGAAAGTGACCTTACCCCTGAAATATTCAAGGTGATTATGGGGGAAAAATAATACAATTATTTGCTTTGTAGTTTGTTTTTGTACTTTCAGTTCCAAAGATCATGTTCATACATCACAGAGCTGAGGGCAGAGCTTAGGTAAGGTCAAATCAGCCAACCTGTGGAGCTATTGTGTTCTACAGAGGTATGCTAACTCTATCATGCCTAATTAATCTTTTAACCGTCAGTAGTTACTCTGTGAACCCTTTATATTCTGTTTTAATTTCATAAAGTGTGCACGTCAGACAGCTAGGTCTCTCTAAGAAGATTTATTAAACCAAATAGTCATAATTATTAATCCAAGAGAATTTCACCCTTTGAGCTCAAGAATGGTTTGTAATACTTTGCTTTGCAATATGTTGTATGCTTTTCAAAGGATTAATGTAGAGAACAGTCAAAATTGTACTTAATGGAAAATCTCTTCCACGTGGACAGAGCTCCTTACACATTTCACACTTGTTACTGCTGTCACAGACACCAATTAGTCCACAGGAAATTCAAATGCTCTGTAAAATCCCAGCTCAGCAGGTGGCACACATCCAAACTGCAAGCAAACACAGTTCACATTAACATAACTTTACTACCTCTTTTTAACCCCTTTCATGTGAATGCTCAAAAATTTGTACTATTATAAAGGAGCAGTCAACTTTTATTCTGGAAAAAAACAAACACAAAAACACCATATATAGGGCTTTTCCTGTTGAGTAAAACATGTGTTGGTAGATACTTAATTAAAAAGTCATTACCGCTCAAGCTGCTTTTTAAATTAACTTCGAAACACTGAAAGACAGGTCCATCACAGATATCCATCATTTAAGGACGGATGACAGTCCTGAAAATCCATGGGTTAATAATCACAGTGTACCTCCAGGTGCGTTGTGATCAGAGAGCCAAATCTATTGTTAATTCCTCCATAACCTCTGCACTTAGTTTCAGCGAATCCACAATGGTACAGAACATGTGATTGCTGATCCAGGGATTCACATGTGCAAGGGAACCATATGACGAAGTCAATGTTTAGAAACATTGCCTTTCTCACCCTCCTCTGCCTCCCTCCTTCTCACTCAGATCATGAGGCAGAGAGAGACAGAGAAGATTGTGCAACATTGTGTCTAATACAATTTGTGCAATAAAATTACACCCCCATCACCTGTAATTCACAGATTCAAGTATAGCAGATCAGCATTTACTGATCTGTGCTCCTTTGTATTGTCTACTTTTTAACTTTTTTTTTTAATTATTTAAATTAATAATTTAATTAATTATATAGTTTGGATCGGGGTTTATTATGTAGGATTATAATTTACCTGGGTTAGGGTTAGGTGTAGGGCTATAGAATAAAATAAATAAATAAATAATTGTATTTTTGGGGTTGCTTTTTTCTGCAAATTAATTTGGTTTTGGTTAGTTATATAGCTTGGGTGGGTAGTTACTTAGGGGAAAATTAGGTAGAATTAGGCTTTATATAGATTAGGAACTAAAAAAATAAAATACATTTAAAAAGTAATTTACATAGGTAAATAAATTAAGTAGGTTAGTAAGCGGGTGGGTAGTTATTTAGTAGAAATGTGGCATTAAGTAGTTTAGGGTAGGTAGCCAAGCAGATAATAATACAGATCATTTTTACTGACTAGGAGGCATATGCCTTTTTGGCATCAGATTTCTGAAACTTCAGATTCTGTACCGGATTTTGATACAGGCCAGTTTAGTGATACTTCTAGGGATTACACTGAGCCCCCTGTTAAAAAGAGCCATTCTGCCCTGAGTACTATCCCAAGTACTAACACTGATCCTAACTCTATGAAATGGGTATCACCATTGCTATATGCTATATGACTGCCATTTGGAGTCAGTAAGGAATTTTTTTACGCACTTGGGGCTAAATTGGAAATGGCTTTAGGGTTTTTTTTTTGTTTTGTTTTTTTACCTTCCTCTGGTTCAACAGGGGTGTTTGGCACGGGCTGGACTTGATGGACACATGTCTTCTTTCAACCCCGTTACTATTTTACTTTATTTTATGGAGGGTGCTTTGGGGTTTACATTTCTTCTTTTCTATTTCAGTAATACCAGAATTAGCAGAATTAAGGAAAATAAGGCCAAACAGTTCTATTCACCTTTCTCATTGTATGGCTGGATTTTTAAGCCCTTTGAATGCAATTGCAAAGTAACACACTTCCCACTCTTGTGGCATGCAAAAGGTTAAAGACAGCTGTGGGCTGGACCATTTTAAAACAATACTATTAAAATGAATGATAAGA
Source organism: Rhinophrynus dorsalis (assembly GCA_037306005.1). Classification (NCBI taxonomy): domain Eukaryota; kingdom Metazoa; phylum Chordata; class Amphibia; order Anura; family Rhinophrynidae; genus Rhinophrynus; species Rhinophrynus dorsalis. The sequence continues at coordinate 88,728,415 of CM074718.1, read as the reverse complement.
GGTTGTCAAATAGTCACTCCTAGGGAGCCACATCAGGCCTCTGCTTCACCAGATGTAAATTTCTATATTAACCCTTTGAGTTGCGTACCCATCTAGCACTCAGTGGGTTAGGCTACAAACACCTCTTCAGCACATATCCAGCAGATACATTAATCTATATTATAGATCAGTGGTTGTCAGTGTTAGTCCTAGTGGCACACCAACAGGTAAGGTAATTATATGAAAACTAACAAATCCTAATAATAACCTGCCACTTCAATTACTATGTCCAAAATACTAATGACCCTTTATGAATTTTCCCTTATGTGTTTTTTAAGAGATAAGTCTTCAGTCAGTATAGCATCCCAGACTGATCGAACAAAGGAACAATAGCAAGATTCATAGAGCCCGTTAGGATGTTCTAGACATGATAATGCAAGTGGGAGTTATTATTAGGATTTTTCGGGGTACATTTTAAGGATATGCCTGCTTGATCACAGATGTGGTTGAGCCAACCAATGCTGAGAATCACTAGTAAAGATGAATGATAACGGTCATGTTGTAATAGCAATTCTAGCAATGAAAATTGTAAGTTGTAACCCAATGAGGTAACAGTCTTGTTTTGCATCAGAAAACTGCTTTGTAAATATGGGCCTCTATGCCAAGCATGAAGATGTACAGGCTGCTATTTACCCTGGAGAAAGTGACGCTAGACCCCATTTTTCTTCACCAGAAACCAAACAGCACTTGGACTTTTCCTTTGTTTACTTATTGTAAGAAAACTGAATAAGTGAGAGTGTTTTCAAATATCTTCAGACCACTTCAATTTGTTTATTCTCCACTGACGTAGTCGGGTTACTGAACGATGAATATGTAGCGCTCTGTTGTGCTGTCTGTGGTTCTGCTTGATGCTTTATTATAGTACACACAGAACGGCTGATTTACTAAAGGTTCATTTACATTGGCAGCAGAACTGTAGCAGCCCCCCTGCTACAGTTCTGTCACCCATGAGCTTTCACTCACGTTGTCCTGTGTCCCACCTCCAATCCTGACGCAGGAGAGGCATGTCTGACAGTCAGACCATATGAGCTCCAGCAAATATTATAAACTGGACCCTACATAGGTCGCCCGTTCATTCCAGATTGTGATTTGCATAGCAACTTCTATCAACATTGTGTGATATTTCAGACAATGACCCCACAGACCTCTCTAGCATTCTACAGGTTGTGCACTAAGGAGACATAAAGAGGTGATAAAGCAGAGATGACTTCTCCAATGATATAATTTCACCAGTTCCTGTGTTATTCTAAGATCTCCAAAGTTGGAGAAATCTTAGTGCATTGGCTCCATAGAATAACACGGTTCACTTTTGAATGGTCGCACGCAGAAGAGCGTGCAACCATTCGTCTTTCAGCAGGTTGCAAGGCTAAACAGCGTGATGTGACAATCGTTTGTTAAGCACATGGAGGCAGCTGGAGTGCCTCTGTGTGCTGCAGATAATAATCCATCCACTTCCTCCTGCCTGCTAGCCTGTGTCTTCTGCTGGACGGAGTATTATCTGCAGCACACGGAGGCACCCCAGCTACCTCTGTGTGTTTAACAAACGGGTTCAGAACCAGGGCACAAACAATTCAGAGATGTGAAGACGGCAAAAACATAAAAGAATACACGTCTGCAGCATGCGCCCATTGCCTATGCAACGTGACAATCTCACTCTGTCATGCAGTGAGAGATTGTCACGTCGCACTGTTTAGCCATGCGACCTGCTGCGTGCGACCACTCAAAAGGATACCGAATAACACAGGCTTGGAGAAGTGATATCACTGGAAACGCCATCTTTGTCTTACCACCTCTTTATCACACGTTAGAGCATCTCCCCCATTTCTTCTTAATACATCCAGTTTCAGTGTTGGGAGGGCTGAGCAGATCAGCCTCACCTGGTGCAACTGGCAGAAGGGCAGAGAATGCCAAGCTGGTTGTGGTAAAATAAGACACAGCTATCAAGGTTTTTATTAAGGACATTGATTCTCAAACTGTTTGCTACTATGCTATTTGCTTTTACTTTCAAATGAATTTGCTTTTACTTTCAAATGAAATCTCCATGGAATCCTTTCCAACCTTTTAAGGCAAGAGTAGTCTTTGGCTATCCATCTGTTGGAGACTAAAATTCCCATCATCCTCAAAGGGTTAAGTAACTTGATATGGTCCTCCAGGGGTTAAGAAAAGTTGGAGTGATAGTGCAATATTGTATCTAGGAGGCAAATATAGTTGTTGATACATTTATTGGCTAACCAAGCAGATTTACGCTGCATGCTTTGAAGACCTCTTAGGTCTCTTCCTTAGGCATGTTATACAGATAAATATGAAAACATCTCTCTTATATGCAAGTACACATTGCATTATTTAGAATGGAAATCAGAAATGTTTTCATATTAATCTATATAACATGACTGAGGAAGAGACCTAAGAGTTCCTGAAAGCTAACATCTTAAATCTGCTTACTGTGCCATCTCTCATCTGTATTGTATATAAACTGTCAAAGAAAAGTATTTTTGGATGGAAGGGAACTAGTATCTATAAATATATTGCATTATATTGTGTCACTCATTACCAGCTTTGCGCAAAGAAATTATTTTCATTTATACAGATCTAACAGGACCTGTAGAGCAATACAACAGGGGAACAAAAGTTATGACCAGGGGAGGGCTGGCCTGGGGGGCAGGGGGGCAATTGCCCCCTGGGCTGGTCATATATCTGTGCTGGTGGGCCACTGCATCTCACTAAATCTCCCAATTGCTGCTGTAAATGGAGCTACACTAGTGATACCACAGAGGTACAATCCAAATGGAGCTACACTAGTGATACCACAGAGGTACAATCCAAATGGAGCTACACTAGTGATACCACAGAGGTACAATCCAAATGGAGCTACACTAGTGATACCACAGAGGTACAATCCAAATGGAGCTACACTAGTAGCATAAACCATTTCCCTTGTAAGCTCTATAGTATCACTAGGTAAGCTTGACTTAAATTGTAAGCTTTGTAGTGGCGCACTAGTGTAGCCTCATTTCAACTGTAAGGTATGTGGTATCACGAGACTTACGTCACAACATTAATGCCAATTTTAAAATTAACAAAAGGGGGTGGGCTGGAACAGTGGCCTGGAACGATAATAGAAATGGGCCACTTGAATGTATATGCCCCCTGGGCCACAAATTGCCATTATGACAAATTATGACAAAACTAAAACAAATGCACCAAGAGATAATGTGGGTCCTGCTTATAAGTTGTGTGTCCATAGGCCATATACACAAGCAAAAAGTGAAATGATTTTGGGGTAATCCAACTCTACCATAAGGAACAAATAATTATTCCCTCATAGATCAGGAAACAAATCCAGCACTGAGTAACTTGTCCTAAGTGGACCCACAAAACCTAAAAATGTATGGCTGTATTTTCATATTTTCGTCATTATCCGAACCAGGGCTGTCATCAGGGGGTTACAGACAGTACTCATGTATGGGGCTTAGCCAAGCAGGGGGGCCCACCTCCCCGATCAGACACTGGGACCCCCTCAGACCATGTGATATGTGTGTTGAGGGGGGGGACTAAGTGTCAAAAGGGGCATCCAGACAGGCCCATAGGGAATCTGGAGGCTCTCCTGGTGGCCCTTTTTTGAAGTATATTCTATAAGTAGTGTAGTAGAGAACTGGAGAGCACCTCTGCCACTCTGTCCTCTGTTCCACAGGCTCCATCTCTACATATACTTCCAGGTTGATTTGCAAATGTGTGGGGCAGAGGGCCTTGGCTTCATATTTGTACAGGGCCCCAAGATTTCTGATGCCAGCCCTAATCTCCATGGTCTTTAAATTCAGCTGTTTCCTTTTCCTACTGCCCTTTTTATTTTGTTAAAGGGATAGTAATACTTGTTTTATATAAGCTTTAATATTGTAGTTATCAAATAAATAAAGCAAAGCATCCATGTCATTTTTCTATAACTTTAATAGTTTTAGTGTAATATCGCTCTAAAGTTTACCCCTCCTGCCCTTTTAGCTACGGCGGTGCTCTAGCTGACAAACGTAGATTCTGGTCTGCGGACCGGACGACTCGTCCGGAGAGCCGAAATAGCATTGGATACATAGCAGATCTTCATAAGAACAGTCTACTGCCTCAAACAAGGCACACTTTGTAGACAGTTGTCATGAAGATTTCCTTTGTATCCACTGCTATATCGGCTCTCCAGACGAGCCGACCGGTCTGCAGACCAGAATCCAAGTCTGACAGCTAGAGCGCTGATGTATCTAAAAGGGGCAGGAGGGGTAAACTTTTGATCCAGATTACACTAAAACTATGAAAGTTATAGTAAAATTATTTGGATGCTTTATTTATTTAATAAAGCTTAGAATATTAAAGGTTATATATAACAAGTATTACCATAGCTGGGATCTCTCCGGATTTAGCTACTAATTACTGGGTCTCCGGGGAAGAGGCTGATTCTCTGGATGTAGGGACTTTCTAATGAGACTCTGCCCACATCCGCTCCTTCCACTGTGTTCCTCCCACTCCCCGGCCTCTTCTCCTCCTTCCCCAGCTTATTCGGTTTACATTTTTTTTCAAGCTCTGCCCCCACTCATGATTAAGCCACTCCCCTTTTGACACAAATCGTGTCAATTTTGTCTCCCATCGGTACCACAGGACTCCCCTCTCTGGGGAGTCCTCAACAAAATGTTCCCAGGTATGAATATTACTATCGGTTTAAACTTGCTACTAAGTGGAATTTGGCCAGCTGACATCACCAGAGCAAAGAGTGTTCGTATTGCCATTGCAACAAATGAAGTAAGGAGAGTACAAACAATGAAACACCCATCTGTTTTATGTTCTCTCTTTAACATGCTACCATATTTATCTTAAGTTCATCCTTGGAGACGCATCCCGTTATAAAACCTCTTCACTGTTAGAGAGCTCCATTTAAATGTGGGGAATTTTTATTTTTTTTCTAATGAGGTTGTCTTGCCCAGCATTGCTTCATTTTATGTTCTCTTTGGATAAGGCCTTATATGGTACAGAGAAACAGGTGAAACATAAGGGAACACAATAATTTTTTAAGCACTAGTGGGGTGTCTAAGACATTGCTTTGCACTACCTGACACTCTAGGGGTTATATTTATTTTATCTGAATAAGGTGTGTAGCTAGGACTTGCCAAGTAAGCATTCTTGAAAACATGCATCTTTAAATATCACTTAAAGCAGGGTTGGGCGGTTATGGCCCGAGAACTTGATGGCCACATTTCTGTTCAAGTGCATTTGGAGGGTTATAGCTTTAAAGGAGCAGTAAACTTTTTTTTATTAAAAACACATATTTTATAGAGCTTTTCCTGCTGAATAAAACAAGGTCACTCCCATCGCTGTCAGATGTTTTATTCAAAATTTATAGCAGTTTAAATAATCAGGAAGTGAGTTTACTGTGTTTGCTTCCTGATAGTTCTAACTGACAGGAAGTGACAGGCAGTTTCTATCACATTCTGTGGAGAACTGTATGTCTCTGACTTTTCTGACTTTCCTCTCCATTAGAATCTAACAGGAAATCTAATTAGAATTTGACCACTAGAGGGCACTGCTAATGTAAAACAAACATGGGTTTAAACTGTAATAACTCTGGAAATATAAATCTCTCGGTAGTGGGAGTACCCTTATTTTACTCAGTAGGAAAATACCTACAATATATATTTTTTTCATAAAAAAAGTTTACTGCTCCTTTAAGGCATCTCCCAACAGATCAACGTGCATTACTATACACATACAGTGCAAAACCCCTGACTAAAATTCCTTCTCCATCAGTATTACCACTACCTGGCTGAGATGTGAGTGAAATCACAGAGGGCCAAGGATGGTTTTTACTTGTATTTCTAATTACACAACTGCACAGAAATGTACCTTTCTCTGCAGAGAGATATATTGTATTAGTTTTGTGTTTTATGCAAAATGCATCATTTTCTTTCTGCCAAAAAAGGGCAGCCATCCATATCCAAGGACACCTGACAAAACACAAGCGAAAAAAAGGGGCGCTCCTAGTGCAATATATTCAAAAAGTGCAGTGACCTTCACCAATACACCACCGTACTTACAATAAATCAGGCCACTAAAAATGGCCAGCAGGACAGATGAGGGTCTCAGACTGCCCTCACTCAGTCAATCCACAGTGGAAATGGAACGCAGCTCACCCACAGAACCAAGGCACCTCAGTCGAGATCCTTAAGAAACAAGAAAAAGCAACCAGAAGGGGCGCCATCCACTAATAGTTGAAGTGCATTAATACACAATGAAAAGTAATACTCACAAAGTGTAAAACACCGGCTAATCCAACTGAGACAGTGATATTAGCATGCAGGGTATAACTGTCTGCCCTGCTCAGAGTTCCACCTCCCGCAGGAAAAAGTCCACTTGTCCAAAAAATGCACAATTTATTCTTAATAATAGTATTATAGTTATAAAATACATAAAATGGATTACAAACAAATAAACATTAATGCCAGAAACGTTCAACGCGTTTCAAGGCTACAGCCTCTTTATCAAGAGCTAATCTGGCAAATTAAAAGTAATACTAATAAATTGTATATATCTAAATTGACAGCCTAGAACATTTAGCGGAACTAGCACCCCTTACAAACATGGCCCCGAATAATTACCCATCTGGTAACTGCTTCTCATAGCGCTAGTCACCAGAATTATTACCGCTTTAATGAGAATTGTACACTTCTCCCAGACTGACAGGCAGGAAACAGCGTAGACATCTTTCCTTAGTGACGTCTGTGCATCTGCGCTGTCAGGCCCAGCCTTCTCTAGGAGGTCTGCTAGGAGCCGTTTGGCTCCAAAAGGGACTGACAGCGCAGGCAAGCAGACGTCACTATGGAAAGATGTCTGCTCTCCTGCCTGTCCGTCCAGGAGCAGTGTATAATTCTCATTAACGTGATAATAATTCTGGTGACTAGCGGTACTGAGCAGCTAGTCACCAGATGTGTAATTATTTGGGGCCATGTTTGTAAGGGGTGGTAGTTCCGCTTTAAAGAGTGACCACATTTTCTTTTTACCAATCAGGGACACTGAGAAGATGAGAGTAGCAGGCCACCTCACCTCGGTTCTCCTGTTGGTAGGCTCATAGCACATCACATAAAATGACTTTGATGAGGTCACTGGATGTCAGGGCACAATCTGCCCTTTCTCTAGAACACAAGAAAACACACAACAGGAGGCGCTCCTAGTGTAGTATGTTAATTATCTTCAAAAATAACAATACCTTAAAATATACTCACAAATTGAGCTGCTCAGTAAAACACATATATTCACTGAGAAACAAGCATGAGGGACCTCAAATCCGTCCCAATGGTTAACGATACTACAGGGTGAATAGGGCTGCACCTCTCTGACATCCAGTCAATGGAAGCACATAGAAGAAACACAAAACAGAAGATGCCCAATATTGCCTGTAATGTTCACTTTCTGGAGACTGGATATCTGCACTTCTGCTGATAAGGTACCGGAGCCATCTGAGTGGGGGCAGATCTATTCCTCCCCACAAGCTCTGAGAGCTGGTTCTGGTATAAGCCATTTACCAGCAACTCCCCTTGTGAGTATATTTACACTTATATATAATCATTGGTGGTTCCTGAACATTACAGGCACTATTGGGCGCCTTCTGTTTTGTGTTTTCTTTCTCTAGAATGCCACAGAGTTCTAAATACTAGAGAGAGAACTGCCCATTACCTGCTGTGGTAGAAAGTGATGGCTGTACCAAGCCTTGGAGTATCCTTATGCTACAGGAAAATGCTGCTTCGGCTCTTGTTTGGCATAAAGAATTAAGAATCAGTAGTATTTGGAACTTTGCATGGAGGCCATTTTATTGTAGCCCAGCACAGGCATCCTTTTTGTTATAGTAGTATATAGACAGTTTTTCTCTGCAGTACTCATTCTAAGAGGGCTACCTGGTGCATGGGACCCACATTTAAAATATGCAGGACATGTGGTAGCCCTAAGTAAACCAGCATGCATGAGAGAAGTTTAAAATTATATTTCAGGAATCTATAATTTAGTCAATATTTTACAGTTGTTAGCTTGAAGTATATGGTACTGAAAAATACTGTGTCTCTCTCTCTCTCTCTCTCTCTCTTATATATATATATATATATATAAAATATACCCATCCAATTTTAAGTGTTAATGTCACTTTAAAGCTGCCTTTCTTTTGCGCATTTTGCATAATCAAAATGACTGAGCAAATTGCCTCTGCTATATAAAAGCAAGCACAGCCCTAAACCATTGCACTATCTCTGATCTTTTGGAATGCGGTTTGACACCCCTGACCTACATGCTTAGGTACATCAAGTTCATGACTGAGGCAGAGTCAAAAAGACTGCTGGAAATGTCTTTACCAGAAGTGGAATAGTGACTTCAATGAATATACTGTACAATAAGGGTAATGTGTTAACCCATTGACTGCCATGATATCCAGTTCATTGCTAAGCAATGCGTTGCATACCCCCTGACACTCATGAGGTTAAATTCTTAAAGGGAGATTCTCACCTTGATACAAGCCTTTTTAAATGAACTTGATTTTCCCTAAGATGACCGAAAAATTAGCACAGTGTGTCAAAATGAGTGCGTTCTTGGGAAAACCAGAACAACTAATCATGATGCACTAGGCCCCTGCTAGTGAGTCCAGTGCAATCTGGGTTCTAGTCTACCCAATACAACGTGACTAAAGTTCATGTACTAAATAAAAGTAGTGCAATGCTTGTGCAAACCAAATGCACCAATAAACTTCACAAAATTCTCATTCATTTAAATGGGGTTTTTAACGCCTCGAATACTAGATAGGTCTCCAACTCATTGCAAATCAAAGTATTGGAGACCTATCTAGCATGCAATGGGTTAAAAGCCCCATTTACATGGCTGGGAATTTGAATTTGCTGCCTATGGCGCAGTTGGTTTGCACCAGAATGGCGCCACTTTTATTTAGTACAGGAGCCTCACAGAGCATAAGAAAAGAGGAGCAATGCTGGGGCAAACCAACTTCACCAAAGAGGACAAATAACATTTTCAAAATTCACATTCATTTAAATGGCAATTTTAACACTCTGAGTGCCAGAGAGGTATGGCCTGGATACCTCTCTGGCACTCAAAGGGTTTACTGCTTTGGATGTTACAGAGGTGTACAGCACCTTGATTCACAATGTGTTGACAACCTTTCTAGTATTCTATGGGTTAACCCCCTCTGTACAAGTGGTGCTGGGTAATAAATATTGTTTACAAATCTATCCAATACAAATGAATGTAACAAGCCCACACTAAAAGGAGAAAAATACACAATTCTATACGGCTATAATCCAACATAATATTATCAATACATGATTGCTCCACACAAAAATAATCTTTTAGGGTCTTTAAAAACAACAAGGACATCATACCCACACTCTTTAAAATACATGAAAGGGGTATTCCAAAATAAATTCAAGCAAACAGAATCCACAATGCTATATATTACATGCAACATCAATATAGATAATAAAAATGAAGCCTAAAAGAAATACCCTTAAACAAACCAACCCAACAGTACACCTTTATGGTTTGAGAGATATTCACAAGCAAAGTTTCCCCTCCCGAGCCTTTTACCTAGTGTAAGCCATCTCTTCTCAGATGTGGAATGCAGTCCATAGACCAGACAGATAACAGCAGGCGACAATCTTCTTCCTATGAGAACAATGAAAGCCCTGCCCCCCTTGACAAGTTTTTCAGGTTTTTCCCTTATCTTAATTGAAGATTGTCCCTCTCTGCAGTCTACCTGGGCACCTCCCTTCTGCTCTGGCTGAGCAGTGTTACATCAGTAAAAGGGGCGGGAGGGGGATACTTTGTCATTGAATTACTCTTGAACTGCAACTCTGACAGAATTGAAATAACACTCTCCAAAGTCCAAATACTATGATGATTAATTAGAGCTGCTTTTATTATGAAACATTACTATCCCTTTAAGGCTTGAAGCCATTTTCTTGTAGTACAGCTTCACGGGAATCATTTTTGGCCACATTAGTCAATGGGCAGTTCTTCTTCTAGTGCTTACAACTCTGTGGTACTCCTGAGAAAGATATGGGGGGGATGAGATTCACAAAGCGGTGATAAAGTGGAGATGATGTGTGCAGTTTATCACCTCTCTAATTTATATGTTATTCTATGGAGCCTATGCACTAAGATTTCTTTAACTTATAGATCTTAGTGCATTGGCTCCACAGAATAACATAGGAACTGGAGAAGTGATATCACTGGAGAAGTCATCTCCATTTTATCAACTATTTATCACCGCTTAGTGAATCTACCCCCTGGTTGTGCATTGATGTCCAGTGTCATCAGCACAAGGTAACAAGATGTTCATGTGACCCTGCCTGCGTAGTGCTTGAGATCAACTGACCATGTACTTTGTAACTTCAGAAAGGATATGTGATCAACATACCTCCCAACATTTCAAATTGCCAAAGAGGGACGCTTGTGTTTTAGGGGGTGTTGCTGAGGTCGTGGCTGGTAGGAGGGGCATTACCGAGAATTTTTAAGCTATTTCATGACCTGTTGACAGCTCCTTGTATAACCTAATAAATGACTTATAACAAGACCAAAGTATTTTATTTACACAGACTAATTTATAAACACATATATGGACGTTTAAACAAACAATAATGCGAGTTTTATTGCTGTAGAGCCAGGGCCGGATTACCATAAGGCAAAGTAGGCACCTGCCTACAGGCGCACGCCACTGAGGGGCGCCTGCCAATGGGATACTTTTCAAAGAATAAAAAAAAAAAAAAGCTAAAAAAAAAATGGCCACCGCGCTGGCTGCACCGGCGCCCACTCCATGTCGCCCTTGCATTGCACCTCCCTGGCAGGAGGTCTGTCCGTTTCCTACCTCCCTGGCAGGAGATCTATTGTCTGTGCCTCCTTTGGTACAGTCAGTCCTGTGGTTGCTGAAGCTCCCTCGTCGGCTCTGTAGGAATACAGAGCACTGAGAGATGACATCATCTCCCAGCGCTCTGCATTCCTGAATAGGAGACCGCACGGGAGCTTCAGCAACCACAGGACTGACTGTACCAAAGGAGGCACAGACAATAGATCTCCTGCCAGGGAGGTAGGAAATGGACAATGGGAGGGAGGCAGGCAATGTGAGGGCAACATGGAGATGGTGGGGGCAAGTTGGACCCGAAGGGGGGCATTGTGAGGGCAATTTGGAGCTGATGGAGGGCAATTTGGAGCTGATGGGGGGGCAACATGGAGATGATGGGGGCAATGTGGAGCTAATGGAGGGCAATGTGAGGGTAGCATGGAGCTGATGGGGGGGCAATTTGGAGATGGTGGGGGCAATGTGGAGCTAATGGAGGGCAATGTGAGGGTAGCATGGAGCTGATGGGGGGCAAGTTGGAGCTGATGGGGGACAATTTGGAGATGGTGGGGGCAATGTGGATCTGATGGAAGGCAATGTGAGGTAGCATGGAGCTGATGGGGGGCAAGTTGGAGTTGATAGGGGGCAATGTGAGGACAATATGGAGATGGTGGGGGAAATGTGGAGCTGATGGGGCAATGTAAGGGCAATAAAGAGATGATGGGGGCAATGTGGACATTAGGAACATTGTGAAGGTGTCCAGTGGAGATGGCCAATGGGGGGGGGGGGGCGCTTTAGATTTTTGTGCCTACAGTCTCCTGAGATGTAAATCTGGCCCTGTGTAGAGCAGTGTGATAAATTTATATACACACCACACAGTCTGATTTCCTAAAAAGAGGGACATCAGGGTGGGAAAGAGGGGCAGAGGGATTTGGGTCTAAAAGAGGGACTGTCCCTCCTAAAGAGGGACACTTGGGAGGTATGGATCAAGCTAGTTTCATCATAAAAGTAACTCATTTACAGATTCAGAATCAGAAATTGGTAGGTTTATCTTTATGCCTGCCAGATTTTGTATTATAATTATTACATTAGTAGGCTATAATGACAAAATATAATATTGAATTTAAAAAACTGGTCTGCTTAGGTTAGAAGTAAAATATAAATCAACTAGTTGAAGAGCCCGTTAAACAGGCCACAGTGCCACTGCCAGCCGGTCGCGGGGCAGTCATGCGCAGTAGAGCGTCCAGCTCTGTACCATCCGTGGCGCGGGCAGTCACTACTGCGCATGACGTCGTTGTTACACACATTTTAGCGAATTATTATATAGGATGAGAGCTTTGATTTCTTTTTTGTCACCTATGACGAAGTTGATTTGAAACAGAATTGTTCTAATTCTCATTACATCAGCCTAACTGAGCTTGATTTACTAAGAAGTGATGCATAGAGGACAAAAATGCTTCATAATGCATTGGAGACCTCTCTAGCATTCAAGGGGTAACATTTTCAAATAAATCACTTAGAATTTTCTGAAATTTATTATTCTCTGTAATTCACTTGCTTTGCACCAGAATGACACCACTTTCTTAGTAAAACTGCCTACTGTGCTATTTTCTGACCTGCAGGCTTTACTCTGCTCCATCCTGGTTTGACCGATTTAACGTAGGCCCCACTCTCCCTGAAAGGAATGTGTTTCCTTCCTGTAAATAGACACACTTGCCATGACATTTATCTGCAAAACTGGTTTCCAAGTCATTTACAGTTAAGGCTTTTAACCACATATGTCATTATTCAACTTTTTTACTTTGTCAGTATCCAGCAGTACTAAATTGGAGTTGAATGTGACTTTACAAGCGGGACTAGATTGTGATTCATTTGTATTAGATACGGACCTTAATGGAGAAGTCATATTTCATTATGAATATATACTTAAGGGCAGGGGTCCTCAAACTTTGGACCTCCAGGTCTTAGGGACTACAGCTTCTGTCATTTCCAGCCAGCAGCTGGTTGGGGAGAGTTGTAGTCCCCAACAGCCGAAGAGCCATAGATTGATGCCTCCTGCTGTAGGGCTTATGTTGAATAAAACAAGAGGACATCCATTGTTGGGAGATGTGTCATTCAAAAATTATTGCAGCATTACCTTGTGGGGGTTTTTTTAATATTATATTGCAATTTTACAAGTTGGTCAGCAGGTGGCACTATTACCATCACTTTCAAAGACAAGCTTTAGTCAAACACCTAACTTTGCAGTAGAAAACAATAGAAAAACACCTGTCCTTTGGACACTGATTGACACTGTCTCCAACAGTGTGAAAGACAATATATCCCTTAGTGTATAGGACAGAAACACAAAAAATCTTCTTAAAATGTAGAGGTATAAACTAAATTATGTAAAATATAGCTTTTATCCCTTAGATGCTAGATATGTCTCCAATAAATTGCTTTGGAATCCATTTGGGACTTCATCAGCATCCAAGGGGTTAACCCTTTGAGTTCCAAAGGGGTACTCAATTACCCCTGTGGCACTCAAGAGGTTAAGGGGAGATGTATAAAACTGGAGTTATAAAGAAAGTGTCTGTAAAATTGTCTCAAAGCGACATTATATGTATAAACGTTTAGAAACCTTTTCGCTACGTGCTAGCTCCAGACAGTCAACTTTTTTGAAAAGTGGAGTAGAATTGGTCTTGTCTAAATAAGAATTGCATCACAACATATTTATAAAGAAATGTGCTAATTGCGTGAAAAATAAAGGCAGTTTTGGTGATTCAATCTTAAAGGGATAGTAATACCTAGTTTAAACTTTATTATTATAGACATTAAAACAATATTAAGAACTATGCAAATCTTATCTCTCAGACCTTTATGGTTTGAGAGATATTCAAAACTAAAGTTTCCCCCTCCGTGACATCAGCGCTCTAGCTGATAGATTTGGATTCTGGTCCACTGACCGGCTGACGGCTGTTCAGCAGAGCTGAGACCACAATCTTTAAAAAGAACTACTTCATTGAAACTTTCTACAAAGTGTGCCTGGTTTGCAAGCACACTTTGTAGACTGTTCCAATGAAGTAGTTCTTTGTAAAGATCGTGATCCTGACTCTGCTGAAGTCTGTCAGCTATATGGTAGACTCGACTAAAACAGACAGGAAGAGGGAACTTTATGGTTTGAGAGATTCGAAACTTAAGTTTTGAGAGATAAGACTTACATAGTTCTTAATATTTTTTTAATGCCTATAATCCTATATAATAATTTGCTAAATCGTGTGTAACGCCCGACATGCGCAGTAGACACTGCTGCGCGTGCGGCAGTCATGCGCAGTAGAGACTGCCCGCGCCACGGCTGATACAGAGCTGGGCGCTCCGAAGGAGCGCCCAGCTCTGTATCAGCAGAGGCGCGGGCAGTCTCTACTGCGCGTGACTGCCCCGTGACCGGCTGCCAGAGGCACTGTGGCCCATGTAACGGGCTGTTCAACTAGTAATAAATAAAGTTTAAGCTAGGTATTACTTTAACAGCAGGTATAACCTGTTCTTAATGGAAGCAGATAGTGACAGCTAATTTACTACGAATTTACTCAGAATATCCTCAGATAGACATATTTAGAAACTTGACTTTACTTCTTTATAAAATGTATATGATATTGTTAATTTTAGCGATAATTCTTAACCCTATGAGTGTAAGAGGGGTCCGCAACGTGTTGCGTACCCCTCTGGCACTCAAAGGGTTAAACATACACTAAGAAAGCTTTTTGTACATATCCCCCGTAAGATACTAGTTACTGAATATTCCACACATGTTTTTCCTTAGTTTGTAATCTTCTCAAAATATAGTCAACAATAGGAAAACACGGGCTCAACTACTGATAAAATGAACAAAAAAACCATTTCAGCAAACAGTTATCAATGTGCTATTTTTACCAAAGTGTATTGCAAGCCAAACCATTCTGGTCTGTGCTGACTCATATCCATGTGTTCTACATAGTAACGGACAGTGTGACAAAGGAATATATTATTAGCAATCACTTCCTCACTTCAAGGGGTAGTAAAGGATTAATTCAAGGCCCATTTAACCCACTGCCAGTGGCCTCTGAGATATGGGAACAGAGTTCCCGTAGCTTATTACTGAAGTATTTTCTGATACTTTGATGAGCAGATCACTAATAATTACTTAATAATGCGTTGGAGACCTCGCTATAGCATTCCAGGGGTTAAATACAAGGGAATTTAATTTGACCCCTATGGTGCTTATTATGTACCCTAAATTGTTCCACTTTATATACAGTAGCTACATTATCTATTCTATAACGATCTTCCTATCCATGTGTAGGAGACCAGATTGACCTGAGAGAGAGACATCCCAGGTCTCCTGTCACCCTACAGTTCTACTATAAACCTTATCACAGTGATCATGTGGATCGCAATGAGCAACTGCCATCTTATTCATGGGCAAGCTAAGGGGAGCATGCTTCAGTTCTAAGTGGTATGATTCTCTATACTGCACTGACCTTAACACTTTGAGTGCCAGAGGCGTATGGGACGCATTGCAAAGCAGTGTGTTCCGTACCCCTCTGGTACTCACAGGGTTAATATAAACCCTGCGACTATGCCCAGATTGATGTGGCTGGCTGTTGCTGGGGGGGTCTATGTTACAACAGAATTCTAAAAAAAAAAAAAAAAAATCTTATTTATTTATATTTATGAATTTGTTTTCATATGATACCAAAAGAACTTATATATAAAAGAAGACTTCTGTGTGCCTGGCAAACACACCCAGGGGTGGCAGTAAGGAGGACTTATTCAGATCTCCTCTATACTGGCTGTCCTATTGGTCCAACTACGGGGGAGTAATTTTTTGAGTAAAATACTTCTCAACAGAGGGAGTACCCTTGTTTTACTCAGAAAGACAAACCCAAGAATACAATTTTTTATATATTAAGTGTTAATATCCTTTTAAAGCAGTCATTGTTTTAGTACCAGCACAGGTAACGCATGCCATTTTTGCTAGTATGTATATGTATGTGTGTATATATATATATATATATATATATATATATATATATATATATATATATATATATATATAGATATATATATATATAATGCAGGGGGAAGGGGACAATTTAATCATTAACATATCCTCATGCCTTCCATTACACCTCGCCCACTGAGGATGTCCTCAGACTGCAGCACCACAAACCTTTTCATTGCCATAAAACAAGTGTACTCCCACTGTTGACAATTTTATTAAAATGATATAACAGTTGAAACTGTCAAGATGTGAGTTAAAGTATCATTACTTCCTGGAAGTTCAAACTGACAATAAGTGACTCAGCAGTTTCTTTCTTTCAGATTCTACTGCAAACTGTTTGTCAGAGACTCACCTCCTATCAAATTCAACAGAATAACGAATTGAAATCTGACCATTATAGAACACTATTAATTTAAAAAAAAAAAAGAGTTTAAAGGGGAACTTTCACCTCTAAAACACTTTTTCTCATTTGATTAAGCCATTAAAATTGTATTGGGATTGCATTGTGTTTTTTTTTTTCTACTTACATACTTTATAGATATTGGATCTTAAATGTAGACTTGATGCTGGGCACTTCCGCATTCTGCGGCACAGTGTAAAGTCAGCACAGCGGCGCAGGACTTCCCAGTCCTGTAATTCTCCTCCTACCTCCCTCCCAGCTCTCCCAGGGAGCAAGTTCACGCTTCCCTTCATATAGATGTGCATCACGTCTATTGTAACAGCAAGCTTCATTTGTCATTATACTGAGCTTGTGCTGCTGAATGAGGAAGTACCCGCATCAAGTCTACATTTAAGATCCAATATTTAATAAAGTATGCAAGTAGAAAAAACCCACAAGGCAATCCACATACCATTTAATAGCTTAAAGGGGAACTACCACCCCAACACAATGTAATCTCTAAGTCTTTGTCTTCCTATCATTATTAGCAATCCATAGTTGTAAGAGCAGTATCTTTATACTAAATTTCTACCTGATGACGTCTTGCCCCTTAAATCCATTCTGCACATGACCGCTATGGAGCCATTCAGCTTCATTGTACCTCCCTCCGTCTTGCCCATCACTCGTACGTCACTGTCCTCAGCACCACATGATCTGCCGCGCTCCTGGCATCTAACGTGGTCAGGTCATTTCAGCCTAGTGGAAACAGACCAGTGGTTTATATATAGCGGGTGCATGTGAAGCAATCGCTATATATAAACCACTGGTCTGTTTCCACTAGGCTGAAATGACCTGACCGCGCTTGATGCCAGGAGCTCGGCAAGTCACGTGGTGCTGAGGACAATGACGTACGAGTGATGGGCAAGATGGCTCCATAGCGGTCATGCGCTGAACGGATTCAAGGGGCAAGACGTCATCAGGTAGAGATTTAGTATAAAGATAGTGCTCTTACAACACTTTTTTGGAAAAAACTAACTATCGATTGCCAATAACGCTAGGAAGACAAAGACTTAGAGATTACAATGTGTTGGGGTGGTAGTTCCCCTTTAATCAAATGAAAAAAAGTGTTTTAGAGGTGAAATTTCCCCTTTAAACTAAGATAACATATTTCAATAGTGGAAGTACCACTGTTTTTGTACCATTGTTTTACTTAGCAGGGGAAAAAAAAAAGTTTATTGCTCCTTTTAAAATAACTGGGAACTAAGCATGTTGAGTTAGCTGTCCACTGCTGATAATAGTTAATTGGTTGTTATAGATTTTGACCAGTTATGACTTTGGTGCAATATGGATATGATGGAAGAGAAATGCTTAAAGGGAAACAAATGTTAGAGCCTTTAAAATATTTTGTATTATCCACATGATCTTATAAAAAAACATATTTCTGTGGTGCAAGAGCCCTAAAATCTATTCCTAAACACACCTTTCTGAGACATCTCTTGTAATGTCACGGGCCAGTGCAAGACTGTAATAGGTGTGTCACAATGGAAACTACAATCTCTTCAGTCCTTGGTTAAGGTAAGATAACAACAGGGGTTTGTATGAATATGGTTCAGTGTAAAAATAAGGGCTGGAAATAATTTGAGTGCTACACCTGCCTATTGCCTGTGTACTGGGGGGGGGGTTGGCATATGTTGTTTTTAATGTATTTCTATTGATAGAGTGCAATGCCACTCACTATGCACTAAAACATCAATGGGCTGTAGAGCCCCCTGGCCAAGGATGACGGCGATTGTAGCTCACAACAGATGGGGAGCTAAAGGTTTCCTTCATTGTGCTAGAACTGGAGATCCAAAATCATTCACACCAACATTTCCAAAACTTAAAAAAATACACTTACAGATGCTGCCTCCATATAACTGCTAAAAACTGCATTTTCTGTGTATACTGATCTGTTAAAGGTGTTATACAACACACAGCAGTAGTATGCATAGAATGGTAATGGGCTTAATAATGAGATTTTCTTTACATGGCATGTTATTTTTCTGTACTGTAAATTGTCTCATTATATTATGTCTATTATCACTCCTGTGCCTGAGTTTCTTTCTGTTACATGCAGAAGGAACTCAGCAGACCTTACCCTTCCATCTGTGCTAAAAAAAAGGCACAGAAAGGTACTATACCTGCTAAAAAGGTACAGTTTGAGGTTATGCAAAGCTTGCCACCCATTTGCCAGTACATGAATGAATGAATGAATATGTTTATTTATATAGCGCCACAAGTGTACGCAGCGCTTTACAATCTCATACCTAAGTGCAGCCTCATGATTTCCTTTCTACAAAAAAAATAGCTCCTAACAGGGGACGAATGTGTGAATTCACCAGTGCAGTTCTGATGGAGTTAGCCTCCAATTCCAGCTGCTGTACTTCCTGGGGTGTACTAGAATGTATGATCACTTTACTGCATACCAGCAGATACGCTCTGCTACAGTTAAGACTTTAATGCCAACAAGTCCCTTATGCCTGCTCCAGAGCATAAGCGGGAAAATAGTGTAAAATCACACCACTGCGTCTGCGACTTGTTTAGTGCATGACGTTAACATTAAACAAAGTGTAGAGGAAAGGCACACACCTGAAATGCCCATAAACTGCCCCACTACCCACCCCTTGGGACAACTGGTGATAAGAACTGTCCTTCTTTTCATTAGAAGATAAGGCCTTATACAAATGCTATTGAACATGCTGTTTATTGAAAACAATTTTCCTATGCACTCCCCATGACCTGGTCAGTTGACTACATTCCACTGTGCAAGACACAGAGAGGAGCACAAGGAACACTGTCCCCCCAACCTACCGTAAACAAGCACAGACAGTATCCTATGCCCTTTTAAGATCTATTATGGTGTAGAATCATATATAGTGCATATGTTTCCCTTAACCAATTGGATACAAGCAATGCCTCCAAAGAATTCCCAGTTACTGGCTAACAAGGTTCAAGTCCTGAGTCTCTATTTAAAGTCCCAAATCTTGTTGCCATCCTGGGTTATGTAATGAGTATAATGCTCTGTTGATCTCCCTACTGGTAATGGTGCGTTTGAGATGCACATTACTGTAATAGCTAGGCCCAATCTTTAGGCATTTAAAGGGATAGTAATACCTCATTTAAACTTTTACTCCGAGTATTATGTAACATTTTTTATTATATTGTGCTATATATAGTTACTTACAGATTTGTAGTTCAAAGGCTATTCAAGCTGAAAGGATCCCCCTCCCGCCCCTTCTGGCCGCCTCCCCTTAGATTTGGAAACTGGTCGTGGGACTGGACAGATGCAGCGAAGGACATCTTCATTCAGTAAGTATAAGGAAAACCCTGCCCCCCTTGAAGAAGGAGAGCAGGATTTTCCTTCTGCTTACTGAAGATTGTCCCTCCATCTGGACCAGACAGAGTAGATCAGTGATGCAGGGGAAAGGGGTGGTAGGGGGATCCTTTCGGCTTCAATAGCGTTTGAACTACAAATCTGTAAGAAACTATATATAGCGCAATATGTTAAAACAATCGTAAATAATACTCAGAGCTAAAGTTTAAATGAGGTATTACTATCCCTTTAAGAAATCTAAAAACACCCCTGGTCATAATACTGAACGTGCAGGGAAGCAAAGCTGTCAGTCACCCTGAACAGGAAGTAACCTCATTACAGAAAGTTACTGCAGTTTTGCAATAAGTTGCGGGTTCAGAATGATGGAATGTCAAAGATATATTTAAAAGGTTATATCTGACAATGCATTTTAAGTAAAAAGAAAGTCAAATAAGTGTTCAAAAATGTCACTGGTATTTTGTGAACATATTTGAGATATGAGAGTGGTTTGATTTCTATTGTATGATTTTGCAAGCGCAGTCCTTATAGCTCCTCCATTCATATATTTATTAGCATTTTTAAGCCATACGCCCTAATGAAAAGGCCTATCCTTGACCCGAATGCGTGCAGTCTCTACTGCACATGACTGCATCGTGACAAACATCCTAGCGAATTATTATATAGGATGTATAGAGACTGTAAGCTCACTGCATTATTTTATTTACTAAAGCGTAACTATCACGTTCCTGCTCAATACCCTCAATTGATGTACGCCCCCAAAAGAAAGTTAATGACTCACATATAATGTTAATTATAGATTCCCCTAACATGAAAACCTACATGTGTTCTCTTCCAAACCAAGAGGGAGAGAGCTGCCATCTTGATGATGTGCAGAATGATTGGCAGCGCTTTCCCTCTAAGGAGTGCCAGTCCTCCTCCCTAAGCTCCTCCTCTGTGATTCCTTTATTGAGGACCTGCAGAAAAAGGAAGCGCAAATCTGCTCATCCAGATGAACTCACATCTGCCCACAGTGTTCTCATACAACCTACCCATAAAACATACAATATTGTATAACCTAAAATATCCAGCTAAAAATGCAACATCCTTCCTCTTACCCAGTATTCATCTAGCTGAAAAGCTTTGCTGGCCTTTTAACCCTTTGAATGCGTTGCATACCCCTCTGGCAGTTAACTGGTTAAAACAATGCATAACCTAAAATATCACGTTAAAATGCAGCATCCTGCAAAAAAATTGTCTGCAGTAAATGAAAAGTTGTCCAGACAAAGCTGTAGATACGTCCGTATGTGCTTGCTATAATAGATCTCTCCCATCAATCTGGATGATGATACTGTTACCTCTTCTACCGTCTGGTGTCCTCACATCGGCCCACAGTGATCCGCTGTGCATTGGAGGAGTGCAGCCCACTATGGCCATCCATACAGAACAGCATTTAGGATGGTAGTCCACAGTGGGCCGATGTAAGGACACCAGACGGTAGAAGAGGTAACAATATCATTATTCAGATTGATGGGAGAGATCTATTATATCAGGCAAATACGGACGTATCTACAGCTTTGTCCGGACAACTTTTCATGTACTGCAGGCAATTTTTTTGCAGGATGCTGCATTTTTAACTTGATATTTTAGGGTATGCATTGTTTTAACCCGTTGAGTGCCAGGGGGGTACGCATCACATTGCTCCACAATGCGTTGCATACCTCTCTGGCATTCAAAAGGGTTAAAAGGCCAGCAAAGCTTTTCAGCTAGATGAATACAGGATAAGAGGCACCATAATGAGCACTACATTTTAGATTTGCCAGGCAACAGCAACAAGAGAAGGTTTAAAATGATATTTCTGAAAAAAATATAACGATTTCAAAACAAAAAAAATAAGAAATTTAAAGTCACTTTTACCTTCTTATTATATGGGAACAAGTTGTTTTGAGGTGAAATTTCCCCTTAAACCTTTTTTGACATCTGTGGTGCTCAGATATTTCCAACAGAATGGAGAGACCTGGACACTAGCTTTTTTTTTATACCTTGTACACTCACCGTCAGATATGACAAGTGTAATGTCTGTCCTCATTTTATAATAGTGTCCCTTGTTTCTTGTTCTATTGTTCCTGACCTCTTTCTTCAAGGAGAAGAGATGTCCATCTGGGGAACAGCTGGTGGTACTGAGACTCCAGAGTGGAGGCAGGTTTTAATACCCTCCATTGTTTTTGCTGCTGTATAGTTATATCCAGTGGCCAAAGGAAGATGGGAGAACATCTAATTGAGATTTACCTAATTATGAATTTTGAATGCTATTACACTGAGTCACCCTCTTTGTTTTGTATTAACTTAAATTAGATTTTTAATCCTTTAAATGCTAGAGAAGTCTCCAATGCATTGTTTCAAAGTATGTTGCACACCTGCTCTTGTCCTCAAAGGATAAACATACAATTCCTATGTCAAGCTGGACTGGCCTCGTCATCCTTTATCACATCTGTAGTCTCACCCAGTCTCCAAAGATCCATTGTGTGCTTGGTCCTGGTATCCACATCACCGTCTAGTTCTACACTTTAGGATTCAACAAATTTCAAAATGGAAAAATGTTTCAGGAGGATTAGTGTATGTAGGAATTATCTTCTCAGTAGAATGGTATAAACCATGGGTAGACAACAACAGTCCTTAAAGGGATAGTATTGTTTCAAAATAAAAGCGGCTCCAATTAAACTTCATAGTATTTGGGCCATGGAGAGTAATATTTCAATACTGTCAGAGTTGTAGTTCAAGTGTAATTGAATGATAAAGTATCCCCCTCCCGCCCCTTTTATCTAGTGTAAGACACCTCCCCTCAGATGTGGAATCTAGTCTTAAGACCAGACAGCTCACAGCAAGGGACCATCTTCTTACTGTGAGAACAATGAAAATCCTGCCTCCCTCGACAAGTTTTTCAGGTTTTACCTTTATGCTAATTGAAGTTGTCCCTCTCTGCAAGCCATCTGGACACCACCTTTCTCTTCTGAGGTGAGCAGTGTTACATCAGTAAAAGGAACGGGATGGGGATACTTTATCATTCAATTACTCTTGAACTACAGCTCTGACAGTATTGAAATAACACTCTCCATGGCCCAAATACTATGAAGATTAATTGGAGCTGCTTTTATTTTGAAACATTACTATCCCTTTAAGTCCCTGCTTGGACACAGGTGGATAAATTAAAGTGAGTGAACCGCTAATTGATCCACCTGTGCTCAAGCAGGAATATTCTGAAAACTTGCACTATTAACATTACTTGAGGCTGGGGTAGAGAAGCACTAATGTGTAATAATAGATCATAAAGAGGAGATGATTTCTCCAGTGATAATAATTCTTCAGTTTTTATGTTAGTCTGTAGAACCTATGCATTAAAACTGGTCAGGTTGGAGAGATCTTAGTGCATAGGTTCCACAGAATAACATAGGAGCTGGAGTATTTTTCACACTGGATAAATCATCTCCTTTTTATCTCACCTTTATCTCAACTTATAGCCTAAGATACCTGGAGTTGCCTACTCCTGGTATAAGCTAATAGAAAAGAGGAAAGCAAATAAGAATGGTGATACAACTATCCTGAGAATGGCATAAAATGTAGGTTCTGGGCCAAGTGTTACAGCTACAGTACAATTCTCTAAATGTATTAGTTTGATGTGTGTGATGTTTTACTATAATGCTGTGCAACAGTGCAACAGTTTAACTTGTCACTCATAGGAAACCTTCTCAGTCATAGGAAGTCTTGTGCTTGATGGGAAACTATGTTACTGTTAACTGGGGGACTGGATACATTGCAGGTGAAATCATTTTCACTGATTCTATTTAGAAAATAATATCCCATATAATTCAATATAAATCTTTTGAGATAAAACCAGTGATAGCATTTGTCATTTGATTAAATTCAGCCCTGAATTATTATTATTCATATTATTACTTGGGATAAAACAGTGTACCCAATATCCTCATTCAGACTTCATTAACATTGCAGATTAAAAGTGAGCTATACCCTAGGAATAAATGTCTCTTAATTTGATTAACATTAAGGCTTTCCTAGGAAAGTATCATGTGCATCTGCAGTTGCCTGTATAATATGATCTTTGTTGAAGCCTGCATTTAGGTCACACCTCCTCACAACAAACAACAGACGTCAATAGTCTTAATGGTTCATATGGATCATGTAAATGGAAATGAATGAGTAGTAGTCTACAACATAAATCAAATGCAAAAAGAACTGCTTCAGTATAAAGAATACTGTTACTTGAGCATTTCTGGTTCAATCACTAGTGCAGGGGAATCTTTCAGAATGACCAAGCCACTGACTGATCCATCAGCACTGCTGTGGGACCGTAGGGTCAACTTTGACAGCCTACCTAATAATGCCTTTGATCATTCATTGAAATCGTCACTGTAGAATTGTTGGTATTTGCTCAACTACTTTTTCGGGTTGAACATGTTTCTACTACCACCTCCTCCTCACAACACCTGTTGAGCAGGTTTACCCTTCTGAGTGCCAGTGGAACTTATGTGGCACTCAGAGGGTAAATGCATCTGATGCCTTCTTTTCACAATACCTGCAGGCCAGCGTTGCTGTTTATTTACTGTACATACACAATATTGAATTATGTAAGGGACTCTCATATATACCTATCTGTTGGTAATATTCACAGTAAATACAGAATGGGCAATTCAGATTGAGCACAATTTTCTCAGTGATGGAAGATGTTAAAGGGACACTAACACCAAAACATTAAAATTGGATTATATCATTTGGAATATCTTCTACTTCCATATACCATCTATAAAATGTAGTTATTTTATGTTATAACCTAAAATCTAATCTTAAACTTGCATTTTACTGCATGTGTAGACTATCCCATATAGACAAAGTTTGATTCATTGTTTGTATCGAGATAATGCTCTTAATGTATTTAGATTAGTACCCACTGTACAGATAATAAAACACCATCACTTCTGAGACACCTACCAAGACTGCTATTGTAATGGAAACCATGGAGCCCTGGTATAGGCCCCCAGAGATCATATACGGAAGTAGGTTTTAGGCTTGAGAAAAGAAAAAGAGAATTCTTACAGATGCTATCATGGCGTACAAGGAATTTAAGGGTGCATAACCGCAAATCATTTTATTTGTTAATGTTCCTTTAACTAGATGTTTTTTTAAATTTATCATAAGTCCTAACCAACAACTCAAGCTCCTTTAACTCTTTAGGTAACTATTACCTGAAGTAGTAACAATACAAGATTTCCATTTGCAAAGACATCTTTCTGCTCTCTAGTTTCTATTAGAGCAGAAAGTGTAGGTGACTGATAGCAGCCAATCAGGAGGATGTAACCGCATACTGTAGAGCTGCTTTGATCTGAGAGCAGCCTTTGAATATGCATATTTAAAATACTTAAAATTAAAAAAAAAAATGACGCATGGTTTATCCCCTGAGGTAAAACAATGGTACTCCAACTGCTGAGAGGTGTTTTATTCAAAAGTTATTACGGCTCAAAATTGACTTTTTTTAGGTGCAGTATCACAATGTCCTGAAATTGTACAGTAAAGCTGTTGCTAAACCATCCTATGGACAACTCTGGTGAACTGTAGATCCAAAACTACTTTACACTGATTGAGGATGATGGTCTCTGTAGTCCAACAATAGATAGGAGTTCTACCCTTGACGTAGACATATGCATAACAGCAAACATGGCTGATTATCGGGGTGCTAAAGCTTTGTCTATCTGACTTGATAGAAGACACAGTTGGGGGCATCTTGTCAATTGGACCTCTCATCAGCTTGACCTTCAGGAGACCTGCACTTTTGAGATGCTATTAATTAATATTATAGAAATGCCAGCTGAATGCAGAGTACAAATGTTTGTCAGGTAGAGCGGAGTGGTGACAGCACCTCCTCAGTCTGTATTAAGTAAACACTCCAGTGCTCTAATGCCCTTGGGCTTAGAGCTTGGAGACAAGGTAGACTTGAGAAAACTAGACAGAGACGGCAGGAGCAAGGTTCCCTCTCCACTGCACATCCATACAACAGGTACATTTATCAAAAATTATTTTTTTTCTTATATTTATTGTAGACTTTAACTCTTTGAATGCCATAGAGGTATCCAAATCATGGCAGTGCGTTGGATGTCTCTCTGGCACTCAAACGAGTAACCCTTACGTTCCGGGCAGGGGGTGCAACCTCTCTGTTCCTTAAAGGGTTAATCTTTGCATCATTTTATAGCTAGCCAATCCTGGTGCAAACCAACTGCACCATAGTGGAAGAATAAAAAGACCCCAAATTTCCATTGATATAAAGGGACCTTAATCCTTTGATTGCCAGAGGGGTACCCAAGGCATTGCTTTGCAATGGGTTGAGTACCCCTCTGGCACTCACAGGGTTAACCAAATGAATAACGATGCTTTGTAGCCCTCTCTAGCTTTAAAAGGGGATAAAAGTCCTATTTAAATCAACAGGAATTTGTATTTGTATCCTGAAAGAAGTAAATAAAATTTCCCTTAATTCCTAGTGATTTAAATTGCTCTTTTAACCCCTTGAACGCTAGAGCGTATTGAAGATGTTAAAATATCCATTTAAAACAATGGGACATTTTGGTTGTTCCATATGGTGAAGTTGCTTTGACCTTGACTTGCTCCCATTTTGTCTTTGTGAATATGGCTTTCTATTTCTGACCTGGATTACAAGTTTCTCCACTTAATAGATTAACCCCTTGCATGTCAGAGGGCAATGCACTTGGGAAATGATCTGGGCATCCAAGAGGTAAAAGAATGAGTAACCATGAAATTGTTATGTGGTTTAACCAGTGGATTATCTAACAAGTAATTTTGTGGTTTAACCTTTGGATACAATACGGTTTAAGGGAGCTGAACTTTGGCATTTTTAGTAGGAGGAACTTGAGGGAAGGTGTCATTCTGCGCAGCTAGTTATCACGTTATTATTAAAGGTAGAAGGTCTTGTGGAAGGCAATGGCTGCATACCTTCATGCTCACACAAAGCCGTGGTTTTGTTTATTCCTTTCATTCTTGACACACCTCTGTATTTTGAGACCAAAAAAAATGATGGGAAGGGTTAGTACGACAAACTTCATTGTAAATATATTCTAGATTCCACTATCTATGTCTTTAACCCTCTGAGTGCTTCACAATGCATTGGGCATTCCTCTGGTACTCAAAGGGTTACAAAGTTCCAGAGAGGGACAGAGAGATCATAACAATTGTGCATTCCAACTCAAAGGTTTAAGAAAGTCCAGAGGAAGAAAGAGAGAGAATAGTAATTCCACCTCTATTAAGAGTTCCATTCCAAAGCAGTACAACTTTATAGGCTTCCAAACTTACTACTAACTTACCACTGTTGAAATGCATCAGCGATATTATATAAAGTATCCTATAATATAAAAGGCCAGGTGCATGTTTGTCCGATTGAGTCACGAGCAGTAGAGATTGCCCGAATGTGCAGAATGCTGGCCCATGTACACGGGCTTTTACACTAGTGTATGTATATATATGTGTGTAATCATGGACTCCAAATAAGGATCTGCAAAATGTATTTATTTGAAAAGGTAGTGGAAAACTGGCAGATGAGGTTTAGTATAGATAAATGTAAAGTTTTGCATGTGGATGGCAGAAACAAACACTACATATTCTTCCTCGGTAGCCAACAGACGTCATAAGTGTGTAATGTTGCTCAGCTGCAAGAGCCAATAGGGACTATCCTGTGTAAATAGGGGTATACCGTATAGATGTGCAAAAAGTCCAGTTTTTTCCTGTAGGAATTTTGGAAGAAATCCTGTTAATTTGCCTTTTTCCACAAAAATTCCTGCACATAGAAACCCCCTAAAATTTTCATCTGTTTAGTAACCACAAGAAATTTCCCATGGGAAATTTGTTGGTTTCCATGGTAGGATTAATCTTAGAATGTGTGGTTCTGGCTATAATAGTACAGTGGGACAAGGTTGGAGGTGTTAGTATGTGTGGTTCTATGACTACCAAGCAGTGGGACAAGACTGAGGTATAGATAAAGCAGTGATTGACAACATAAAGCCCTTCAGCTGCTGCCAGGCTACAATTCCCATAATTCTGAAAGATGGGAGGTTGCATCCTGGAAGCAGTTGGAAGGCCTCTGTTCCCCATCTGCCTACCAGACGTGTGGGGTTCTTTGGCTGCCAGTGCTCAAAACATTTTGGGCAAAGGTTTCCGCCCATCTGTAGTGGAGATGCCCAGGACTGGAATATAATGCTAGCCATATATAAATCCTTGAAGTACTGTTTTTGAAAAAATACAGTATTATTTTGGTATGTGGATTGACCCCAACCTCACTGGCACTCAAAGGGATAAGAGGCTGGTCCTGCACTGCATACTACTGCAGCCTCACTGGCTGTGCACGGGATGCAGTCAAGCGCTGTAGAGACTGCCCGAATGCACAGAATGCTCCCATCACACTCTCTGCGTTCGGGCAGTCTCTACTGTGCATGACTGCATCGGACAAACATTCTATCGTTTTATTATATAGGATTTGAGGCCAATACAAAGAACTTTCTGGAGAACTATTTACCCAAAAGCTGATGAAAAAATTAGGGGTCACATAATAAGAGGAAAGGTGTTTTCAATTAAAATAAATGCAAGGACTTTTTTTAACAGTAAGGGCTGTAATATAGTGGAATTATTTTCCTCGGAGGCTATTTTTGAAGATACTATAGATACTTTCAAAAACATTGCTTCATGGCACCACAAGAGGAAGTATGGGTTAAACTTTTAATCAAGATAGTTTTTCCCTGTTCATTCACCATCATCATCTTTAGAATTAAATGAATCATAACACATGTTGTACCCAGCCATATATTCCAATTATTTTCAATGGCAAAAATATAAAAAAGCAAAAACTCTAGACCTTTTTAATATTATCACTATTTATAAAGCAGAAATACATTTGTCAGCATTTTATAAAAGGTAGGACAACACATAAAGACTGTACAACAGAGTGCAATGTGTGCTGAGATTAAAACAACCAGGATCAAATACACTGATACAGAAGAACAAGGATATTTCTCACCAAACTTTATAAATCTAGGACCAGATTAAATTGCAGGTGATAAATGACCTTGACAAAGATCTTAACTATGGCACAGAAGGGCTTGCAGGAGGGCAGCTGCTATCTCTGCTCTTTAGGAAAAACAGCAAACTCTCTTCTGGCTCAATAAAGAGCTACAGGGAGATGCCAACATCATCAGCCTCATGTTGGCGATATTGGGACTGTGAACTCCAACAGCAAAGGCAGCTCCTGGAGCTTAGTGCATGGTATGAACAGCCACATTAACATATAAACACACCTATGAATTCAACACTGTCTCATCACCCTGCATTTCCATATGCAAATTAGCCATTGTCGATGTAGCAAGAACAAAATCATAAATGGATTCCTGGAGATGTCAGCAGATTGTGATGGACTGGTGACAGATTCACAGGAATGTGATGGTGAAGGCATCTTAGTACATACTGTTGATATGCCATAGATGTGAATATACCACAATATCGCCATCCTGGCCCCTTAGTGAGCTTTAGTACCCCCCTGAGTTATTATTGTTTATTTGTATCACCTGCTTGAGGTTGGCTAAGATCATATTCTTTTAACAAATGTTCATAATAATGCATGTATTTTAATAAATATGATTTACCACATTAAGTGCCTTAGGTGTAACATCTGCTGTTACAAATCCTGTAAGAACATATGCACAAAGATTAAGTGGAGAAAATCTGAAGAAAAACAACCTCACCATAGGGGACGAATAAAAGTTCTTAAATCCCCTGTTGTGTTAAATAAATTGGGGTGCCATTTGTCAGTTTTATGTTTTGTCCACAGAATTACTGAAAAATGGGCTGTGTTTGCATAATTTGTAACAATTATTAAAGCATCCTGAAGATGAATGTGTTGTGATAGAGACTGTCAGCTCTGCTGCCATCTAACCTTCAGAGAAAGAGGCAATGGGGGTAATTCACAAAGTTGTGATAAAGAGGTGATATAGTGGAGAGGATTTCTATAGTGATATCACTTCTCCAATTCCTAGGTTATTCTATGGAGTCAATTCATTAACATTTCTTATGTTTTGGAGATCTTAGTGCATAGGCTCCATAGAATAACATAGGAATTGGAGAAATAATATCATTAAGAAGTGATCTCCACTTTATCACCTGTTTATCACGCCTTGGTGCATAACCCCCAATATGACTCTGTGTCCCAGCCATGTGGTTGTCTGACTGTCAGCTCCTTCTTAGATAAGTTAAAGTGGTAGGAAATAGTAAAGGTTTAATGACTGGTCCTCAATGGGTTAAGTTGCCTAGTGTAAACATTGTTAGTATGGGATAGTAATGGTTAATTTTAAGTTGATTTAATATTGTTAATCTTTTTGATTAATGTCTACATCAATGTATGTCTTATCGCTCAAACCTTTATGGTTTGAGAGATATAACTTGCTAAAGTTACCTTTTCCTGGCTGTTTTACTCAAGTCTGCCATCTAGCTGACAGCTCCAGATTCCAGTCATTTAACCAGACAGAGGATCTTCAGCAGAGCTGAAATCACACTATTTAGAAATAAATACTTCATTGGAACTGTCTACAAAGTGTGCTTGCAAGCCACGCACACTTTGTAGACAGTTCCAAATTAAGTATTTATCTTCAGATATCGTTATTTCGACGCTGCTGTAGAGCCACATCTGGTCAAGCAACCAGAATCTGCTTCTGACAGCTTTACAGCTCGTCAAGCAGAAAGGGGAGGGACCAGAGAACTTTATTTTCCTATATCTCTCAAATCATAAAGATTTGAGAGATACGAATAAGTGCAAGTACTCTTTTTTTTTAAATTGTATATACCATATAGTTAATACTTTTTTTCTGACAATACTATCAATGCATAGCATGGGAGTGGGTGCATGGGTTACATATATACATGAATAAAAAAGTAGGGCAATTGTGAAGCAGTTCAACGGGAACTAAATAAAATTGCCTAAGTCCCTAATGCATTGCATTAGTGTTAACCCTTTGAGTGCTATAGAGGTATGCAACTCATTGCAACACATTCACACTTCAAGAGTTAAAAGCAACATTGAAATTAATATAAAATTGTATTTTTATTTGTTATGGATGGCTCAGATGCTGTGTCCCAGAATTGTTAAACTTTTGGTTTTGTACATATGGCCTGATATTTTCCATGTAAGGGGCATGGCTTAGGTGGAGTGGGTGGGGAATTTCTTATATGTGATTAATAATAAAATGCAACAATCATCTGAGATTGATTATAAAATATTTAGTTTAGGTGAAAAATCCAGAGCAGCAGAGGATGATTCTACGACTGTACTGTACAAAGCAGACAGGTGACCTTGCTATTCATGACATACAAACCATTCATTATCACCCCAGACAAAGATTTGATGAAGATTTTGCAGTTTACATGTGCAGCATCTAGCAGCAACAGTGTGAACTTTCCCAAGTATCATTTTTCATCAGTCTTACAATGTTTGCACTGAGGGTGGAACACAAGGGCTGTTTAGCGGCTAGTGAAACATTTACCAGAAGCAATCAGCCATGGGTTTGAAGGGCATTCCATGACCAGCCGTGTTCTCTGAAGTATCAGGGTGAGAGAGAAACTATGAGAACGAGGAAAGTAGATAAGAAATGCACAGCCCTGAATGACAGGCCAGGGCTAGCCAAACAGGCTTATTTATTATAGGGAAATGTTCAGCATATAGAAAGAACATGTAAGCTGCTGAGTGTGAATGACGTTATCAGTACAAACCGTAATGACATTGTTGATTTGAACAGCGCAAAGGTAAAAAAAAAAAAAAAAAAAATATTTTAAGCTCAGTTCTAGCAGGTGCAGCCGGCGAGGCTGATGTTCTAAGAAAACTAGAGCAATTCTGGAGCAAACCATCAGTGTTGTAGGGACAAAAAAAAATTCCTATTGATTTAAGTGGAGCTTTCAAACATGGTAATGTTAATGCGGATTCCAACTCACTGAAAAGCAATGCATTGGAGAACTTTGTAGCTTTCAAGAACTTAAAAGCCCAGTTTAAATAAATGGGCATTTTGGGAATGTTAACCCTTTGAGTGTCAGAGGAGAACACAACGCCTTGCTCTGCAATGCGTTGTGTACCACTCTGGCACTCAAAGGGTTAATCTCCCCCCATGGCACAGTTGGCTTACTTCTGAATTTGCTCCAGGTCTTCCCAGCACATCGGAGAACAACCTACTGCCCTTTGGTTGTTACACTGAAATCCTCGTCATCCTCTGCTATGGCTGATCAATGGATGAGGATGATGGGAACTGTAGTCCATCAGCAGAGGAACCATCATAAGTTACCTATCCTGGCACTTGTAAATAACAGAGAATGGCTGGGGTGCTGTATAGCACAGATTCCAAACCACAGACCGCAAGTATCCCTAACAGGACAAGTTTCCTGTTTCCCTGCCTGAGCCCCATTGGACTAATCCCAAGGTCAGAGCTATGTATTACACACCTGTACTCAGGCAGTACAACACAGAAAACCTACAGTAATAGGGGGATGAGGTCCTCAGTTGAGAAGTCCTGCTTTATAGCTCTTCACTAATAGCCAGTGAGTACAATAACAATTGCAGTTTGGTATCTGTGATAATTACCGACAGATGAGTGTGGAATTCTTTGCATGTGGAGACTGTGGGCAGATACTGTTCTTTCACAAATGGGCTGGATACCTTTTTAGGTCAGAACAATATAGAGAGTAGTGAGAGTTGGTTATAATGAGGATATAATATTGATTTGGGGAGAAATCTGATTGCCTTGTGGAGTCAGGACTGAATTTTTTTTAACAAACTGGGGAATAATTGGAAATGGCTTCAATTTTTTTTTTTTTTTTTTTTTTGCTATTCTTGTGGATTAACAAAAACAATAATTAAAGAGCAAAGTATTAACTTTATGGATGCATGTCTTGTTTTCAACCACATCACCAACTTTACTATGTAATTACCAAAAAAAGTAAATTTTACTATTGTTTCTACAAAAAATATTTGAGATTTTACAAGCTTGGTTTTGATTTGCAAAAATCCACATTCATTGTCATACTCATGTTTGGTGTGGAAGCACCAGTCTGAACTGGGAAAATGTAAGATCTTATAGGTTTGAAGTCCTTGCTTGAGGTTAGGTGGCTGTTTGACTGTAAGCATTACTCCCTCTAGATTCATTATAGAGCATTTCACCCTCCTGTTTCCTGTATTATTTAAAGGCAGTGCATGTTTACATTGAATTGATGCCCAGTGGATTACGTGGCATTAGAAAAAAAAATAGACTAATACATAAAACACACCTCTGGAACCCAACACCTTAACTTTTTGATGCTTTTGCATCCCAAGGTCAAACTCACAGGCACGTCACAAAGACACAAGGGTGTCAGCTCTTTGTAATGACAAGAAATTATTTACTTTTATTTTGAACAGAGTAATTATTTTTAAATGTAAAATATATATGTCTCTGTGGGGGGAGTATATACAGTTAGTGAAAAAAACCTCCTGTCAGCTGCATCGGTTACAGGCTTTAAAGGTATAGTAATGTTTCAAAATAAACGGAGCTCCAATTATTCTTTATAGTTTTTGGGACATGTAGAGTAGTATTATCACTCGCTATGATGTGTAGTTCCAGAGTAATTGAGTTATAAAGTGTCCCCCTCCCACCCCATTTACCAGTTGTAAGTCTCCTCCACATATATATGGAAGCTGCTTGCTTGACCGGACAGCTCGTGGCAAGGGACAATCTTCTGGCTGTGAGCATAGGGAAAACCCTGGCCCCATTGAAGGAGGAAGGCAGGTTTTTCCTTCTGCTAACAGAAGATTGTCCCTTGCTGTGATCCATCCAGACAGTCTTGCTGTGCAGCTTTACATAGCTAAAAAGGGTGGGAGGGGGGCATTTTATGATTCAACTAGTCTTAAAGCCCGTGTACACAGGCTAACACTGGCGGAGCTGCGGTCATGCGCAGTACTGACTGCCCACACCACAGCTGATATGGAGCGCCACGCTCCGTATCAGCCACGGCTCGGGCAGTTTGTACTGCGCATGACTGCAGCGAGCACAGCCATTTCTACTGAGCATGACGGCTTCTGACAAACATCCTTAGAGAATTATAATATAGGATTACTCTAGAACTACACATCGCAGAGAATTATAATAACGGTCTACTTGACCAAAAAACTATAAACAATAATCAGAGCTGCTTTTATTTTGAAACATTACTATACCTTTAAAAATGGAGTCTGGAAGTAAGTTACAGCCTGGCTTTACTTGTGGCCATGTAGCTAATAGGTAACAACTGTCAAGATCCAACCTTCTCCATTGCCTCCTACGCGAGGATGAACATACAGCCTCTGCAACTGGACTACAAGAGTCTGTTTTGACTCTTTGCATGCCAGAGGTGTATCCAGTGCATTGCTTTGCAGAAAACTGACATAAGCCAGCGCTAACATTTATCACTTGTAATGGAATCTAGGGCTAAATCAGCCCCCAAGTTTTGCAGTTTTTGCAGTTTTGCAGTTATGACCCCAGAATCTAAGGTCAGGCATCATAATAGGGATACAGGACACGGCTCCAGATAGAACGACACGTCTGTTTCTTTGGAAGCAGACTAGCCGAGGTGACCTTTCTCATGCTGGTTCCTGTGGATGAGTACAGTAAAAATGGATTTAAATGATATATATGTTTGAGAAACATACCCTTGAACTAACCTTGAACTGTATCTTTTCAGCAACCAGTGCTTCATAGATCTACATTTATGCACATTTAACATGGAAGATGGCGAGTTTCTGCCTCAAATGTTTCAGTCCAATGTGTGGCAGTAAATGTTTCCTAACCCTTTGAGTGCCAGATGGGTGCCCAATGCATTGCTTTGAAATGTGTTGCATGCCTCCTCCACCCCCCCCCCCCCGGGTACTCAGAAGGGTTAATAAATAACAGATTAGACTCTTATTAAATATGTACTGAAAAAAATTAACCTTGATAATTCTACTCATTTTCTAGTTTGTAGGTTGTGAATTTGAAATTAAATAAGAAACAGTTTGTTTTTTAACACTTAAATACCAGAGCTGCAGGCAATGAATTTCTTTGCAATGCGTTGTTCACCTTTGTGAGGGGTAAATATTCACTCTATCCCATCTGCCTCTTAACCCTTTCAGCAATGCAGTGCGTACTCCCCTTTGGCACTAAACGGGTTAAAAGAAATACTAGGGCCCATATTTATAAAAGCAAACTGGATTTAGTCACCATAGGTGGCAAATACAAATTCCTAAATTCCCATGCACTTGAAGAGCACTTTTAACCCTTTGAATGCTAGAGAGGTCTCCCATACAATTTAATATAACAGGAATTTGTATTTGTCTCCTATGATGCAGTTGATTTCTTCCAGAATAACTCCAGTTTGCTTTTGTAAATATGGGCCTAGGAGTCATATACACAAGGAAAAAAGAGCAACATTTCTGAGGCAAACCAACAGCACAATGGGAAGCAGAAGCAATGCCATGTAGGTGTCTAGCATTTAAAGGGGTTGACAATAGCACATCCATGTAACAAAACTCAACTTCATAATTCACTTGTGTTCTTAACTGAATGTGTCACTTCCACACTGCTGTCCTCTGATTGGTGCCTTCCCCCACCTGAATGCACACACACCCACTACTTGCACCATAGTACAGCAGTCTTCCAAGTGTCAGTGGGTCAAATGTATCTTGATGATTCAGCACAAGTATAGGTGCGGGAATTAGCGTTCTGTCCCTACACCTGGCTATTCTTAATTTACTAAGTTTTATCTCCCCAAAATCCACCCTTTAATACTGCTTGCATTAAGCAGAGGACAAAGGGGCAGACTGTGGCTGTTTGGGGAGGTTCTTTTGTCTCTGCTTTGCCCAGACCCAAATACTAAGCAAGGCGTAGAGGAAACTGAGTTTTCTGTTTCTGTCAGCAGGGATATTGATACAATGTAATGCCTCAAGAGAACTGACTTCTGCATGAATAGTGTTACATTGTATCTCTTTCCCTGTTTTCCTGACAAAGCTCTCTAGAACATAAATTCAGAAAGATCAAAGCCTAAAAAAACAAAATGCATTGCTCATCCCTCTGGTCAGAGGGCTTCTCTGGCCCTCAAAGGGTTACAGGTGCAATCATGTTTTATTTTAACTTGAATTGATTCAGTAGCATATATTAGTATTTATTTCCTGTCTATCTTCTTTAACCCCTTGAGTGCCAGAGAGGTATCTAGCACATCACGTTGGATACCTCTCTGGCACTCAAAGGGCTAAACCACTGAGGACCAAAGAAGTGTGCTTCACAATGCCTTACACACCCCTCTTCTCCTCAAAGGTTTAATTTCATATAGTTTTCTTCCATCCACTTCCAGGGATGTGACTGCTGTCTAATTGCTGTGTGTAAAAACCATCAATGACATCTGTAGCTGCAAAGGATCCTAACACTGTGTGCTTTTCTCTCTATTCACATTACCAGGTAGAGGCAACTGTTGAACAGATCAGAAGACAGAGTGCAGGCAACACACACAGGAGGCGTTCTTCTGATCCTGAGCAGATACACTTAAGGAGCAGAGTTTTACAGACTGAAGACAGAGGGAGCCCACATTGCTTCAAGTGGAAGGAAAATAACTGAAATAGCTGATTCAAGGTAATTATAATAATTGTAAAAAAAAATAAAGCCAACAGGCTTGAGTTTTTAATTGACAGCCTCCTTTTTACCATTTACTGACAAAAGCTGCACAGAACATAATCATACCTGGGAACTTCCAGTTGAGGGCTACCCGGAGGGTAGCCCTCTGTTCAGGAGTGGGTGACAAAAATGACGCTAATTGCGTCAAAAAGGGGCGGGGCTTACCGCGAGTGTGAGTGAGTGTGTGTGACTTAACCCTTTGAGTGCCAGAGTGGTACGGAATGCATTGCAAAGCAATGCATTCCTTACCACTTTGGCACTCAGAGGGTTAAATGTGTCACACAGAAGGCTGGGGACGGAGGAACAGTGGGAGAAAAAGCGGATGTGGTAGAGTTTCAATAGAAGCTCCCCACATCCGGAGGAATCAGCCTCTGCCCCGGAGACCCGGTAAATCTCTGTCAGAACCGGAGTCTCCGGGGCAAATCCGGAGAGTTCCCAGGTATGAACATAATGTGTCACTAACACTTAGTGAACACTACTGTATTCTAGTGCTTGTAGTGATTGTTTACAGTCAGGTGGAGGAGGGTACCAAGCAGGGCAAGGCATCGTTCTCTGACAGGAAAAGCTGAATTTTACAAAACAGCACTCACCTTACCATTCTTTTAATATAAAGTAATCGCGTGAAACATTATAAAATATCTATCACCTTGCATGAATGCACCAAAGTCCAGCAAGTTGCATCTTCACTGTGTTGATGGAGGAAAGTATTAAAATTGTAGCAAGGCAGTTGTGTCCAGTGGCCTATGGGTCTTCCAGAAAACCTTTCACATGAGCTAGAGTGGAGATTATATGAATGTTAATCCAGGTGGGCATCAGCCAATATAATCTGTGGGCCGCCAACACATAGAAAGTTAGAATCTGACGGCAGATAAGAACCATTTGGCCCATCTAGTCGCCCATTTTCCTACATTTGTACCCATGCTAACCTCTGAAAAAAACCTATGTTTGTTTTTTGAGGCCTAGAATCACGTATTATATATGTTCACTGGGGATTCTCATTTCTTCTTTCCCAGGACTCCCATTATAATAGTACTAGCTGAAGAGCCCGTTATATGGGCCACAGTGCCACTGCCACCCGGTCACGGGGCAGTCATGCGCAGTAGAGACTGCCCACGCCACGACTGATACAGAGCTGGACTCTCCTTCGGAGCACCCAGCTCTGTATCAGCCGTGGCGCGGGCAGTCTCTACTGGGCATGACTGCAGCACACGCAGCAGTGTGTACTGCGCATGTTGCGGCGTTACACATGATTTAGTGAATTATTATATAGGATTACTTAGAGGTGCCCCAGAAAGGATAGTGTTTTATCATCTGTTAATGAGCTTGAGATAAGATATCAGCCTTTTTGAACAGAAGAGCAGGGGCAATGTGGAGATGGGGGCAATGTGGAGATTGAGGGATATTGTGGAAGGGGCATTGTGGAGAATGAGGGGCATTGTGGAAGGGGCATTGTGATGGGGGCATTGTGGAAGGGGCAATGTGGAGAATGAGGGGCATTGTGGAAGGGGCAATGTGGCGATGAAGGGGCAATGTGGAGATTGAGGGGCATTGTGGAAGGGGCAATGAGGAGATGGGGGCATTGTTGAAGGGGCAATGTGGAAGGGGCAATATGGAGGTGGCCAATGTGGTTGAGGGGGGCCAATGTGGTCAGGGGGGCCCATGGCAGTTCTTGCACCAGGACCCGGTGGCATCTAGTTACGCCTCTGAATGGGAAGATTCATGCTAAGTAGTGTTTGCACTGGATACCTCACAGGCAGTCAAGGGGTTAAAAGTCACAATTAAATCAACTGGATACCTCAGAAAGTTTTATATGACTTCTGTGCTATAGTTGGTTTTCAACAGATTTTTTACAGTACTGTGCAATTTTTGGTGCAATATTCCAATATAGATATGAGAGTCAATATAAGCATACATGGGATAGATAACACTATGGCACTCAGAGGGTTAATGTTATGTACTGATAAGCCATGGACGAACGTGTTGTAACTTTACTCCATTTTCCTGCACATGCTGCTATAGAGGAAGGGGCGGGGCTTGCTGGCACAAACGTCTTAGGGCGAGATGTTCAAAAAGTTGTCATAATGAAAAAAATTGTCGGATCATGAGTTGGTGGAAAAAGGAGGACAATATTTTCAGAAGTAAATCCGTCACATTTGAAAATGAGTCTAAAGAATTAAAAATGACGTTAACAAGATCTTGATGAACATTGCCTTTAAAAATTCTGATGTTAAAATTCACTTTGATTGCTTCTCAGTACTTTCATTTTTCTTCTCCAAGTTTGCACCATTTTTATTTTGTAGGGAAAAAATGATGTTAATCAGACATAAAAAATTTTTGTTGAAACAAATATTTTTTTCTGACTATACCTTATTATATGACAGCAGGTTAAACCACACCCACTATTAAGACGACTTTTTCCCTTTGATGGAGATGGCAGAATTGGGTGCAAAAAATGACGGAATCATGTTTGAGAATTGACGGACCATGGAGTAATAACTTTATTCAGATTACTGACAATTTTAGTTACCACCACTTTCTGAACATCTCACCCTTAGAATAACATAGGAAATGGAGAAGTGATATCATTGGAGAAGTGATCTCTGTTTATTACCTTTTTATCACACCTTAGTGCATCTCATTCCAGGCTGCACATTGACGTCCGGTGATGTATAGTGAACTCCCCCTGTATAGCTGCACTAGAGCAGAGGACAGATCATCTGCTGCTCACATCTCTGCAGTGTCCCTGAATGGCAGAATGAAAATGCATAGTGACAGACCCTCTTTCAGACCCAAATCCCCATACCTGGGAACTCTCAGGGTTTGACCCTGAGACTCAGGGTTTTGGTCCAAATCTCAGGGTCTCAGGGTGAAGAGCAAAAATCTCAGGGTGAGAGAGTTCAGTGCTACCTGTTATATATTCTGCTCCAGTTAAATGCTTCTTTAGTCACTAAATTGGTGCAACTTGTACCAGAAAGGCAGAGAGAGAAGTCCTGTTTGATTTATGTGTGTTCATGCAGTGATATCTGTAAGTTGTTGTGTATTAATGGCTGCTTGAATGCCGATTGAAGCGACTCTTGATTACAGCGATCAAGGACAGATCGTGGATAATCTATATTATGGGAAATTCAAGGGTTAATATTTACACAATCTCAGGGTCAGCTCATTTTGAAAGTTCCCAGGTATGCAAATCCCTCTGTCCCTCTTTCCTACTCTAGTGTCCCTGTTTTTAGTGGATATAACTGTATCATATACTGTTCCACATTTATTTTTTTTAACCCCTTAAGGACCAGCGATTCCGAGGTGTGTTGTAAAGTCTGACGTGCCGGCCCATGCGACTGATCACATGCGCCGGTACTCCAAGCAGGGGACTGATAGTGATCGCTCCGGTCTTGGAGCGATCAATTTCAGTCCCCGCTACTACTCATAGCACTCCCGCAGAAGCGCTGGGAGTAAAAAATACATGACATGCCAGGACCGTCACTGGTCCTTAACGGAAAAATAGCAGTGACGGTCAGCATATGTGTTTATAGATAAGTCTGTGTAAATAAAATTCTTTGCTCTTGCTCTATATCCTTTATTCCATTACACTGAAGTGTCAGTAGGTCATGAAATAACCTAAAAATCCTTGGTAATGCCTCACCCACCAGCCACACCACCTAATCATACCTGGGAACTTTCAAGATGAGCTGACCCTGAGATCTTTGAAATATTAACCCTTAAAGCTTCCAATAATGTAGATTTTATGCGATATGTGCCTGCTTGCTCTAACACAGAGGTGCTCTGGTCTGTGTGCGAGGGACCTTTAACATGCTACAGTTTGGATAACTCACTACATGAACATAAACAAGACAAGCAGGACATCTCCCACTCTCTTTCTGGTACTAATGGCACCAGTTTAGAGGCTAAGGAAACATTTAATTGGGGAAATTGATATTGTAGGTGACACAGACCTCTCTCACCCTGAGAATTTGGCCCTTCACCCTGAGATTTGGATCAAAACCCTGAGTCTCAGGGTCAAACCCTGAGAGTTCCCAGGTATGCACCTAATGCAAGCATGTCCCTCCTTGGCCATTTGAAATGTTGGGAGGTATGAAAATGTGGTCACCCTAGACTTGTCCATCATGGTCATAGCTGGGAACTTCTGGTTATGGCCCCGGGGAAGGGAGTCCTGTAAAGACAAAATGTAGTAACAGGCTGGGGAAGAAGGCAAAGCAGCTGGGGAGTAGGAGGAACAGAACACAAATGCACAGATCTCCCATCATCTGGAGAATCAGCATCTGCCCCGGGGACCAGGTAATTAGCTGCACAAACCGAAGTCTCCGGGGCAAATCCAGAGAGTTCTAACCTATGATCATGGTCACATACCTTCCAACATTTCAGATGCCAAAGTGGGACATTGTTGTTTTAGGGGGTGTTACTGGGGGTGGGGCATTTCCAAGAAGTTTTAGGCGATTTCATGAT
Source organism: Rhinophrynus dorsalis (assembly GCA_037306005.1). Taxonomy (NCBI): domain Eukaryota; kingdom Metazoa; phylum Chordata; class Amphibia; order Anura; family Rhinophrynidae; genus Rhinophrynus; species Rhinophrynus dorsalis. The sequence continues at coordinate 88,687,555 of CM074718.1, read as the reverse complement.
CTGGTGATACCTCTTTGTGTAACTGAATAAATGATTTAGAGCAAGAATAAAGTATTTTATTTACACAGACTATCGTATAAACACATATACTGACGTTTAAACAAACATTAATGTGAGTCTTATTACTGTGGAGCAATGTGATACACTTATATACATACCGCACAGTCTGATCTCCTAAAAAGAGGGACACCAGGGTGGGAATGAGGGGAAGGGGGTTTGGGGCCTCAAAGAGGGACACTTGGGAGGTATGTAGTCACCTGCTTGATTAAGGCTTAAAGGGATAGTAATACTTCGTTTTGTCTTTATTTTATTTTGTAGGAATTAAAAAAACATGAAGAACGATATGTCTTATCTCTCAAACCTTTATGGTTTAAGAGATATTCACAAGCAAAGTTTCCCCCTCCCGCCCCTTTTACCTAGTGTAAGCCATCTCTTCTCAGATGTGAGTCTGGTTGTATGACAGTACAGATAACAGAAGGGGACAATTTTCTTTGTATGAAAACAATGAAAGCCCTTCCCCCCCTTGACAAGTTTTTCAGCTTTTTCCATTATCTTAATTGAAGATTGTCCCTCTCTGCAGTCTACCTGGGCACCTCCCTTCTGATCTGGTTGAACAGGAGGGGATACTTTGTTTGTGAATATCTCTTAAACCATAAAGGTTTCAGAGATAAGACTTATATCATTCTTCATGTTTTTTTAATGCCTACAAAATAAAATAAAGTTAAAATGAAGTATTACTATCCCTTTAAATCTGCAAATACCTCAAATTTCAGCACTATTATTCTTTTTAGATTAGAAAACGCTGGATTAGCACAGGGATGGACAGCCTTTGTCTATCCAGCTGTTGGAAGCTACAACCTCCATAATACCCAAACGGTTGTAATTCCTAACAACTGGGGAACCACAGGTTGCTGCCCCTGAGTTAGCAGCTTGCAGACAGGAAGGTCTTATTTATCTTCCTTTGGTACCCCATGGGTTAAAGATGTGGTATTAGCAAAGGAGCCAACATGATAAGATTTTTCTCTGTAAGCACATCAAGACAAAAAAGCGTCCAAGGCCACTTTCAAAACACACTTGCCCTATTGGCCCTAAGGCTAGTTTCAATTCAACAACTCCTGATTTAGGAAACAATGCTGAAAGCCCAACAGCTTCCCCTTTCTATAACTGCAGACACATTGTTCTGTTGTTTGCATGAGAACAATTTAAATGAAGACATAAAATCATGCAGCACCAGGTAGGTTCCATGAAACCTTTTTTTCCATGGACAGATATTGCAATCCTCTGATCTTATCTGGAGCTGATAACTTCTCACTGGATAACAAGGTTAGCAAAATACAAAGAGCTGGATAGTACATTGTGTGAGCTCTGTTAAGGTGGGTGTTTTCTGGCTTGACTGCTCAGCAATCATGAGGCTGACTTTAGACATGAAGTCTATACTTTGCAATATGTCTCTGAATATTAACCACATGTTAGTGAACTACAGAGAATGGATATCGTAGAGGGAAGGGTCTAGGGGACATTTCTGATCTTCACAAGACATGGAACACACAATTCTGTAAGTAGCAGATGTGACTAAATTGTATTAATTTTATTATGGGTGAAACTACAGACAGATGTTAGTCTGCTGTCAAGATATTGAATGTGATGTACTCAGAAGTATTGGAGCAAACCAATAGTATTATAGGGGACAAATGAAGAAGTCCTATAAATTTAGATTGGGCTTGTAACCCCTTGAATGCTTGAATTGCAATGCTTTGGAGACCTCTCTGGCATTCATGGGGCTACAAGTCTAATTTCAGGCACTCAGAATTCTGGGAATATTTACTTTTCCCTGTGTTGCAGTTGGTTTGCTGAAGAATTGCTTCAGTTCTTAAAAACATCAGCTTCATTGCAACTATTGCGATGTTTCTTTAAGGATTTGGGGTTTTCATTTAAGTGTGTATGTGTCGGTTGTGCAAAATATAGCTCCAATACATTGGACTCTGCTATGGCACTCAAAGGGTTAGGAACAAATCACAATGGTTCCAGCGACTCTCAGAAATAGTTTAAACCAATGGAAATTAAGCAATGCGCCCAAGGTGTTAATTTTGTGGCGCTCAAGAGCAAGGTGATCCAGAGTTTGTAAAGTAATTAGGGGTAACGGTGTCCCCAAAAATAGTTTAAACTCTTGGGTGCTCTCGAGGGCTCCCAAAGCATTGAAAGTGGCCTCCAGGAGAATAATAAGGTCCTATGAAAATGCAGATTCATATTGCTTGTAGCTTAAGATGCTTCAATCAGAAATGATTACAGTCCTAACTATCACATACTAATTACCATCACATTCTTTGGAGAACTGTTGCCCATAGAATGCAACAGGAAACATCTCCCATCAGTTGGAGTGCTTTTCTCAGCAGAAAATGCCCTACATTTGTTAATAATAAATGTTTACTGGGCCTTTAATCATTAATATCTTTGCAATGCCTTGGGCACCCCTCTAGCATTCAAAGGGTTAATCACATAGGCATGCTTGTTCAGGTATATAAATTATATAAGGTATAACCTCATCATAGGATAACTCAAAATGTTTTGTAAAGAATATACAGAATTGAGTGGCCAAGCCACATGCAAGCATGTACATATATCTATATACACATTATGGGGGAGATTCACTAAGCAGTGATATCACTTCTCCAGTTCCTATGTTATTCTATAGAGCCAAAGCACTGAGATCTCCAGAGTTGAAGAAATCTTCGTGCATTGGCTCCATAGAATAACAAAGGAATTGGAGAAGTGATATTACTGGAGAAGTCATCTCCATTTTATCACTTCTCTATCACCACTAAGTGAATCTCTACCTATGTGTGTGTGTTTATGTCATTTTTTTCAACCCTTTCAGTACCAGAGAGGGTATGCAATGCATTGCCTTGCAATACGTTGCATAACCTTCTGGTACTCAAATGGCTAAATGTGCACTATACCCTAGAAATAAGTTGTCCTTCAATTGTTTAGCATTATATCTGATGTTTCCTGTATATCATGATCTCTACTGAAGCTTGCATTTAGGTCAGACCTCCTCACAGCAAGCAATCCTATATTATAATTTGCTAAGGATGTTTGTCAGAAGCCGTCATGCGATGTAGAGACGGCTGAGCTCACTGCATTCATGTGCAGTACTGACTACCCTTTCCAAAGCTGATATGGAGCAGGGTGCTCCGAATTCAGATCATGGTCCTCTCTGCACACAAAGGAGTGTAGAGGGGACTCCGGTCTGAATTTGGAGCGCCCCACTCCATATCAGCCATGGCACGGGCAGTCAGTACTGCACATGAATGCAGCCCCGCCAGTGCTGGCCCGTGTACACGGGCTTTAAAACTAGTAAGCTATAAAAGACCTGAATGGATTGTAAGGGACACAAGTTATCAGATTTTAAACAAATAATTTGCTGTATACTGCATGATAGATAAAAAGGCAACACAAATTATATATAGATATAAATGACTGAAGTTTAAAGGACATCTACCTAGGTAATCCTTCTGTTAAACATATTATAAGTAATTTTAAGTGATAGGTCCCCTTTAAATTGCCTGTAGCTCAGAAAGAGTCAAGAGGAGCAAATACAGCTAAGGTGATTTAGTTGTTTACATGATATCGCGTATTGATCTGCTTATCTTGGTTTTGGTAATATGTCCTTTAGTCATGCCATCGTCATATGATTTTTTTCTTTGCTTCAAACTCTTACAGGCTGATTTAACCCTTTCAGTGCCAGAGGGGTAGGCAACGCATCTGAAATGGAGAAATTCTGTACTAAACCAACTGCACCTTAGGGGTCAAATAAAATTCTCCATGTCCCTGTTGATTTAACCCTTTGAGTGCTAGAGGGGTAAGCAACGCATTGCAGAGCAATGCGTTGCGTACCCCTCTAGCACTCAAAGGGTTAAAATAAACTTTAACTGTTTGAGGACCAGTGTTGTGTTACCTGGCAAAGTTTTGACCACCCTATGGCCCTCACGGATTTAACCCCTTGAATTATCAGAGCCTTTTAGCACTCAAGTGGTTAAAAGCCCCTATTAAAATCCACAGGCATTTGCATTTCTCCACTATGGGGGTTGGTTTTCTCCAGAATTGCTTTTATTAACCTTCTGAGTGCCAGAAGGGTGTACATTGCATTACAAAGCAATGTGTTACACACTCCTCTGGCATTCAAAGGGTTAAACCATCTTGTAGGTTGAAAAACACATTTTTCTCCCATTGTTGTCGGACTACAGCTTCGAGATGAGGATGGTAGTCGTCATAGTAAAACAACTGGAAAACCATGGGTTGCTCAACTCTGCATTTGTGCCCCCCACCCTTCCCCGTGAGGCAGACACACATGTACTATGACTCCAACTTCCTTAAATCAATAGTAACCCTTTATTCTGACTTTACATATCCTGCGAGGGCAAAACATGTAAAGTCAAATTGCCTGTACTTCTTTTTGCCATCTACACTGTTTTTTCCACTTTTATCATTGAACTCTCTGGATCTGTTTCCAAAGAACTGTCTGTCTTGGACTGTGAAAGACGGCATAAGGAGACAATGTAAAAATTATACAGTAAAAAGGATAGCATACACAACACTCGGTGATTCAGCATATTGTTACATTGCTTCACTGTTCTGCTTTGATGCTCTGCTGATAAGATAACTTTGGAAACAGAGATCCAGAGAGCTCACTGTCAGGGACTTAAAATGTAAATAAATAAGTGATTATGTAAAAAAATAAAAGGTATAGGCAAACTTACATTACATATTCTGCATTTTTTTTTTTTTTTTTTTGGCTTCCGGTTCAGGGCTCCCCAAACGTCATGCAGCCATGCGGGAAGCCCATAATTCCATGACGGTCCTGGCACATATGGATCCTTAACGCAAAACAACCCATGACTTGCTATGACCATCAAGGGGTTAAGATTATTCTGTGCAGTGAGCAGAGTTTAGGTATATGTGGTCCCAATTGCACCAGGCACGTCTGTCTCCATTGTTGACGTTACTGTTCCTTTAAGTACCCTTGTCTTTCAGCTCCAATGATTACAAAATGTTGCACAACCAATGTAAGACACAGATTACATCTAGCTGTGAAATCTTAATGCCAGTCTAGCAAGCAGTGGGAGTGACATATTGAGAAGAACTGGAGCAATTCTGGGGAAGACTAATTGCAACATAGGGGACAAATACAATTCCTATTGTCGCCAAGGTTTTCTCTAAAGCATTAACCCCTTAAGGCCCCATGACATGCCAGGACCCTCATGGATAAACTTATGTTAAGGACCTATGACCATACCTGGGAACTTACAGTTGAGGGCCACCCGGAGGGTAGTCCTCTTTTCAGCGGGGGGTGACATAAATGACGCTAATCGCGTCAAAAAGGGGCAGGGCTTCACGCGAGTGTGGGGGGGGACTTAACCATTTGAGTGCCATAGTGGTACGGAATGCATTGCAAAGCAATGCATTCCGTACCACTTTGGCACTCATAGGGTTAAAGGTGTCACACAGAAGCCTGGGGAAGGAGGAAGACCGGGAGAAAAATCAAATGTGGCAGAGTTTCAATAGAAACTCCCCACATCCGTTGGAATCTGCCTTTGCCCTGGAGACCCGGTAAAACTCTGTCAGAACCGGAGTCTCCGGGGCAAATCCGGAGAGTTCCCAGGTATGCCTATGACGGTCTTGGCACGTCACTAAGCGGGACCCCTGAATACATGAAGCAAAAAAAAAGGCTCTGTGGTCCTTATGGTCCTTAACTGGCCGCTAAGGGGTTAAAAAGCCTAATATAAATGGACACAAAAACTTAAATTAAATTGGGTTATGTCATTTTAAATATCATGTACTTCAGGTTTTATCTATAAAATGTACTTATTTTATCTTAGATCCCTAAAATCTAATCCGAAACTTGCATTATTAACCGAGTGCCAGAGAGGTATACAAAGCATTACAACACAATGCCATGAATACCTCTCTGTCACCCAAAGGGTTATTTTGTGCATGTGTAAACTGCCCTATATAGACACAATCTGCAGAAAAAAAAAATCACTTCATAGACACCCTATCAAGATAGCTATGGTAATGGGAGCCCTGGAAAAAAACAAAAATGGGTGCCCCCACAGAGCAAAAAACAAAGAATGTTTAGACATGCTAATATGGAGAACAAGGTATCTCGTAATAGAACTGTTGGAAATGTTTTTTTGTACTAGTGTTACTGCAGTTCTTCTTCAGCCTTAATTAATTAATTTGTATCATGTGCAGAATTGCATGTGTTAGAATTGTTTTTTTTTTAATTATTATTATTATTTAACCCTTTGAGTGCCAGAGGGGTATCCAACGCACTCAAAGTGTTAATGTGGAACGTTCAACTATTAATAAGTCGCCATGCATTCATTAAACATATGGCGACTACCTTGAAAATACATCTTACCTATAAAGAGTGCCACATTCTAAAGAAATCTTTATCATTTGGAGACTGACAGGCAGGTTAGTGCAGTTAGCTCTGTTACCTGGCTTCCGGTCTCTAAACGGTAAAGATTTCTTCAGAATGTCGCACTTTTTATAGTTAAGACATGTATTTTCAAGGTAGTCGCCATATCCTACATAATAATTCGCCAGGGTGTTTGTCAGAAGCCGTCATGCGCAGAAGAGACTGCCCGCGCTGAAGTGATGCGCAGTACAGAGTGCCCGAACGTGCCTCGGCTGATACGGAGTGGGGAGCTCCAAATTCGGAGGCTGCTGGGTGGCACTGTGGCCTGTGTACACAGGCTTTAAAACTAGTGCTTAACCCCATAACGACCCTTGACGTACTATGACCGTCATGGAGTTCCGGGCTCCCCCCGTGGCTGCACGCCGGAAAAAGAAAAAAAATGCTCTACGGTCCTTAAGTCGCGGTGCGGCGTCGATCGCCCAGTCGTTAAGGGGTTAATGAATGCATGGGGATGTATTAATAGGTGAAAGTTCCGCTTTAAAGGGATAGTAATACTTCGTTTTAACTTTATTTTATTTTGTAGGCATTAAAAAAACATGAAGAACGATATAAGTCTTATCTCTCAAACCTTTATGGTTTGAGAGATATTCACAAGCAAAGTTTCCCCTCCCGCCTCTTTTACCTAGTGTAAGCCATCTCTTCTCAGATGTGGAATCCAGTCCATAGAGCAGACAGATAACAGCAGGGGACAGTCTTCTTCCTATGAAAACAATGAAAGCCCTGCCCAACCTTGACAAGTTTTTCAGGTTTTTCCCTTATCTTAATTGAAGATTATCCCTCTCTGCAGTCTACCTGGGCACCTGGCTGAGCAGTGTTACATCAGTAAAAGGGCGGGAGGGGGATACTTTGTCATTGAATTACTCTTGAACTACAAGTCTGACAGTATTAATATAACACTCTCCAAAGTCCAAATACTATGACAATTAATTAGAGGTGCTTTTATTATGAAACATTACTATCCCTTTAAACCCTTTTTTGCTGTCTTTCCTTTCTGACCTTGGTCTGACAATGGATATAATCTTTGAGTTTGCTGTGGTATTGCAATGGCATACCGTTGATAATATAATACGGAAACAAAGGTCTTGCAAAATATTGTCTATGATAGCACATTAATCAGGAGATTTTGAGTGGAAAAAACTTTTCTTTCAAAGCGATCCAAAGAGGAAACTGTAAATGAAACCTCACATGTCCGTGATACTGAACTGAATCTCAAAAATAAGGAAGTGATTTTTTTGCTTAAGTATTAGAATTTTTTTTTTAAAGTTACTTAAATTAATATTACAATTTTATTTAAGTTAGCTAACATTTGACTATAAAACCAAAATGTATAATATGGTATATTTCACTGAAACATTCAGGCATTTAGCATTTCTGTAACTCTTCATTTGTTTAACCCCTTAACAACCGATGACGTGCTAGGACCATCATCGGTGAATCTGACTTAACCCCTTAAAGTGGAACTACCACCGCTAAACAACTTGAGCTTAAATAATTCCCCATCTGGCGACTAGCTGCTTAGTAGCGCTAGTTGCCAGAATTATTACCTTGTTAAAGAGGATTATCAATTCTTGTCGGGCTGAGAGGTAGGACGGAGCGCAGACATCTTCCCATAGCGACATCTGCGCGCCTGCTCTGTCAGTCTCTTCCAGACCTACACGGCTTCTAGCAACGTCTCCTAGAGCCGGCTGGGACTGACAGCGCAGGCGTGCAGATGTCACTATGGGAAGATGTCTGCTCTCCGTCCTACCTCTCAGCCCGACAAGAATTGATAATCCTCTTCAACAAGGTAATAATTTGGCCATTAGCGCTACTAAGCAGCTAGTCGCCAGATGGGGAATTATTTAAGCTCAAGTTGTTTAGCGGTGGTAGTTCCGCTTTGACAACCCTTGACGTGCCAGGACCATCAGTCCTGGTCTGGCACTGAACCCTTTGCGTGCCAGAGGGGTACACAATGCATTGCTTTGCAATTCGTTGCGTACCCCTCTGGCACTCAAATTGTTAAGGACTGGTGATGGTTCTGGCATGTCATGGAATTCTGGGGTCGCCGAGTGGCATGCACCCCGGAATCCATTGCAAAAAAAAAAAAGGACCCTTGGTCCTTAACTGCCAGCTGCGAGCCGCATCAGGCTGTCCTGGCACGTTACTGTGCTATTAGAAAAGATCCAGTGTGAGGACTCTGCCTAGATTCAGCCATACCACAATGTATGATAATATTGGCCTAGCACTAATCAGCATAAGGTTGCCACACTGTGACACAAAGGATCATTTTTCCAACATTATTTATATTACCAATAAATAGCAAGTACACAACATAGATAGGTTTTAATTTTTAAAAGAATTATAAACTATCTTAAAGTGGCAGGCCTACTTTAATAACAGTTAACCCACAAGTAATACAATTTTTAAAGCAACTGACAACGACATCGCAATCAGCTGATAGTACCATAGCCTGAAATCCATTGATGACTGACCAACAAACATTCCAGTATAAAGAGGAATTAGAGTATTGCAGTTAATAGTGGAACTGGCACATCTAGTCAAACTAAACCACAGTACAAACAAATGGTTGAGGACTTAGCATGAAGAATTTGGTACATGTAGTAACTGAAGTGGATCTGTCACCTTGAATGAAGCTTGCATGCTTTCAAACTGTACTCAGAACTGCATATGCACCATACTAACCAAATGACCATCAGATTCATGGTTTGGGAGAAAACCTCCTACATTGATCAAGTGAAAGGTCTGTGAGTAGCCTCATAGTCCACTCTGCATATTTAAAGGGATAGTAATACTTCGTTTTATCTTTATTTTATTTTGTAGGCATTAAAAAAACATGAAAAACGATATAAGTCTTATCTCTCAAACCTTTTTGGTTTAAGAGATATTCACAAGCAAAGTTCCTCCCCCCGTTCAGCCAGATCAGAAGGGAGGTGCCCAGGTAGACTGCAGAGAGGGACAATCTTCAATTAAGATAAAGGAAAAAGCTGAAAAACTTGTCAAGGGGGGAAGGGCTTTCATTCTTTTCATTGTAAGAAGACTGTCCCCTTCTGTTATCTGTCTGGTCTTACAACCAGATTCACATCTGAGAAGAGATGGCTTACACTAGGAAAAAGGGGCGCGAGGGGGAAACTTTGCTTGTGAATATCTCTTAAACCATAAAGGTTTGAGAGATAAGACTTATATCGTTCTTCATGTTTTTTTAATGCCTACAAAATAAAATAAAGATAAAACGAAGTATTACTATCCCTTTAACCTGGTGGATCTTGTAGCAGTTCCTATTTGAGTATAGTAGAAATACACTATGTTGGACATCAGTTAGTCCATGTGAGGCAATAATCTCCCATGTAAAAAGCAACAATAGCCCAGTATTGCACCATTCACCACTGCCTACATCACCAATACGTCATCGCTGTGTTGGATTTGCCGGTGTGAAAGTGGCTTAACCCTATGAGTGCCAGAGAGGTAGCCAACGCATTGCAAAGCAATGCATTGGCTACCCCTCTGGCACACAAAGGGTTAAAACCCCAGGTCTTGCTGCTAGTTTTGGGCATATTATGGTGCTAATCTTCTTGCATCTAATGGTGCAATTGGGCTGCATGGTGATCTAATTACGCATTCGGTCAGCCCAAGGAACATCACAACTCATATGCTAAGAATTAGCAAATAAGAGAATAACAAATTAACCCCTTGAGTGACAGAGAGGTACAGAGAAATGCATTTCGTACCTCTATGGAAGACAAGGGATTAAGAATAAAGGGAACTCTAATTACTTATACTTGATTTTTTTTTTGGTATACAAGCTATACAGAATATAGAAAGTTGAAGTTGGTGAGTTTCAAACTGTTGACATATTCCAGTGAATAATTTAGTTTAGGGTTTTTTTTGTATTTGTTTTTTTCATTTATTTCTTGTGACTCCATGTGGATGGTTTGTTATCTTAAACTAATTTCAAGGAAAGCAGATTGTTCCTTCACTTGATCTCTTCACTGATCAAAGGTTGTATAATGGGGGAGTAAGTGCCTGCAGTCAAAATCTAATTGTTAGCATTCTGCAAAGACATCATCAGATTTAACTCTTGGAGTGCCTGAAAGGTATGTACAACATTGCTTTGAAAACCAAATGCAGTTGAAGGCTCTGTTTTCCTGCCTTACTTTTTATAATCTAACTTAGAAGATAGGTCCTTTTGACATGGGTAACATCAAAGCACTTGTTATGTCGCCCATGTTCAGCTATAGTGCCTTTCACATAGGAAACTATTGCCTCTCATTAAAGTAACAGTAATGTCCCATACAAAATGTTTCTTGTTTTGTAGAGTTTAAAAAAAAATAAATTATGTGGCACAAATCCTCACTCTCAAACCTTTATGGTTTGAGAGATATTCGCATCTAAAGTTCCCCCTTTCCTGATGTCAGCTGTAAAGCTGCAAAGATCCCTCTTCAACTTGATAGTACTTCCATAAAAGAACATAGGAGATTTTTCTTGCGGGACAGTTTTATTGCTACTTAGTGAATATATCCCAATGTTGCTGTAACCTATTGCTAAATGAATCAGCAAAAACATCATGTGGCCCTGATGCATTTTTTCAGAGTGAAATTTACAAAAGGCCAAAATGTAGCATTCAGTTTACAATGTTATTATATTGTTTTGCTGTGTGATTAATCATTTATTTTATTTTAACATTATGAGGATCAGAAGAGCAAGCAAATCATTGCTAAGAAATACATTGCACACCCCTCTGGTCCTCAAAAGGTTGAAAAGGATTCCCTTTGAGTGCCAGGGGGCAGAAATAGTTAAAGGAGAAGTAACCATAATTTTAACCTCTTGAGTACTGCGCAGTGTGTTTTACATAACACTACTGTCCTAGAGAGGGAGGCCCAGGAAAACAAAGTTGCCCTGATTAACCACACCGATACCGGGGATGTCTACAGTGCATTGTAAAAGAATGCATTGAAGACATCTATAATATACAAGAGATTAAAGGGATAGTAATGTCTCACAAAAACAGCATCTCCAATAAATCTTCATAGTATTTGGGCCACGGAGAGTGTTATTTCAATACTGACAGAGTTGTCGTTCAAGAGTAATTGAATGATAAAGTAATCCAATGCCACCACTTTTACCTAGAGTAACACTGCTCACCTCAGATGTAGCATCTGGTCATGGGACAGGACAGATCACAGCAAGGGACAATCTTCCTACTTTGAGAATAATGAAAACCCTGCCTCCTTGACAGGTTTTTCCTTCTGCTTACTGAAGATTGTTCCTCTCTGCGATCCAGAGAAGATGGATGAATTGGAGCTGCTTTTATTGTGAATCATTACTATCCCGTTAAAGGGATGGTAATACTTCATTTTATCTTTATTTTATTTTGTAGGCATTAAAAAAACATGAAGAACGATGTCTTATCTCTCAAACCTTTATGGTTTGAGAGATATTCACAAGCAAAGTTTCCCCTCCCGCCCCTTTTACCTAGTGTAATCCATCTCTTCTCAGATGTGGAATCCAGTCCATACACCAGACAGATAACAGAAGGGGACAATCTTCTTCCTATGAGAACAATGAAAGCCCTGCCCCCTTTGACAAGTTTTTCAGGTTTTTCCCTTATCTTAATTGAAGATTGTCCCTCTCTGCAGTCTACCTGGGCACCTCCCTTCTGCTCTGAGGTGAGCAGTGTTACATCAGTAAAAGGGGCGGGAGGAGGATACTTTGTAATTGAATTACTCTTGAACTACAACTCTGACAGAATTGAACTAACACTCTCCAAAGTCCAAATACTATGATGATTAATTAGAGCTGCTTTTATTATGAAACATTACTATCCCTTTAAGTGCATTTTGTCATAGGCAAATGTATTGCAAAACAATGCCTTGCTGAGATTAACCCATTAAGGATCACTGACGTGTCAGGACCGTCAAGGCGGTCCAGCACTTAAGGACCAGTAACGGTCCTGGCATGGCATGGAGTTCAGTTTAAAAAAAAAAAAAAAAAGAAGCCCTGTGGTCCACAAGTGCCGGCCGAGCAATTCTGCAATTCTGGAGCAAACCAATAGCACCATAAGGTAAACAGACCTGTCCTTGCTTTTAACCCTTTGATTGACAGAAAAGTAGGCAAAACTTTGCATTGCAATATGTTGGAAATCTCTCTGGCACTCAAAGAGATAACAGGGGGTACATAGGAAATATGAATATTTCAGGCTGCACTGAAATCAAAGTAGCCCTGCAGTATGTATTTTTCATGTGTCCCCAGTTATGCTTCTTTATTTATAAAGTATTTTACCAGGAAGAATACATTGAGACTCCTGACATTATCACGTATGTCCCGGAGAGCTTTTACAGTACAAAGTTACATATTTACAAAAACAGAGATGTGTATATATTTATAACATTTTACATATATATATATATATATTTTTTTTTTTTAATACAAAGAAGCATTTATCTTTAGGGAATTTAGATTGGGATGAGATTTTGTTTTTGGTAGGTTATTTTAGGTTTTCAGTACTCTGAAGGAAAAGGCAGATCAATCGGCTTCTTTCTTGTAGTATGGAATGTTGGTTGAGCTGGTGGCAGTGGAGCAGAGGTTATAGGTACTAAGGAGAACTGGAGTGAGCATACTGCTCAGGTAGTGTGGAATAGGCAGTGAATGGCTGACAGCAGAGTGGAGGTTATAGTTAGTATGGAGAGCTGCAGTGAGCATACTACTTAGGTAGTGTGGTAGCTTTCCAGAGAAGTTGCTATATACAAGTGAGGTGAAGGGTATGTCTAGTTAAAGGCTATAATGTTAAACTTGAAATGGCCTTATTCAAAGGTTTTCAATATTTGGACCTCCAGCTGTTGAGAAATGCATCTCCCATCATCCCCAACCAGCCATCGTATGGTTGTGGATACCATACCTCCTTCTTTGTGAAGGACAGCTCCTCTTTGAGACCCAAATCCCTCAGTCCCTCGTTTTAGAGATTAGATTGTGTAATGTGTTTATAAGTCTATCGTATTGCTCCACAGCAATAAGACTCACACTGTTTGTTTAACCCCTTAAGGACCAGTGAGGACCAGTGACATGCCAGGACCATCACGTGTGTCTGTGCGTTAAGGATTGGAGGTGGTCCTGGACCGTCATGACTTTTCTGATCAAAGCGTTCCTGAGGACATGCTGTGATCATGACAGGAGACTAAAACGGACTTCTCCAAGACCATAGCAGTCAGTTTCAGCTTCTCTTTCAGCGAGCCGTTACATGTGATCGTTCAAATGTTCCGGCTCCCTAAATTTAGTTTATCTGGTCCTTTAGGGTAAAAGTACTCAAGGTCTGCTGGTCCTTAAGGGGTTAAACTTCAGTATGTGTGTTTATAAATTGTCCTGTGAATCAAATACTTTGGTCTTGTTCTAATTCATTTACTCAGTTTCACAAAGTGGTGGCAGTAGGTCATGAAGTAACCTGTCAATTCTCAGTAATGCCCATCCCTCCAGTCACGCCCCCAGCACCTCGACCTAAAACAAAAAGTGTCCCTCTTTGGTCATTTAAAGGGATAGTAATACTTCGTTTTAACTTTATTTTATTTTGTAGGCATTAAAAAAACATGAAGAATGATATGTCTTATCTCTCAAACCTTTATGGTTTGAGAGATATTCACAAGCAAAGTTTCCCCTCCCGCCCCTTTTACCTAGTGTAAGCCATCTCTTCTCAGATGTGGAATGCAGTCCATAGACCAGACAGATAACAGAAGGGGACACTCTTATTCCTATGAAAACAATGAAATCCCTGCCCCCACTTGACAAGCTTTTCAGGTTTTTCCCTTATCTTAATTGAAGATTGTCCCTCTCTGCAGTCTACCTGGGCACCTCCCTTCTGCTCTGTTACATCAGTAAAAGGGTGGGAGGGGGACACTTTGTCATTGAATTACTCTTGAACTACAACTCTGACAGAATTGAAATAACACTCTCCAAAGTCCAAATACTATGATGATTAATTAGAGCTGTTTTTATTATGAAACATTACTATCCCTTTAAAATGTTGGAGGTATGGGATACTGGAAGTTGTAGTCTCTAGTAGCCATGCCTGGGAACTTGACAGGCAGGGCTACCCGGAGGGCAGTTCTGCCAGTGCCGATAGGGGAGGGAAGTGACGTGATTCGCATCATTAAAGGTGGCAGGACAAAAAAAGCCAAAATATATGTTGAATGAGTGTAAGAGGGCGGGGAGTGGGAGGAAATGGGGCGGGATGGAGAACAACCCAGGGATTGAGAGACTGCCCCCGAGACCCAGTAATTCACTGTGAAATCCAGAGTCTCCGGGGAAAAACCGGAGAGTTCCCAGGTATGCCAATAGCTGAATAGCGAAAGATTGACTACTCCCGGCTTAAAGGGATAGTAATACTTGCAAATTACTAATCCCCATATTGTAACTTTGTTAAAAACGTATTGCCCCCAGTGTCATCTCTCAAACCCTTATGGTTTGAGAGATGATAGCACTCAACGTTCCTCCTCCCTCCTCCTTCCCTGACTGAACGCCGACTGCAGGGATATCCAGTATTACTTGCATCAGGTGGCTCTGCAGCATTGCCGAGATTGCGTTTATGAAAAATAAATCTTTCACTAAAACGGTCTTCTACGTGTGCTTGCAAACCAAGCACACGTAGAAGACCATTACAGTGAAAGAATTCTTTTTTATAAACGTGATCTCGGCTCAGCTGCAGAGCCGCCTGATGCACATAACACTGTCGTATGACAGCTTCCCTTGCAGTCAGTGTTCAGTCAGGGAAGGGGGAACTTTGAGCGCTATCATCTCTCAAACCATAAGGGTTTGAGAGATGACATTGGGGGCAATACGTTTACTTTTAAAAAAGCTACAATATGGGTATTAGTTATTTGCAAGTATTGCTATCCCTTTAAGATGTACAGTATTACATGTTCTGTTCTTCAGAAGTCTGGGGTGTATCTATATTCTTTGCACTTTTTACTTCCTTGTCAGAAGTCCAGTCTGCTGGCAAACAACCTATATAATATGTTATACTGTGAGTTTTATGAAGACATACATCTATATCTGAATTTTACAACATAACCCTTCATAAACTTTAGGTGACCAGACACCACTTTAATCTTTTGAGTGCCAGAGGGGTGTCTAATACATTGCCAAGCAATGCGTTGGACACCTCTCTGGCACTCAAATGGTTAATGCAGTATAATTATGAATTTTCATTCTGCAGCAGCCAATGCAACCCTGCAGTATATGTTTTCCATAAGTGTTCTGTATTAAAATCACAAATGCTGTATTTTAGCAAAGTGAACATTTAAATATATTTATATTGTGTGTAACGAAGCTCTCTCTCTCAAGATATTATAAATATGTATATATATATAACAAGATAAGACATACTAAAACAAAAGAAGCATATGTTTCCCTCTTTGGACACTAAAGAGGTCTCAAACACATTGCAGAGCATTGTTGGAGACCATTACAGAATCCAAGCAGTTAACCCTTTAAAGGACCTGATAACTGTGCAATGCATTGCTTAGTTGTGCACCCTTCTGGTCCTTAACCCCTTGAGTGCCAGAGGGGTATGCAATGCGTTGCCTACCCCTCTGGCACTCAAGGGGTTAAAGGGTAAACATGAATTATTTCCTATCAGCTACAAAAGAAAACAAGGCTGGTATGGTAAGACGAAAACTGGAGCAATTCTGGGGCGATCCATCCTCACCTCAGGGGATAAATAAATCCACAGTGTGCCGGAGGGGAACCCAACGCACTACAAAGTAAGGGTTAAAAGGGGTCTTCAGTTCTAGAGAGAGAGGTCTCCAAATCCATTTCAATTAGAGAGAATTTGGAGAATTTTTATTTGCCCCTGTGGTGTAGGTGGTTTGTTCCAGAAATGCTTCAGTGCTTCTTAGTACATCAGCTTCATTGTCTTGTGTACACTGAGTGTATGCTAAACCCGTTGACTACAAAGGTCATGAGAAGAACCATGTGTAAGCAATCCGCAGACAGGATTGTGCAATGATTCTTCAGCTGATCGGTCACCTGACAAGCATTCATTTCCTGTAGAAGAGGTTGGGAACCTGAGACACAGTTTCACTGTGATTGCAAATCAGTGCTGGTGACACCATTCAGTAGCATATATCTCCCCAAAAAATATTAAATTCAATTGTTTTTTTTTCTGTTCAGAAAAAATATATCTCCTTTAAAACTGAATTTAAGATGTAAACCGCAAATTTACCTCTGAGTGCCAGGGTGTTGCCCTGACACCCAAAGGGCTAACCCTTTGAGTGCCAGAGGGATACCTGACACAGAAAGAGTTAAATCCCCCCCCCCCCAAAAAAAAAAAAAAAAAAAAAAAAAGTATTATTTTTTAATTGATGTTTGGGTATTATTTTTGCCTGCTTCCTCTGTGGCTGATACACTAAGACAAACTTGGGGAGAGATGAACTAAGGTGCGATAATGAAGAGGCCACTTTCCAGGGTGATAAAATCTCCAAGTCCTATGTTAGTCGAAGGAACCAATGCACTAGGATACATCCAACCTGAGAGATCTTAGTGCATAGGCTCCAGAGCACAGGACTTGGAGTGTTTATCACACTGGAGAAGTCATGTACACTTTTTCACCACTTTATCAGGCCCTAGTGCACAACCTCCCTGGATGTTAATACATACACTAAGGTGTGGTAAAGAGGTGATAAAGGGGTAATACATTGGAGAATGTTTTTCAGTGTGGTACACTCTCCAAGTCCAAGCTTTTGGAGGGCCATTCCTACGAGTCAGTCAGTTATTGCAGATTGTGAAATTATCCTACAGGACAGAGTAAAGTATGTGGCTGCAGTAGATACATCCAACACACAACTGGAAAGATTTATCAAGCTGCTGGGAGAGTAGCATATTTGATTTGCTGCCATCAAGACACCATATACTCAGCATATATATATTCAGTAATCACAAATGATTCAGAATTTTTCCAGTGTAGCAAACACTTGCATACTACACACGGAAATTACTCAACAATTCAGAGCAAGTAAGACTTTTTGTAAACTCAAAGGAACATTAACACCCCCAAATGAACTAAGATTACATACACTTAAAGGGATAGTAATGTTTCATAAGAAAAACAGCTATAATTAATCTTCATAGTATTTGGACTTTGGAGAGAGTGTTATTTCAATTCTGTCAGAGTTGTAGTTCAAGAGTAATTCAATGATAAAGTATCCCTCTCCCGTCCCTTTTACTGATGTAACACTGCTCAGCCAGATCAGAAGGGAGGTGCCCGGGTAGATTGCAGAGAGGGACAATCTTCATTTAAGATAAGGGAAAAACCTGAAAAGCTTGTCAAGAGGGACAGGGCTTTCATTGTTCTCATAGGAAGAAAATTGTCCCCTGCTGTTATCTGTCTGGTCTAGCAACCAGAAGAGATGGCTTACACTAGGTAAAAGGGGCGGGAGGGGAAACTTTGCTTGTGGATATCTCTCAAACCATAAAGGTTTGAGAGATAAGACATATCATTCTTCATGTTTTTTTAATGCCTACAAAATAAAATAAAGATAAAACGAAGTATTACTATCCCTTTAAAACCCTGTATTCAATGCTAGTCTCTGAAAAATAAAAATCTGTTTATATTGTGAGGTCTAAAATCTAGTCTTACCTATATTGTGAGAGATAGGCCATTCCTGCTTTATACAAGGCTCCAATACCATTGCGGTTCTGAGCTGATTGACTAGCATGGTCCATAAACAGCATTTCTGCATACAAAAGAAATGGGCACTAATCACAGTAAATTAACTTACTTTAGCTCTTGCCTAATTGCAAACAGCAAAACAAAATAAAATGAATGTTCTTTGAATAAAATAACTTACACATTATAAAGCAAGTTTAAGATTATATTTCAGTGATGGAACATGATTTTTTAACATATGCTAGCTGTAAGTAAATAATATTTAAAGTTATATCAGCCATTTTTATGTTTAGGAGTTAGTGTTCCTTTAAAGGGATAGTAATGTTTCATAATAAAAGCAGCTCTAATTAATCATCATAGTATTTGGACTTTGGAGAGTGTTATTTCAATTCTGTCAGAGTTGTAGTTCCAGAGTAATTGAATGATAAAGTGTCCCCCTCCCGCCCCTTTTACTGATGTAACACTGCTCAGCCAGAGCAGAAGGGAGGTGCCCAGGTAGACTGCAGAGAGGGACAATCTTCATTTAAGATAAGGGAAAAACCTGAAAAGCTTGTCAAGGGGGGCAGGGCCTTCATCGTTCTCATAGGAAGAAGATTGTCCCCTTCTGTTATCTGTCTGGTCTATGGACTGCATTACACATCTGAGAAGAGATGGCTTACACTAGGTAAAAGGGGCGGGAGGGGAAACTTTGCTTGTGAATATCTCTTAAACCATAAAGGTTTGAGAGATAAGACTTATATCATTCTTCATGTTTTTTTAAAGCCTACAAAATAAAATAAAGTTAAAACGAAGTATTACTATCCCTTTAAGTCTTACAAATGTGTACATATACACTGTATGAGTGGGTTTGAGTCCCCTTTGATTTCAATGGAATATGCTAATCAGAATCTGGAGTAGAGAGAGTTAGGCAACATTTAGCTTTCCAGATGGATGGGGAAGATGGGAGTTGTACAACTGGAGAGTCAAGGGTTGCTTACCTCTAATCCGATGTATGGAGATTATAAATCTGATGTACTAAGAAGAACTGGTGCAGTTGTGATTTAATGGAACTTTTAACCCCTTCAATGATTATGAGGCTGCCAACACATTTCAAAGCAATAGGAATTTTTGTAATTCTTATCTGTTCCCTATGGTGACGTTCGTTTTCTCCATAATTACTCCATTTCTATTTAGTTCGCCAGCTTCTGTGTATTTGTCTAGCACACAAGTGTAATTCAGACATGCAAGGTAGATGTGGTTACATTAACTCCCAGGATGCATTGCAGCTATCATACCAGGAAGTGAGAAATTCAAAAGAAAACTGCTTGACTGGCAGATGCTACTCCTATCAGCCATGGCAACCTTCCCTCTAACACACAAGATAAATGTAAATAAACATACAACCAAAATTGGAGGAACATTTCCTTGGCTTTATTGAATTCCCCCTTTGTCAGCATACACATGATTTTACTTTAAACCAACAGACATCACAGAGAACCATAACCTTAGCCCACAGCAGCCCCTAGGCCAAGGCTGTTGGTGTGCATAATCATCCTGGATCTGTGATACAGTGAGCATGTTCTCCCCAAACTACGATGACAAGGCCAGGCATGCCTAGCTGCCTTCTCCAATCCAATGTCACATCAGGTAAGGGGGTGTGTGGAAAGAGTGCCACCTATCATACAAGTCACATCAATTAACAGTAAATCCTGATTAACATCAAATCTAACTAAGCCTTCCCTACTTAACATATTGCTAAGTAAATATCCTGCTACATAGCAATTACATTTATACCATAATTAAAGCTGAAAATAACAAAAGATTAGACATAACAAAACAGGGCTGGGCGGATGTGATGCTGCTCAGCTCTGTACGGTCACAGATAGTAAAGGAAGCCCCTACTCTAAAGTATACCCCTACCTATCTTCACTCTCTCTTTGGCTTCTCATTATGATAGCCTGCCTTCTAAGCAAGCCTTACTGCAAATCTGCTTATGTGTCATGTTAGCCAAAAATAACAGCAAATGTACAGTTAGGGTTGCCACCCAGCTGGTATTTTACCGGCAGGACGGTAAAAAAAATTGGCTTCTGTCAAATGTTAAGTCTATGGAGGGAATGCCATGGCCGGTATTTTTTTGACTAGAAGGTGGCAACCCTATGTACAGTGAAGGAGATGCATACGTTTTACCAAATGTTAACTATAAGTTTGGTCAACATGACACATAGGCATACCTGGGAACTCTCCGGATTTGCCCCGGAGACTCCGGTTCTGACAGAGCTTTACCGGGTCTCCGGGGCAGAGGCTGATTCCTCCGGATGTGGAGAGTTTCTATTGAAACTCTGCCACATCTGCTTTTTCTCCCTCTGTTCCTCCTTCCCCAGCCTTCTGTGTGACACCTTTAGCTCTCTGAGTGCCAGAGTGGTAAGGATTGCATTGCTTTGCAATGCATTCCGTACCACTCTGGCATTCAAAGGGTTAAGTCCCCCGACACTCGCGGCAAGCCCCGCCCCTTTTTGATTCGATTAGCGTCATTTTTGTCAACCACTGCTGAACAGAGGACTACCCTCCAGGTAGCCCTCAACTGGAAGTTCCCAGGTATGCACATAGGCAGCTTTGAATTAAGTTTTCAAATATATAAAGAGAATTCAAGGTGATAGATCCACTTTAACACTTTGTAGGCCATTTCTCTCTCATTTGGCTGAAAAGCAATACATGTCCATACCTGGGAACTCTCCGGTTTTGCCCCAGAGACTCCGGATTTCAGACTGAATTACCGGGTGTCCGGGGCAATGTGTGGATCACCGGGTGGGCAGAGTTTAAGTAGAAACTCTGTCCACTTGTGCTCTATCCCGCCCGGTTCCTCCCACTCCCCGCCCTCTTATCTCCATTTTGCAGGGTTTTTTGTCCCGCCCCCTTGTGACTAAGCCCCGCCCCTTTTATGATGCGAATCGCGTCATTTTCCTCCCCGGTCAGCACGGATTCAAAAGTTCCCAGGTATGTACATGTCATTTCAGGCATTTTACTTTTCAAAGGGTATAAGTCATTTTACATATTATATATCCACAAACTGTACATAAAAGCAAGTTATAATTTAGCATTATTGTTCCTTTAACCCTATGAATGCCAAAAGTAAAAATATAATGTACAGTAAACTTCATTTTTAATTTACAGGCAAAAAGATTCTTAAAGTGATTGGTCCAAAACATGAAGTAGGTTTACAAACTTGAAATATCACATACTTACTGTTAGCATATGTAAAAAATATTAAGTTTAAAAACCTAAAATTTAAAGGGATAGAAATAATTACTAATCCCTATATTGCAGTCATGTTAAAAAGAAATTAATTTCCCCCAGTGTCATCTCTCAAACCTTTATGGGTTGAGAGATAATCGCTCCGAAAGTTCTCCCCTCCCTCCCCTTTCACCGAAGTCAGTGTTCTAGCTGACTGCAGGGAAGCCTGTGGTACGACCGTCAGACGGCTCTGCAGCAGAGCCAAGATCGTGTTAATAAAAAAGAAGTCTTTAACTGAAATGGTCTTGGTCTGCAAGCACACGTAGAAGACAGTTTTAGTGAAAGACTTTTTTTTTATTAACGTGATCTCAGATCTGCTGCAGAGCTGCCTGATGATCGTAAAACCGGATTTCCATTCAGTCAGCTACAACTCTGACTTCGGGGAAAGGGGAGGGAGGGGGGAACTTTAGGAGCAATTATCTCTCAAACCTTAAAGG
Source organism: Rhinophrynus dorsalis (assembly GCA_037306005.1). Taxonomy (NCBI): domain Eukaryota; kingdom Metazoa; phylum Chordata; class Amphibia; order Anura; family Rhinophrynidae; genus Rhinophrynus; species Rhinophrynus dorsalis. The sequence continues at coordinate 88,665,717 of CM074718.1, read as the reverse complement.
TTTGAGAGATGACACTGGGGGCAATTAATTTCTTTTTAACAAGACTGCAATATAGGGATTAGTAATTTTTAAATATTACTATCCCTTTAATCCTAAATTCTGTTTTCATTTCATGTAATTTGTACTTTATAGAGAGCAATTTGTGCTGTTGTATTGAGAGATGAGAACTACTTGGAGGAGATCCATAAAGTGTGCCAAACAGGAGATAACTTCTCCAGTGATGTCACTTCTCCAATTCCTTTGTTATTCTATGGAGCCAATGCACTAAGATTCCTCAAGTGGGGGATGATATTAGTGCATTGGCTCCACAGACTAACATAGGAATTGGAGAAGTGATATCATTGGAGAATCTATCTCTTCTTCATCCCCTCTTTATCACACCTTAGTGCATCTCCCCCCATGAGTGTGCGTAGTGTCCACTGCTCTTGTATATAAAAAGGCTGTTATTGTATCTTAGCCCATTCAAATATACTCCTGGACAAGCAACGGGAGCCCTGGGCAAGGCAGGATTGTCTGCTGCCTCAGATCATATGTAAGACTAGATTTCAGGCATAAGAAAACAAACAGAGTATATTTACAGATCCAAGCATGAAGAAGTACAGGGTAATTAAGTATCAAGTTAATTTTTAGGTGTTAATGTTCCTTTAAATCTAGTACACCCTCTGGTAGTGAGCTGAAATGCAACCTGTAAGTTTGTGGTTTACTGCTATACACATTGCAGGTTGTGAGCACAGCATCCATTGTAAGGTGACCATACCTTAACCCTTTAACCCCTTCGCATCCGATGACGTACCCAGACCGTCACGTTGGTCCGGCACTTAAGGACCAGTGACGGTCCTGCCACGTCATGGAGTTCAGGGCTCCCAGTGCTGCTGCACGCCGCTCCGGAAGTAATAATTTAAAAAAAAAAAAATTAAAAAAAGCACCGTGGTCACCAAGTGCCGGCCACGAGTGACGGTCGTTAAGGGGTTAAGGACAGCCAATCGCGCATGCGGCCATCACTTAAGGACCACAAACCATTTTTTTTCTGCATCCGGTTCAGGGCTCCCCGAACGGCGTGCAGCCACGCGAGGAGCTCTGAATTCCATGACAATCCTGGCACGTCATGGGTCCTTAAAGCAAATCTACCCATGAAGTGCCAGGAACGTCAATGGTTGTTAAGGGGTTAAACTTTAACCAGATACAAATAGAAAGTCTGCAAATTTCAGGGCTACACTGAAATCAAAGCATCCTAGCAATATGTATTTTTCATAAGAATCCCAGCTTAAAGGTGAAGTCTAGTCAGTTTACTCCATAGACCCTTAGTTTTGGCCACAGAAGCCCTTCACTGTTGTGTATGGGGGAGGGAGAGGGTTGTCAGATCCTCCATTTAAATAGATACAAAATCACACTCTGTATTGATTTCTGGCAATGATTGTCAAAGAGGGTATCACTTTTTTCTAGAAAGGGTTTGATAAAAATGTGAATATGGAATACAAAATGTATAATTTTGGAAATTGTTATACACAATATGTTTGTTTTTGTTATTCTGAGTATGAGACCTAAGAATAACTATATATTTAAGTACTTGTACCTGTCACTACACCCTTGATATGATCTATAAAATATTAGGCGTACCCTGAGAATTCTGGGGTGAGTGTTAGGGGTGCCTTGTACCTGTGATGACACCCTTGATGTGAAAATGTTAGCAATACCCTGAGAATTCCATATTGATTGCTATGGATGCCTTGAGCAAACACACAAAAAAAATGGAGAACCACTTATTTATGAGACCCTTTACCACCCAGTAAAAATCACTGCAGTGGTGCAGCCATACAGCATGAGAGTGGTGATTATCATACCTGGGAACTCTCCGGTTTTGCCCCGGAGACTCCGGATTTCAAACTGAATTACCGGGGCAATGTGTGAATCACGGGGTGGGCAGAGTTTAAGTAGAAACTCTGCCCACTTGTGCTCCATCCCGCCCGGTTCCTCCCACTCCCCGCCCTCTTACATCCATTTTGCAGGGGGGGGTTTGTGTTTTTTTTTGTCCCCCCCCGCGACTAAGACCCACCCCTTTTATGACGCGATTCGCATCATTTTCCTCCCCCTGGGCACTGACAGGTGTTTCAAAAGTTCCCAGGTATGGTGATTATTACTGGATCACAGCTTTGCAGCATGTATGTGCATTAGCTCTAGTGCATTTTATGCGTTCACTCCACAAAGCTTTGAATTAATGTACAATGCAGTACATTTTATCTCCCTGGTTTTTATTTTTCTAAAGTCCTGACTTAGTGAATTCTCCCAGGATCCCCTCCCCCCATCACTGACATCCTGCTCCTTGTCACCTGGCAGCTTTCAGAAGCACTGATTCTATGTTTATCCACAGAACAGGTACACAGTGAGGCCCCATTGTGCTCCATGGTTTGAGCACACAGGTGAAGTGGTGTAATATAAACAGAGGCAATGATCTACAACATATTTTTTTCAGCCAAGTGCTAACATGGAAAGTCAAGGTTAGAAGGATCTTCAAAGCACTGTAGGCCTCTCTAGCATCCAGGTTCTCAGACTTCATTGTAAAGCCAGTCCTCCTACAAGCTATGGGGTCAGGTTTCAGAACCCCAAAAAGGTCTGGAAAGACAGTGCAATGTATACTGGTCGTTTTAGCAAGTCTGTTCATAAAGGTACAGACATAGTAAAATTATCAATCACGTGTGGTGGCTTGCCAAATGTGATCAAAGAGATCCTTAACCTTTTGAGTGCCAGAGTGCTTTGCAATGCATTCCGTACCCCTCTGGCACTCAAAGGGTTAAGGGGAATCCATTCCCCAAGTCCACTTTAAGTATTTTTTGCTGTGCAGCAATATGGTACACTTATATACATTAAAAAAAGGACACTAGAGTAGAAAAAGGGATTTGGGTGTCAAAAAGGGACCCTTGGGATGTATTCTAACAGGCCATGCATTTAGGGTTTCCCTGCTTGTGCACAGGTAGGTTAATTAAATGACTGAGCCAGTGATTATCTCACCTGGACAAAAGTAGGAAGATCCTAAAGACAAGGCCTATTAGGTGTCCCTGAACTGCTGGAGGGCCTCAGTTTGCCCACCTGATTTAACAAATGTTATCATTTTTTAATACAAAACACAGGGGTTTATTATTAATAATTTTTTCCTACCATTTACAATCCCATGTACCCCGCACATATGCATAGGGAAGAAAATAAGCCCTTCCAGACACCAATGATCAGAGATTTGGAAATCTTACAAATGTTCAGAATTGAAAATTATGATCTCTGACCAAGCCTGCCATGTTTTGAAAATCGTATCTAGAATCCTCTGAGTGCCAAAGGTGCAGGGCAACTATCTGGCACTCAAAGTGTTAAACAAGCTGTAGGTTACATTTTAGTATTCTTTGTGGCTTGGTTTTAGTAATAGGTAAATGCCTCACAATAAATACAGCGATCAGTTTTATTTCATTACAATCACAGTAATCTGGTATGTCACTAGTAATACTTCTATGTAATTAGCTAAAGGAGGTGTATATTTAATACAAAATTAGGCTTAAATCATGTAATTTTTATGTTTTGTGAAGTTTCAGTCTTCTGTTTTTCTTTGGAATTGTCAGAATTAAAACTTTTGAGCTTATTGTTTACTTTTCTAGGATGCATCACTGATGCAGTGGAAGGTACCCACACTCAGTTGCTATATCGAATGATTACCATCTTGATATGTAACTGACTGCTTGCTCTATTGTAGTATCAGGAGATGGCTTATACCTCACTCTTTGATTGTGTGTATCTAACCTAAAAGTAATAGTATTAAACAAAATCCAGCTAAGAAGGAAAAATACAATATTAAATAAAAAGAAAATCATCTATAGCCACACTGATTTGTAAATGCATAGTGCTGTGATTCTCTATAGGAAGATGTGGCTGTATGCCAGCTAAGTGGATACAGTACAGGTTGCCTAGTTGGAAGTGCAAAGGATATCAACCAATCATATTTAACAGACATCAGTAGTGCACATAGCACATCCAACTGTCTGGCCAGTACTGTGACCATTAGGCTAAGTTCACACCTGTGATTTGATTGTGTAAATGAAATTGCATACAATAGTTTATATAACATTTACTATGCATTTTTCATATGTTTTTATTGTGAAATACACAGAGAATTGCATCAAACTCATAGCAGCATGTCTTTCTCATCTTTTACAATGCTCTAAAACTGAACGAAATGGTTTGGTAATGTGCATTTATACAGACTACATTGAAATCAATGGACAGACATTGCAGCAAACAACAAACATGCTTTACATGGATTGCATGAATCAACAGGGTGAACAGCTCCAAATGACACCATTGTACCCAATTCATGTGTTTTTCTCAACTAGTTCAAAACTGTGTGAAAGCCACAAGTTTGAATAAACCCTTATATCATAGCAAATTGAATCCATTGGTCAGATGCCCAGAGAGGATACCTGGGAACTCTCAGGGTTTGACCCTGAGACTCAGGGTTTTGACCCAAATCTCAGGGTCTCAGGGTGAAGGGCCAAATTATCAGGGTGACAGAGGTCTGTGTCACCTACTATATGAATTTCCCCAATTAAATGTTTCCTTAGCCTCTAAACTGGTGTCATTAGTAACAGAAAGACAGTGGGAGATGTCCTGTTTGTCTTGTTCGTGTTCAGGCAGTGAGTTATCCAAACTGTAGCATGTTAAAGGTCCCTCGCACATGGACCAGAGCACCTCTGTGTTAGAGCAAGCAGGCACATATCGCATAAAATCTACATTATGGGAAGCTTTAAGGGTTAATATTTCAAAGATCTCAGGGTCAGCTCATCTTGTAAGTTCCCAGGTATGCCAGTGAGGAGTGAGACAGTTCTGGGTACACAAAATGAAAGTGTGGATGCTCTCCCATAAATAGTAAGAAAGGAAGCTGAAGAAGGCTACGACTAACCTTCACCCCTTAACGACCCTTGACGGTCATAGTACATCAAGGGTCGATCTGACTGAATGACCCATGGAATTCCGGGCTCCCCCTACGGCTGCACGCTGTTCAGGGAGTCCGGAAGCGGATTCTGTAAAAAAAAATGCTCCGTGGTCCTTAACTGACCGCGCTGATCGGCCGGTCGTTAAGGGGTTAAGGATCCTAAATGTAAACCTATACACTAATGATCAAAAGTAATTAGAACACTCCCATTTTTCCAGTTGTTATTGAAAGGTGAAGGGTTTAAGCCAAGTAACCTACAAGTGCAACACATTTGTGGGAACTTCTGCAACAGTGTTGGGAAGAACTTTCAGAACAATAATTGATTTCCATTGTGGAAAGAATGCCACAAGGGTTTGGCTGTTATATCTGCAAAAGATGGCTACTTTGAGTCAAAAATTTAGATTACATTTTGTTAAGTAAAACTATTCCATGATTTCTTTTTAATGTCCAATTGTTTATTTGTTATAGGCTTTATTTTCAGAGTACATTGAGACATTAAACTGTGTAAATTTCAATAAAAACTTAGAAAAATGGGGGTGTTCTAAAACTTTTGACCGTTATTGTATTTAGTGGGGTGTCCATTCACAATTCCTGCAGGGACTTAAGTATTCTTAACCCTTTGAGTGCCAGAGGGGTACGCAACGCATTGCAAAGCAATGTGTTGCGTACCCCTCTGGCACTCAAAGGGCTAAAACTGCCCTGTTGGACTCTGGGGTAGATGGGGCCTCCTGGGATGCCGGACTCCTGTAGAACTGCACCCTCTGCAGTTACACCTCTGCTGCACATTCACGTGTGACGCACCTATCAAACTTGGTTATTCTAATGGGTTCCTGAGGTCCTGTACAAAGCATGAATGGCTTCTTGTGGCATATGGAAGAGTAAACACAGTTGTACATAAAACAATTTCAGTTGGGTGTCAGTGTTCTTTTCACTTGGTACCTTTTTATCTGCTTTTTAGCATCTAAAACAATCCCTGAACTTTCATCTGATGGAAATTTAAATGCAATAAACCAGAGCTGAAAATGTAATAAACAGAAACTAATATGTATACAATAGAGCAGACAGACACACTTACTGCCATTCACATTATGCAAATATTTAGCCGCCAATGATAATTAAATCAGTCTCAGCCCTAGAGTCTCAGCTCAGAACCGTGCTTCCTGGGTACTCTGGGTGAGTAGAGGCATGTCCAGCAAGGTCATTTCCATACTGCTACTACCCCGCAGGAGCAGCAACAATATAAATCCACAGGTAGATTTTTAGGACTGTTATATATATGGCAGTGGCAGATTTTTTCTCAAAAGTGAACTAACCCCCTAATAAATGGAGGCAGACTTGATGGCTGTTAGCAGTTGTTTCATACTGTAGCTGGCACAGTGCATGAGCCTGTTTAATCCTTAACCTTTTGAGTGCCAGAGTGGTATCTAAACCATTGCAACGCAATGCATTGGATACCTCTCTGACACTCAAAGGGTTAAGCATAAGAGGGGTGAGTAACAAATTGTGAAGCAGTGTCTTGCACAAACCTCTGATCATTAAAGGGTCAGGGTTACCATTCACAGAGCGCATAGTCTGAAGTCCATTGGTCCCGCCAACAGCTGTCATATGCAGCTTCAAGGAAATGACATTCAGGACAGACTAGAGATGTTATTAGCTCTTGAACACAGACTAGGGTTGCCACCCAGCCGGTATTTTTCCCGCAGGCTGGTAAAAAAATTGGCTTCTTTCCAATGTTAAGTCTATGGAGGGATGCCTTGGCCGGTATTTTTTTGAAGAAAAGGTGGCAACCCTAACACAGACACAATAAAACATTTCATTGTATGTTTTTCCACAGCTAATACTATTTCTGCATAGATATTAGTAGTCTCTGCTCTTCAGTTCAGAAGGGTGATATCTTATCTCAAACCAATCACCTGTTGAGATTGATATTGCATTGGGAGCCCCAGATTAAGCAGGCATGAGAGGCACCAGAGACTTCATAATTCTAGATTTTAGGCCTCTAAGCAAATAGATTTAAAAAAAAAAAAAGGCTAGCCTCTCATAAAAAGTATTAAAGGCTTTATAATCCTAGATCATTTTTAGGTGTTAGCAATCCTTTAAAAATAAGAAAAGAGCATAAAGAAGAGTAAACCAGCTTAATTCAGAGGTTCAGGAAAAATCCAGTTAATTGTGAAAATATCAAAAGGTTATTGTATATTTTTAAAGTTTATGAGGACAATTAATATTAATAATAGTGTCAGGGATAAGCTCTTTAGTACTGTATCCACTAAGAAAAATGATATTTCTTCATTTAGGAAACACTTCTCCTTTAAGTCTATTATATTACATTAAAACTTCAGGTAACAGTTAAAGGAGCCTTTATTTATGAAGGAAACATATTGCTTTACACATGTGCTGATATTGGCAGTTGTTAGTAAATAAATTGTGTTGTCCATTTATTTTTTAAGAATTGACAGTAAAGGAAAGCAATGCGCTCAATTAGAGACCTACTTAGCATTCAAAGGGATACAAGCCTTATTTAACCCCTTAAAGGGATAGTAATACTTCATTTTAACTTTATTTTATTTTGTAGGCATTAAAAAAACATGAAGAATGATATAAGTCTTATCTCTCAAACCTTTATGGTTTAAGAGATATTCACAAGCAAAGTATCCCCCCCCCCTGTTCAACCAGATCAGAAGGGAGATGCCCAGGTAGACTGCAGAGAGGGACAATCTTCAATTAAGATAAGGGAAAAAGCTGAAAAACTTGTCAAGGGGGGAAGGGCTTTCATTGTTTTCATACAAAGAAGATTGTCCCCTTCTGTTATCTGTCCTGTCATACAACCAGACTCACATCTGAGAAGAGATGGCTTACACTAGGTAAAAGGGGCGGGGAGGGGAACTTTGCTTGTGAATATCTCATAAACCATAAAGGTTTGAGAGATAAGACTTATATCATTCTTCATGTTTTTTTAATGCCTACAAAATAAAATAAAGTTAAAACAAAGTATTACTATCCCTTTAAGGACCGGGGAATCCGCACCACGACCCGACTGAACGACCACAGAGCAATTTTTTTTATTGGTCCGTTGCGTTCCGGACTCCCTGAACGGCGTGCAGCAGCGGGGGGAGCCCGGAATTCGATGACGGTCATAGTACGTCATCGGTCGTTAAGTCAAATCGACCCTTGACGTACTATGGCCGTCAAGGGTCGTTAAGGGGTTAAATCAGTAGAACTTTGGGAAATTTGGATTTATCCCCTTTGATGCAGTTGGTTTGCTCCAGTTGTTAGTACATCAGACCCTCCATCTTGGTGGCCATTCTAGCATGTAGAGTATTTGATCTTACTGTAACATTCTGTTACAGTTCCCAAATGCCCCAATAAACACAACCCTGGCAACTCTATTGTTTTGTTTTTGTTTTGTTTTGCACTGTAATTATCATCTTAGCCAACTGCCAGCTGCTGTGTTTGTAGTCCAGTGGCTGAAGTGTACTAAGATAAGTGTGCTGCAATAACTTGCTATTTGTAGGAGCTCAGCACCAATCGTTTAATTCTCTAATGAAACGAGCATTTTTGTGGCATTGTCTACTTCCTTCTGGTAGCAAAGACTAAAAATAAATGATCATTACATTTTTCCTATGATCCTAATTAAAGGGATAGTAATACTTCGTTTTATCTTTATTTTATTCTGTAGGCATTAAAAAAACATGAAGAACGATATAAGTCTTATCTCTCAAACCTTTATGGTTTAAGAGATATTCACAAGCAAAGTACCCCCCCCCCCCGTTCAGCCAGAGCAGAAGGGAGGTGCCCAGGTAGACTGCAGAGAGGGACAATCTTCAATTAAGATAAGGGAAAAAGCTGAAAAACATGTCAATGGGGGAAGGGCTTTCATTGTTTTCATATAAAGAAGATTGTCCCCTTCTGTTATCTGTCTGATCTTACAACCAGATTCACATCTGAGAAGAGATGGCTTACACTAGGTAAAAGGGGCAGGAGTGGGAACTTTGCTTGTGAATATCTCTTAAACCAAGGTTTGAGGGATAAGACTTATATCGTTCTTCATGTTTTTTTAATGCCTACAAAATAAAATAAAGATAAAACAAAGTATTACTATCCTTTTAACTTTAAACACAGCCTTAGACCCCTTTCACATGGGTGACATCAATGCTGCATTGGTTCTGGGTAACATGTTAGACTATGGTGGCTGTCAGATAGGTGACTATCACCTTGTGGGATCGAACCAGAGTCCAGCATGCAGCAGCTTTACTGCATTCCCTCAGGTAAATATTAAAGTTGCAATAAAGAAGGTGATCCTCATTTCAATGAAAGGTAGAGCCACGTGAGCTCCATTCAGAAATATTCTGACACTCTCAAGGGCCGATCATCAAACACTCCTCCCCTGCACTCCATTTCAGGGCTGAAAGCAGGAGAGAGAGGAGTGTAGATAAATGGGCAACAGAACAATAACAGTTATGTCGCAGTGTGAAAAGTCTTAAGCTTTTGTTGCTACGTAGGACATATTGTATGTGCTTTGACGTCTGTATTCTTGCTTGATTTAATTTTGTAATTTGCATTCAGCTCTTGCAGTAGGCTAAATCAGAGGTGGGTGGGGATTATGGGAGTTGTATTCCCAACACCTGGACAGCAAAAGGTTGCCTTGCCCTGCTCTTTTACATGGGTAGCAGGACAGTAGGTAGCCCAATCTACAGTTCCATTGCCCATGTTCCAAACTCACCTTTCTCCCATGTTCCACTGTAAATCCAGACGTATAAGCATGGCAAATGCCAGCCTAGGTGAGCTCCAGCCAATTATCATTTGCTAGTGTTCACAATGGTCATTCATTGGAAGTTGCCATGAGAATCACATCCTCCAACACCACTTATGGTAAAGGTCAGTAGGAAGACCCGTAGGCTGCCATGCAGACTTTTCTTGCTGTATATGTACTCATTTCTTGCTTGAAAGCAGTAAAGTTGAAGCTTGTTGGACCTTGGTGCAGTTACACAAAGCCATAGTAGTCTGTATGAAAGGCGCCACAGGTGACATCACCAATGCACCTTTGCTGTGTTGCTGTCACCCATGTGAAAGGGACCTAAGAAGGATGAGCAAATCAGGGAAGTTCTGCATGAGGTGCTCTAATATATAATATATTTTTGCAAACCAATCCTTGTGCCTATGCTTTTGTACAGATGCATTATTATATGTAGGTTTGCAAATCTGCCTGCATCCAGTTTCAGTGCAAATATACCCCTTAAATTGACCTGAGAATTAAAATCTGCCTATATGTTGTAAGGAATTTGTTCTTTAAAGTGAATAATTATTGATTAATCTACCATTATCTTTTGGTGCATGCTAATTGCCTGCACAGGTTGCTAATTAATTTTCTGTGCTATTACAAATACACCAGTGTGGGCTCTGCACAGATTCATTAACAGCACAGTGTGAAATGAGAAATAATTAGCATAAAGTGCCAAAGTCACTAACAAATAAAGATTCATTTCTCAAAAAACATTTTATAAACAAAGGTCAATTTCACAGATGGGCAGTTTTTAAGTCTCATTAACATAACAGTGTGCTTTTGGCTCTAGATCAGATATATAAATATGTTTGCATGAATTTAATATATATGCCTACTAAGCTTAAACCTTTGAGTGCCAGAGAGGTAGCCAATGCACCTCTGGCACTCAAAGTGTTAATAAAAGCATCAGTTGTGACTTTTCTGAAATATTTCTGTGACATTTCATTCCAGCATTTTATAAATAGTGCAGTAGTTATGCCAAGGAGACTTGGAGGACAAATAAGGGGAAAAAAAAGTGATGTTAAAACTGTCACAAAATGTGACAATTTTTATACATTACGGACAACAAAATTCTTACTTTAGCCACAACCACAAATTATGCCTTAACTCTTTGAATGCCAGAGGGGTACACAATGCACTGCAAAGCTATGCATTGTGCAATCCTCTAGCATATAAAGGGTTAAAATTGTTTTGGAGCACATGGAGCAAAGAGAGGTTTTTATGTGAAACACCATTATATATATAAGCCATTTTGTACGTGAAACTAGTGACAGATCTATGTGTGCACCCTTTTTATATATCATTCACATTGCACCACTGTGCTCAGAATTAATCTAGACAGGACTCACACACACACACTGGGTGCATTTCAAATGTCAGAGAAAGTTATATTTGGCCTGGTACAGAACTAATCAGAATATTGTGAATGGAATTATCATAAATTGCCGCAATGTGCCATCAAAACATAAAGATTATTTTTTTTAATTCTTTAAGGACACACACCATACATATGTCATGGGAAAACTGGCATTAAGGGCCCATTCCATTTCCTTAGGTCCTTAAGTGCCGGCCGCGTGGCCAGTCCTTAAAGGGTTAATATATTTTTTAAAGAAAAAATGGCTATACAACATATAGGCAGATATTAATTCTCTATAAATTTGTTGTAGGGCGAAGGTCCACTTATAAGACAAGATTATAACACACACACACACACACACCACATTCTTGTAGGCTTATTTTGGTTTTGCATCTAGCTGAGATGTGAACAGAAATACACAAAATTTTCTCGCATGAAATACGTTAACACACCCCAAACATAAATGGCTCATCCTTGACTGAATCACGACCTTTAACTTAACTAAAAAGAAAGTACAAGACGTTTTTACGATTACATTATTCTATGATGCACAAGGTTTAGAAGTACAAATAAAAACTATTTTTTTTTCTGGATAGTTTCCTTTTAACCAACTGTATGCTGGAGACGTTTCCCTCTGAAGATATCTTTGGCATCCAAGGGGTTAACCTTTTGAGTGCCAGAGGGGTGGCCATCACATTACAAAATAATGCCATGGGCACCCTTCTATCACTCAAAGGGTTATAAACAGCAACTGGATGAGATGTCTTCTCCACCAAAATTTAGTTGTACTAATAAGATTCTACTGTTCATTCAGTTTATTAGTGACACTCATGCCTATCTACTATTTACTAACATATTATGCTAATAATTAATCCCTTAATGCCACATGATCCAAGAGGAGGGCAATGGAGAAGGGTCTAGATGTTCCTTCCCTCTGTGCCTTGTTTAATTCTACAAACAATTTGCAAAAGAAAGTGGTACAACTTTTCTCAGTTTTACTGTGTATGCTATGCTATAGGGGAACTGGTCAGGAATTCCTGGCATTGAAGGAGAACTAGCATGCATACCTCCCAACATTTCAAATGGCCAAAGAGGGACACTTGTGTTTTAGATGGTGTTTCTGGGGGCATGTCTGGTGGGCGGAGCATTACTGAGAATTTTTCAGTCATTTCATAACCTACTGACACCTTTTTGTGTAATTGAATAAATTTAGAGGAATTCCATAGTATTTTATTTACACAGGGTAATCTATAAACACATATACTGACGTTTAACCAAACATTAATGTGAGTTTTATTGCTGGGGAACAATGTTATAAACTTATATGCACACCACATAGTCTGATCTCCAAAAAAGAGGGATACCAGGGTGGGAAAGAGGGGCAGAGGGATTTGGGTCTCAAAGAGGGACTGTCCCTCCTAAAGCGGGACACTTGGGAGGTATGAGCATGTATTAATATTAACACCCCCCAAGACACACACATGTTAGGTCCATGGAACCAGACACGACAGTTGCAGAAAGTTTTTTCAAACTGCGTTTCACACCCCTCTGGTCCTTAAAGGGCATACCTGGGAACTCTCCAGATTTGCCCTAGCTTTTAGAGTTAACTTCTTGGTTGTTGGAGACAGATACCGATGATCCAGTGGTGGTGAGTTTCCGCTGAAAGTCCACCCACTTTTCCTCCTTCCCACTCTGTTCCTTCTACTTCCTGTTCACTTCTCCTCCTTCCCACCCAACTCCTTCCAATTCCTGTCCACTTTTCCTTCCCATCCTGTTTTGTCCACTTCCTGCCCACTTTGACACAATGAATATAAGCTACTCTCACTCAATTAAGCTCAATCCCTTACATCATTTACATCCCCCTGGTCACAGCACATGAGCCTTCTCCGTAGGCTCAAGAGGTTGAAGTTCCCAGGTATGTTAAAGGGTTAAGATGACCTTGTACAGAGAGCAGTGTTCCTGTGGTCCTGCTAGCAGCAGTTTTGCCTGTCTTCAATAGATATGACATCCAAGACCGATTGCTTTGCAATACAGTACATGCCCTGCAGGAGCACCGTAAGCACAAAATATGTGACATGCCAGGACTGTCACTGGTCCTTCAGGGAAAAAAAAAAAACAGTGATGGTCCTGATATGTCACCAGTCGTTAAGGCACAAGGGCAAAATTCATAGAGAGCATATGGATTTTTTGATCATGATAAATTGGGGAGTAACCAAGCACACGTAGAAGTCTGTTTCAATGAATCATTTTTCCTTCCATAATGAGATATCGGCTCTGTTTAAGAGCCTCCGCCTGTCCCGGGACCGGATTCCCCTGCTGGCAGCAGAACGCTGACAGCAGGGGAGAGGAAACTTTGAAAGCGGCTATCTCTTACACCATAAAGGTTTGAGAGATGTCGCTGGTATCATTTAACTCCGTTTATTAAGGGCTACAATATGAGGTATAGTAATTTTGAAGTAATACTATCCCTTTAACAATGGCATTGTACAACTGTATGCACTAATATACTCTAGTACAGGGCACTCAGACCTGTCTATAAGCCCTCCTGCCCAAAAGTACATGTTTTTAGGATGTCCTCAATTAAATACATATGAATATTAACTCAGGCAGAATGACTGAACCACTGATTGATCAGTGTCATACCTGGGAACTTTCAGTTGAGGGCTACCCAGAGGGGGTAACAAAAATGACGCTAATTGCGTCAAAAAGGGGCGGGGCTTAACTTGAGTGTTGGGTGGGATTTAACCCTTTGAATGCCAGAGTGGTACGGAATGCATTGCAAAGCAATGCATTCCGTACCACTCTGGCACTCAGAGGGTTAAATGCGTCACACAGAAGGCTGGGGACTGAGGCACAACGGGAGAAAAAGCGGATGTGGCAGAGTTTCAATAGAAACTCTCCACATCCGGAGGAATCTGCCTCTGCCCTGGAGACCCGGTAAAGCTCTGTCAGAACCGGAGTCTCCGGGGCAAATCCGGAGAGTTCCCAGGTATGATCAGTGTCCATGTGAGGAGATCCAGAAAACCTGCACCATTAGGGGGGCCTGGGGAAAGGCTTGAATGCCCCCTGTTCTAGTACATGTCCCAGAGTGCAGCAAAGGCTAACGTCTTAGCACAGAGAATGCGCTCTGCTAGTGGATTCATTCATCTCCCCCTCTACTTAAGGGCAATGCTACCCCTCTAGCATGCCCTGGGCAACATCTAGAAATAAAAAGTGGAGCACTTCTGGGGCAAACCAATGACACAATATGGGACAAATAATTATTCCTATTGAGTTCAATTCACCTTCTGAATGTATACAGGTATCCAGCACGTGTTGAAGAACTCTACCACTAAATCTTTGAGTGCAAAGCAATGCGTTGCACCCCTCTTGCACTCAAATGGTGAAAGTCGATTAAACACCCCATTTAAAGAAATTGGAGTGTTTATTTGTTTTGCCCCAGAATTGCTCCAGTACCCTGGGTATCGTGGCCTGGTAAGCCTGCAGAGAATAGCCTTAATAAGATGTAATCTGAGTAGGAGAATGCCAAGGGCTGGATTCTATTGCAGGTGATAAATGTTAACACTCGTTTTATCAAACATTTTTCTATTGAAGTCTATGGGGGAAACTGGAGATAAAAGTGACAAAATTAGCACCTGTAATAGAATCCAGCCCTAAATGTATCACTCCTCATTTTCCATATAGGTAGGGTGAAAAAAATTAGGAATATCCAGCTTTTGGATATTTTATTCACTGTATTTGTGTTATTGGTCTATGTTCATTTTGTGAAGATAATTCATTTCCTCCCCTCACTCATCATGTCTCTTTTATTAAGGAAAGTGTAGTGGACCATTGATCTCCTAAAACCATTCAACCGTACTTCCACCCATATAAACACATGCCTATTTAATGTAAGAACAGGGAGCTTTTCTTGTGTAACTGTCAATTAACGAAAATGTGATCAAGACATTCACTCCCAGGCCTGATGTACTAAAGAAAGTGGTGTAATTCTGGAACAAACCAACCGTACCATTGGGAACAATTATGTTTCCAAAGCTTCTGGTGATTTCAATGGGACTTAACCCTTTGAATGCTGGAGATCTGTCTAACACTGATTTGCAGTGTATTTGAGACCTCACTTGCATTCAAAGGGATAACAGCACCTTTGGGGTTGTCATCCAGATCATTCCCAGGAGCGATTGCATTGCTGCAGTGCTCATCACAACAATCCAATCAATGGAGAGCCACGTGGACACCAGCCAGTCGTGTTAGTTTCCTTCAATCAGTCAAACCTCCAGTATGTCCCTCCTCCCAGCTACATGATTGCTGGGGGAACACAGTGCTGCCAAGTCACCATGTGAACCCAGCCTAAAAGGTCCCAGGTATGCTGATTAAACATTGATCTAAAAGAATGGTAACCTTTTAGTTTGACTTATTCTGCAGGTTCTTAACCCTTTGAGTGCCAGAGGGGTACGCAACCCTTTGCAATGCATTGCATACCCCACTGGCACTCAAAAGGGTTAATATGTACAGGCAAATTACTTTATACTTTTTTTTCATATTCCCCTTTATTTCTTAAATGTTTATGTCCCTGACAGTGAGGTACCTGGATCTGACTTTGCAGGAGAAGATGTCTGTTCAGTCCTCAAGGGCCACCAACAGGCCAGGATAAGGATTTATCTGATTAAACACAGCTGAGATAATCAGTGGCTCATTCATTGTGACTGACTCACCTGTGCTTAATCAGGAGTATCCTTACATCCTGACCTGTTGGTGGCCCCTGAGGACTGCACTTGGACAGCTCTGCAGTAGACAATAACAGCAGGATGTGATACAGTGTTATATTTTGGCTGCAGCACTGAAAGTTCTGTATTCTCTTGTTTACAATGTATCTTTTTTACACTGTATCCCTAGACATGCCTTCACGTTCCTTGTCAGAAAGCACTGTGCAAACAAATCCAGGGAGCTCCTTGTCAAGGATATAAATAGTGTAAAATAAATAAATAAAGATGAGAAAAATAATAAAAACTATAGGCAATTTGAATGTACATATGTATTTGCAGAATATGTAAAATCAAAATAGAGGGATACTATTCCTTTAATCAGTGGCTCATTCATTAACCCCATCCCGACAACTGACTTACCAGGTACGTCCCGCAAAAACTGTCACTTAGTGACAGAGGACGTACCTGGTAAGTCCCGAAAGTCCGGGTCTCCGTGCGGCTGCACGCCATTCAGGGACTCTGGAATCATTTAGGAAAAAAGAAAAATGTTAGCCGGGCATTAAGGTGATAGCCGCGTACGCACTCGGCTGTCACTAAGGGGTTAAAACTGATCCACCTGTGCGTAATTAGGGATATCTTTAAATTAAGTGACCACATATCCCTTTAAAGGGATAGTAATGTCTCATAATAAAAGCAGCTCTAATTAATCATCATAGTATTTGTACTTTGGAGAGTGTTATTTCAATTCTGTCAGAGTTGTAGTTCAAGAGTAATTCAATGACAAAGTATCCCCCTCCCTTCCCTTTTACTGATGTAACACTGCTCAGCCAGATCAGAAGGGAGGTGCCCAGGTAGATTGCAGAGAGGGACAATGTTTAATTAAGATAAGGGAAAAACCTGAAAAGTTTGTCAAGGGCGGCAGGGCTTTCATTGTTCTCATAGGAAGAAGATTGTCCCCTTTTGTTATCTGTCTGGTCTATGGACTGGATTCCACATCTGAGAAGAGATGGCTTACACTAGGTAAAAGGGCCGGGAGGGGAAACTTTTCTTGTGAATATCTCTCAAACCATAAAGGTTTGAGAGATAAGACTTATATCGTTCTTCATGTCTTTTTAATGCCTACAAAATAAAATAAAGATAAAACAAAATATTACTATCCCTTTAAAAGGGTTACGCTCTCTCCAGTAATTTGCAGGCCCAGATGACATGCAATACGGGACATTCACGCACAAAAAGTATTACTATCCCTTTAAATCAAGAATGCTTATAAACCCACAGTACAGGGATCCATTGATTCATGTTCTGTACTGCAGAATGATGTTTTAAAGAGATATCTCTGATTTCAACGAATATATAGTTACCGTCCTTTAAATCCTATGTTGCCTACCCCTCTGGCACATAAATGCTTACATTGGAACTTTTAACTCCTTGAATGCTAGAAAGGTTTCTAACATATAGCAAAGAAGAATTGGAACAAACCAGCATTCCCAATGATTTTATTGGGCTTTTACCCCTTGCTCCAGTCAGATTTGCACATCTTAAACTTCCTGAATAAGTTTTTCAGGGGAGTATCTACGATACCAAAAGATGTAGGGCTTGGACCAAGCTAATGCACTGTTAGTGTACCCAGTTGGACAATTTCTAGCAAGGAGCCTAGCACTATTACATGCTGGAAACCTGGAGCTTGAGCCCTCTAACCAAGTAACTAAGGTTGCTAGATCATGCCTTTAAACCTGGACACATGAAAAATGCCTGCTGCAGGGCTGAAGTGACAATTACTGGGCTGCAATAGTTCCCATGTTTCCATGCATTTTTCATAAGTGTCTAGTTATCTGTCAGCCCTATTAGCAACAGGCTTGATGTCTGTTAAAGGGATAGTAATGTTTCACAATAAATAAAAAGAATAAAAATTCTTAGATTCAAGTTGCTCTAAACTAGGCTGACCAGACCTCACCTTTAACCGGGGACGCATAGGAAAAATGCATACTGCGGAACTGCTTTGATTTCAGTGAAGTAGTGAAAAATGGCTATTTCCTATGTGTCCCTGGTTAAAGGTGAGATCTGGTCAGCCTACTCTAAACATGCAAGCATTTCCTTACCCCTATAGAAATTAAAGGGTAGTAATGTTTCACAATAAAAGAAGCTCCAATTAATCTTCATATTATTTGGGCCGTGGAGAGTGTTATTTCAATACTGTCTGAGTTGTAGTTCAGGAGTAATTGAATGATAAAATATCTCCCTCCTGCCCCTTTTACTGATGTAACACTGCTCACATCAGAGCAGCAAGACTGTCCATAAGGATTGCAGAGAGGGGCGATCTTCAGTGATCATAAGGAAAAACCTGAAAAACCTGTCAAGGGGGCAGGGTTTTCATCGTTCTCACAGTAAGAAGATTGTCCCTTGCTGAGAGCTGTCCAGTCCCAGGTCCAGATTCCACATCTGAGGGGAGGTGGCTTACACTAGATAAAAGGGGCGGGAGGTTAATACTTTTATCATTCAATTACTCTTGAACTCTGACAGAATTGAAATAACACTCTGCATGGCCCAAATACTATGAAGATTAATTGGATTTGCTTTTTTTGTGAAACATTACTAACCCTTTAATTTCTATAAGAGTAAGGAAATGCTTGCATGTATGCACCTATCTGGTCCTTAAAGGATTAATATTTTCTGTGCTATCTTCAATTTATTGATAAGTGCTTTAGTTTCCAAAAGGTTAATATTTAGATATCAGTAGTGTGAGATGTAGTCCAACAACAGCTACAGTCCCGCAGGTTGGCCACCCATGCTGGACAATACATATCTCCAATAATGGTGACATTACAGTGATCTACTGAACTTAGGTAAATGTGAATTGCAATGCTTTGCCCTGCTAAGGATGATGGGAATTCTTCTCTAAAATCACCTGGATGATGCAGGTTGCCCACACTTGCTATAGACTAATACTGTAGGTTTATAATAGATCACCATTCATCATTTTAATGCAGGATACTTGTTAAATGTTCACTATTCAGGACTGCACATGGACCAGTTCAATCCTGAAGTGTGTGTGTGTGTAATTCATTCATTTATACTAAGGAACTATGCCTGGAGTTAGGGTTGCTTTTTCATGACTTTAACCCTTTTGAGTGCCAGAGGTTTCCGACACATTCCAAAGCAATGTGTTCAATATCTCTCTGGCATTCAAGGGTTAAAACAAATCATTTGAAAAATGCATTCTGCAAGGATGTAGCCCTGCTGCATTGCATGTTTGATGTGTGTTCAATTACAAAAACCTGATCTGGCAACACTTATTGGAGTTGCTGTAACTAGAGTTGGCAGATCACCTGTTTAACCCTTTGAGTGCCAGGCAGGTATCTAACACATTGCAAAGTTAAAAGGTTTACAAGATGACACATATGAACCACTGCAACCTAATAATTAACCCTTTGAGAGCCAGAGGGGTGGGCAACGCATTGCAAAGCGTTGCGTACCCCGCTGCCATTCATAGGGTTAACCATTGGAACCCTGAAACAGGCATTTTTCATATGTCCTCTTAATGAGATGATCTGGCAACCCTAAGGTACCAAATACCCCCATCAAAATAAAAATACATTAAAAAATGTATACAGGTGCTGTTGTGCCTGCGATTGTATCACATGATCTTTGCATTATCTTCTAGTGCATGCTTTATATACATTGTGTAGCCATTTGATATGTATTTAATTTGATGATGTATATTTATATTTTGGCCTCTTCCCAATTTCTCCAATCCAACCACAATGTGACTCTCAGATTTATTACAGGAAACTACCGTGAAATCTAAACGCTAAAGAAAACTGGCATATTCTGTCATTATAAGAGGATTAGACCTTTGCAAAGCATACATTATCAGCCTACATAAACAAACATGTTGCCATTCAGCTGACACCTGTGACTCATTTGGAGTGTTACTGTTGTACTATCTCTCTATCATGCTACTTTGCATTTTACAGCGAGTTTCATTAGGAGGTTCACACAATACAATGGAAAGTGTCAGTCTGCACAAAAGAAATGGGGAGTGATTCAATTTCACTACAGCAGATATTCCCACTGATTATCATGTCTTTTCTGTAACCCCTTGGAGGGTTTCCAAAGCACTGCAGAGCATCAAAGGAGTTAAGGGCATGAAGTGGCAACCTTAACTGTGCACACCAAAGGTTTAACCCTTTGAGTGCCAGAGAAGGGTGCAACACATTGTGCATCCTTCTGGAGCTCAAAGGGTTAAACCATACTAAGGTAACCAGACCTGTCCTTTAAGGTGATAGTAATGTTTCACAAAAACAGCAGCCCCAATTAATCTTCATAGTATTTGAGCCATAGAGAGTGTTATTTCATTACTGTGAGCATTGTAGTACAAGAGTAATTGAATGATAACGTTTCCCCCTTCCCTCCCCTTTTACCAAGTGTAAGCCCCCACTCCTCAGATGTGGAATGCAGTCCATAGACCAGTCAGCTCACATCAAAGGATAAAATTCTTACTGTGAAAACAATGAAATCCCTGCACCCCCTTGCACCTGAACACTCCCTGCTGCTCTAAGCTGAGCAATGTTACATCAGTAGAAGGGGCGGGAGGGGGATACTTTATCATTCAATTACTTATGAACTACAACTCTGACAGAATAGAAATAAAACTCTCCAAGGCCCAAATACTATGAAGATTAATTAGAACTGCTTTTATTACTAAACGTTACTATCCCTTTAAAGGGATAGTAATGTTTCACAAAAACAGCATCTCCAATTAATTTTCATAGTATTTGTGTCATGGAGAGTGTTATTTCAATACTGTCAGAGTTGTAATTCAAGAGTTATTGAATGATAAAGTTTCCCCCTCCCGCCCCTTTTACCTAGTGTAAGCCACCTCCTCACAGATGTGGAATCTGGTCGATTAACCAGATAGCTCGCAGCAAGGGACAAACTTCTTACTGTGAGCATAAGGAAAACCCTGCCCTCTTGACAGGTTTTTCCTTACACTGAAGATTGTCCCTCTCTGTGATCCACCCAGACAGCCTTGCTGCTCTGAGGTGAGCAGTGTTACATTAGTAAAAGGTTTGAGAGATGACACTGGGACAATTAAATTCTTTTTAACATGCCTACAATATGGGGTTAGTAATATTTAAGTATTACTATCTCTTTAACAGTGCTATTATCAGATACAAGTACCAGGTTCTGAAGTAATCCTTCTTCTTCTGAGACTGGCGGCCAGGCTTGCACACAGACATCTTATCTTAGAGACGTCTGAGCTCCTGCGCTGTCCGTCCTGGTCTCCTCTAGGAGGCATTGCATGGTACCTTAAGGTACCGGAAGGGACTGACGGCGCAGGTGTGGAGACGGCTCTAACGCAAGAAGCCTGGCCATCAGTCTCAAAAAAAGGATTATTTCAGAATTTGTTACTTGTGCCCGATAATAGCACTATTAAGAAGCTAATCTCCCTAAGCCTAATTATTTGGGAGGGGACTTTATATAGGGTGGTAGTCCCGCTTTAACCCTTTCAAATGCATTGCACTCCCTTTTGGCACTCAAAGGGTTAAAAGACCTGCATCTTCCTTTAACCTCATCAACTATGTTACTAACAGCTAGAGGACGACATATTTCCCACCCCTCCCCCAGTGCCCCTTATTTGTACCATGTTCAAGCTCTGTTCATGTCTGGGCCTTAGTGCTGAACACATTTGCCTTAGTAACATGTACATCATAATAAGATCCAGTCTGGAAGTGCCTGGGCTTTTGTATTGATCACAGCAGCCTATGTCTAATGATGTCTATAATCACTGAGAAACAGTTCCCTTCTTCACCTGCTATTGTTTGCAATTACTACCTCTCAGTCTGAATCTGTGTTTATCTTTATCTGTGCACAGCGGGGCTCCCAGGCAATTCATCATATGGTGGGGGCACACCTTTTTTTTTTTTTTTCCCCTCCTCCTGTTCTCCCGCTGGTTGGTTACACTGCCCGCTGAACTGACAAATTGTACATCCACAGAGAGTTTCGGTTGGACTTTTACTTCTCTTAAACTGTAGATGTAGGTGTGTTGTTTACTTTGCCTAAGTGTGTCCAAGGCCCAGAGTACGGTTGTTATGTACTGATTAGCTTTAACTATTGTGATTCAGTTTTCCCTTCCGCCTTCTTTTTTAACTCTGCAGTGAGGCAGATTACTTTCTTTTTATTGCCAGACACCTGAAACAGACATGGGGCTGGATTCAAATACAGGTGCTAATTTTATTTCTGCTTTTATCTCCAGGTATACCCATAGACTTCAATAGGAACATTTTTGATAAAACAGGAGTTAAACATTTATCTCCTGCATTTGAATCCAGCCCATGGTGTCTATGTTCAAAAGTAAACTGGATTAATTCTGAGGAAAATCAGCTGCACCATTGATCTACATGAGAGAAAAATAGCGGGGCGGGGAAGGTGAAAGCGCTCTCAGTGCAGATATCATAAGGTTCCAGTACCACCACCACAATAATCACAAAACTGATGGCTGCAACGCTACTATATTGTGTTGCAATGCATTGGACAACTTTCTAGCACTCAGATAGTTAACACCTGGGGGGAGCGTCACTAAGCAACGATACAGCATAGATGACTTCTCCAACTCATATATTATTCTATGGAGCATGCATTGAAGACCTCTTGCGTTCAAGATGGTTAAAAGGTACATTTAACATAGGCCTTTGACTCCAAGAAAATGTCCAATTTAAAGATAATTAACACTTTGAGTGCCAGAGGGGTACTCAACGCATTGCTTTGCAATGCGTTGAGTACCCCTCTGGCACTCAAAGGGTTAAAACGGCCTCTATATTTGATGCTAGCCATGTGCTTGTAAGATACATATTTTTCGAGAAATTAATCTTTATTTGCTGGCGGCATAATGTAGCACATTATGTTAATTTCTTTCTGTGCCAATATTATTATACACTGTTATAAATAAATCTCGTCAGATCACATACTGGGCCATTACTAACTGGTCAGTGAGTTTGGCCTTCAATATAACAAATTGGATTACAGTGCAGGAAATTGGCATAACGTCCTACTGTGCCAT
Organism: Rhinophrynus dorsalis; assembly: GCA_037306005.1. Classification (NCBI taxonomy): domain Eukaryota; kingdom Metazoa; phylum Chordata; class Amphibia; order Anura; family Rhinophrynidae; genus Rhinophrynus; species Rhinophrynus dorsalis. The sequence goes on along the minus strand of CM074718.1, from coordinate 88,642,848 downwards.
CAAAATATACAGCTTAATTCCTCAAACTATTTATTTTACATAAAAATGGCTAGTTTAACATATTGGTAGGTTTGAATTAAATTTAAAAAGTAAGGTCTGTTAAACTGTGCAATTATTTTGTCCAAGCATTTGGTAATGGCATATACAATGGACATATTTAAGAGAAGCTAAGCGTCTCTAGCAGAAGGGAACATACAGATTCATACTGTTTATTAGTAGGTAAAACGGAGTTCTGATAAACCGACTAATACCCATTTGAGAAGGGTTATATAATTTTCATTTTCGTGGTTATACTGTGGCAAAGGTTTAACTTGATGGACTTGTATGTTTTTTAGCCTAATTTACTATGTAACTCATTTAACCCGTTAAGGACTACATGACGTACTATGACACGTTATGGTCCTTATACCCTAAGTAAAAATAGGGCCTAAAATTGACCGCTCTAAGACTGGAGCAATCTCTCTTAGGACCAGAAGCAGCACGCCGATACACGCAATAGGTCACGTGTCTGGTGCGTTGGCAAGGATCAAAGCGGTCCCTATGGGGCAGAAATGTCCCAGGACCACTGGTCATTAAGGGTAAAATATTAATTATCTCACTTATGCACAAGCAGGGGAATCCTAAAGACATGGACTTTTAGGGGTCCCCAAGGTTAGGCCTGGGAACCACTGATCTATATAATAATGTAGTTATTCCCAGCCTTGACACATCTGATATTGTCATGACTCATGTAACCAGAAAATTAAAATCTATGACACTTGGGCAGGAAAACCAAAATGACTGAATGAATATATCTGGGAAGGTGAGATACATTAATCTTGGTGCCACAACAAACCAGTTGGGATCCAATGTCATAATGTGCCCAAACCTTCCCTTTAAAAGAACCATATAACTTAAAAATACATTTTGTGATTTTTTTTTTTTAATTTATACAATAATGGGTTATGGTATATAATAAAGATTTGATTTCCAGAGAGGTAGCCAACACATTGATTTACAATGCGTTGGATACCTCTCTGGCACAGAAAGGATTAAGGCACACCAGGCAGCCATTTCCTGCCTAAGCCTTACCCTAACAGCTAAGTTCTATCATCCTGTATTGCAGTGTGTCAAGACTTTTCTGAAGAGGAAATGCAGGGTATGCGAAGGGGAAGAATGTCAAGGGGAGGGTGGATCCGGGAGTAGTTATTTGAAGCAAAGGGGTAGGAGGATCAGAGCGCAGAGAGTGTCTACAGCAGGAAGTAACCGGCCATTCATGTGGGGAAGCTAGAAGGGAGCAGCATCCCGCCCTCTCGCTCCCTGTAGTTTGGCAATTGGCTTGGTGGTTTGTCCTTGCCTGTTTTTTCAGATATTGATAAGTTCTAAAAATATTATGTGGATTGATTAATTGCCCTTTGGAAGTTTTGCCCTGGATTTAGGTCGCCGGTGTGACTTTAACCATTGAAGCCAAAGTGGACGGCCAGTGAGGTAATTTGGGAAGTCAGCACAAGAAGTGAAAGGTATTTTGGCATGAGCCCAGGCAATTTGGCCACGCTTGGTTTAACCACTCTTCATTGGCAAGGACTGTCAGTTGTGATAATTATAAACTATTATGTGGAAGTAAATGTGTAGGAATAACATAAAGCTGTGGCCTGTTATCCACAACTCATGTGTTTACGTTTATTATGAGGATCATACCCTGTACCTTTGACATGAGAAGTAGAGTTCACCCATATGAACAGCACATATTGGAGCAATGGTTTTCATTATAGGGCAGCTTTCAAAATGTGGCACTACTATTAACAATGGCAACTTAACCTTTGAGTATATTTGTTAAAGGCACCATCACCTTAAAAAAATATTTTGAAAGTTTTCAAAATTGTGTACATGTTGTTTTAGCCATATTTTATTTCTAAAACCAGTTTTGAGTTAAGATTGATAGATTATGCTAATTAAAGCAAGCCATGTAGACACTTCCTGCTTAGCCCTAGATTGCCACCCCCCACTCATTGCCCACCTCCCCTAGACTGAAACTATTAAGGGTCAGTGAGTGAGGGAGGTAATGAAGGGGGAAGATAGGAAGTGTCTGCAGGGCATGCCTAGCATAAGGTATAAATGTAAAAATCATTCTAAAATAAAACTGGCTATTTCAAAACATAGGGGTTTTGAAAGCTCTTTAAAAATCACCAGCTGTTTTTAGGTGATCGGGTCCCTTTAAGGTGATCAGACGTCTCAGTTAATGCAGAACAGCTATGACTGCTTCTTTCTGCAGAGATGCATAGGGAGCAGTGCTACCCTTCAGTGTGTATGTGTTTTGAGGGGGAACTCCTGTTTCCTGTTATATTAATATAACATAGACAAAATACCAAAGTATTCCACATTGCTACTGTGGATTAATCCCTTAAGGAGAGCGTGGTCCAGTGATGGGGTGCTGGATTACCAACCATCACCGCTCTGTAAGGCACAGACACTGACGGTCCTGGTCCATCATTGGTTGTTAAGGGTTTAAAGTCCAAAGTAGGTCCAATTCTGGTGGAAAACTAGTTGCAGCATAGGGAAGAAATAACAAGTCCCATTTATTTGAATGGCCCTCTTAACTACTAAAGCAACCACATATCTAATAATCAGGGATGCTTATTAGAAATACCCACTGCAGGGTTGCACTGATTCTTCAGCAGTCCTGCAGAATGAGTAAGTGTTGCTGATTTAAAGGGATATGTGCCCATCTTATGAGAGGTCTCAAACGCATTATGAAGCAACGTAATGATGACCTCTCGAGCAATCAAGACATTTAACCCATTGAGTACCAGAGAGGTGTCCAATGCGACACCTCTCTGGTACTCAAAGGGTTATAGCCCAACTTACATCCATCTGAATTTTGGGAAATTGCATTTGCCCCAGAATTGTACCTCTTTAGCTTGCAGAAAAAGGACTAGTTTCCCAAAAGAGAAGTGCATTTACCAAGCAAAAGGTGCGCTCTCATTATCTTATCAGCTAGGTAACGCCGAATGTTTGCACAACGCCTTGTGCTAGGGTGAAGCTGTTTGTATTTGAATCACTCCCTTTGCCAATTTTTATGATCTGAAAGGAAATATTTTTGTTAAATCCACGTCCAAAAGAGAAACCTCACCTCTGCTACCTGCATTTAAAAATAGAGTACCTGAAGATTACTTTATATTCCCTTCTCTATATAGAGCTTTGCTGCATCAGGGAGATCTTAAGCCTGCCCCCTTTCCAGCACCGCCTCCCTAGACTCATTTCAGGTGCACTTAGCAAATACCTTCCAAGGAATGTAAATGGCTCTTTCCTGCTGACCAATAAAGTCCTACATGCAGACCTTGTGACTAAGACTGACTTCTGTACCAAAGGTGTTTTGTATTATTGACCTGTCACACCAAGACTGGAAAGGTATGGCAAAAGTTGTGCTTCGTAAGGTGTGTTTAATTTCACTTATTTAACCCATTTTTATTTTCTGTCTTTTAAGATTTGTGGCAATTCATTAACTTTCTCAAAAAGTGTAGTGATAGAGGACAAGTGTGGGCTTTACTTTTTAAGGAAATCTTAAATTTGAGAGTTGATTTCTATATTGCTTCATTTTTACTCTGCAGAATCTTTTTAATCTGTGTTTATTCGTTGAAAAGTTGGTCCCTTAACCCTTTGACTGCCAGAGGGGTGTGCATTGCTTCGCCATGTGTTGCATACACCCCTGTCAGTCAAAGGGTTAATGCATTGCATGCCAAAGGGCTGTCCAATGCATTGCTTAGTTATGGGTTGGACACCCCCACTGGCATTTTCAGGGTTAATGTAATGCTGTAACCGCAAGGCTTTGTAACTATTAATGTGGTTTAGATTAACCCCTCGAGGACCAAATGGGTGTGCAAAGCATTGGTTTGTGCAATGCATGGTTTCGCACAACCCCTCCTTGGTCTAGAGTGTTTAACCCTTTGAGCGCCAGAGAAGAATGCAATGCATTGCATACCCCATCTGGCACTCAAAGGGTTAAAGAAAACTGCTTTACAGCGTTTGTGTCAAAATTCTTCACTGATCTGTGATAGATTTATATCTCTGAGACTGTGCAGTTTCATTGGAGTTATTCTGGAGTAAACCCCTCTGTACCATAGAGGACACAATGAAAATTCCTAACTTCCCATGCCCTTCAATAGAACTTTTTAACCCTTTGAATGCTAGATAGGTCTCCAATGCATTGCTTTTTAGTGCATTGGAGACCTCCCTATCATTGAAGGGGTTAAAAGACCAGTTTAATATATCAGGAATTTGTATTTGTCCCCTTGGTGCAGTTGGTTTACTCCAGTTTACGTTTCTCACTACGCGCCGCTGTGTTTCATTGACTTCACTGTTAGACCTAAGAGTGGCTGTCTTTAACAGGTGCAGTTTAGGATTATCTACTTGAAAGCCAGTGAGATTTTGCAATGTATTGTGCACCCCTCTGGTGATTCATATGAAAGTCCTGTGTGCACTTATTACTTTATTTTCTTTGAATCTGTTTCAGAGAGACTTTAACTGTCAGCTTTTTTCACATTCTGTCCCATTAGGTGCAGTGAGTGAGACATCTGCAATGCATTGCTTCACAATACAGTGGAGATATGTAGCATCTAAGGGGTTAACATTAACCATTTGAATGTTGGTGGTGCCTATCCCTCTGGTCCTCAAAGTGTGTTAAAACTAATGTTAGCCCTTTGAGTGCCAAAGGGGTGTGCAACGCATTGCAAAGCAATGCGTTGCACACCCCTCTGGCATTCAAAGAGTTAAATAGGTTTCTGATCTCTGAAGGGCAAAAACAGAGTGAACCAAAGTAAACTATGTTGTATCTTCTTTTTGTGGGGTGGGGGGGGTTCACATTTAATACTTTAAGAAATGGAGGGGTGTGCAATTCTCAACACATTGAACTGTTGACCTCTTTGGCATCCAAAGGGTTAAACTGTCATCCTGAGGCAGCAACTTCAAATGTACCTCTTAATGACTTCTGCCACTTATTAACAGACCCTAATGTAAAGTCCCGGGCCATCCTAATTGCAGCTACCCTCTACACTCCTATATGATGATGGCAATACTAAATCTGTAGCGTAGATTTTCTTTACACACACGTATGTAGGATAGAGACATCTCTGAATTGTGAAGGAAATAGAGATCATTTTTGGCCAGCTCAGTGATCTTGTTGTTGTGTGTGTGTTTGTTGTTTTTTTTTTTGCCACTTTGTCCACCAATAACAAGGTGACTTGGTAACTGTCTTTTTAGAAAGTCACCCATGGAAGTAAGCTAAGGGGTTAAACAATCAAGATGGACTTTTGACAAGTCTATTTATGTGTAACTGTAAAACAAGTTAATTATCCTATTTTAAGCTTTTTATTGGGACAATGACAACTTTTAAAGATAACTTATATGGTCTTGTCTTAAAGGGCCACTCACACCTGAAAATGAGGCTGGGGCTGTGCACACTTAAATACATTGTATTCAATGTTACCCACTGGAAAAAGTGTTCTAATAGACATATTCGTTTTACATGTTCATTTGGTTTGCTCATTTCTGCTTTTTCTAGTCTTTCCATTGCCCTACCAAGTGAGACATGCGTCTCGGAAATGATCGTTTTTTTATTGTCTGTCAATGGGCCTGAGATAACGTACCAGCCTCTCAACACTGAAGAGCAATGGTTCCCAATCTGAATACCTTAACAACATTTAGCTCTGCACAAACAACCAAAATGTATCTAGGTGCAGTAATCGACTCCCTATGCTATAGGGCAGTGGTGCTCAACCTGTGCCCTCAGTGGCTACTAACAGGCCAGGATTTGAGAATTTCCTTTTAAGAACACAGGTGAGTTAATAAATATGACTGAGCCTCTGATCAATACACTTGTGTTCTAGCAGGGAAATTCCTAAGTCCTGTCCTGTCAGTGGCCACTGAGGGCATGGGTTGAGAACCTCTGCTATAGAGTATAATCTGCACATGCATTAACCCTTTGAGTGCCAAAGGGGTACGCAACGCATTGCTTTGAAATGCACTGGCTTTCAAAGGGTTAAGTTTAGGATTATATTTTGCTGACATACTAAATGCTACAGATGATAGCTGAAAGTTCATACTTACAATCACATAACTGAATTTCATTGATAGAGATTTGTTCCTTTAACCCAGTGAATGACAGGCATACCTGGGAGCTTTTTATTGTTGTCTCCCCGGAGGGGAGTCCTCTGCTGCCATGGGTGGTGTGAAGAATGACGCGTATCGCATCAAAAAGGGGCGGGTCTTAACGTGAGTGCTGGGGGAGGGCTTAAAAGAAGGCTGGGTGGAAGGAGCTACACTGGAGGAAAAAGTGGAAGTGGGTAGAGTTTCAATAGAAACTCCCAAATCCGGAGGACTCAGCCTCTGCCGGGGCAGATCCAGAGAGTTCCCAAGTATGAGTTTACTAGGCCATTACACTGCAAGCCCATTTGGATAAAGGACTTTATGCTCTTAATAAATGGAGCAATCCTGAGGCAAGCCAGCTGCATCATACAGAGCAAACACAAATTCCCATTTAAATGCAGTTGAACCACTTCAGTACTAGAGTTCTCACTATCATTCAATGAGTTGAAAGCCTCATTTAAATCAAATGGAGTGGTGTCGTTGGTTTGGCCCAGATTTGCGCCATTTGTTTTGTGCGCTTGATTAATTAATCATTCCTGATTTAACCCCTTGGATGGCGAGCATACTGAGCTGGGAACTCTCTGGGTCTGAGACTGAGATTTTTATACTTCATTACCTGGTGTCAGGGAACAGAGGCTAATTCTCAGGGGTCAGTGATTTCCCTTGTAACTCCGCCTACTTCACTGCCAGGTCTTGGCATTCGCTGCCTGGTTCTTCCTACTCTCCACCCATTTTAAGGTTAAACCCCCACCTCCCCTCTTTCTAGTCCTGCCCACTTTATGTTGCAAATTGTGTAATGTGGACACTCCCACCCCCAGACCTTAGTGGACTCCTGGAGGCTTAGGGCAAGAAGATTCCCAGGTGTGATGACAGGACTGGTCTCCAGTACATTGCTTTGCAATGCATTGGATATGTCTAGCATTCCAGATATAGGGGCCTAGTGTACTGCTCCACCAATGGTATTTCAGCTCCTGCACTGAAGGAGGAAAAATTCCCATTTAAATCAATAAAAATGTGTGTGCTCCAGAATTGTTCTACTTTTTGTGCATGAATGTCCCTTATTGCATGTCATCTGGGCCTGCAAATCACTGGAGAGTGTAACCCTTTTAAGATTGTGCATTGCTTTACAATATGTTGTATACCCCTCTGATCCTTTAACCCTTTGAGTGCCAGAGGGGTACACAACGCATTGCAGAGCAATGCGTTGCGTACCCCTCTGGCACTCAAAGGGTTAAAGGGCTTAACGCACAGTGCAGGTGATGCATTGCAAAGCCATCTGGTACAAATAGGGTTAAGCTCAAACCATGTAACTAGCATTTAAGGGGTTAATATAATTTACCCATTAGGGTAAAATCAGTGCTGACTACACTGTACACAGGTTGTGTTGGAAAGAACAGTTAGAGTTCTGGATCAAACAAATTGCATCATAGGGAACAAACGCAAAATTCCTGTTTTAATTTAAATGGGGCTATTAACCCCTTGAGTTGTAGAGAGGTTTACCCGATGACCTCTAACATTCAGTTGAATTAAATCCCCACTTAAATCGGTGGGGGGGATTTGTCCTGCTGCAGTTGGTTTGCCTTAGAATGACTCCCTTTTTCTTTTGACTGTGAGGCCCTGAGACTGGCTACGTAACCAGGAAAGATCCTTTTTGTCCTGGGGAGTGCCTGGTACAAGCACACAGAGACACATCTACCTTGTTTGTATATGGCGTTGCTCTGAATGGTGTAACCCTTTGCAACAGATAAGATAATTCAGTTGATAGGAGGCTATGCTAATCTGAGGTGGGGTGGGGTGAACATTCTAATATCTTCTAATTGGTTTTCATTTGGGGGGGGGGGGTTTCCTTGCTGTTAACCCATTGAGTGCCAGAGGGGTATCTGTAGGTATACACCCTTTACCCTTTGAGTGCTGTTGGACACTCCTCTGGCACTCAAAGGGTTAAATGACATGTACTGCATGCTAGTCTCTGTAAAAAGTCTCTCTCTTTGGTTTCTGAGGCCTAAAATAATACTCTCTGGAGGCTTCCATTCTGCCTTTTCCAGAACTTCACAGCTCCCATTACAATAGCCATCCTGAAGTTTTTCAGACATGATGGTTTATCTCAGACCCATTAACAGACAATAAAACACTATCAGCCTTTCTGAATAGAAAGAGCAGTGAGTATTAATCTCGCTATGCTAACAGCATTAGCTGTGCACAAACAACCCCATTTTGTCTATATAGCTAGTGTACATATGCAGTAATAGGAATAGATTTTAGGCATATAACCAGAAGTATCTAAATGTTATAGACTGTTCCTGGAAGTGCATAATATTTATAATAACCAATTTTTCATTTTCTGGTGCTAGTGTTCCTTTAACTGTTAGGGTGCTTACAATGCCTCATGCTGAAGTGTGTTTTTTCCAGCAGCTACAAATAAAGAGTTAAAGAGACAATGTAAGCATTGTTCTTCATCCTAATCTCATTATATGTCTCCCCTGACTCTGCCTCTCAGACTACTACTTGTTTGTTGTCTGTCTCTCTCCCTTTCTGCTTCACAGCATGATAGGGGAAACTTTGTATTCATAGCTGCTGATTTCTGGAGACTCTCTTCATATAGAAAACTACTATTTGCATGAAACCAGCAGATCAAGAACATTGTAGTGTTTGTCCAATAACACACATTTCACATGCAGTTGTACCAGTCTCACTCCTATTTAGCGGCACGTTTTTCAAAAGAAATGCATTGTAATTTTGGGCCAAACTAAATGCACAATGGGGGGAGTGCTAAAAATTCCCACTGGTTTTTAAATGTGTGTGTTTGTGGTTTTTTTAACCCCTTGAGTGCTAGAAGTGTTCAGCTCATTTCAAAGCAGGGACAGAGGTCGATATCTAGCCAATGAGACCACTCCAGCTTACAGGCAGAAAGCCTCTGTCATTGGAGGAGGCTGGATAGAGGGAGGGGAGCAGAGGCAGAGTGACGGACTGCGGTACAGAGCAGGTAACCACGGTCTGTGTGGAAGTAGGCGCAGGGCAGTGTTTATTACTTCAGTTTCGTCCAAATAGTGCTTTAAAAAACAAAATTAATACACTTTACACATTTGCTATATAATATTACTATTAAGGCTAACTTGTATAGGGGTGATAGATCCCCTTTAAGATTTCCCTGCTTGAGTAATGTTAATCAGAGGTTCAGTCATCCTATAATATAAAGTCCTAGAATGCGCCGCTCACTGTGTGCGTAACCACACGTGCGCAGTAGGGACTCGCAGAACAGACTGATACGGAGCGCAGCGCTCCAGAAGGCTGACAGCCTGTCTGTGCTTCCGGCTCCGGGGCAGCAGCGGAGGCGGCCTGGTGACAAACTGTCACCCAGCGCCTTCACTTCTGCCCCAGAGCCGGGAGCACAGACAGGCTGTGAGCCATCCGGAGCTCCCTGCTCCAGATCAGCCCGTGTATACAGGCTTTGTAACTAGTGTATGATAATTCAAATCCTAAAGTCATGGCCACTTTGGGGTCCCTGGGGAGAGGTTGGTGGAACCACTGATATATACCCATACCTGTGAACTTTTGAAACAGGGCTACCCGGAGGGTAACCCTGTCAGTGCCAACCTGGGAGGAAAATTACGCGATTTGCGGCATAAAAGGGGTGGGGCTTAGTTGCGGAGGGGGCGGGATAAAACAAAAAACCTGCAAAATGTATCTAAGAGGGCGGGGAGTGGGAGGAACCAGGCGGGACGGAGCACAAGTGGGCAGAGTTTCTATTTAAACTCTGCCCACCCGGTGATCCACACATTGCCCCGGAGACCCGGTAATTCAGTCTAAAATCCGGAGTCTCTGGGGCAAAACCTGGAATGCATATACCTTTCCTGGCCCAATGTAGCAGTTTGGAAAACTTAGTAGTTGGGGATGATGGGAGTTAACTACAAGTCCAAAGGGTAACTATCCTTGTACTAGATCTTACGTTTTTCATTTACACACTGTGGTTGTTATACAGTCATCCTTCATATAATATCCAGCTGTACAACATCCGTTTGCGAGTTGATTAAAAAAAAAAAAATCACTGTAAAAGTAGACTGTTAATCTCAATTGTATCACTCTATAAAGGAAAGGGTTATTTTTGGCTTGTGGTTATGTGTACCTGTATATTTTGGAAAAATTACCCCTTTAACCCCTTAAGGACCATTGACGTGGCAGGACCGTCACGCTGGTCCAGCATTTAAGGACCAGTGATGGTCCTGGCACGTCACATACTCCTACAGGAGCGCGGTGAGCGATCTCTTTCAGTGCCCCGTTTGGTGTGCCGTCCCACGTGATCAGTCACGTGGGACGGCACGTCAAAGTTTCCTATGTGGTCCTTAAGGGACAACACACACCGGGACCGCTGGTCCTTAAGGGGTTAAGGACCCATGGCAATGTATTGCACACCTCTCTGGTCATTTTAAAGGGAAGAGATCCCTGTTTAGGGCTCCTTTTACATTTTGTGTTTAGGGGCAGAGGCCTGTTAAGTGCTTTGCAATGGACGCCCATCTGACATGCAGTGGTTTAACCCTTTGAGTGACAGAGAGGTATCCAAGGCATTGTATTGCGATGCATTGGATACCCCACTGGTTAATGGAACAATAACCCCTTCTAGTAATAATAATAATAAAGCACTTACTTTTTAACTGTTCAAAAAATTGGTATAATTCTGTGGAGGACATGATTTGGTTGTCAGACTCCAGGACCTCAAACTACTCCCACTTAAGACTTCAGTGGGAGGTGTTGGGATCCTGGAGTCTGGAAACAAAGAATCTCATCCACATCTGTATTATGTGGAAGCAATGTGTTGCATAATATTGGGGAAACCAATCCACACAGAAATGTCTCCTGATTGTCATTAGGATTTTCTGCACAGAGGGAGTTTAGTAGGGAGGGGTTGGTGTTCTGTTAAATCAAATAGATCAGGGGAGCTCAAACCTGTCCTCGGGGGCCCCCCAGTGGTGCAGGGTTTCAGCGGTTCTTTAATCCTGAAGGATCTATCTGAGTTAATTACATTCACTTGTGATTATTTGAGGAGATACTATAAAGTACCACTGGGGGCTTGAGGACAGGTTTGAGTATCCCCTAGAGTTAATATAGCTCTTGCCCTGTTAATACTTTGTGTACCACTGGGTTGTGAATGCATTACAAAGAAATGTGTTGTGCAGAGGTGTAACTAGATGCCCCCAGGCCCTGGTGCAGAAATTGCAATGCCCCAATATACACATTGCTCCCAATCTCCTACCTACCTGTTGGTCCAGCGGCATGGCAGGTGAGGTCTGTGCCTCCTTTTGCACAGACCTCTACAGCTGGAGCTCCTGCGTGGTAGTCTCTTCAGTAATAGAGCGCGCTGGGAGATTGTCATCTCCCAGCGCTCTACTTTACTAGAGTGAGCAACAGGCCAGCTCAGCTGCTAGAGGTTTGGCACAGACCTCAGCTTGTTGCTACTTGCAGGGGGGGGGTCGCAGGGGTGACTAGGCCCCCGGAGTGACGGGCTCTGTTGCGACCCATGAGACCCCTATTGTTACACCACTGGTGTTGTGCATGCTTCTGACACTCAAATGGTTAAAACATAATTTCATACTTCCCAAGTTTCCTCTTTAGGAGGAACACTCTCTCTGGTGTCCCTGTGTGTAGGAGGTCAGACTGTGTGGTGTGTGTATATATAAGTGTATCACATTGCTCCACAGTGATAAAACTCACATTAATGTTGTGTAAACTTGTGTTTTATCAGTTAGTCTGTGTATATAAAATACTTTGGTCTTGTTCTAAATTATGTATACAGTTACACAAAGAGGTGTGAATAGGTCATGAAATAGCCTAAAAATTCTTGGTAATGCCCTGCACTTCAGCAACACCCACTAAAACAAAAGTGTCCCTCTTTTTTGCCATTTGAAATGTTGGTATGCAATTCTGTCTCCCTAAGTGGTATTGTTTTTGTGTTGTTGTTTTGTTGATTACATGTTAGAAATCCAGCCAAATCATTTTGTGTGCAAATATATTCTTGTTCAGCCTGGTGCCCTAGTTAAACATTTTGAATATTTTCATGACATTAACTCTGTGTAGTTGCAAGTAAATGTTCACCATCTGTATATCAGGGCTTAAAATTTGAAGTCCTTTGCTAATAGCCAGACCTGAAAAGTTACTCGCCACTGCAAGCCATAGCATACCCACCAGGGCTGAATTTCTATTAGCCAGGGCTAAATTTTCACTCGCCATTGGCTAGTGGCGAGTGTATGTGTGTGTGTGTGTGTGTGTGTATATATATATATATATTATATATAAATCTTTTTTTCTCTCAACATTAGCTTTTATTTCACAATTCCTATAAAGGGTTATATAAAAACCACTGATCAGAGGTCAGGCACAAATTACTGCACTCTGCAATTCTGTTCTGCAGATATGACAGAAATATAGATATGAAGTTTGGATTCTCCCCAACCCCCACCATGTATTATCCACCAGGAGGTTAAATGCTTGGTTTGTAAAAGTCATTCATTGGTACCTGAGCTTAATAAGTAACTTCAAAAGCAGCCTTGGATTTCTCTAAAATGAGGCTCATACTGAAAAAGGTCATGTGCGTGCATAGAGAAGGAATAGAACAGGGAAAAAAAACCCTTTAACTTCAAATATTCCACAAGCTCAGGGGGTAAGGTTCTAACTGTGAGTGATTTAAAGGGACATTGGTGCTGCAATCTTCTCTTAAAACATTAGCTGGTACTGTGTTAGCTGTAGAAATACAGTAGAGGAATATAGTCAAGTTGATACCTTTAATGGCTAACTAAGCAAATTTAGGACGCAAGCTTTCAAGACCTCTTAGTTGTCTTCTTCAAGCATGTTATACACATACACATACCTGGGAACTCTCCGGATTTGCCCTGGAGACTCTGGTTTTGACACTGCTTTACCGGGTCTCCGGATGTGGGGAGTTTCTATTGAAACTCTGCCCACTTCTATGTTTTCCCCGTGTTCCTTCTTTTATTGTCTGTGTCGCACCTTTAAGCCCTAGCCCCCAGCTCGTGTTAAGCCCCATCCCTCTTTGACACAATTTACATAATTTTTTTTGCCTCCTACCTCACCAGAGGGGAGACAACATTTTCAAGGTTCTTAGGTATGGTTATACAGATAAATTTGAAAACATCTTTCTTCAGAGGTGTAACTAGAAGCCTCCGGGCCCTGCTACAAGAAGGTCCACGGGCCTCCCCTCCCACCACATTGACCCCCCTGACCACATTGACCCCCTCCACAGTGCCCCCATCTCCTACCTGGAGCTCCCGCGCGGTCCTCTTAGTAATGCAAAAGGCTGGGAGATGATGTCATCTCCCAGCACTCTGCATTACTAGAGCGCCGGCAGGAGATTGCAGGCGCCAGGTGGAGGGGTCGCAGGGGGAGGCCGTGCTCATGGAGTGCATGGGCCTGGTTGCAGGTGCGACCCCTATAGTTAAGCCACTGTCTCACTTAAATACAAGTACACATTGCATTGTGTAGAAGATGTCCAGTTGAGCGAGTTTCTTTGAGGTTTTTGTATGCGGTACATTGGGGTAGCTTCTAAATTGATAAAAGATGAGAGTTGGTACTGTTAGCTGTATATATACAGGCAACAAGTATATACAATGCACTCTTAACACCTTGGCTGCTTAAGTCTCCAATATATTGCTCTAACATTCAAGGGGTTAAACAAGAGAGTATGTTCTAAAATTTTACAGATGTATTTGTAAACATACTTTTAATAGAACTTGGATAGGATCTGAAAAAGTATTTCTCCTTTAATTAATAATAATAAATGTGTATATATTTATATATAAGATGCATGGTTATCACAGGTTAGACTTTGACACTGTTTTCTGTCTGAGTCAGTAATTTCTTTAAGGTGCCAGGACCTTCACTTTCATGCAAGTCACTTATGAAAAGCTGTTTCCGTGGGGCCGCCTATCCCATGGCTTGCCAGGTTTTGACTTTGACAGAAGCGGCCAAGGGGAACAAAGTAACCTTAGCCACTTCTGTCAAAATTAATGCAGTTAACGCATCAGCTCGCACATTGACACAGGGACTGGGAATACTTTGCCTAAAACATGCAGTGCTACTAAGCCCCACACATTTTTAGGCAAATAATTGGCTGAAAGGAGCTGGGGCTTGATTCTATTGCAGGTGCTAAGTTTATCACTACTTTTATCTCCAGGATTCCCCCATAACTTCAATAGGAAAATGTTTGATAAAACGGGTGTTAACATTTAACACCTGTAATAGAATCCAGCCCCTGATCAGCATAGATGGGAACTCTCAGGGTTTGACCCTGAAATTCAGGGTTTTGACCCAAATCTCAGGGTGAATGTCCAAATTCTCAGGATGAGAGAGCTCAGTGTTACCTGCTATGTGATTTGCCCCAATTAAATGTTTCTTTAGTCTCTAAATTGATGCCATTGATAACCAGAAGACAGAGGGAGAAGTCCAGTGTGTCATGTGTGTGCTCAAGCAGTAATATATCTAAGTTGTTGCATGTTAATGGTTCCTTGATGACTGTTGGAGCATCTCTCGACATATTGCCAAGAATTTATATTATGGGTAACTTTAAGAGCTAATATTTACAAGATCTCAGGGTCAGTTCATTTTGAAAGTTCCCAGATATGCTTATTGGCTATAGGAGCACGAATCCTGGCACTACCAAGGAAAGGGGTGAAAAGCTGGGAGCAGGCAGGGCATGCTAGGGCTGCATCTACAGAAGTGGGATGGAGGGGGGCTTGTAGAACAGAAGCTGTGTGTTGGGATGGAGGCAGCACACTGGCAATATCATGCTTTTATTTCTAGTAATATTATACAATATACTTTTATTATTCATGCAAGTTTCTGCTGTGATTACTTTTAAATAAGTCATCTCAATGCAACATATTCATTCATATCTTTTTATACTACTCTCTTTATGATGTGATTTTAGTAGTATTCCAACTTAATTCCCACTGTACAAAATGAGCTGCTTCTGTCAAACATCATCATACACCTGTATTATGGGTAATATCTTTAACCAGTCTAGAGCTCTGACTGCCTTTTAGGTTGGCACTTGGGTATGTGGCATTCACCATGGAAACCTATTAGGGTAAACAATTTAATGGATAATTACAACTTGAAACTTGTAAAACTTGTCTGTCTACAATCTACATGTAATTCAGACCTAAGCATTTGTGCTGGTCTCTAGATGTAGAAGATAACAGAGCCTACTGAAACATTTACTATTTCTGGGAATAGGTTTGGAGACCGGGTTGTGTTTGTTTGTTTTTGTTTTCCTTTTATGCATCCAAATTAACTCTTTCAGTGCTGGGGGAGGTGTCCATGAATCGTTAAGCAACAGAAAGCTGCCTAGTGATCATTGTAGCCCTAAGATGGGGTGGTCAACATTTTGCTGTTACGAATAGCATTTTCCTCCTGACCAAGGAGGATCATGGGTATTGTAGTCCTGCAGCATCTGGAGTTACAAATAGATAATTCTGAGAGAGCTTTTAAAATCACCTATATTTAAGAGTTTTTAAGTAAAACAATAGTCAAAGATGTTTATTTATGCAAATTAGATAGTATATCAGTGGCATGCCACTGTTCTTTCCCACCTACCACTCCATTTGCATAAGCTGATCAACTGTCAGTCATTCATTCCAGTCCTTCTATTATTATTATTCGTTATTTATATAGTGCCAACTAATGCTGCAGCGCTGTACAATAAAATTAATTCTCCCACTGGGGTGATAGGTGATTTTCATTTTTAACCCTGTTTACAGTGGATTCTAGTTCTGGAGAAGATATACCCTTCGTTCCAGTTATAGATAGCCTATGCAAGTGGACTGTATAGTTGCTAAAGGCCTGTGGAATTGCACTGGTCCGTCATGACTTAGCTGCACTAACACAATTCTTCCTGTGTATGTTTGATTTTTGTATGCCTTCCTTTACAATAGCTAATAAGTAGCCATCCCTGGTCCTTAAGAACTAACAGTGCATGTTTTCAGGATATCCCAGCAGGAGCATGGGTGGACCAAGTAGTAGCTTAGTCACTAATTGGTCTAGCTGTGCTCATTCGGAGATATCCTGAAAACATGCACAGTTGGTAGTTCTTTATGACCAGGGTTTGCTACCACTGCTATAGATGATACTTCTTGTTAACTACAGCAGTCCTCCAGTGCCCCTAAGAGTGCAGATTTTGGGATTTTGCTACCTGTGCACAGATGAACTAACGTACTTGGGAACACTAGGAGTTTGGCCCTGAGACTCAGGGTTTTGAACCAAATCTCAATGTGAAGGTCCCAATTCTCAGGTTCAGTCCACTGTTTCCTACTCTAAGATATGCACCAGTTAACTGCTTATTTAGCCTCTACATTGGTGCTATTTCTACCAGAAATGTAGACCGAGAAGCCCTGCTTGTCTTGTGTGTATGTTCTAGTAGGGAGATCTCTAAGTTGTTGGGTATTAATGGATTCTTGAGGACTGACTGGTGCACCCCTGGTTAAAGCAAGCAGGAACATATCGCCCATGATCTATGTTTCGGGGAATGTAATCTGTTACAAAGATGTCAGGGTCAGCTCATTTAGAAATTTCCCCAGTATGTGAATCATTAGAATGACCCATCCACTGATTACTCATCAGTGCTTGGGCAGGGAAATCTGTAAAACCTTCACAGTTAGGGGCAATAGCCTTTTCCATAGCGAAAACCTGACTATCAATAAATAAAATGGAGAAGCTGATGAAAATTGGGTGAATTATAGGGGACAAATAAAAAAATCCCCGCTGCGTTGGAAACTTCATTGTAGCATTCAAGAGGTTAAAATACCCAAAAGGAATGTTTTCCCCTGACAGTTCAGCTGGTTATCCCTAGAATGTATCTACTTTGTCTTTTTATGTCAGATCCATGATTTATAACCGTATAAACCCTATTTGCATACCTGGGAACTTTCAAAATGAGCTGACCCTGAGATCTTGTAAATATCATCTCTTAAAATTCCAGAATACAGATTCTCTGTGGTAAGTTCCTGATGGAGCATTGCTTGATTAGAGGATCGTCTCTCAAGGAGCCTTTAAAAGCAAAAACGTAGAAAAATCACTGCTTGAACACATACAAAACAAGCTGGACCTCTCCCTAATGCACCAGTTTACAGACTACAGAAGGGGTTAAAGGGATAGTAATGTTTCATAATAAAAGCAGCTCTAATTAATCATCATAGTATTTGGGCCTTGGAGAGTGTTATTTCAGTTCTGTAAGAGTTGTAGTTCAAGAGTAATTCAATGACAAAGTATCCCCCTTCCGCCCCTTCTACTGATGTAACACTGCTCAGCACAGAGCAACAGGGAGTGTCCAGGTAGATTGCAGAGAGGGACAATCTTCAATTAAGATAAGGGAAAAAGCTGAAAAACCTGTCAAGGGGGGCAGGGCTTTCATTGTTCTCACAGTAAGAAGATTGACCCTTGATATGAGCTGTCTGGTCTATAGACCAGATTCCACATCTGAGGTGAGCAGTGTTACACTAGGTAAAAAGGGAGGGAGGGGGAAACTTTATCATTCAATTACTCTTGAACTACAACGTTCACAGTAATTAAATAACTCTCTATGTCTGAAATACTATGAAGATTAATTGGAGCTGCTGTTTTTGTGAAACATTACTATCCCTTTAATTGGAGCATATTAGATAGCTGGGAACAGTGGACTTTCTTACCCTGAGGATTTGAACATTGACCTTGAGATTTGGGTCAAACCCCTTAGTCTCTGGGTCAAACCCTGAGGTATGCCTATTAGTTTTGAGCGGTTACAGACCTATTAGTTTGCTGACATAAAGGTTTTGCTCAGAAGTTAATGCATGTTTTTAAAGGTTATAAAATGGTGGAAATGTATCTTGTTGTACATTGCTGGTCTAATACACACACAGGTTAATTTGCAGGGACTTTGTTCATGGTAATTAGCAGTGAGCTTTTATGAGATCTTGTATTGTTTGCATATATAGCTCTAAAATATGCCTAAATTAACCCTTTGAATGCAAGTGGTATACACTGCATTGCATTGAGAAGCAATGTGTGGTACACCCTTCTGGCATTCTGAGGGTAAAAGATTGGGGGGTGGGGTGCAATGCATTGTTGGTTCTTTAGCCATCTGAATGGCACTCAAAGGGTTAGTGAATGTCATTTTGCAGTTTGTTGTGTAACCCTCTGATACTCAGGGGGTTAAAAGTGCCCGCCCTCCATTCTATAATAACAGAGAGCTAAACATCCTAATAACCCTAAATGTACCTTACTATGGACAGTAAATCCTAATGGATCCAATGGATTTTGTCTTTGAAGACGTTATCTGTTGAAGAAAAGGCACAATCAGTCCTGAAAACATGTCCGTGGGAGCAGACATGACAGTTGCTGGCGATTTTTGCAGACTAAAGCAAACAGACTAAGAAACTACTTAACCATTTAACCCTTTGAGTACCAGAGAGGAATCCAATGCATTGTTTTGCAATGAGGTAGATGCCCCTCTGGCACTTAAAGGGATAGTAATGTTTCACAAAAGGATAAAAAAAAACAGCTCCAACTACTCTTCATACTATTTGGACCATGGAAAGTGTTACTGTCAGAGTTGTAGTTCAAGAGTAATTGAATGATAAAATATCTCCCTCCCACCCCTTTTACCTAGTGTAAGCCACCTCCCCTCAGATGTGGAATCTTGTACTTTGACCAGACAGCTCACATCAAGGAAAACACTGCCCCCCCGACAGGTTTTTCAGGATTTTCCTTAAGCTCACTGAAGATCGTCCCTCTCTGTGATCCATCCGACAGTCTTGCTGCTCTGAGATGAGCAGTGTTACATCAGTAAAAGGGGCAGTAGGGGGGTATTTTATCATTCAATTACTCCATGGCCCAAATACTATGAAGATTAACTGGAGCTGCTTTTACTGTGAAACATTACTATCCCTTTAAGGTTGTTAAGGAATATAGGAGTACTCAACTCATTGCATAGCAATGTGCCACACACGCCTCTAGCCCTTTAAAGGGATTACCCGGTGCAGCGGGCAAGGATTGTATCCTGTGGTCCACTACCAGCTGTCATGTCAACATCCTGCACTAATTGAAGATGTTCTCTCTTGAACCAAGGCATAAGGGCAGAATTCATAGGAGCCACTGTAAGATAAGTAAGGTTTATTATTAAGTGGTGTTAGTTTTTCTTTAACCCTTTCAGTGCCAGAGGGTTGTGCAACACATTGCTTTGTAGTGCATTGTGCAACCCTTTTGCATTCAAAGGATTAACAAAGATGTGTGTGCGCGTGCCATTGCTCCAGCCCTAGTTGTGCAAGTCCTTGCATGACAAGGAGTGTCTCTAAAACCCAGAGTATCTTATGTTCCTTCATCGTCTTTTTAAATACATGACTAATCAGTTTTGTAAAACCGTTTATAAGTTAATGATATGTAAAGATTCCACATTTTTAAATAAGTAGCCGTACCCTCCCTTATAGCATGGTTTTAACATTTTGGTATTTGTGTTTCTTTTTCAAATAGGTTTCAGCAAGTACTGTATGACTTTGGCATAATGACAGCAGAAGATTCCACTGCAATGATGAGTAATAATTCCTCAAACATGTCTACTGCTAAGATTCCAGAGGGTGTTGCAGGAGCACCCAATGAAGCTGCACTCCTTTCTCTTCTTGAACGCACTGGGTATACTATGGTCCAAGAAAATGGACAGAGAAAATATGGAGGCCCTCCTCCAGGGTGGGAAGGGCTACATCCTCCTCGTGGCTGTGAAGTGTTTGTGGGTAAAATACCCCGTGATGTTTATGAAGATGAGCTGGTCCCTGTCTTTGAAAGCGTGGGGAGGATTTATGAAATGCGCTTGATGATGGACTTTGATGGGAAGAACCGTGGCTATGCCTTTGTTATGTACACACACAAGCATGAAGCAAAACAGGCAGTCCGAGAGCTGAACAACTATGAAATCAGGCCAGGGAGGCTTCTAGGGGTGTGCTGCAGTGTAGATAACTGCAGGCTTTTTATTGGGGGAATTCCAAAGATGAAAAAAAGGGAGGAGATTTTGGAAGAAATTTCTAAAGTAACAGAAGGGGTTCTTGATGTCATTGTTTATGCCAGTGCCGCCGATAAGATGAAAAATCGAGGATTTGCCTTTGTGGAGTATGAAAGCCACAGAGCCGCTGCTATGGCAAGAAGGAAACTGATGCCAGGAAGAATCCAACTGTGGGGCCACCAGATTGCAGTGGACTGGGCAGAACCCGAAATTGATGTTGATGAAGATGTGATGGAGACTGTTAAAATACTTTATGTGCGAAACCTAATGATTGAAACATCAGAGGATGCAATTAAAAGGATCTTTGGCCAGTTCAATCCTGGGTGTGTTGAAAGAGTGAAAAAAATACGTGATTACGCTTTTGTGCATTTTACCAGCCGGGATGATGCAGTACAGGCCATGAGGAACCTCAATGGGACTGAGCTTGAAGGATCTTGCATAGAGGTAACATTGGCCAAGCCTGTAGATAAGGAGCAGTACACCCGCTACCAGAAAGCTGCTAAAGGAGGGGCACCCGCCACTGCAACAGCCACTGAAGTAACCCAACCTAATTATGTTTACTCTTGTGATCCTTATACATTAGCATATTATGGATACCCATACAATGCCCTTATTGGTCCAAACAGAGATTACTTTGTCAAAGGTTGGTACATTTTTACACTCCTGTATTGTACATGAATTTCATAATCTAAATATGTTTTTTCTTAACAACTCTCTTCAAGTACCCATAAAAAGTTTTAAAGGGTAAATATAACCTAGTATTAAGAGGCTTTTAATTTGTTTAACAGAAACTTTCCTAGATAGGTGTCCCAAACAGCAGTCAGATGTGGCTTTTACACTATTTCTGCAGTTACCTAGCAACCAAACGATGGGCTCCAACAGAACTGTGTGGCTCACTAGTCTCTGAGATTATAAAATAAAACTATTAGCTGTAGACTACAAAATATCAAATACAAATGTGTGGATAAAACAGACTGCTGATTAAAGAGCACCTACCTAGGAAAGAGGAACTTTCATTCTGTTTCGTTAACATGTTCTCATGCACTGTTTGTGGTACTTAAAGGGATAGTAATACTTAATAATTACTAACCCCTGTATTAAAGTCATATTAAAAAGAAATGTATTGCCCGCAGTGTCATCTCTCAAACCTTTATGGCTTGAGAGATATTCACTCCTAAATACCCCTCTCCCTCCCCCGAACTCAACGTTCTAGCTGACTGCAGGGAAGCCTGTCGTACAACCATCAGACGGCTCTGCAGCACAGCCAAGATCGCGTTAATAAAAAAGAAATCTTTCACTGAAATGGTCTTCTACGTGTGCTTGGTTTTTTATTTTTTTTTTATTAACGCGATCTTGGCTCTGCTACAGAGCCGCCTGATGATCATAAGACCGGATTTCCCTTCAGTCAGCTACAACGCTGACTTTGGGTTAGGGGTTTGAGAGATGACCATACCTGGGAACTTCCAGTTGAGGGCTACCCAGAGGGGAGTCCTCTGTTCAGCAGGGGGTGACAAAAATGACGCTAATCGCGTCAAAAAGGGGCGGGTCTTGACACGAGTGGGGGGGACAGAGCTTAAAGGGGTCACACAGAAGGCTGGGGACAGAGGAACAGCAGGAGAAAAAGCAGATGTGGCAGAGTCGCAATAGAAACTCCCCACACCTGAAGGAATCGGCCTCTGCCCCGGAGACCCGGTAAAGCTCTGTCAGAACCTGAGTCTCTGGGGCAAATCCGGAGAGTTCCCAGGTATGGAGATGACATTGGGGGCAATACATTTCTTTTTAATATGACTTTAATATAGGGATTAATAATTATTAAGTATTACTATCCATTTAAGGACAGTAGTTTAAAAAGTTATCTAGCGGATGAGGTAAAAGACCAGTGAGAAGATGAGCTTTGTATGTACCCATCTTGGGTTATTGACGTTTTTAGGGGGGTTTATGTTTTCTAACTTGCATTGGTGCTTTTATTAATGACGGAATGTTTTTTAACTCCTTGGATTCTAGAGACATCTTGAGTCTCCAAAGCCTCTAGCATCTAATGGATTAGTTTTATAAAACTTTAATGGAAAATATATATTTAACCATGTTGATTCCAGAAATGCCAGTAATTCTGCCTGCTGCGCTACTACTGAAAATGTTGGCATCCTAATCAAATTCTTCTAAAATCCCTGAGAATCTATACTAATCATGATTTTGAGATATAAATAAGGATTTGTTTCTTAACCTTTTTTTTATCTCCTTTTACTTCTATTCTTCCACAAATGTAACTCATTCACGACCAAAGACGTGTGCAACATATTGCAGAGCAATTCATTTCATACCCCTTTGGTCCTTAATGGGTTATGCTGGTTCTCTTAAACTTAATATGAATGACAAATCGATGGAGTAAATTTATGTGTAGCCATAAACAGAATGTAAAATGAACATATTTCTTGTCTTGCTGCCACACCTCCTGATTTATTAGATTTTGCAAACATAAATTTAGTCTTCTAGACCCTACCTGTGATGTCAACAAATTGACACAAAATTCCTCTGTAAACTATAGGGTCAGTCCTATTTCCACGTACAGCCTTATGCATGAAAGGAAATTCTTGGGCAAACCATCCGTACCATACGGGACAAACCTTGTCTAAAGTCTCACTGACTGAAATGGGGCTTTTAACCCACTGAATGCTAGAAAAGTCTTCAACACATTGTGCTGCAATGAGTTGAAACGTCTAATATTCAAGTTGTCAAAAATCCCATTTAAATCAATCTCCCCATGGAATGTAAAAGCTGCCCCCCCAAAAAAAATACTAAAAGGGGTTTATTTGATATACAATCCCTTTTCAGTTCTTAAATCTGACAGTTTCTGTACTTTCTTTGGGGAAAACAATCTGAGGAATAAATGGCTCTTTGTTTAAAAAACACTTATCTCCGTAGGTGTCCTCCACACAATAGTCCGTCATATTTTACATCTGTTCACTTTAGCTAGTCCCTTTATAGATTAGTCTGGTAAAGCGTAGTCTAGGAATGGGAATAATACAGACCATGGGTCCTATCCATCCTGCTTCCTGGCAGGTTGTACTGGCTTTTTCTACAGTGGTTAGACTGATCTACCTCACCACAAATCCTCATAAAATGCATCATCCTAGCAGTGCAGGTAGACCGAGACTTGATACATTGTAAGCGGCTGTGTTATAACCCACATCCCAGTTATAAAAGGGATTACTAATGGTGCTAGCTTGTTAGTCGGTTTTGTGTGTGTGTATACATATGTGTATAACATATTGTCTGTGTATATACATGCTCATGTAGTAGCCCTCTGCATTAATTTTGAACAGAGGTGTGTCCCGAAGGCTAAGACCATTGCCCACCCTTGCTGTAGACACAATGAACCACTATATGTTTATACCTATTGTATATTGTGAGGTGGTATGAACCAGATGCATAATAAAATGGAGCACAGAAAAGGCAGACAATTGCAGATTAAATGCAGGTGGAAGTGGTAGGTTCTAACACAGTAAGGGTATTCAACAATGCCTGGCCATATTTATTCTGATGATTATATAATATTGAGCTTTCCAGTAGGTATTTATCTTTCTATGTGTCTGCATGAAAGACTTCTATCAAAGATAATTGGGATGTTTGCATGGGTGATTGGAACATACCAACACAACCTCAATTTGCCCAAACTACCCAAAGGGGATCTTTGGTATGTCTTAGAGTCGGGGACGGGTTACTATTGGCATGCATAAGGGACATGATCTGATTTGACTGTCAGCCATGTGTAGCCCACTGTGATTTCATCATTATGATGCCTAATGCAACACCCATTCTCTCATGGACAATGGTGGCAATTGCAGGGACATTGCAACATGGTGTGTGGTGTTCTTCCTCATGCATGGTCATAGTTGCCCATGTGAACAGCCTCATGATGGTCAGTGGTAACTAACGGATGGTTCTGGCATGCCAGTTTTCTCTTTACTATTAATTTCCCATGTAAACAGCCTCAGAGCCACTTACTCCTATAGGTAAAATTCCCTTTAAAGAGATGCTAATATTTGCTTATAAAGTAAGGTTCACTAATTCCTTATAGTTTGTACTAATGTTCTCCACCTTTGCCAATGTTCATATCAGTCTAGTTTCTGTTATATTATAAAATTTACCCCTCCCGCCCCTTTTCCATATGTCAGACTGCCTCCCTTCACATCTGAAATCTGGCCTTGAACTCTTCGCAATCTGTCTGGACCGGCTTTCTGATCTGAAGACAGAAGATTGATGTATGTAAAAGGGAGGGGGGAACTTTGTAATATAATTGCACATAAACTAGACCGATATGAACATTGGCAACGTTGGAGAGTGTTAGTACAAACTATAAGGAATGATCAAACCTTACTTTTATAATGAAACATTACTATATCTTTATGAATTAGGAAGGTAGTTGCAGCAATTCAATGTATATGGTAGACGTAGTATGTCAGAGCTTTTAAATATTACAATGTGCCAACCAACTTACAGATTTGCTTAACATGCTATGTGTTTCCATTTTGGGGCAGATTTGTGCATGAAAATAGTTATAGGAAATCCAATATTCTAAATCACATGTGAAATACATGAATAAGCGTTCTTGCTTGTACGTATTTCTGTTATTAAAGGGTTAGTAATGTCTGCTTAACCCCTTAAGGACCCATGACGGTCCTGGACCGTCATTGAATTCCAGGCTCCCCGAGCGGCTGCAAGCCGTTCGGAGAGTCTGGAATCGGATCGAGCAAAAAAAAAAAATATATATGCTCTTTGGTCCTTAAGTGACCGCAAAGTACGTGCGCGGCTGGTCCTTAAGGGGTTAAATGTATTTGGTTGAGTCTTCTTTATATTAAAACTAAAGATTGCACTATATTTAATTGCTTGCTTTCGTGTAGTTTAAAAGTTATGTAGAGCTAAAGATCTATCGCCCGCACGTCACTGCTGCATCGATCTCTGGTCAGGACGGCTGCAGCGAGGGACAAACTTCAGTAAGCAAAGGGAAATCCTGCTCCCCTTCGTCGAGGGGGGCAGGATTTCCCTTATATTTACTTACTGAAGTTTGTCACTCTCTGCAGCCATCGAGTCACACAACACAAAAGAGAATCCATGGGAGGTGACCAAAAAGGGGAGGGCAGGGGATATTTATCTTTGCGTAACTTTTGAACTACATAACAGTAAATATAAATATAGAGCAAAAGAAGACTTGATATAATACTTTTAAGTAGACATTACTATGACTTTAAAGATCTGTTTAGATCTTATATCTACATGAGACTATTTTTTTTATACAAGGGTAAACCCAAGAGGGGGTTTCCAGTTCCCCAACCCCCCCACCCACCAGTTGCTTTCTGCATTAGATCAGTAATCTAAAATCCTTGCTACTTTTGTGCATATGTCTAATACAGCGGTGTCTAGACTTCAGTCACAATTTACCTACTTTTTTCATAGTCATCCTAACGTAATCTTACCAGAGATCTTTCTATCGCATTCAAACATATTGCACAACATATATTTGTTTATATTATGCGTCTATAGACCATACATTTGCACTAAAACAGATTGTTAAAAAAAAAATTAAAAAAAAAAAATCTGTTTTAAAAACAGGTGATTTCCAAATTCCCCATTGATTTTAAATATGGCTTTTAATCACCTGAATCCTAGAAAGGTAAACACTATTTAGTAACCAATATACTAGTTACCACTTAGTGACTAGTAACCACTTAGTGATCAATTGGTAGATTCCTATTGGGCACCCGTCAGGGCAAGCTGCAGTTCTCTGGCTGTTGTTGGTCTACTGAAGAGGTTGGTATATGTAGTTTACCAACAGCTGGAGGAAAGCTGATTAACTTTTAGATGAAACCTAACGGCAAAAAATTATGAATATTAACCCTTACCCTCCCCCCACCCCCTTACCTCACTCCAAACAGCATAACTTAATGGTCTCTAAGAATTTTTCTCTAGATCCATGGTTCAAAATATAAAGTCTTCAACAGGCCCTGGTTGTCACTTCAGTGGAGGTAGACATGACAATTGATAACAGGGCTACTGAAATTAAACTCTGTTTATATTAAGTATTTCAAAATGATGCATGCAGAGCTTCAGATTACCACGAACAGTAGGAAGCTTTGGAGTCTAGTAGTCCTGCTAGCAACTGTCATGTCCATCTCCATGTACATGATATCCAAGAATGAATGAAGATGTTATTCCTTGAAAAAAGAGCAATGATAAAGTTCATAGGGGCCATGAAGATTTTATGGTCTTAATAAAGTGGGAGGTTATTATTAGATGATGTAAATATTCCTTTAAGTAGCAATATTGCATGTTATTGATGGAAACCCTCTCTTGAAATCCTGTCTTGCCCCTGTTTTAATAATGTTATGTGTAGGGTAATTTCATAGGATATATATATATATATAATATAACAATAATTTTTTTTTATACCCCAAAATGGAAGAACCGGCATTTTTTCCTCTTGTACTTTTGATACAAGCTCGGCTTTTAATCATTTTCATTATTGCTGATTGTGTTATGTTGATATTATAAGCAGGCAGCATAAGAGGCAGAGGGCGAGGTGCAGCTGGCAACAGAGCCCCGGGTCCAAGGGGCACCTACCTGGGGGGATACTCAGCAGGCCGTGGCATTTATAGCAGATATCATGAAGGGAAGGGTAAACCACAAGAAAAAGGCTTTGAACTTGTACCCAACTTGGAATTACCTGCAGTCAATCAAGTTGCTCTTAAACCTGGTACAGGTTAGTCTGACCTTTAAACTTGTCCCTAATTTAGGACTGGATTCCAGTGCAGGTGATAATGTTGTATCTAGAAATGTCCCTAGAGACTTCAGTTGAAATCTGTAAAGTAAAACCAATAATGCGATATACCACCTGCTATGGAATCAAGCCCTTAGAGAGCTAAGGGCTATAGGCGCAAAATAAAATTGTATCAATTATGGGGCAAACCAATTACACAATGGGGAATACAATTTAAATTTCCCATTGAATTAAATGGGACTTTAAAACCCTTAAATGCTTCGCACTGTATTGGAGACTTCTGTAGCATCTATGGAGTGTTTAATTATTCCCTATGGTCCAGTTGGTTTGTCTTAGAATTAATAATTATTTTTTGTTTTGTGCAAGTGGCCTCCATTCATTGAGCAGATCTATTTTTGTATGCATTTCTCTGAGTCGAAATACTATTCTACGTGCAGTTTTATATTTAAATTTTACAGATTTACAATCCTATTTGTCCGTTTTTTAAATAATAAATCGATTATGAAAAACCAAAGGACAATAAAATAAAAATTTAAATAGATTCAGTTCTCTCCATGTCCTAAATAACCAAATCTATTTGTAACAAAACTACTTTAACTCTTTGAATGTCAGTGGGGAATGCAACACATTGTGGAGTAATCTATTGCACACCCCGTCTGCCACTGTAAGGGTTAAAGGGATAGTTATGTTTCACAAAAACAGCAGCTCCAATTAATCTTCATAGTATTTGGGCCATGAAGAGTGTTTTTTCAATACTGTCCGTTGTTGTTGTTCATGAGCAACTGAATGATAAAGTATCCACCTCCCGTTCCTTTTACCTAGTGTAAGCCGCCTCCCCTCAGATATGGAATCCGGTCCACAAACCAGACAAATCACAGCAAGGGACAATCTTCTTACTGTGAGAAGAATGAAAACCATACCCCCATTGACAGGTTTTTCAGGTTTTTCCCTTATGTTAATTGAAAATTGTCCCTCTCTGTAAGCCATCTGGACACCACCTTTCTGTTTTGAGGTGAGCAGTGTTACATCAGTAAAAGGGGTGGGAGGGGGATACTTTATCATTCAATTACTCTTCAACTACAACTCTGACAGCAATGAAATAACACTCTCCAAAGTCCAAATACTATGAAGATTAATTGGAGCTGCTTTTATTATGAAACATTGCTATCCCTTTAAAGTGTTTCATGGCAATTGACTCCATTTCAAACAACTAAGAGCCATATTCAGTTAAAGGAGATACCAATTGCACCAGAGGGGAGAAATGAAGGTTCCTAATGAGTTTATAAAGGTATTTTAACCCTTTCAGTGCCAGAGTAGTGTGTGACTAGCATTCAAGGGGTTAAAAGTTCCATGTTAAATCAATGATACTTTTTATTTGTCTCCTATAGTGCAGCTGGTTTGCTACAGAATTACACTTCTATAGCTTGATAATAAGGTCCTTGTGTAAAAATAGGAAAATGGAGCAATTTGGGAGCAAACGAACTGCACCACAGATAATAAAGTAATATATAAAATGAGTTTCAGTGCTGTGTTTAACCGCTTGAAACCCAGAGAGATCTTCAATACATTATTCCCTTTAGTACAGCTGGTTTAATGCCAGAACTGATTCACTTTGTATGTCATCATGCCTATACCCCATGAGTAATTAAAAAAAAAAAAAACCCCTCTAAAACATGTTTTAACCCTTTGATTGCCAGAGGGGTATGCAACGCATTGCAATGCATTGCGTACCCCTCTGGCACTCAAAGGGTTAACAACTGTTGATTCTAAAAGTAGAAATTACTTTTAGGAATCCAAAATAAATATAGTGTAGACATAATCTTAGCTTTGTCGCAAACACTTTTAACCCTTTGCGTGTCTTTGGGGTGCCCATCACACCCCGATGGCACTTCCAAAAGGGTTGAAACCTTTTCTGCCAGATGTGCACTTTAAATTGCCTCAAAGGATTTAATTTACTTTATTTCACGGTGTGGGGGGGTGTTAGCAAAAAAAAAATGTAATCACATATGTGTAATCTGATTTACCTTCTCAAATCGTACATCCATAGCTTCTCATCTGCTGTGACTAACACCATGTGGGTAGTTTGGTATCTGGGTATCAATCATTGTGGCCTCTTGACTGATTTTCATGATTTTTGCAAGGCTCAGCATATTTCACATTCTTGTATTGTTTGGATATCAAACATGCAGTATATTATTGGGTCTGGAATGACATTCATTATAGAATTGATGAGGTTGATGTACTAAGACCTGGGGCAAACTGCATCAAAGAGGGGCAAGTGAGCATGTCTGTCTCCTATGGTGCAGCTGGTTTGCTCCAGTTCTTATTAATACACCAAGCTTGGTGTCTCACTATTTTCTCTGTCCATTGCTAATTTTTCTGTTATCAAAGCCATAATTGTTTATCTAGATTTATTAATGAGAAGACTGTCACATGACAGAAATTCTCCAGCCACACCCTGGGGCGGCAGTAAGGAGGAGATATGCTAATGTCCTCCATACTACCTCTCCAAGACATCTGGGGGATGGGTGATTATGATAGGAGGGGCTAGGCTTTGCAAAGTTCTCTCTCCACACCCTCCCTCCCCCTTTTTTTTTCCTTCCCTCCCCCCATTCTCATTCTTTTCTCTCAGCCCTCCCTTCCATTACTGCCTTCTCCCCTCTCTGCCCTCCCTCTCTCCCATTTCACACCATTGCCTTCTTCCCTCTCTCCTTGCTGCTCAAGGTGTACCGTGTGTGTTAATGCTTTGACTGCCAGAGAGGTATCTGACGCATTACAATGCATTCGATATCTCTGGCTCTCAAAGGTACTCACCACGTTATAGATATTTTTTTTCAAACAGTTTTTAGTGCCAGAGAGGTAGTCAGTGCAATGACATGCATTGCATACCTCTCTAGCACTCATAATGTTAAACCTTTGAGTGACGGTGAAGTACCCAAGGCATTGATGGATTTTGTTTAACTCTTCATGCCAAAGGGGGATCCAACTCTTTGTTAATCAATGCATTGGATAACCTTTTGCCAGTCAAAGTGGTAAACTGTACAGGAAATGCCTAGGTTTTGTAGGACTTATACTACGGAGCAAAACAGGGGTACTCACAATAGAAGATGCTCAATTTAATGGTTATTACATTGAAATGTCACCCTCTAATTGGCGACCATCAAAAAGAGCGACATTCTGATGTCGCACACTGCAATGATCGCCAAATAGAGGGTGACATTTCTGGTCTGCTTGTCTTGCTCTTTCCCCTCCTCTTCTCTTCCTTACTCTGTCTGGCTCTGTCTCCTCTCAGGAGGTGAAACTGAGGAGCAAAAAGAGAGGAAAAGGAATGAGAAAAAAATTAAGAATCAAAGGATTAATATGTTTTAAATTGTCCATCTCCTAGTAAGAATACCCTTGTTTTATGCTTCAGAAAAATCCTTATAATGTCTATATTTTGATAATTATTGCTCCTTTTAAGTCAGTGATGGGCATTGAATGGCCTTACAGTTATATACATAAAATGTATATTTAGCAAAGCCTTGTTACTGACATCTTCAATGTGTACATATATGTATTTCAGTGGCAATTCCCACCATTGGTACCCAGTACTCCATGTTTCAGGCTGCTTCAGCTGCCAAACTTCTAGAAGAAGGCAAACTCCATGGGATGGAGCACATGATTAATCCTATGGCTGTCCAAGCTGATCCATCTGCTGCTGCAGCTGCTGCTGCCGCCGCTGCAGCTGCTGCTGCAGGGATTCCATCTGTTTCAACACCACCTCCATTTCAGGTGAGTTACAAATGTTAGGAGCTGATCATTAGTGGAAAAAAATTAGGAACCAGACTGATACTGTATACTGCTTACTTTTGGCCTCTAGTGAGTTTTGGCAGGCAGGGTTGTGTGACCGCACATAATCCTGCATCCTGCCCTGAAGAAACAGGACTTCAGTGCACAATATACTAGAAAATGCACACAGGGAGGATGATGTACTAAACAAAAGTGGCACAATTCTGAAGCTGACTAATTGCACCATAGGGGACAAATAATAATAAAAAAAATTTTAGTGATTTAAATGAGGCTCATAAAAGTTATTCATAATGTGTCAGAGAACTTTATAATATTCATGGAGGTCAAAAAAGACCAATTTTAAATCAATGGGCGTTTGTATTTGACTACTATGTTGCAGTTGTAGTTTGCCCTACAATTGTTCAACCTTTATTATTTTAATGTCACTCGCGCATACAACAGCACTCCCTTGCATAGACCCATTAGCTACACAAAACGTATTTCTCATATAGCATTGATTAAACCATACAGCACTTCTATAACACTTATTAGCCACACAACACCCATATATCACCAATAAAATTGCACAACACCCACAGATTACCTACCGAGCACCCACAAGAGACTCACATTGTTGCCATAATATAAAATGCACTTCTACTTCTCCATTACTCCAGGGCAGAGATATGTGGATACCACCTTGTTTAACCCTTTAAGAAAAAAACTGCATTGCACAGCCCTCTGGTCAGGACATACTGTTCATACACGCACAATGATTTTTGACAGCAGATTAGACACAGTGGGCTCTGCCAGTCTCCACAGTTAAAACGTTAAAATGTAACTACACAAACACCACACCTATCAGAACATTGGTGAATAAGGAATGTTAATGAGACATTACTATCTCTTTAAGTATGCTCAGGCACTCTGCCTACTTCAGTTTCAAAAAACTGCCATCAACTATCATGTCTATCTCCAGGGTCTAATAGGAGAAGTTATCTTGTACGAAGGCACAAGAGTAAAATTCAAAGGGGCCATTATCTGACTATAGGGAGGTGTGTGGGGGATTTTATTATGAGATCATACCTCCAAAGTGTCCCTCTTTAGGAGGGACTGTACCTCTCTGAGACCCAGATCCCTCTGTCCCTCTTTTCTACTCCCTTTTTTTTTTTCTTCCTCTTTTAGGAGATCAGAATGAGTAGTGGGCATTACCTTGCTCTGCAGCAATGTAGCTCACATAAATGTGGTGTTAATCTTCAGTAGGTGTGTTTATAAATTAATCTGCATAAAATACTTTTGGTCTTGCTCTAAAACTTCTTGGTAATGCCACAACCCCCAGAAACACCACGTAAAACAAAAGTGCCCTCGTTATGCCATTTGAAATGTTGGGAGGTATGGGAGATATTCATTGTCATTTAAAGTGACAGTCAACCCCCCCTTTTGACTACAGTTCTGCAAGCGCTTTACATGTGCACGTACCTCTCAACATTTCAAATGGCCAAGAGGCAGTGTTGCTGGGGGCATGGTTGGTGGGAGGGACATTCCCGTGAAATTTTAGGCTATTTCATGACCTATTGACACCTCTTTATGAAACTGAATAAATCATTATTACAAGACAAAAGTATTTTATTTACAAAGAATGATTTATAACACAAATACTGAAGTTTAAACAGACATTAATGTGAGTTTTATTGCTGTGATACAGTTTTATACACACCACACAGTCTAATCTCCTAAAAAGAGGGACTTCAGGGTAAGGAAGAGGGACAGAGGAATTTGGGTTTCAAAGAAGGACTGTCCCTCCTAAACATGGACACTTAGGAGGCATGTGTGCATACATAGAAGTAATTGCCGAACTTCTATGTACTCAGTAGGAAGAGCCCTACAATATATGTTTTAAAAAATATTACTACTGCTTTGAAGTAATAGTAATACTTGTTTCCAGTAAGCTTTAATATTATAGTTATTAAAGGGATAGTAATACTTGAAAATAAGTTTATTTTATATTGTAGCCCTTAAAAAAACTTGAAAAATGATATAAGTCTTATCTCCCAAACCTTTATGGTTTGGGAGATATTCAGAAGTAAAGTTTCCCCTGGAGTGACATCATTGGTCCACCCTTCAGATTTGGAATCTGGTCCCGGGACCGGCTGTGCCTCTCCAGAAGTGCTGAGATCACCATCTTTAAAAAGAATTTCTTAATTGGAAGGGTCTACAAAGTGTGCTTTGAAGCCAGGCACACTTTGTAGATAGTTCCAGTTAAGTAGTTCCTTTCAAAGATCGTGATCTCGGCACTGCTAAAGAGCTGCTGGTTGCTCTGTGGACCGAATTCCAAATCTGTCCACTAGATGGCAGACTTGGCTAAAACAGCCAGGAAAAGGGCATTTTACTATATTTTACATGTGAATATCTCCCAAACCATAAAGGTTTGGGAGATAAGACTTATATCATTTTTCAAGTTTTTTTAAGGGCTACAATATAAAATAAACTTATTTTCAAGTATTACTATCCCTTTAAATAAAGCAAAGCATCTTAGTCTTTTGGCTCTAACTTTCATAGTTTTAGTGAAATTGCTATCTAAACTGTACCCCTCCCGCCCCTTTTAGGTAAGTCAGAGCTCTAGCTGACAAACTTGGATTCTGGTCTGCGTACCAGATGGCTCATCTGTAGAGCTGAAGAAGCAGTGGATACGAAGCAAATCTTCATGACAACAGTCTGCTGACTCTAACCAGGCACACTTTGTAGACTGTTGTCATGAAGATTTGCTTTGTATCCACTGCTATTTCGGCTCTACAGATGAGCCATCCGGTCTGCAGACCAGAATCCAATTTTGTCAGCTAGAGCGCTGACCTAGCTAAAAGGGGTGGGAGGGGGAAACTTTAGATCGATATTACACTAAAACTATGAAAGTTCGAGAACTATAATATTAAAGCTAAAGAAAGCAAGCATTACTATCCCTTTAAGTACTAATAGCAAAAAAGAACTAACCTTTTGCTATCCCCTGAGGACTGACTGATAAGCGCTGCCTCAACATAATGTAAAAAAACTCTGGGGATGTTCAGCAAAAGAAAACATAAAATGCATTGTATACAAACTCTTTTATCAAACTCCTTTATTTATTTTATGTGCATGTTACAGGGCCGTCCAATAACTCCTGTATACACAATGGCTCCGAATATGCAAAGGATTCCTACCGCCGGGATCTATGGTGCAAGCTACATTCCCATAGCTGCTCCTGCCACAGCTACATTAGCCACACTACAGAAGAACACTGCTGCGGCACAGATGTATGGAAATTATGCTACTTACATACCTCAAGCCTTTCCTGCTGCAACTATCCAAGTTCCACTGCATGATATCTATCCAACATACTAAAACTGTCATCATATGAGTGGGGGGGAAACTCTGAAGGAACTATTTTAATATTTATGAAGAAAGAACCTAAAAATATATATTCTTAAAAGAATATTTTATACATGTGAAGTTTTGTTGTTTTTTTTCCAAAAAAAAAGTTCTTAGGTTGTTTTTAAGGTTGGTGTATACATGTTCATACATTTCCAGTTTGACTTTTTATGTTTTTGGCTTTGATATTTTTCACCATATAGGTTTATATTATGTGGTTTAGTTGCTTAGGTTTTATCAGTGTAGTTAGAACATAACTGGTATGAAGGTTGCTTGTTTTTTCATTTTATTTTTGTTTTGTTTTTAAAGGGATAGTAATACTTCGTTTTATCTTTATTTTATTTTGTAGGCATTAAAAAAACATGAACGATATTCACAAGCAAAGTTTCCCCTCCCTCCCCTTTTACCTAGTATAAGCCATCTCTTCTCAGAGGTGGAATCTGGTTGTAAGACCAGACAGATAAACAGCAGGGGACAATCTTCTTCCTGTGAAAACAATGAAAGCCCTGCCCCCCTTGACAAGTTTTTCAGCTTTTTCCCTTATCTTAATTGAAGATTGTCCCTCTCTGCAGTCTACCTGGGCACCTCCCTTCTGATCTGGCTGAACGGGGGGGGGGGGATACTTTGTTTGTGAATATCTCTTAAACCATAAAGTTTTGAGAGATAAGACTTACGTTCTTCATGTTTTTTTAATGCCTACAAAATAAAATAAAGTTAAAACGAAGTATTACTATCCCTTTAAGTAAGTCCTGCACTCTAGAGATGTATATTCTGTAGTGCTTTTAATATTATTGCTTCTAAATATATATATGTATGTATGTAAAAGCACATAAGCAGCTAGAGGCGCTTAGAAATATCTATCCAGAGTTTATTCTATATTTTAAGAGATAACTAGAAGGTACCTTTATTTATAAATTTATACTGGAAATATGTGGGTGACAACTAGAAAAAATAAGCTGTTTATGCTGGAATTCACAAACATTGATTCCTTAATGATGTATTTAAATGAAGTGGTAAAAGAGCAGATTATAATTGCAACAAGGGGTCATCAAGGCATTGTGGAATCCTACATAAAAGGTAGGTTATATTAAAGGGACAGTAAACAATAAAAAATATATGATAAGGCTTCTCTTGCTGAGTTAAAGGTTTTTCCCATTGTTGGGAGATGCTTTCTGCACAAGTTTATTACAGCTCAAACTTGCATTGTATTTTTGAGCTTTTTAGTTTTAACTTTATTTGCAGTCAGATGTTGCTGTCTTACTCAGCAGGGAAATTCCTATTAAAATATATATATACTGTCTCTTTAAGCTCTCCTATGTAAGTAACATAATCTTTCACAGGGTAGTGACATCTTTACATTCTATGCAGTTCTTTGTATTAAAAGTTGGATATGGAAGGTCTTTTAAATGAACCACTAGCTGTATGTTTCATTCTGAATTTTCATTTGATATCAGATCAAGCATCAATTCTTCCGTAA
Organism: Rhinophrynus dorsalis; assembly: GCA_037306005.1. Classification (NCBI taxonomy): domain Eukaryota; kingdom Metazoa; phylum Chordata; class Amphibia; order Anura; family Rhinophrynidae; genus Rhinophrynus; species Rhinophrynus dorsalis. The sequence goes on along the minus strand of CM074718.1, from coordinate 88,607,274 downwards.
TTTTATTTTATTTTATTTTTTTTTAACGATGTCATCATCGATTTGCTGTCCATGTTTAAATATTCTAATTATTAATTAGAGCAGCCCAATATTTATATTTATATTATAGTTTTCAAATATTTAACTGTAAGTCCAAGGGGGGGGGGGGTGCATAAAAGGAACAAATCCATCTGTAATAATTTTTAAATTTAAATCTGTTCTTTATTTACAAGTAAGCTGACATCACATTCCCTTCAGAGCTGTTAACAGTAATATAACTTGATACCTGTCTTGAGAAAAGACAGTTTAGCAGCATTTTTTTCTTTGTATTAAAAATGAATTCTAGTTAGCAAAACCTTAAAGGGATTATAATGCTGTGAAAAACAAATAACAAAAAAACACATTGCGCTATTTCAAACCACTGACATTTTTGTAGTTCATAACGTATTAACGGTAGATGGATCCCCGCCTGCCCCTTCTGGACACATCACTCTGCAGCTCTGTCTGGTCCAGACGGATGCGGGGAGGGGCAAACTTCAGTATGCAAATGAAAATCCTGCCCCCTCCTTCGTCAAGCGGAGGGGAGGACGGGGTATCCTCTACAGTTAACCCCTTACCTCCCGAGGACGTACATGTATGTCCCGAGCGGATGTCCCAGGTGGACAGGGGAAGTACATGTACGTCCCGGAAGTCATTTAAACAAATGACAAAAAATGTTCGGCGAGCGTTAAGTGGGTTATTGTTATGAACTACAAAATGTAGGTGTTTTTAAATAGTACAATGTGTTTCTGATGTTATAAAGAAGACTCGGCAATCTATCTTTTTTTTTTTTTTTTTTTACATTACAATCCCTATTTCTGGGGGGAAAAAAATACCTGTAATACAACTGACCTACTAGCCCAGAATACAATTCAATCAGATACTTTTAGTTACCCAATACACATATATGTTGCTGTGTGGCCATAGGACATTACAAAAAAAATAAATAACGGTTTGGTTTAATTTTAGAAATGTTAGTCGTGATCTCACTGAAAGATAATGTTAAAAACTGGTATTAAGGGCTGATATTAAAAGTAGACTCTAAGAATCCAAGGCTGAAAGATTCTAGCATTTCGAAATCAAAATATTATGGAAAAGGGCTCATTTTAAACAGTGAGATTCCACAGATATTGAATTGTGCCTAATAATAAAAAAGTACACAAATCCAGAAAATGTTGATATTTTGAAGGGCTATTATTTTCCCCAGCATACATATAAGAATGTGTAAGTATATTCCATTAAGAACATCCTCCAAACACTTACAAAATTTAATTGGTTGAAATACCTTTTAAATATCATGTACTTCTAGCTAGCATCTGTAAATATTGATTTCGTGTTGGATGCCTACAATATGAGCCTCGTTTTCTTAATGCATTTATAGACTGTTGTATTCAGATCCCCTTTGATTAATTTGGTGTGTACTGTTTATTATGAGTGCTAAGGCAGAAAATGTATTGATCTGATTCCTGGCACCTTATCCCGGGCCTGTAACAGATAATGCAGCACTAGCACTTCTCAGACATCTATCAAGCTAACTTTGTTAACGGAAGTCATGGAGCCCTGTAAAATAAAATAATGGAAGCTCCCATGGACTAGGTTTTTATGCCTCAGAAAACATATAAAGAAATTTTAATTTTTTAATTACTAGCGTGACTTACAGGGTATTTAACTGTATATGATGGTAGTGTTCCTTCTAAGTGTTTTGGATGCCACTGGTTTTAAATACCTAGTTGTGAAAATACCATAGCTGACCCTTTATGTGATGCCAGTATAACACCTACTCTATTTTACTATATTAGGAGATCCAACTAAATTCTCTATCCAGTATAAAGCTTTGGAGGGAACACAAAATAGTCATATCTGGCATTAAACTGCCTTTCTTATGTACATGTAATAAAGACAAATTGCCCTGTAAGGTGCTTTGTATATTTAAAATGCTTCCTTATAAGGGGATATTGCCACTACTGCTCCTGCTTGGAACCTGAATGGAGCATAAATGGATACCTCCACACTCCAGTCCAAACAGGGGTGGAAAAACTTTTCTATCCATTTGCACACTGAACTGCCACTCCATTCTGGAATCTTATTTATTAGTTGTGGGATATTTTGCTGAATAGGCCACACTGTCAAATTTATAGTACTTGTGAATTTATTTTTTGATATTTAGCTGCTCTGCTGTCAGATGGCTTATGGTCCAACGATAGGGTTGCCCCTCATCCTTTTTAATACTGTTCACTTATTAAAGGGATAATAATTGCAAACAAAGTATTGTACAACATACTCTACAGCCTTTGTGTGGCTAACCACTCTGTTTAAAACTCAACAGTTGAGTTATTTGGCTGTTTAGACCACCCTCCCCTTTCCTTGACATTAGCCAGTTCTCAAGAGAACTGCATTACAACTATATACACACAGACATATGACTCTGTGTTAGTGAACTGCTGGGTGGGATTTCATGACAACCACTTGAGATTGCAATGTTCATTCAATTTCTTATACAAGGCTGATATAAAGAAAAATATTGAGGAAGATTGTATAATTTTTAAGATGTCACACTCTTTGCAAAAACAGAAATGTATACCATTACAATATATTTAAAGATGCCTAGGGACTATTGCAATACTAATGGCCTGTTTGTTGCGCTTCAAATCCCATCATCCCCATCTGACCAACAACGAGCAGAGGATGATGTGAATTGTAGATAAACCAATAACTGGTGGATGGGGGTTGCCTATCCTTGCTCTAGAGCGGTAATGGTTCTTTTTATAAGCTAACCATATTAAAGGGATATGAGAGCAATTCTATCCAGTGAAATATATGACATGGGCCTCCTTGTGCTCTTTTGCTCATTAAGGACATTATTTACTTGCTCTTCTTGTACATCATGTTTCTTACAGAATATCTTGCATACTATGGGTGTCGGTGACTTGATATAAATATTAACCCTTTTGGCTGCAAATAAAGGCTAGTAATGTATTGCTGAACAATATATTTCAGGCCTTGTCTGTCAACTAAAGGATTAAGAAATGTTGGTTTGTATATTTTGTCGGTTATATTTTAGAAATCATGTATTTGGACTGCCACAGAGGCAGTACCAGTCTATTTCAAGGTTCTATAAAAAGGTTTAAGTTAGTAAGTATATTGTTGCAGTGTTTTGTGGCCTGTTTAAAGGCTTTTAGAACAATATGTTTGAGGTTTTAACATTTTTTGAATGCAGCTTTTGTTTTTCTCTCTCCTTTCTTCCATTATCGGCATCCATTTTGCATGAATGAAAATGCCTGTTGTGCCATAATGCTGTAATTAGATATATGGATACACTGTAGTCCTTTCTTTTTTATGTTATTTATTTTATTTTTTTTCTCCAGCAACTGTTTGTTCTTTATAAAGGGGCATTAACTCTTTACTGGATTTCCAGTGCTATTATAGCACACCACCAGCAGGGCCAGATTTGCATCTCAGGCACTCCTAGGCAAGGCACCCAAGGTGCTCTTAGCTGCAGCCTCTCTCCATTGTCTCCACCCTTAGCCTCATCCACTGTTGCCTAGAACAGGAAAAATCGCCCTCCAACACAGTAGCACAAATGAACCATTTGAGGGGTATACAACATATTGCAAAGCAACCTCCTTTACTATTAGAGAGGTCCCTATTGCATTTATCTCTAGCACCCAATGGGTTAAATAATGGCCAGTAAAGTAGTATGTAAACTGATAAACCAGGAGTAATCATGTAGTGCAGGGATTACTGTGACCAAGCCCACAATTCAGCATGTGGATGCACAGATGCACTCCTCAAAACTTGTTGCTTTAGCCAGCACCTACTCTGTGTGAAGAGACATCCAGCCCTGTCTGCCAGACTCTTGTGCTCATTTGAAACCTGTTCCATTACTAGACTATCCTGTGACTTGGAAACCCCTAAGCCCACAAGTTGTATAGCCCACATATGTGCAATACATGCTGCTCTTGTTCAGTTTTCTAATACCTCTTGGTGCCTGAAGTCCAAAACCCATTAATTGGGAAACTTTCTAACACTCCAAAGGTTAGGGCCTTATATTAATGCAGCAGTTTATCAGGGAGTCATTACAAGCTCAGACTGCAAAAAAAGAATAATGCATAGAACTGTTTAAAAATTACTGTAATTCTGTGATTAAAGTAAGGGTCTCAGGAGTCTGTGAAAGATAAGGATTTGAAAGGGAAAACATTGTTAAGGATGCTACAGATGCCTCACAATGAATTGGAAACATCTCTAGCATCCAAGGTGTTTAAGAGAAACAATTTTTGCAGTGAGGTTAAAAGCTTGCTAATCTGTAACACCTATTAAATGTGTTTAAAAAAAAAATCCTGTACATTTTCAGTTCAGAATAAGTAGGAAGCAGGGCCCCTATTTCTTAAGTTGCAGAGCTCCCAGATAAAATCAAGCAAGAGCCTTTTCCTGTAGTTGAGCAATAAAGGCAATATTAGGCTGACCAGACCTCACTTTTAACCGGGGAAGCATAGGAGAAATGCATACTGCAGGACTGCATTGATTTCAGTGAAGTACTGCAAAATGGCTATTTCCTGTGTGTCCCTGGTTAAAGGTGAGATCTGATCAGCCTAGGCAATATGGACGTTTGCATAGCTCCTGTTTCTATTATATGATTTCATTTGAATGTTGGTAATAAGGAAAATGTTCTGTGAATTAATAATGCAAGTATTTTATTTAATATATTCAGAGATTAGCAACTTTCTTACATAATGTCAATGTATTGTTTATATTAGAGGAATAGTATTGTCTTGCTATGGAAAACAAATTAGAGTCGTTTTCCTGCTGAGTAAAACAGTTATTTCATCTAAAACTTTTTATTATATTACCTTACTATAAAAGGTCACCACTAGGTGGTGATGTTGCTACTGCTTTCTGTTGAAAATCAGAAGTTCTTTAAAGGGATAGAAATGTTTCATAATAAAAGCAGCTCTAATTAATCATCATAGTATTTGGACTTTGGAGAGTGTTATTTCAATACTGTCAGAGTTATAGTCATACCTGGGAACTCTCCGGATTTGCCCCGGAGACTCCGGTTCTGACAGAGCTTTACCGGGTCTCCGGGGCAGAGGCAGATTCCTCCGGATGTGGAGAGTTTCTGTTGAAACTCTGCCACATCTGCTTTTTCTCCCGTTGTGCCTCCGTCCCCAGCCTTCTGTGTGACACATTTAACCCTCTGAGTGCCAGAGTGGTACGGAATGCATTGCTTTGCAATGCATTCCGTACCACTCTGGCACTCAAAGGGTTAAATCCCCACACACACACAGACACACACACTCGAGTTAAGCCCTGCCCCTTTTTGACGCGATTAGCATCATTTTTGTTACCCCCTGCTGAACAGAGGACTACCCTCCGGGTAACCCTCAACTGAAAGTTCCCAGGTATGGTTATAGTTCAAGAGTAATTCAATGACAAAGTATCCCCCTCCCTCCCCTTTTACCTAGTGCAGAAGGGAGATGCCCAGGTAGATTGCAGAGAGGGACAATCTTCAATTAAGATACGAGAAAAAGCTGAAAAACTTCTCAAGGGGGGGCATGGCTTTCATTGTTCTCATAGGAAGAAGATTGTCCCCTTCTGTTATCTGTCTGGTCTTACAACCAGATTCCACATCTGAGAAGAGATGGCTTACACTAGGTAAAAGGGGCGGGAGGGGGAAACTTTGCTTGTGAATATCGTTCTTCATGTTTTTTTTTAATGCCTACAAAATAAAATAAAGATAAAACGAAGTATTACTATCCCTTTAAAGATGGCAAAATAAGAAATGTTTTTTGTTTGCACTGTCATATTTAGATTGACGCATCTACCAGCATACTGCTCCCCTTGTTTTACTTTGAAGCAAAATCCCATCCATCTACTACAAATATCTATTTCATATACTTTGTAGCAAAATCCCATCTATCTATTACATAGTATGTAATAATGCCTTTTTTATTGGACTAACATTCAATTTTAAGGACAAGTGCATACATATATATTATATTTGCAAATGTCTTGTTCCTTGAAAGTAATTTTAGGAGAAAATACTTGAGCTTTAAACGGGTATTTTAAATAACTTATTTTGTAAAGTTTTACAAAGTACAAAAACAATGACTGGAAATGTTCTAAACAATTCAGATGATATGGATCAGTAGTTCTCTGTTCCAGTCTTGTAAAAATGATGGGCAGGATAAAATAACACTTATTTGGAGAGGGCTGAGTTACTAATTGACATGGTTTGTGTTTTGCTGGGGACCAAATATTGTTGCTTCTAACCTATCAGCCACAGTTATACAGACTAGAATTTAAAACAAAATAGTGTTGGACCAAAGAAGCTATGGCCCACATCATAACTGGTTATGGTATGTTCTGTTTTGGATCTGTGCTGTGGTCCTTATTATAACTGATTATGATACAGTCTGAATTTGAGATCTGTGCTATGGTCCATATCCTAACTATTTATGATATGGTCTGATTTTTGGATCTGTGATTTCCATGTTAGTAGGAATTCTCTATGAGTGTCTTAGAACTATTTTGTGGCACTGTTTTCACTCAGTTTTCAACTACTCATAAATCTGGAATAAATGCAACTATGCAGTTTAAACACTGGACAAGGACTGTCCTATCTGTGGACAAATACTGGAGATACACTTGGTCAGGGAACCCTTAAAAAATGATGCCGTCATTAGTTATGAAATATGTATAATCCCAAATCTATAAACCCTTCGAATGATAGAAAGGTTTCCAACATATTGCAAAGCAATATGTTAGAATCCTTTTTAGTAATTAACAGGTTAAGGAGTGTACAAATGCTGGCATTTGGTGCTAAAATGAGTTCTATCATTGTAAAAACTAATCTATGCTGACTTCAGGAAAGTGAGTGTCTCACTTAGGTCTGTATCAGAACTTTACCAAGGCTGGACTACTGTTCTTTTAAAGGGATAGTAATACTTAAAATGTAAAAAAAATATGTTGTAGGGTTTATCCCCCTGAGTAAAGCAAGAGTACTCCCACTGCTGAAAGGTGTTTCATTCAAAAGTTATTAATTTTCAAAGTTGAATTTTTTAGGTGCAATATCACAGTGGCCTGAAATTGTACAGTGGTGCTGTTGCTACACCATCCTATGGAGATTTATGGTCCCGGGACCAATTTCAGGCCACTGTGATATTGCACCTAAAAAATTAAACTTTGGAAATTAATAACTTTTTTTAATGAAACATCTTTCAGCAGTGGGAGTACTCTGGTTTTAATCGGGGATAAACTCTACAACATATTTTTTTTTTACATTTTAAGTATTACTATCCCTTCAAAGGAAAAGGAAACTTTTATTATGAGAGACGTATTTTACAGCTTTTTCTGCCAATTAAAACAAGAGTACTCCCACTTCTAGTTGTCTTGTTCCACAGTTATTACTGTTCAATCTGCAGGCTTTGTGTGATATCTTTTATTGATGGTGCTGTTGTCCAGACAGCTATTCAATTGCAGTCTCTGGGAGAGGTGAGCTGATGGTTACAGTTCTCCATAGAATGTGATGGAAACAGTTCCACCACTTCTTGAAGGTTAGAATTTTTGAATAGAACAACTGTTGTGAGTGGGAGTACCCTTGTTTTATTAAACAGGAAAAGGTCAATAACATGTGTTGTTCATAATAAAATGTTACCGATCCTTAAAATCTCTGAACCTTAGCACATTTGAATTATTTGGCCCTGCCTCATTATTTGTTCTAAAAATCATTTTGTATGCACTACTGAGGTAATGTTGTGTTTTTGTTTTTGTTTTTTTTCTTGCTTAAGAACAAATGCACAAAAGAAATGGAGAAAATATATGTGCCTTAATTTCTGTTATTGAAATGCTGAAATTTAGGAGTTTGTAATATTACCATTCAGTCCCTTGTGTTGCTGGAAGCCATTTTCCAAGAAAACCTATTTCTGTATTTTTTAGCATGTAGTAAAATAAAGCATTATTTAAAATACTATGTTGCTAGGTTGGGTATTAGTTTTTAGTTTAGTGTGTTTTTTTTATAATTAATGACTGACTGGTGAAAGGAAGTGTTGTGTGTGATGTGTTTTGGAATCACCGAGCCATGTGTACAAAAGCAATTTGGTGGCAAACCACAAGGCACACCATAAGGAACAAATACAAATTCCCATTGATTTTGAAAGCTCAGTTTAACACCAAAACGCATTGTGACAGCAGAAAAAAAGCCATTTGCCCAATCCAGTCTGCCCATTTTCCATCTTAATTAAATTGCACAATTTTACATAGTTCGTAGAGCAGGCTTTTGCTATCCCAGATATTTGTGTTCCCTCACAGTATTCATTACTACCACCTCTAATGGGAAGCTGTAGAAGGACACACACATCCATGCACTAGTATTTACACACACAACTTTGGAGTCTTCCACCTTCTAACATTAGATCACTTATTCTAGTATTTCTGTTTTTCTGGAAAAAAAAATGCTCCCCTCTTGAACTATATTTAGTAACTTAGGATATAATCCTTTAAAGGGGAATAGTCACCTGTATACAAGTTTTTCTCTGTGTAATGTTCCTATAGCAATAACATGTAATCTGTGTGTTATTTTTATTTTATATATACATCCTATATAATAATTTGCTAGGATGTTTGTCGGAAGCCGTCATGCGCAGTAGAGACTGCCGTAATGCTGGCCGAACGCTCAGAATGCTGGGAGTTCTGTGCTGGGAGCATTCTGTGCTTTTGGCCAGTCTCTACAGTGCATGACTGCGTTGGCGGCAGGATGCAGAGCAGGACAGGCCTCTTAACACTTTGAATGCCAGAGGGGTACACAACGCATTGTGTACCCCTCTTGCACTCAAAGGGTTAACATCACCCAGAAATTGCCCCGTGTACACGGGCATTTACACTAGCATATCTGTAATATGCAGGCTATGACAAAATTTACTGTTTTAAAAATGATCTGGGGCCTTACTTCAGGACAGTCTGCAGTTACAGCTCTGTTGCAGCCTGTCAATCTTCGTCTGTTCCCCCCCAAAGTATTGCCTCGTTCCAACCTCCTCCGATGATGGAGGATTTCTCCATGTAAGCTGGAGAGCTCTCATTGGCTAGATAGCTCCCCAGCTCATATGGAGAAATCCTCTGTCATCGGTGGAGGATGGAACGAGACAATACTTTGGGAGGGAACAGACGAAGATTGATAGGCTGCAGTACAGGGCTGTAACCGCAGTCTATCCTGAAGTGACATCAACGGCTCATTTTTAAGTGGTATATTTCTCCATAACCTGCATTATAAAAACACCCACACAGATTACATGTTATCGCTATAGGAACATTACACAGAAGCAAACTTGTATAGAGGTGATAGCATACCTCCCAACATTTCAGATGGCCAAAAAGGGACACTTTTCTTTTAGGGGGTGTTACTGGTGGTGTGGCTGGTGGGCAGGGCATTATCAAGAATTTTATAGGTTATTTCACAACCTACTGACACCTCTTTGTGTAACTTAATAAATGATCTGGAGCAACATCAAAGTATTTTATTTACACAGACTAATGTATAAACACATCTAAACAATCATTAATGTGAGTTTTATTTCTGTGGAGCAATGTGAATCACTTATATACACACCACAAAGTCTGATCTCCTAAAAAGAGGGACACCAGGCATGGAAAGAGGGACAGAGGGATTTGGGTCTCAAAGAGGGACACTTGGGAGGTATGTGATAGTTCCCCTTTAACTATATTATCAGTCCTCTGCTTTGTGCCTTGCAAGCTATATATAGTATAGAAAACTGGACTTTTTAATGCAACGAAAATGGCATAATGCTGTGTTTTATTGTGTAGTCAACGTTTCGGTGCTCACTGGAATCTTTATCAATGTCTAGTGAGTGCTGTTTTTTTACATACCATATTGCTTTCTTTGGTTACTTGCTCTAATTATATATATGATAGATAATGTATTTGAATCTATCCTGGAACACCATTGTCATGTTTCTTCCTATATAACCCAGTATCATGTTAGCTCTTCCCATTACTTTACTGCATTGCTTGCTTACATCCAAGTCTTCAGAAATTATAATGCCCAAATCCCTGTACTCTGAGGTCCACAAAGTGCAATTAAAGGAACACTAACAGCAAAAAAATAAACCGGATATATATATATAATATATAAATACCCTATACTTCATGCTAGAATTTGTAACTCTAAAGCCAAACATTTAGTCTTGATTATGCACGTGAGGGAGCAGCCATTCCTGTCCTTTCCAGGACTCCAAGTACCACACTCAGTGGTGTAGCTAGTCATTGGCAATTTTTTTTTCCTCCTCTATGAGACCCAAAAAAAAAAATGTGTGTGTGTGTGTGGTGGGGGACTGTAACCTATTGGGAACATGGACAATGGGCCCCTTGAATGCTGGGATCCATCACAACTGAACCTTCTCAACCCCTTTATAGTTAGTCCCCTGATCACAGCAATCTTGGGTTGATGCCTGGTATTTACTGTAAATGGTCTGAGATAAGATAACTACCTTTCTGAATACAAGAGCAGTGGGTGCTAATCAAGATATATTAACTGACTAATTCTTGTATATATCACTAGCAAAAAAATGCACAGTTTTGTTTATGTAAGAAAGGAGAGATGGAGAAGTGAGACAGGAGGGCATGGGAAATAACTTGCAGTTTCTGAATGACACACGTACACTGTCTGATACCACACCTTTTTAAACTGTCCTCTGGTGCCACAAAACACACCCAATCAATAACACACCAGCTTTGTCCTACTACTAGTACACAACCACACATGCAGTGTCTGATAACTCTTCCTTGTTCCACTGTCCCTCTGGATGTCCAGACAGATGGCAAAATATTGAATACCAGGAAAAGAGCCAAGGGTCAGGAACCAGAACTAAACACACAGGAGAAGAATAGGGCACCACCGGAAGTACAAAGATAGTGGAGTAGCCACTACCAGAGCTGCAGAACAATTAATGCACAACCTCAGGGTGCGCCATGGACAGTTAGTATGGACTTGTTGGAAGGCCCTGAGCTTAACTGGAAAAGTGAACATTAGAGGCAGGTTCCCAAGAGCTGTCTTCAGGTCCATACCCCTTCTAATGTATTAGGAATTCAAGTAGTCCCCTGCAAAGGCAAGAATAAAAAAAATCTTCTCAACCTCATACTCAGGTGTGCAAACACAGTCAAATGTCACTGATGTTCTAGGTAGGGGTGGGGTCGAAAAGTGAGAAAAATTTCCTGTACGACTTTTTGCAAAAACTTATTTTTTTTATTTTTTTTTGCAAAAATGTTCTCAAGTGCAACATTTTCCTCCTTTTCGCCTATTCCAACACGTTTTTCTCCTATGTTTCCTATGGTAAAACAGTTCCCAGCACAATGTATTCCTTCTTCTGAGGGCTGTAGTGGAGAAATAAGTAGCTGAAAGTAAAAGTTGAGTCCTACAGCAACAGATACCTTAAAAAAATCGTTAGCATGCAGAGTGCATTTGTCCTTTGCCCACAACACTTACTACTTAAGTGTCACTGGCGCATATTCATGATGATGTCGCGTGATAAAAAAAAAATATACAACCTACAATGTGGCAGATGTGTATGGTAGTGGTGTTGGGGACTGGCATGGTGTGATTGGCTATTGGCTATAAGAGGCTATTATAACAAAACCCCTACACAGTATGTGAGCCGATCTTGCCTCTCCCCTTCTCTGCATGCAGAATGACAGGGAGAAGCAGAGCACACAGAGAAGGTGAGAGGCAGGATCGGCTCACATACTGATTGTGTAGGGGTTTTGTTATAATAGCCTCTTCATAAAGCTGCGGAAGGAGGCTGCCCCGGCACAAAGGTAACCAAAAAGAGCCAAATTGTTAAAGCTGAAACGGAAGGTGATTGAAGAGAATCATCCTCTGTATAACTATTAAAGGCGACCATTGACTAGGCGACCTGAGAATCTCTCACTGTCATTCATTGCGAGATTGTCACGTCGCTATTTTTATCCAAGAAACATGGTGAAAGAGTTAAATGGTTGCACACACTCTTCTGCTTGCGACCTTTCAAAAGGATACCAGACTTCCATAATACAGAGAACAAATGTTCTACCTAAAAGACTCCCTAAACTAAGCTTCTATTCCCCTTTATTTGCCTAACTTCTGTAGCTCAAAAACATGCCGCTTTCTCCTCTCACAAACACAGAATGGCATGCTGAGAGAACCTGACACCCTTTTATATGGCTTTAGAAAACTACTACTGGCCGAGCAGGTAAGTTCCAAATTAGAAGTGGAGAGCCAGACTTGATCCCCAATACTATACTGAGGAGCAGGAGAATGTCAATAGTCTGTGTAGTGTTTGTAGGCAGACTGAGCTATGAGCAGTTGCTGTTGTATCTCCTTCACACACTGTTGGATCTGTTGTAAATAGATAGAGGCTTGAAATACTTTTTTGAGATCAGGTTAGTCAGGAAAAGTCACTGGATGGAATACAAGATTGGCCATGAAGGGAGTGGTCTGAGTAGATCAGTGTACTGGATTATTGTAGACGAACTCCAGGTAATGGAAAGAGCGTTATCCCATCTTTGTGTTGGTGAGAAATGTAGCACCTTCGGTACTATTCTAAGGTCTAATTGGAACGCTCTGTTTGACCACTGGTGTGGGGTGAAATACTGTAGATAGAAAGCAGTTGATACCTAAACATTGACAGAAGGCTTTCCAAAAGTGTGGCATGAACTGTACTCCTTGGGGAGGGGGGTCAGGAACTGATTAACTACACCCCCTAACATGGGCACCAATCCCCTTCCACTAGTAAGTACCATGGGTGGATGTGTATTGTGCCACCCATCTTTGCGTTCCACAAATAGATGCATTAGCTACTTATGTGTGGACCACAAATGAAGATGCGCACCTATGTGCTCAAACATTCTCACTGGCCCGCCGAGGAAGGTAGATGCCATAGGAAAGGAGCTCAGCAAGACCCATCTACCTGACATTCACCCACTGCCCCACCACCACCATTCAGTAACACTTGTTTTTTGTGGTAATGACAAGTGACACAGTGACTGACACCACCTTATTTCTCTAGTTTTTAATATTGCAAAATAGGTTTAATTGGAGCAGATTTGCCAAGGTATGTAATCCCAGTCTTGATTTCTTCACAAAGTTATCACACACTGAGCATATTGCAGTTGTTGATAACTGAACAGCCCCTCCCTGCTCAGATGACTCAGCAGTAAGAACTAAGGACTCAATCCAAATGTTGGAGACGGCTGTTTCTTCTGTCGACGGCATTTTTTCTAGCACAGTAAGCTATTCAAATGTCTGTGCTGTGAAAAAATATTGGCAAAAAAAAGCCGTTGTGAGGTAAAGTTAAGAGGTGTTTTCATCCATTGAAAAGGATGAAAACGCCGTAAATTGCAATTCAAATGTCCAAATTCGCCAAGAACAGGCGATAAGGGATTCAAGTTATCTCAGAAAAGTTAAAGGGATAGTAATACTTCATTTTAACTTTATTTTATTTTGTAGGCATTAAAAAAACAAGAAGAATGATATAAGTCTTATCTCTCAAACCTTTGTGGTTTAAGAGATATTCACAAACAAAGTATCCCCCCCCCTGTTCAACCAGATCAGAAGGGAGCTGCCCAGGTAGACTGCAGAGAGGGACAATCTTCAATTAAGATAAGGGAAAAAGCTGAAAAACTTGTCAAGGGGGGAAGGGCTTTCATTGTTTTCATACAAAGAAAATTGTCCCCTTCTGTTATCTGTCCTGTCATACAACCTGATCCACATCTGAGAAGAGATGGCTTACACTAGGTAAAAGGGGCGGGGAGGGGAACTTTGCTTGTGAATATCTCTTAAACCATAAAGGTTTGAGAGATAAGACTTATATCATTCTTCATGTTTTTTTTATGCCTACAAAATAAAATAAAGTTAAAACAAAGTGTTACTATCCCTTTAACACCTATTCTTTTTTTAATTTCAGTCCCTTATCGCCTGTTTAAACAGCCGACACAGACACTTGAAGTGGATGTCTAAGCCCCATATCGATACATCCAAAGAATAAAAAAATGTGTCGGACATTAGTAGGATTAACCCTAAGAGAGCCAGTGGGGTGTAATTACCCCGCAGGCATTCATAGGGTTAATCCGAAAAAGTTAAAAAAAAAAAAAAAAAAATCACATTACAAGTAACACTTACCATTAATCCTGATGTCCAGCAGAGTCCTCAGCTTCCTGGTCATCTTCTGTCCTTCTTTTCTATCTTCTGTCCTCTTCCTGTAAAAGAAAAAAATAAGTTTGAGTTAAAAAGCAGAGATGCTTTAACCCCTTGAGTGCTAGAGGGGTACGCAATGCATTGCAAAGCAATGCGTTGCATACCTCTCTGGGGCCCAAAGGGTTAAAGTACATAGTAGCATGCTAGTCTTCAAATAAAAATCACCCATATGGAATAATAATAATAATAAACATGTTAGGAAATGTTTGCCATATATCTTAATGCCAATGTGTGTGTATATGTATATATAATTTTTTTTTTTTTTGTTTTTTTGTTTTAAATGTTACTAAATATCATACAAATACAAACAATCTCATTAACAATGAATGCAATGTACACTCAAAAGCATCTAACATACACATACACCCCCCCCCCCCCCACATTATCAGTGCCGGCCAGGGGGAGGAGAAACAAACGCCAACAATTCTATTTTAAATACTTATTTTTACACACAGCTACAACCAGACCGGACTCCTAATCATAGAAATACTTTAAATAGAATATACCTCATTGGGTCCCAAACTCTACCTGTACCATCGCTCGCAACATCCTTTCTTTCATAGCATTTGCTTTAACAAATGTGGAAATACTCCACCCTATACCTTTTTCCATTTTCAGCTGCCAAATTAATTGGTTCCGTAATAAGACTTCCAAAAAATCCACAGATTTTCTCCAATTCCTTGCAATTATTATTTTTACCGCCACCATACAATGGGTAGCCATACACATTTGACTTTCCTCGAACTTAGGCCAACCCAGATGTAACAACATACACTCAGGTCGAAGAGCTAGCTTAATATTATTTACTTGTTTTAACAATTTCAGACCATAAGTCCATAACTTCTTAACCTTCATACACTCCCACCATATGTGCAAATAAGTTCCCTCCCTACTTCCACACCTCCAACAAACATTAGAATTACCCACCCCTATTCTGGCTAATTTTGCCGGAACCATATACCACCTATTAAAGGGATAGTAATACTTCGTTTTAACTTTATATTATTTTGTAGGCATTAAAAAAACATGAAGAATGATATAAGTCTTATCTCTCAATCCTTTATGGTTTATGAGATATTCACAAGCAAAGTTTCCCCCTCCCGCCCCTTTTACCTACTGTAAACAATCTCTTCTCAGATGTGGAATGCAGTCCATAGACCAGACAGATAACAGAAGGGGACACTCTTTTTCCTATGAAAACAATGAAATCCCTGCCCCCCTTGACAAGCTTTTCAGGTTTTTCCCTTATCTTAATTGAAGATTGTCCCTCTCTGCAGTCTACCTGGGCAGCTCCCTTCTGCCCTGGCTAAGAAGTGTTACATCAGTAAAAGGGGCGGGAGGGGGACACTTTGCTTGTGAATATCTCTTAAACCATAAAGGTTTGAGAGATAAGACTTATATCATTCTTCATGTTTTTTTAATGCCTACAAAATAATATAAAGTTAAAACGAAGTATTACTATCCCTTTAATTAACTTATAGTGAGTCTCAACCAATGTAATATCGCAAATCATTTTATTTACCTTTACAAATGTTGCATACCACTCTTGCCTATTAATAATTATATTCAAATCTTTTCCCCATATACCAATAATCAATCCCTTATCAATGAAATCACAAGCCCCCTCACCACATCCAAACCCTTCGACACTGGCCTAAGAACTACCTCTTTTACAAAGATTTTCCCTAGGGCCTTAACTTTATCATTATTATCAACATTACAGATATGTCTCTGCAAAAAACCTTTTACTCTTAGGTACTTAAATACATCCATCGGAAATAACTTATATTGATTTACTAAAAATGCAAAAGATTTTATTCCTTTCTCAGCTACAAGATCTCGCACTCTCCTTACACTAGCAGATTTCCAAAAAGCCAGAGATAAATCTTCCACATTCTGTTCTATTTCATTAATCTGAACAAACTCAGGGATTCCCCCCTTTAAACCGACTCTTTTTTTCATACTATACCAGAAAGAGAAAATATTATCCAAAATTCTACTTGGATCTTTGAACCCCCTCAACTTCTCCCCTAAACCAATACTCCATACCAAACTGGCCAGATCTTCTACTCCTCCAGCTGTCCTCTCTATCCAATACCACTGCTCTATTTTAGATATCCCCAGCTGCGTCAAGTAAACTTGATAAATCATCGCAGCCTCATAAGAGTAATGTTATTAGAAAGTCTCTGCGAACTAATCCTCGGTCTCTTCCCCCTCCAAATAAAATTTGTAAAACTTGTTTGAATTATATCTAGCCAGCTTCTAGGCTTCTTTAGGGGTATCATCCTAAACATATAAGACCATTTTGGTAGAATAAATGATTTTATTATGTGTATCCTACCCCACCATGAAAAAATATTCTTACTCCAGTCCCTTAACATTCTATTCATCTCCAAAATTAGCCTCTTGCAATTCACCTCCATAATCTCTGGGACATCAGCCGTAATTAACACCCCCAAATAGCTCAACACCTTCTCACTACATCAAATCTGTAAGATATTCTGAAACGGAGTCACTCTCTCCCTACTCATATTGCTACATAAACCAACTGATTTAGCAATATTTAGTTTATAGTTTGAAACCTGACTATATTGCTGGCTTTCCTCCACAAAATGCCTCTTGGAACTCTCAGGTTCTGTCAATGATAGCAATATATCATCTGCGTATAAGCATATCTTAAATTCTCGCCCATCTATGTATAGCCCCTGATATGCTTATTTTTCCTAATACGAATTGCAAAACGTTCAATCACCAGAATATAGAGCATGGGAGAGAGTGGGCACCCCTGCCTTGTCCCATTTCCCAAAGGGAACCAACTCAAACACAAGTTATTACCCACCACTCCCGCTGTAGGCCCCAAATAAAGCGTTTTGATAGCATCAAACATCCATCCAGATATACCGTATTTCTGCAAAACCAAAAACATATACTCCCACCCGACCCTGTTGAAGGCATTCTGTGCATCCAACGACAGGGTCAGGAGGGAGATACCCCTCCTCTCATCAAATTCTAATACATCAATAACTCTCCTGGTATTATTACATGCGTTCCTCCCAGAAACAAACCCTATTTGGTCACAGGGTATCAAACCAGTTATTACCTTTTTTAATCTCTCTGTCAATGTAGTGGAAAATATCTTTGTATCTACATTTATAAGAGATATAGGGCGGTAATTCGCAATATCCATTGGATCTTTACCTTGCTTTAAAATAGGGAGCACTTTAGCCTGCAGCATCTCAGCAGGAAACTTTCCTGCTGAAACAATCTCATTGAAGACATGAACCATGAAATCTACCAATTCCCCTTGAAACTATTTATAAAAATTACCATAACCATCCGGGCCTGACGTTTTATCCTTTACCAACTTATTTATAGTTGTTATTATCTCTTGGCATGTTATCTGACCATTTAAGATCACCCTTTGTTCTTCTGATAGACTAGGGAAATCAATGGAATAAATAATTCTTAATCTCCTTCTTTGTCGCCATCTGAGATACATTATATAAGTTCCTATAGTACTTGCCAAAGGCTTCCCCTATATCTTTCAGGGTAGAGAACAAATTATCCCCTTCTTTAATCAATGATATCCTTTGTTTAGCCTTTCTATCTTTCAGCTTTTCGAGAGGAGTCTACTTGCCCGATTTCCATGCTGATAGAATCTCAAATGTAATTTCTCTAAATTTCTACTTACTTTATTTAATTCCTCATCGTTAATCTTTTCTTGAACCTCTCTCAGCTTGTCCATATCCTCTTTTGTATATATTTTTTTTAATTCCGACGTGATCTTATAAAATGAAATGTACAGAGCTGCCAAAGAGGACCCCTTTTGTCTATTCCATTCATACTTCATCTTCATAAAATGGCCGTGAATAACAGCCTTGAAAGCACACCAGATTAGTCCTAGAGATATCTCCTCACACCAATTTTCTCTAAAATAAAATTTTATCATTTCTGATAAAAACTCACTATTTCTTTGGGTACCCAACAAAAAAATGTCCAATCTCCAAGTAGAACGGGCTTGCATTAGATCCTCCTCCCCTATTTCTAAATAAACTATACTATGGTACGACCAAACATTATCCTTTATATAAATCTGTTGGACTTTTTCTACAACCCCTAAATCCCCCAGAATTAAATCTATTCTAGAATACGACTGATGAACTTTAGAGAGATAGGTATAATCTCTTACACCAGGATGAAAAATACTCCATAAATTATATAAATTAAATCTTGCAACTATATTAGAAAAGGACTTTGCTGATTTTTTTACAAGCCTAGAACTTTCCCGGGAGCTATAGTACTTCTTATCTAACTCTGGGTCCATCACACAATTAAAATCTCCTGCTATTATCAACTTCCCACTCCTAACATTCTCCACTATCTCAAGAATTTTAGTCAAACAACAAATAGGAGAAACATTAGGTAGGTATACATTGACCAAAGTATATAGTTTAGCATTTATCTTAACCACTAGAATAACAAATCTACTTTCCACATCCACTTCTTGGTGAACTACCTCCAACCCAATGTATTTTGAAAAAATTATTGCCACCCCCCTTTTCTTACTGGGATATACAGAGTGGAACACGCAACCATAACTCGCCATATTCCATCATCGCTTATCATCTTGACACCAATGAGTCTCCTGTATGAACGCAATGTCCACTCTGTTACACCTCAAAAAGTTATATAGCCTTTGTCTTTTGTACGGAGAGTTAAGACCCTGTACATTCAATGAGACCAGTCTGATCATACCATGTACCTCACTATGGCATCCTCCCCCCCCTCCCCTCCACCGAAACCCAAACACCTATACAACATACACAACGGTAGAGTAAAAACCTCTACTCCTTCCCACCAGCTGAACACCCCCCCCCCCCACTAGATGGTCAGCTAAACCAATCGACATACTACCAAGCATGCCCCTAGGTTTCTGAGTTTTTTCTAAACTCTTAGCGGGGACCCCCCCACCAAACTGGGCAGAAAGACCTCTAAAAATATATCTTTAAAAAAAAAAAAAAAAAAAGAAACTTCATATAATTAATATCACCCCCACAGTGCCCTCCCCATCCCTCGTCCCCGACCCCTCCTGCGCCCAGAGGATAACCCCTGCCCTACGAGAAGCCGGGGAAGAGACAAAAAACTTTAAACATACCCACACGTGCCCTCCTCAACCCCCAACCATCCTAAAACTTCTCCAACCTGTATGAAACACACAGGAGAGAGAGAGGGAGATAAAAACAAAAACAACAAAAAACTACATATAATTGATATCACCCCAACAGTGCCCTCCCCATCCCTCGTCCCCGACCCCTCCTGCGCCCAGAGGATAACCCCTGCCGCACGAGAGGTCGGGGAAGAGACCTAAAAACTTTAAACATACCCACACGTGCCCTCCTCAACCCCCAACCATCCTAAACCTAAATAACTTCTCCGACCTGTATGAAACACACAGGAGAGAGAGAGGAAGAAAAAAAAAAAACACCACTGAGCAACTAGATTAACCCCCCGAGCGCCGGAGGGGCACGGAGCGCACCAAAAAGCGATGCACCCCTTACCCCCCCCCCCCCGACCCCCAGAGGGCCAACAACCCGCAGCCTATAGCATATTCTTCTCTTTCAACCAGATTTCAGCTCGGTCTACTGACTCAAAAACATAATTGGTCTCCTCCCACCGGACCCGAAGGCCTGCTGGGAACCCCCATCGATATCTGATATTCCTTTGGTGGAGAATGTTTGTAACTGAAGCAAATTTCTTCCTTTGTAGCCTTGTATAATAAAACAAATCTTGAAAAACCAAAATATCCTTGAACCTTGCTGTCTTCAATTCTGTAACCCTCATAGCCTTCATAACCTGTGTTCTACATAGATATGACTGAAATTTAACTATAACATCTCTAGGCACATTATCTGGAACATTCTTTGACTTAAAGGGATAGTAATACTTCATTTTAACTTTATTTTATTTTGTAGGCATTAAAAAAACATGAAGAATGATATAAGTCTTATCTCTGAAACCTTTATGGTTTAAGAGATATTCACAAACAAAGTATCCCCCCCCTGTTCAACCAGATAAGAAGGGAGATGCCCAGGTAGACTGCAGAGAGGTACAATCTTCAATTAAGATAATGGAAAAAGCTGAAAAACTTTTCAAGGGGGGAAGGGCTTTCATTGTTTTCATACAAAGAAAATTGTCCCCTTCTGTTATCTGTACTGTCATACAACCTGATCCACATCTGAGAAGAGATGGCTTACACTAGGAAAAAGGGGCGGGGAGGGGAACTTTGCTTGTGAATATCTCATAAACCATAAAGGTTTGAGAGATAAGACTTATATCATTCTTCATGTTTTTTTATGCCTACAAAATAAAATAAAGTTAAAACAAAGTGTTACTATCCCTTTAAATAAACGATGAATCCTCTCAATATTTGTACTGAATTGAGCATTATCTATGCCCAGCTCTTTCATTAAATCCTGCACATATTGCTGTAGCTGGTCCTGTGAAACTGACTCTGGAATATTTCTTATCCTCAGATTACTCCTCCTTGAATGATCCTCTATATCGCTTAATTTCAACTCTACTCTGTCTATCCTTTTATCCATTACCACAGTCTTTTCTCTCAAAGAATCATGATTAAAATCCATAGAGCGCATTTTCTCCTCCAGAGTAGATATTTTATCTATCAACATACCAAGCTCTGTTTTGATTTCTGCAGTTCTATCACTTATTTCTTGTTTTATTTCATTCTGTTGTGCCACTAAACAGTCCTTCAAGAAGTCCTGAGTTATAGCTGAGGTGTCCTGACTCGTATTACTTAACACCGAGTCTTCCATTTGCGTTCCCACCCCCCCTTATAATCCCTCCACCTTTTGAGGGTTGAGGAGAAAAGAAAGAAGATGCTCTTCTGTCACATTTATTATCTTTCCCCTTCTCCTTCTTCCGATTTTTTTTGTGGACATCCTTTATAAATAATAGCAAAACACTTCCTTAACTCCCACAACAGCGCATGGATTTTTTGTTGGAACAATTACAGTGACACTGCCCCTGTGGGACCCTAACCCTCTACCCAACCTAAATCCATGCACACCCTTCACAACTTATGTTAATAAGCACCATTCCCAGCTTCTATCCAAGGACATCATTCTCCACCTTTGCTGTTGAACGTAGTTCACCGTTTAAATACATCCAATTCGCCACTTAGCAACACAACTCACAGCTTGATTTAGTGGACACCATCCAGAACTTATGTAAGTAAGACACTTGGTTATTGATGTTAGTGAACACAGCTCACAGCTTATAATAATGAACACCGTTCACCACTTATATCCTCAGACACAGAGCTCAGTTCACATTAGTAAGCAATTTGCAGTTTAAGTTGATAGCCCAATTCCCAGCTTGAGGTTAATAAGAACCGTTCATACCTTGGGTCAATCAGCTCCAATCACCGCTTATATGTATATGCGCCATTAACTCTGTATGATAATAAACCCACTCGCTGATTGATATAACGAGCCAAATTTGAGGCTTCAGCTGATGTGCCCATTTCACACCTTAAATAAATGCACCCCATTCACGGCACAATCCAATATTCTTATAAAAGGGCGCAATCCGCCGCTCTTGTTAGTGGATACAATACGCAGCTTAATTTAATGAGCCCTACTACAGCTTGGGTTGATGGGCACAGTTCAAAGCTTAAATGAGCACACTCAAATCATAGATTACCTAGATAGGCACCTTTCTAATACTCATGGTAGTGAGCAC
The DNA here is from genome assembly GCA_037306005.1 of Rhinophrynus dorsalis. Classification (NCBI taxonomy): domain Eukaryota; kingdom Metazoa; phylum Chordata; class Amphibia; order Anura; family Rhinophrynidae; genus Rhinophrynus; species Rhinophrynus dorsalis. Next base: position 88,585,256 of record CM074718.1, on the reverse strand, counting down.
ACTAGCCAAGTTATATTGTTACACACACTTCATATCTCAAGTCGCTGGACACCATTCTTCGCTCTGATTAGTAAGCACATAGCACCACTTGGATTAGTAGCCCAGTTCATTTCTTATGTTAGTGAGCTCCGATCATAACTTGATTTAGTGCACACTGTTCACTCTTTATATAAATAAGCACAGTTCGTTGCATAGTTCCCAACTTGTGTTAGTAAGCATAACTAGTCACTTGTATTGGTGAACACAGCACACAGCTTACTTTTATGGCCAGAATACATCTTAGCACAGCGAATCATAAGACTTGTTAACCAGATATGTCACTTATCTGCAATACCGCGCTGCTTCTCACTGAATACTTCTATTGTGTCCTCCTCAGGGCATCCCAGCAGTCTCCTCTAAAAACGGTGCTCTTTGTATATCCCAACGCCGTCTGCAGACACCACCACCACTCTCCTTCCATCCCCTAATCCTCCGCCCAACCTCTTCACTTCCTTCGACCTTCTTCACCACCATCCGATTGCTTGCGCTCTCCACCCGAGCTGAAGGACCAGTCCCCTGCCATATCGCTGGCTCACAAATGGCTGAATCTCTACAGGCCCGCCGCCATCCTCATTGATGGCTTCCCCGCCAGCTCAGTCTCTCCCGTCCTTCCGCCCGCCTGTAGGAGAGTCCCCACCTCCTCCGATGTGCGATCCGTGCGTCACGTCATCCCCTCCCCCTCAGACACTTCTATCCATGCCAATGTATTTATATTGCCCATAAGTAACTAAAAATCCAACTCCGCTTAAAGGGATAGTAACCCCCCCCCCCGAAAAACGTGAAGCCAAATGCTAGGGATCATCAAAACATACTTAACTCCCTTATTCCCATCTCTCAAACCATTATGGTTTGAGAGATGTAAGAAAAGAAAGACCTCCACTCCCTTCCCCTGTCCCCTTTCTGCCTGACGAGCTATAAAGCTGTCAGAGGTAGAATCCTGTCGACCGACTTATGGCGGCTCTTCAGGAGCGCTGTCATCTAGATATCTCGGTATAATTACTTAATTGGACATTTTATTTTGTCGGTCGGTATCCATTTTGCCCTACCAACATTTTTCTACTCCAACATTTGGATTGAGCCCTAAATTAGCAAACACCAATTTGTTACCTGTGACACAATGTTCCAGGAAGATGGTGGCTTGAATTACTAACGATTTTTTCAAGGCTTGCCCATCCATAGCCAACAGCGTGCTAACAATCATTTCAAGGCTTCCTTGTTGTAGGTCTGCTATAATTTTTTCAAGGCTTTCTATGCTGTAGTAGGCTATGATAACACTTTCTTTAACCCCTTAACGACCCTTGACGGTCATAGTACGTCAAGGGTCGATTTGACTTAACGACCGATGATGTACTATGACCGTCATCGAATTCCGGGCTCCCCCCGCGGGTGCATGCCATTCGGGGAGTTCGGAGCGCAAAGGAACAATAAAAAAAAATTGCTTCGTGGTCGTTCAGTCGGGTCGCGGCATGGATTCCCCGGTCCTTAAGGGGTTAAAGGTTTTACTTTAATTCTTAATTGTTTGCAAATGCTAAAGAATGTGTAAACCACTGTTATTATTTGTTGAATAGTGTATGTAGCCTGTAAAGCAGCTGTTATCTTTTTCCCCCCATAGGCCTGCTTGCTAACTCTTCTTTAAATGCCTTTTTTTTAATAAAGCACATAGGCTTGGTTAAAAAAAACAACAACTTTAAAGGCTTACATAGTAAATTATAATCCTCATAATTAAACAGCCTACATGTAATTTAAAAATGAAAGGTTTAAATGTACATGGTGGATGTGGATGGTGGTGGGGAATATATGATGGTGAATAGGAAGGCATGCGAGGCAAATAATATGCATCATCATTTTGATTCCAATATAACCTTGCATTGTTATTTTTTTTTTCCACTCATTCATCTGTGTGTTCCCAACTATCCTAGATGCAAATCCCTCCTCCTCAATGCAACTGTTACTACTTTCCCACATCTGCTACATGACACTCGTATGGTAGTGATGGATAGACTTATTAACGATCTATCCAGCTGCACTAAAAACCCACTCTGACTGCTAGCTTGCTGCTGAGCAACTAAGGGTTTCTCAGCAGCATGCACAAGTGCTGGCCACACACTGGTAATCACTTCAGCCCAGAACATAATTATCCTGCAAATGTATGGTAATCATCTCACCTGATGTTGAGCCACTCCTTGGAGACAGATATTGTTCATGTGCATCAGTTACCAACCTGTATTCTGGGAGCAAGTTGCATAGATATGTACCAGTGCCACCATCACTACTGATAGACTCTCTTCCCTGAGACAAATCATCTTCAGTGATAACGTGTTATACAAAATGTTGGGGTGTTGTTGCTGTTACTGATGCTGCTGAGGCTATAATACTTTTGCTTACTTTCTTTTTCCTATGCTGTCTAATAGTTTCTCTCAATGCAGTTTTTAACACAAGTTCTGGAAAGGATATTTTAGAATTGGAGAGTGTACAGAGAAGGGCAACAAAATTAATTAAGGGAATGGAGAATTTGTATAAAGCATGAAGAACATCTAATCAAACTCGATTTATTTACTCTAGAGTTAAATAAGTATATGTGAAGTCAGTCTCGCTAGTGAGCTTTTCATTCCAAAGCTGGATCAAATAACGAGGGGCTACCCCTCATGATCAGTGGAAAGGCAGTTTCAACTATAGCAGAGGAACATTTTTTTTAAAGTAAGGTCTGTTAAATTGTGGAGTTCTATGTGCAAGGATGTGGCAGACACAATGGATACATTTAAGATTACAGGCACTTTTTTTCAAGAGGGAACATACAGGGTTATACTGTGCATTAGTAGGTAAAACAGGGCATTCTGGTAAACAGACTAATCTCATTTTGGCGTCATGAAGGCTTATTCAAGTCTCCATTTTAATCTGGTGATGGGGCAGGTGGTGGCATTCTTGTAAGGCATGTAATGCATTACAAGCACTATAGGAATAGTTAAGTTATGGAATTGAGAACAATTATTTCTAGTGCATGGGCAAAGTAGGGTGCATACACCATGTCTGCTATTCTCAAGGAATCTAATTATATTGGATCCATTGTCAGCATACACAAAAACAGCTTTCAACATATATCTACATGTTGTGGCATTGTCTCTCAAGACAGAGCATATATAAAGTGGCATGCCTATGGCATTTGATACCATACAGCTGACCTTTACCACTAGTGCCGGAGCTAGAGGCAGTATTGGCAGTGATTTGCTGTTGCCCAATACTGGAAAATATTTCCAGTGAGTAGTGACAGTCTTATAGCATGCACTCTGGCCACTTGTCAATATATCTATAGCCAGGGGAACTTTCATGCTGCAAGATGTTTCCTGCATTTTGTCCACAACACCAACCACTATCTTGTACAACTCTTGCACAGCCATCCTTGAAAAACAAATGTGGCTTGGGATATGCCAGTGGTGCAAACATATCAGTTCTTTAAAACGTTTATATTCTGAAAAACAATATGGCAGCATTTCAAATGAAAACATTTTTGGCATGTTTTCCATTTCGCAGTGTAATTTTGCATTATATTGTCCCAGTTTTTACTTATTTCTAAGAACTCTGTTATTAAAGATTTGCAGCACATAGAAGAACTGTGTAACTGATTTACAGCAGAAGGAGACAAGGGTGTTATTGTTAGTAACAAAAATGTTGTATCAGTCTCTGAGACATTGACAACACTACTAATATACTCCCCTCAGACCCTGACTAATGCTGCTACTTGTCGAACTCGTAATGTGCAGTTGGTGTGTCTCCCAATCAGACCTGTGGTTATGCTTCAGATGGGATTTCATTGAGGATGTGCCTAGATGTGATCTTTCCCCAGCTCACATGCTTTTTACAGAGAAAATGAATCACAGCATGCTTACATTTTGAATCATGAGTTCAGTGTCTGAGGCAGAGGGAACTACTACCACAGGTGCTGTACATTGCAGTAGTACTAGCAGTAGGTGCTGTCAGTGGTACTGCACTTCAGACAGCAGCAGAAGCACTCATAGCTAGGGCTGTGGATGTTGATGACATGTGTTGCTGCTTAGTCAACAACAGTGATGGATAGCTAATTACATCAATATATTCTGACAAGACCTTGGATATTTCATCGTCCAGTTTTTTTGAGACATAGGTGGTTTTGGAAGCCTGAATTTTGCACCTTAATGCTGTATAAAATGCTGTTTTTCTTTATTATATTATTAGGATAACTAGTGGGCTGGAAAATCATCAACACTGCAACTTATGAAGCTTTAGGGTATTGCTAGCAATGGCATCCATAGCTAAAGCAATCTACTTGACTAGAATGCACTACCATGCTTTGCAGATCTACAATGACTCCAACTGTGCAAAATGTCCCTTAGGACAGGGATAGTCAATTGCTGGTCCTCCACCAGTTGGGAACTTCAGTTCCCATGATCACATTGGTTGGTTGGGGATGAAGGGAGTTATAGTTCCCAACAGCCGGAGAGTCAACAATTGACTGTGCCTGCCTTACATAATGATTCCCCACATTAACCCTTTCAGTGCTTCACACATATCTTGCACACCTATCTGACACTCAAATGATTATGTTAAGTCCCAGATCTCCAATAAACAAGTAATGCGAGCACCATAGCTATCTTACACTACCACAGGATGACCAGACATCCCCGTTAATGAAAGTATTTAAGAAAATCTAATTCCACAGGGCTCATTGCTGGATTTATACTTGAACAACACACCCCAAATCACCCCTAGTCCCTGTCATGGCTATGTCTTCCCCCTCACATAACACCACTCCAATACCCATACAGAAAATATCTTAAATATGCTGCCCAGAACAGGGATACGTGAAATGGTAAATACATTGGCCAAATTATTATATTATCCACTTATTAACATAACATGAAGCAGGTAATCACTTCCTCACCTGTTGTAGTTACTTGTAGTACGGCCAAGTATGCCCCGAGATTGTGGGATAACTCAGGGGTTCACCATGGAAGGCTGAGCTAGCCAAATTTCATATTGCCCTGGGTGGGGGCAACAGTGGAGCATGTGTCCTTCAGAAAGGAGATTCCAATCTGGAGCTGTGTTGGACCCTCTGGGAAAAAAGTTCCACAGGCTGGGGCCTACATCTGAGTGCAAGTGAGGCAAAGGAAAAGGGAACACTCAAGGTACTCTGATATATTGCCTGTGAGATGCAGAGACCCAAGATCCATTAGGTGTGTGTTTAGAGGAAGGGGGGTTATACAAAGACCCTGCCAAAGAAGCCCCTATAGAGGAAGGTAAGGTAAAGATTGCAAATGTAATGTTCTTCTTAGATTCCCTGTTGTTGAGGAAACAGTTTAATAAAGTTACTATTCTATATGGCAAAACCCCTGGCTCCCATCTGATATATACAGTTGCAATCAAAATTATTCAACCCCTATTGCAAGTCGGGTTTATTGTCAAAATTTACAGACTTTCAGCTGTTTGAAATGAACAAATCAATCAAAAGCAATTGGAATAGCTCAATACAACAAATTCTTCAGGTGGTTTCCCCAAATTCAACTGAAAATGCAACTTATGACTTCTCCAGCCTCAAAATTATTCAACCCCTTCATGGCAAGCATCTTTAGTACTTAGTAGAGCACCCTTTTGCTGTTATGACCTGCTTCAAACGAAAAGCATAGCCAGACACCAGCTTCTGGCAGCGTTCATGAGGAATCTTAGCCCATTCCTCATGAGCAATGACCTCCAGTTCAGTAATATTCTTGGGTTTCCTGCTACAACCACCTTCTTCAAATCCCACCAGTGATTTTCTATGGGGTTCAAGTCATATGACCCTGATGGCCACTGTAGAATCTTCCAGGACTTCTGTAACCAAGCATTGGTGGAATTTGAAGTATGCTTGGGATCATTGTCCTGTTGGAAGGTCCAATGACATCCAAGCTTCAACTTACTCACAGACGGCATGGCATTTTCTCCTAGGATTTCCTGATACTTCAATGAATCCATCTTGCCTTCCACATGCTGCAGGTTTCCAGTGCCAAAGGATGCAAAGCAGCCCTAGAGCATCACCGAGCCACCACCATGCTTCATTCTTTTTTCTCCAGACATACCGCTGATCCATCATGCCAAAAAGTTCCAGTTTTGTTTCATCGCTCCACAGAACAGCATCCCAAAACTTCTGTGGCTTATTTATATGATTTTGAGCATATTGATGCTGCTTTTTCTTGTGCTTTTGGGTCAGTAGTGGTGTATGTCTTGGAATTCTTGCATGGAAACCTTCTGAGTTTAGTATGTGCCTTATTGTGCTCACTAAAACCTCAGTGCCTGTTGCCACCAAGTCTTGCTGCAAGTCTTTTGCAGTCATTTGAGGGTTTTTCTCAGCCTGCCTTCTGGTTGAAGCCATTGATAGCTTCCTTTTTCTGCCCCGTCCAGGTAATGTAACCACTGTTCCATTGACTTTGAACTTGTGAACTATGCTTCCAAAGCTGTGTCTAGGAACATTCAGTGCCTTCACTACCTTTTTGTATCCTGTTCCTTGTTTGTGAAGGGCGATGATCTCTTCTCTTAACTTTTTGGACCATTCGTTTGACTTAGCCATATTTCTAACATGCAGTCAAACGTGACACTCAACAAACCCCTAGCCAGTTCAGGTATTTCATGTGTTCCAGCTCACGCACACTAGTGCAACTAATGAAGCACTTGATTTGTTGCATCAGGTGTGCTTGAGACAACATCTGTTTTGCATATTTGTGCTGTTGTGAGGGATTCTATTCAGGGGGTTGAATAACTATGAGACTGGAAAAGTCATTATAAGTTGTATTTTCAGTTGAATAAATTGAGTTGAGCTATTTCATTTGTTTTTGTTTGAACTGTTCATTGCAAACAGCTGAAACTCTGTAAATTTTGACAATAAACCTGATCTGCAATGGAAGTTGAAAAATTTTGATTACAACTGTATATATATTATGCATCACACATAAATTGATCCTGCAGTGCCCATTCCCTGGAGAAAGAAGGAATCAAAGCCATGGGAGAATGTGAGTGATGAGCACCCTGGAGAGAATGAACCAATAGGGCCAATAGAGATACATTGTGTCCCTTCAGGACTTCCCTGAGAAAAAAGGGTGCAATGAATATAAAAAGGTAAATAAGCTGGTCTCCTTAACCAAGAAGCAGATATATGGTTCTAGGGGATTTAGATAACATTGGCCACTCCCACAACAAAGCAGTATGGGAGTGGCCAGAACAGCTGAGTAGCACTTCACAACTGGCATTATGTTTTTCACACGCATCCAGCATTAAAGGGAAACTATCTGCTAGGAGTAAGTCATTCTTAATTTGCAAAGGCAGAAGAAAGGAAAAAACTCATAGCGCTAACCCACCATAACATCCTATATAATAATTTACTAAATCGTGTGTAACGCCCGACATGCGCAGTACACACTGCTGCGCGTGCTGCAGTCATGCGCAGTAGAGACTGCCCGCGCCGTGGCTGATACAGAGCTGGGCGCTCTGAAGGAGCGTCCAGCTCTGTATCAGCCATGACGCGGGCAGTCTCCACTGCACGTGACTGCCCCGCGACCGGGTGGCAGTGACACTGTGGCCCGTGTAACGGGCTGTTCAACTAGTTTACATATAATGTACAACATAAAATAAGACCAAGTGAATAAATTATAGATAGCAGCAAGGAATGAAGGGGTTCTCCTGCAGATATTAGGCCAAAACCTAAAGTGAAAACACAAAACAAAAACAAACCTGCTCTCCTCCATACAAATTATTCAAATGTTCACCCTCTATAAAGCATATATTATACCACTGTGTTTATAAATATAAGGTTTTCATTCCACAGTTTGGCCAAAGTATGTTTAAGCTTACCTACTACGTCACAGTACCCACATATATGGCAAGTACTATCTAAGACTCAAGTGTGTCCCTATCTAAATTAAAGGCATCCCCTGAGAATTCTCAGGGAATGTTATATACCCATGTAGCTCTATTCACTCCATTGCTGTCCTCTCTCCCACATCTCTCCCCTGATCCCCCCCTCTCTTCCATCTCACTTACCAGATGATTTGGCCAGTGTGAAATGGTGCCTGCCATGGCCTTGTGCACATTTTTGAGGATGCGGCTTGTGGACATGACACCTGACTTGTCTTCTTCATCTGTCAGGAAGATGATGAGCATAATGTTCAGTGATGCTGCACCTTTTACCACTTAATAGGATGTCTGGTTGAATATGCAATGTAAGATACCCTGGACCTTAACCCTTTGAGTGTCAGAGAGGTACACAATGCATTGTGTACTATTATGGCATTCAAAGGGTTAACAAAAAGGCCGCTCTGAATTCAGACCGTAATTAGTGTGCAGAGAGGACTACAGTCTGAATTCGGAGCACCCCAGGCAGCTTCACCGCGGCGGTTGCTGTGTGGTACTGTGGCCCGTGTACACGGGTTCTTCAACTACTATATAATAAAAGGTTTAATTCCAGAGGTATACTTTAGGTGAAAGTGACATGTCTTTCTTAGTGTATTTGAGGAGTGAAGAGAGAACACAATGTATAAGTACCTCTAGGCAGCATGCTTGATTGATACGAGTTAAAGTGGAGTTGTTGGAGGAGTTCTACTGGAGATGTCTTGTGCTTTTGAATGCTTAATGAACAATACAAAGCAAACAATATTTCTCTTTTTATTTTGTCAGACGGTAAAGGGTCATTGAGTATAATGCCTAGCTGCGTCTGTGTTTCAGAGTTCCTGATATATCACATTTCTGCTCTTTTTACTTTTGGCCTGATTTAAGATATGTATACAGGTAATTTTTATCTGGATCCTGTGACAAGTTAATCATTAAAAGACTTCTGATACTAAACTCCTCCTAAGAAAATTAGCATGAAGATAATGTTCAAATGACCTTGTTTCACAGTGATTAGTTACGGAGAACTCGGCTAAGCCTGGATCACTGCCAAAATCTGTGTTCCAGCTTTGAGTTTTGTACTTGCTTGTTTTATGATGGGGTTTACTGAAACTCATTCAAGTCAGTGACCTTCATAATTCTAATTTTTTTATGGTCATAGATATAGAAGAATGATAAAGCTAGTAAAATTATATTTAGCCCTTGTACTGCAAGAGGATTCATCCGGGCATTACAATGCACTGGACACAGGGGAGGGCTGCCAACATAGAGCCCAGAGGGCAAACAAACTCCAGTGGCCCTTTTCTACTATAGTCTGAGCCCACTGTCCCATCCCACCCCCTTTCGTTAATTTTTAAATTGTCATTAATGTTGTGAAGTAAGGCCAGTGATACCACATAATTTACAACTGAAGTGGAGCTACACTAGTGCTACTGCAAAATTTACAATTTAAGTATAGCTACACTAGTGATAACATAGAGCTTACAAGGGAAATGGGTTATGCTTATAGTGTATCTCCATTTGGATTGTGGCTTTGTGGTATCATTTCTGTAGCTTCATTTCATTTGTAAGCTCTGTGGTATCACTAATATAGCTCCATTTACAGCAACAAATGGGAGATTGAGTGAGGTAGTGACCCACTGGGCCAGACATATGACTGGCCCAGGGGGCAATGGCCCCCCTGCCCCCCCAGGCCAGCCCTCCCCTGACTGGACACCCCTCTGGCACTAATGGTTTCATGTATTACCCCGCATCACACACACACACATACACACACACATATTTGCTCTCTCCATATAAACATAACAGCTGGCTGGGCTGGCCTGTGGGTCATATTATGGCTTTGCACCACCCTGTACCACCCCTAGATTAAACTAACAGGATCATGGGGGACAAATAAAAATTCCCATTTATTTAAATGTGATTGCATTTCATTGTTTTGCAATGCATTGAATACCTCTCTTGGATTAATTGGTTAAAAGCCCCCTTTAAATAATTTGAAATATTCTTTTGTTCCTAAAGTTCAGTTTGTTTGTTCCAGATCTGTACTTCTTTAATGTGGAACTGTCACCTGTCTTTAACTCCCCACAATAGTTTTATAGTGTGTTACCTGCAATAGATGTGTGTGCTTCTAACATGCCTAGTTTCTCAGAAAAATCAGTGAATGAGAGTGGTGCCATTTTGTCTATGTAGAGCATGATTGGTAGCGCTCCTCCGCCTCAATGCTTGTCTGCTCCTATCATAACATGATGTATTGTAGCCGGGTGGGGGGTAGACAGAGAGAGCTAGAGGGGAAGGCCAGCATATGCCTGCAGTATAGCTTGTACAGCAGGCAAGCTCCTGACGACGGAACACTGTTAACTCATAAGTAGGATTTTTAATTAACAGAACACTTGTTTAAAAAAATTACTGTTCTAGTTAAGCATGATAACACATGTATAATTATATAGATACATATGTTTTAAGGGACAATGTTCCACTTTAATTTTCAGAAAAACGTTACAATTGCTTAAGCTGCCAACCATATATAAGTAGATACAATTCAACTTAATGTGATGGTTGCTGTATTCATCCACAGGGCGTTTTTAGATGCAGTTAGCCAGGCCGTTAATAGACAAAAAGTGACTGTTTCAACAACAGTCAAAGTGAGCAGCTGACCGGGATCCACTGGTGGAAGACCCCCCACCTACCAACATAGTGCACAAGAAACTGTGACTGTCCTACAACACAATCCTCTGGATCTTTTTGTGAGGAGTGAAGGCCCAGCATTGGGATAAGATAGGTATAGAAGCGTATCATTTGTGTGAAGATGTGTGTGACAACTCCGTGTTTTGTCAAGGTACTCTAGGTAGATTTGTGAAACACTGTGTGAGCATGTAAAAATTAAATTATTATATGATCAAAATTGAATGAAGATAAAATAAGATAGAGCGCTCAGTTTTTTTCACCACAGTGAAAACAAGAGCTATTATTATAATTCCTGGAATACTAGAGAGGTTACCAGCAGTGAACTAGTATTTTCACCTGGTAGCCACTCAGGAACGTAGGAATTCAGAAAGCTGGAGAGGTGAAGTTCTGAACAGAATCAGTTGCACCAAAGGGGAAAAAGGACATTCCCAGTGGTTTCAATTGAGCTTATAAATTAAATGCTAGAGAGGTCTCCAATCCATTTCCAAGCAAGGCGTTAGAGTCCAATCTGGCACTCAACTGGTTAAAAGCCCCATTCAAATCAATGGAAATATGGGAATTTTTAAGTTTCATATAGTTAATTCAGATCACTAGAGAATTACACTTCTTTAGCTTGCTGAATACAAGCCCTTATTACACTTTTCTATAGCAGGCAGTGTGCAGACACTCATGACTTAAGGCTCACTGAATTTCCACCGGGTGGAGATGCACTAAGGTTTGAGGGTCCAGTTTGTTGTTATGGTGGTAAATTGGACCAAAATTCATCTTATGATATGCACTAAGGTGTCTTCTCCATCTCATTCCTGTGATTACAACTCATATACTTCTAAATCACCATGCTTTCACCATGTCTTCCCCAATTTCCCGATGTTGCAGCGTGACCAGTGGCTCATTTGCAAATTGAAATGTAGCTTAAAGAAACATTTTTTTCTTTGGATTCCTTGAAGAGGGCTCACTGTCTGTGAATGGTTGTATCTAAGTCAGGGCTTGACAAATTTTACTGTAGGAGCCAGACCAAAAGTTTAGGAGTCAGAATCTACATCACAGAGGAGAACCTTCCCTTGTGGCCTAGTAGAATAAGCCTGGGGTAGCAAACAGTATGTGTATAGTTCTTTGGCTACCAATTACTGTGGTGTCAGAGACAGTAATGTGTGGGTCTGTGGCTACCAGTGGAAGAAGGCTGGTGTGTCAAAATATGTGAGGTTCTGTGGCAACAAGTGGGCAGCAGCATTATTCCTGGTCCTAGTGTACAGCTGATTCTGAGTCAGTAGCAGCAACATCATATGTTGTCCCAGCCAGTAAAGGTGAATGTAGAGGAAATGAAGAAAGAGGCCATTCTTCTCCACCTTTCCCCTCCTCCCCTCGAGGTCCTGGAAGTGGGCCTATTTTTCTGTTGGGGCAGGCACAGTACAGTCATCAGCAACGGCACTGTGCACAATTTGTGAGAAGTCAGTGAAAAGGGGAAAGGTGGGCACAACTGCCCTCATCACACATATGAAAGACACCATAACATTTAAGTGAAGCATGTTAAAGCCAAACCCCCGCCAAAGAAATCAGCACCACTGTTGCTGTGCCCCCTGACTCTCCCCAAAAGCAACAAGAGATGAAGTCGAAATCAAAGAGGAGGAAGAATAGAGAAACCCAGCCAGAGCCAGAAAGTTTGATGGCAAGCAAAACATCTGGCTTGCCATCACCTTCTTGCTGTAGGGTAACTACATCTTTTGGCGATCCACCTCTTTCATTGTTACCTCCACACCATCTGATACCAATTCTGTACTGTCAGGATGTGACAGTTCGTGTCCACCCACTGCACCCTCTGTAGTGCGCTGATCACATATGGCAATTTGGTGGATGGAAATAATCGTAACAGGGCATCAAGCGGCATCTGACTAGATTCCATCCCACAGAATATACTAAGCTGTTGGCAGGGAGCGTTCATCATTATGATAAAAACTGAGAGTTGTCACATGTCCTTAGTGGGGAGTGGACAAGGGGCATAGCGAAAGCAGCAGTACTTGGTTTCTGGTGGGATGATTTCACGTTGGGGACCCTAAGTGTCATGGTGTTTGGATAGAGTTGTACCAGGTGTTTGATGTGAGTGCAGATGTGCACATTGTTCCCAGTCCTTCCCTTATTTGCTACACACACTGTGCACATTGTAGTTGCTGATGAGAGGCACAGTTTCTTCCTGCTTTCAAGGGAAAAATGTATGTTCCAGCAACATACACATGATTTTGGAGGACGGACAGGTGGAGAAGTATATTCCTGAAGTGGTGGGGGCTGGTTGTAGTGTAGCTACTACCTCAGGTGCATCACTGGAGCTAGTAGTGGCAATTTTAACCATCATTGTGTTGTTGATCCCATTCCCTTGGAGCTGCCTAATCATCCTGCTACTTAGCTCAGCAGCAGCAAGAACAACAATCACAAATGCCACAATGACACCAGGGTATTTGCCACTGGCCACAATAACATGACCTGTGGGCACTAGGCCAGTAGGGCATTTTTTTTCTCAGGGCTTCTTGTTTGAACACAAACCAGAGGCCTACAAAATATATTTTTAAGGGCTTGTTTCTAACAAGCCTAAGTCCTGCAAATCACTGATTCCTCAGAGTCTGTGAAACTAGCCAAACTGATAAAAAATTATCTCTGATTCCTCAGGTCTTGTGACACTAACAAGCCTGAGTGAAAAAATGATCTCTGATGTGATTCCTCAGGGCTTGTGATGCTAACAAGCTTGATAGATAAAAATTATCTCTCATGTGATTCCTCACGGCTTGTGACGCTAACAAGAATGAGTGATATAAATAATCTCTGATTCCTCAGGGCTTGTGACATTAACAAGTCTCATAGATAAAACTTTTCTCTGATGTGATTCCTCAGGGCTTGTGATGCTAAAAAGCCAAATCCCTACAAATCAATTTCTCCTCAGGGCTTGTACCTAAAAAGTCTAAGTCCTACAAATCAATTTTCCTTATGGCTAGGGCCTAACACAAGTCTAAGTCCTATAACAAATCAAATTTTCCTCTAATAAGTCTAAGTCCTACAAATCAATGTTTTCTCAGGGCATGGGCCTCTAAAAACAAGTCTCAGTCCTACAAATCACCCTGTACAAAATATTCTATCCCATCAAGTATCAGTCTGCCCCAGTCACAGCTTACGTCAGGTGGTCAATGTCACGTTACATACCAATTTCTTATTTTATTTTTTATTTTATTTATTTCTTTTATTTTTTTTTACTGTCTCCTCAATCCCAGTCAATACCCCCCAAAAAAAATCTGATTCAACTGATTCTTTCCCCAGACTCCTCCAACATAGGCATCCACATATCCCTTTTATACCATGTCTTATTTTTATTTATTTTTTTTATTAACTGTCTCACCAATCCCAGTCAACACCCCCCTCCCCCAAAAAAAATATTCCTGTTCAACTGATTCTTTCCCCACACCCCTCCCACACAGGCACCCTCAGTCCCCTTTTATACTATGCCTATGGTAAATAAAATAACATTTGTTATGTGATGTGTGTAAATTCAATGTTCCCATTGATTTCAATTCAATTGAGCTAGGTGGAAAAACAGCACCTTGTGACAGGGAATTATTTGCCAAGCGGGAAGTGCCATTATTTGTCGATTTTGAATTGAGTTAAAAATTTTCGCCCATCCCTAATAGGTGGCAGCTAATGACGCAGAAAGTTTGCATGGTTGTAGGGAAAAATCAGAAACTGCTGCTGTTTAGAAAGACCCAATATATTTTTTTTTATAAATGAACCCTTATATCTAATAATAAACCTCCACTTACTTTAATTTGTTGTTAACAGATACTATAAAATCAATTATGTGTGGACTTATTCTAAGCATTAATCTTTAATTACTACTGGATATCATGTTGGAGGAAGACATAAATCTTTCTGCAGGACTGCAGTGTCACAACCTCCACCTACTGAAGGGTTGTAAGGAAGTCTGGAGTTGGAGGATCAGGGCTGTATCTATGAAATATGGAACCCAATGTGAAATTCTATAATGCACCCTCAAACACTGCCATTGTGCGAGAGTGCGTGAGTGTGTGTGTTTTTTTCCTCCAGAAAAAAAAGTGAATGAAGTGCCTATGCATACTTAACATTAAAGGAGCAGTAAACTATTTTTATGAAAAAATATATATTGTAGGGATTTTCCTATTGAGCATAATAAGGGTACTCCAACTGCGGAGAGATTTATATTTCCAGTTATTACACTTTAAACCCTTGGTTTTTTTTTACATTAGCAGTGCCCTCTAGTGGTCAAATTTTAATTAGATTTCCTGTTAGATTCTAATGGAGATGAAAGTCAGAGACATACAGATCTCCATAGAATGTGAGAGAAACTGCCTGTCACTTCCTGTCAGTTAGAACTATCAGGAAGTAAATCACAGTAAATTCACTTCCTGATTATTTAAACTGTTATACATTTTGAATAAAACATCTGACAGCGATGGGAGTGACCT
Source organism: Rhinophrynus dorsalis (assembly GCA_037306005.1). Classification (NCBI taxonomy): domain Eukaryota; kingdom Metazoa; phylum Chordata; class Amphibia; order Anura; family Rhinophrynidae; genus Rhinophrynus; species Rhinophrynus dorsalis. The sequence continues at coordinate 88,570,167 of CM074718.1, read as the reverse complement.
TGTTTTACTCAGCAGGAAATGCTCTATAAAATATGTGTTTTCATAAAAAAAAGTTTACTGCTCCTTTAACATTAGAAATATCAAGAGATTCCTGCACTGTTATATGGGACAATCAAAGATTTACATATTTAGAAGAGAACAATAGAAATTTAGATCAGTAAATGAAAAAGAGCATTGCATCATGAAGGAAAACCTGCTGGATATTGCAACATTACATGAGAGACAAAGGAAAAGGAAAATTAAGTAATGGCAGACATTTTCAACAAGGCAGTGAATCTTAGGTTCTGTGTCAACCATTGGACTATAGAAAAAGGCTGAGGTGTCAGACTGTGTGTGTGTGGGTGGGTGGGGGGGGGGGCGGGGGGGTCTGTGACTACCAGTAGAGAGTGGAATAAGGCTGAGATGTCAGACAGCTTCTTGGCATCAAAGTGCTAATGATGGCAGAGTGAATCCACTAACATGCACTACAGTGACCATACAATGTAGTGCATACCCTAAAGCACAGCCACTGTCATTGTGAACGTGAGAGGAGAGGGACGTGAGTGGCAAAGGGAAGAAAGGGTATGATGGGTGAAGAAAGGCAAGAAAATGAAGAAAAGCAAAGGGAGAAAAGAGGTGAAGGAGAGAATTGGAAGAGAGAAAGGTGCAACAGGGGAAAGGAGAATGATATATGGGGAGGACAAGGGGAAGGGGCAATAAAGAAGAGACAGGGAGGCAATAAGGGAGAGAGCAAAAGGGAAGGATACATCATACTTAACCCTTTAAAGGGATAGTAATACATAAAATGTAAAAAAAAAAAATATGTTGTAGGGTTTATCCCCGAGTAAAACAAGAGTACTGCTACTGCTGAAAGGTGTTTCATTCAAAAGTTATTAATTTTCCAAGTTGAATTTTTTAGGAGCAATATCACAGTGGCCTGACATTGTACAGTGGTATTGTTGCTACACCATCCTATGGAGATTTATGGTCCCGGGACCAGAGCTGTCCATAGGATGGTGTAGCAACAGCACCACTGTACGATTTCAAGCCACTGTGATACTGCACCGAAAAAAAATTCAACTTTGAAAATTAATAACTTTTGAAGGAAACACCTTCCAGCAGTGGGAGTACACTTGCTTTACTCAGGGGGATAAACCCTACAACATATGTTTTTTTTTTTAAGTTTTAAGTATTACTATCCCTTTAAGTACCACAGGAGTGTACAATATGCTGGACACCCTTCTAACATTCAAAGGATTAAATAAGAGCAAGGAAGTCAATTACGCTACAATCCTCTCTCCTACCGCGATTAACCCTTTGAGTAACATATGGATGCACAATGCATTGTGTAATCTTCTGGGATCAAAGGGTTACACCAAGATGCTTATTTTAACCCTTTGAGTTCATTTAAAGTGGCCTCTCACACTCACTTGACAAATAATTTGCAGAGCTAGCTTTCCTACTCCCAACATGTCCTATACCTGATGAGCTATAGTCCAATCACATTCAGCTTCCAGTTCCAGCTGTGAGAGGTGAGTGGAACAGCCAGATTTCCCAATAGGTGGAGTAGGCAACTGCCTAGAGCAGTGATTCTCAACCAGGGTGCCGTGGCACTTTGGTGTGCCACGGACATCAACTTAGGGTGCCCTGTGTTTTCTATAAAGACTAACAAAAATGGACTTTTAAATAAAGATTTATAGAAATTGTTATGCATAATATGTTTAGTTATGGTATTATGATTATAAGACCTAATAATACTGTATATTTATGTATTGTACCCTTCATTATGCCCTTGATAAAGTACATTAAATATGTTAGGGGTGCCCCGAATGTTCAAGATTATATATTAGGGGTGCCCCGAGCAAAATAAGGTTGAGAACCACTGGCCTAGAGTGCCAAATTTTGAAGGGCACCTCAGCTGTATTGGCCACACCCACATTCTGAATTGTGGTAGTGGCCAAATCAGTCTTATTGTTACTCCATCAGTTTATTTATCACATTACAGGCTATTATTTAACCTCTTGGATGCAATGCATTGGAGATCTCTCTAGAAACCAAGCAGTTAAAACTTTTTTGCCTTTGCTTGTTATAGTTCAAACACATTTTCTGTTCCAATAAACAGTGGATTGGACTGGGGGCGGGGTCATGTGAGAAGTAGGTGTGTAGTCATAGGTGGGGCTAAGGCCACCTAGAGTGTCTTGTCTATGGGAACCTGGGATGTAAATCTGGCCCTGGTGATTGGTACTGCTCAGCACACAGGAAACACAGAGAGATTGTACAGGTGTTTGAGGGAACTAAGTAAAAGTAGCAACAGTCATAATGGTTTAGCCATGTGAGTGTTGCCCAACTCTCCAGCACTCAAAAGGTTATTGCGGGTTGAAGAGGGAGCTGCAGCCTAATGGGAAATCTTCTTCTTTAACCCTCTAACTTCTAGAAGGGTGTCCACCATATTTGACCCTTCTCTGGCACTAAGAATTAATATAACTTTATAGTAAAGGCAGCATGGTATTTATTTCAGTATAAGAGTGATTGAAAACAGCGAGGGAAAGTGTGAATGCATACCTCCCAACATTTCAAACTGCCAAAGAGGGATATTTGTGTTTTAGGTGGTGTCGCTAGGGGCGTGGCTGGTGGGCAGGTCACTACCGATAATTTCTAGGCTATTTCATGACCTATTGACACCTATTTGTGTAACCTAATAAATGACTTATAACAAGACCAAAATATTTTATTTACACAGACTAATTTATAAATACATATACTGACATTTAAACAAACATTAATGTGAGTTGAATTGCTGTGGACCAATGTGATACACTTATATACATACCACAAAGTCTGATCTCCTAGAAAGATGGACATCTGGTTGTGAAAGAGGGACAGAGAGATTTGAGTCTAAAAGAGGGACTGTCCCTCCTAAAGAGGGACACTTGGGAGGTATGTGAATGAATAAGCTCTGTCCTCTCTGACATTTGTAGGAAGCAAAGCTGATTCTTTCTTAGAATCTCTACTCTTATCTCTCATACTTAAATACATTTAACCCAATAGAATGTCTAATGCACAGGACAAGCTTCTGCCACTCTAGAATTTTTGGAGGATTCAGTTTTCATTTTTCTTTTTTTTTTGCAGTGTGGGAGATGGGTGCTGGCTTCCACCTCTGGACAGAGTCTAGAGCAATAAGAGGAGAACTATTGTTAGGAGGTTATACTGTTCTTTTAAATGGAAACACACAGATAAAACAGTTGGTCATTGTATAAACTGTATCAGCAGTTAGTAATCTCAGAGTTTCATATACTTCCAAATGGTGTTGCACTGAGTGGGACCACCAGGGGTCAGGGCACTACACAATGTTGAGATTTATATAGCCCATTCCCAATAGCGAAGTCATTTAAAGGGATAGTAATGTTTCATAATAAAAGTAGCTCTAATTAATCATCATAGTATTTGGACTTTGGAGAGTGTTATTTCAATACTGTCAGAGTTATAGTTCAAGAGTAACAAAGTCCCCCTCCTGCCCCTTTTACTGATGTAACACTGCTCAGCCGGAGCAGAAGAGAGGTGCCCAGGTAGACTGCAGAGAAGGACAATCTTCAATTAAGATAAGGGGAAAAAGCTGAAAAGCTTGTCAAGGGGGCAGGGATTTCATTGTTCTGATAGAAAGAACATTGTCCCCTGCTGTTATCTGTCTGGTCTATGGACTGCATTCCACATCCAAGAAGAGATTGCTTACACTAGGTAAAAGGGGCGGGAGGGGAAACTTTGCTTGTGAATATCTCTCAAACCATAAAGGTTCTTCATTTTTTTTAATGCCTACAAAATAAAATAAAGATAAAATGAAGTATTACTATCCCTTTAAATGTCTGCTTGCAAACACTGTTTACTTGTTTACTTGTTAATTCCTTCACCCAACTCCAGGAATAAAAATAGCAGCTAATTTCCACCTACCACAAGCAGCTGAATTTATGTTACAAGGGCTGGTTTTGAATAACATATAACACAGTTTTAACCATGTTTAAAGTGGACATATCACTTAAAACATTTTTGGCCTATTAATTAAAAATTAAAACATTACTTTACATTATAGTTAAATGCTCAGAAATGCCACTACACGTTTCAATAAAGGTACAAAAAAGGTTTTACTTATTTATTTTTGGATTAACTCTTTAAGTGCCAGATGATCGCATTGATCATCTCTCTGGCACTCACAGGTTTAATAGCCATTGGATAGACGGTGCTTTTTCCCTCCCAGTGAATACATAATTCAAAGGGCAAGGTCATGTTCTCTCCAGGACCGATATCCTTATGGTAAGGAGAAAAATTTACAACCCTGTGCCTTATATATTTATTGAGTAAAAGCATACTCAACAACATTTTAACAAACATGCCCACCACTGTCTCCCCTGCTGTTGGACTACACTTCTCAGACAACAACTTTTGCCTCACCTCTCCTCCCCTTCACCAGATCGGAAACCCTCCTCCTCGCTCATTTCCGTTGTCAGCCTTGGACGAATGCACAAAATGCTTGCACACCACATACCTTCCAACATTTCAAATGGCCAAAGAGGGACACTTTTGTTTTAGGTGGTGTTGTTGGGGGCTTGGCTTGTGGGTAGAGCATTACCAATAATATTTTGGTCATTTTATGATCTTCTGATACCTCGTGGCGTGACTGAATAAATAATTTAGAGCAAGGATACAGTTTTTTATTTACACAGACTAATTTATAAACACATATACTGTGGTTTATACAAACATTACTGTGAGTTTTATTGCTGTGGAGCAATGTGATACACTTATATACACACCACACAGTCTGATCTCCTAAACACAGGGACACCAGGGTGATACACTTATATACACACCACACAGTCTGATCTTCTAAACACAGGGACACCAGGGTGATACACTTATATACACATCACACAGTCTGATCTCCTAAACACAGGGAAACCAGGGTGGGAAAGAGGGACAGAGGGATTTAGGTCTCAAAGAGGGACTGTCCCTCCTAAAGAGGGACACTTGGGAGGTATGTCACCAGCCTCCACAAACCATACTGATTTGGTACAAATATCTTCAGTACTTTATTTGCTTAACCCTTTCAATGCCAGAGAGGTATATAATGCATTGGATACCTCTCTGGCACTTAGGGTTAAAAAAATGCATAAAGTATGAATATAATGCAAGTTACACTTGCTGATCCTCATTAGTTAGTTTGGCCTCCATCATACCTCTTCCACTCCCCTAATGTAGTAATGCGACACGATCACCCGGGGATTGCTGGATCCTTTTAATAAGTTATGTTTTTTAAAAAATATGTTTAAAAAAATGACTCAACATTCAAAAATCTTTTCTTAAACGTCTCAATCAACTGTACAAAACATGAGAAATTCTGGTTTAACACTTTGAGTGCCAAATAGGTTTTCAACACATTGCTTCACAATGTGTTGCACGCCCCTCTGGCACTCAAAGGGTTAAAGTTTGGCAAGCATTTTCAGTGCAAGCATAGGGACACTTTTCCTCTGGACACTCACATTACAGACAGCCAAACACTAAAAGGAAACCCTCATTCAACAGACATCACACTGCTCATGTACAGCAGGATATACAGCTGAATACTACCACCGTTCCTGGAAATCTCCAATAGATGACTGGTATGTGCACACATTCCTCTTCTACTTAAAGGGTTAATTACTTTAATAACATTATAAATTACATGTTGTTATATATCTGCTTTTTTACGGGGGGTATTTCATCTTGGAAACACTTTAACCTTCACTTTCCCATTTTTGTTTCACAGAGTACTACCATTAACAAGACGCTTGTGTCTTTCAATATTGATAAAACGAAAATGTCATGCATCAATTTATATGACAAAAACTATGCCAACTGTGTTATGATCATTCCTGGGAACTTTCCAAATGAGCTGACCCTGAGATCTTTGGAATATTAACCCTTAAAGCTTCCTATAATGTAGATTTTATGCAATACGTACCTACTTGCTCTAACTCGGAGGTGCTCCAATCGTTCCGCAAGGAGCCTTTAACAAGTTACAACTTAGAGATCTCACTGCCTAAACACAAATAAGTCAAGGAGGACATTTCCTGCTGCTTTTCTGGTACAAATGGCACCAGTTTAGATACTAAAGACACATTTAATGGTGGCAAATTATATAGGAGGTAACACAGACCTCTCTCACCCTGAGAATTTTGCCCTTCACCCCTCAGATTTGGGTCTAAACCCTGAGTCTCGGGGTCAAACCCTGAGAGTTCACAGGTATGGTTATGATATGTAAACCATTTAAAATATGCCTCTGTTTCTTTATAGTACAGGCCAGCCCACTCATAAATATCATTCATATATATATATATATATATATATATATATATATATATATATATATATAAACTGAAAAGTTTATGGTGGGGAAAAAGTGAATGGTGTGTCAAATTTTTGTTTAACATATATTAGCATTGTGGGACGTTGTTGCCCATCTGTTTTTTTGTTTTTTTTATCCTTGTATTCAGTTATGTTAGATGGAATTTTTAACAGAAGTGTGCTGTGGTCTGTTACTTGTACTACAGAGTTGATACACAGATAGACACTAAGGTTGCCACCTTTTCTTCAAAAAAATACCGGCCATGGCATTCCCTCCATAGACTTAATATTGGACAGAAGGCAATTTTTTACCAGCCTGCCGGTAAAATACCAGCTGAGTGGCAACCCTAATAGACACAGACACACATACACATACATATACACATACACACACATTTTATCATACATACATAGACAGGCACAGACACACACACATACCCACATTCATACATACACACACACACCAAGATATTATTATACATAGACACACACACAAAAACACACAGATACACACATTCATACATACACACACCAAGATACATGCATATACACTCATACACACACACACATACATGTAGATATTATTATACATAGACATACACACAAACACACAGATACACACATACATACATACACTACCGGTCAAAAGATTTACAATACCGCAATTTTTGCTACTTTTAGTTATTGCCATATAACTTGGCAAAAACATTAGAAAAACATGTAAACATTGGGTATTTCTAAACTCAAGACAAATATTATAATCTACTTAGCAGGGGGGGGTTTTAGCGTTTGTAGATGTGTAAAAGATTTTTTGTGTAAAAGCTAAAAAAAGTGCTTTTTTTCATCATATTTTATAATTTTTTTTATAGTAAATTATATGAGATGATAAAAATAATGGCATCTTTAGAAAGCCCATCTTATGACAAGAAAAATAGTATTTAATATATGTGGGGACATTAACTGAGTAAGAGGAAAATTACAGCTAAACACAAACACAGTAGAAGTGTTAAAACAGCCATTGTCCAGAAAGACAAAAAAAGTTCCAAACCTCCGGTCCTTAAGGGGTTAAACAAAATGATTCAATGCTTTCTTTTTTATATCCAATTGTTTATTTGTTCTAATTTACTATAAAAAAATTATAAAATATGCTGAAAAAATGTAACAAAATAACTTTTTTTAGCTTTTACATGAAAAATGTTTTACACATCTGCAAACGTTAACCCCCCCTTGGTAAACAGAAGGTTCACCCATTGTCCCAAATGAAGGAGATGTACTTCCCCAACAGAGATAGTGTCACAAAGCATCCCACCTGCCACTGACTGGGCCCACATGCCCGACATCCAAACCCAGGCAGGCAGCCAAATCTGCTAAATATGTATCTCTCTTTTTATTTTTATTTTTTTGTGCGTTAGGTGTAATGTTTTAATTTTTGAGTCGAGCCCTGTCACTCACCCAGCGATCCTACAGACCACATACACACACAACCCACACATCTTCCAACCACAATCACCCATACACTAACACAGGTACCACGCTCCACAAATGCATTCACACCTCCAGACAATGCACGCACCTACATCCACCAAGCTATGCGCAACAGCCAGCCCAGCCACCCGCGTAGGCCGACCGGCACACATCCCAGGGTACCAGTGCCCCCAAAGCAAATAGTCAGACACAGAAGTAGGGAGAACTGACCCACAAGTCCATACCGACAAACCCCCATACAGAAATAAATACACCTAGACACAAATATACACAGACACAGCTACATGCAGAAATACTCATACAGACACACCCAACCACCTGCAGGGATACCCAGACACAAGCAGATATATCCAGCCACAAGTAGATATACCCAGACACACGGGCAGAGAAACCAAGATATACTCATACACATGCAGCGCCAATAACACATACATACATCCATCATTATGCATTGTAGACCATGTTTTTGTATTTTTTTTTGTGTGTGTGTAAAGTACCATTTCTGTGTTTCTAGACCTGTCATGGGTAAATGTCAGGCATGGGTGTAGAAACTAATAAACCCACAGGAGGCAGCAGTAGGCGAGGGTGTCCTGGCAGAGGACTCCAGCAAAGTCCCAACTGAAGAAACCCACAAAGCTCCAGCGGCCAGGCCTCAGACATAGCAAAGAAACCGGACAAAAGTGAGAAGAAAAACAGAGAAAGAGGGGGAACAGGAAAACCGAAAGACGGAAGAAAAACCAGCGAAGCGAAAGAAGAAGAACCAAAAGAGAAACAAAGAAAGAGATACCAGAGGCCATGGAGCCAACAAAAGAATAACCGCAATGGACAGAGAAAAGCAAAAAAATCCAGAGAAAGAGCGAGAAAACAGGGGAAGAGAAGCAAAACAGCCAGCAGCAGACAGCACCAAACCCCGAAGTACCCAAGTGAAACGAGCGGGGGGGACACCGGAACTGCCAAAAGATAGACAAAGAAAGAGAAAAGCCTCCGCTGAAAGGACAAAGAAACGGCAGAGAAAATGAGAAACTAAAAGAGGGATAGCGCAGGAAAAAAGTGTGTCAAAAGAAAAAAACACCAAAACAGAAAAGAGAGGGGGGTGGTGGTGAGCAGACACACAGGAGAGTGCTAAGAGTAGCAAGTGAAGGGAGAAACACCCACCAGAGACACAGGAGGCCTGACTCATGTAGCCGGCAGGGCCCATGGAGGAGGAAACCACCTGTGGCGTACCCCATCCCCCGAAGGGTGCAGCGGAATCAACCCAGACAAGGTCCGCGGAAGGCCACACTGCCGGTCCTCCATAACACTGCCGTCGACAAGGAATCCCCCAAAGTCTGCTCACAGGGCAGAGGGGAGAGCAGCTGCAAGTCGCGGGTCATGCGAAAAACATGGCACCCAAGCAGACCGCCACACCTTAGGACCGATGGGAGGATGGCCCTGAACGACCGCCAGGGACCTCTACCAAGAAGGATTCAACCAGGGCAGCCGGATCCGGAGCCAGTCAGGAACCACAAAGGGAGGGAAATCCAGATGCAGCGCAGGAGACTGTCAGGCAGATAGCAGCACGGACTGACAGGCAGGCACTCGAGCAGCCAATCACTTAGATCCCCACGGACAGCGAGACCAACAGCCTGGAACCAAATACACTTCCTCTGTCCTTTCTTCTTTCACACAACAGCCCACTTCCTGTCTCTATCACCTTTAAACCCTTTCCCTCTTGCTCCTCCCTAACACACCAACTTCCTCTGTGCATCAACCCTCCCCATGACATACTTCCCCTCCAGTACCCTGCGGTCCCCTCCGGGGAATTTCTTGTTCTGAGAATGATCATTCAGGTCCTTGTATTCCAAGCCTCTTTTTCATGTTGTGAGCACGCTCAGTCAGTTTCTTGAAATCCAAGCCTCTTTCACATCCTGAGCACAACTACACAGTTCTAAACAAACAGCCTAGTAAGTGTTTCTAAGTCCCTAGGAGACCCACAACAGAAAATATCCAGGGAGCTACATGTATATATGTATGTGTTTATGTGTTTGATAGTTTGTCTATGTATACAGGGCTGGCATAGTGTTGCCACTCAGGCCGGTAAAAAATTGGCTTCTGTCCAATGTTAAGTCTATGGAGGGAATGCTATGGCCGGTATTTTTTTTAAGAAAAGGTGGCAACCCTAGGCTGGCAGTAGGGAGGAGACATGAATATCCCCTCCTTACTGCCACCCCTGGGTGTGTTAGGCTTCAGACAAGTTTTTCAGTCACATGATGCTTTCTCATATATATATATATATACACACGCACACACATACATATACATGGAGACACACAAATTCCTATGAACGTCTGTCACTGGAGGGCTGATATGAAGGGGGAATGTGGGGGAGATAAAGGGAAGGGATGCATAATGGCATTAACCCTTTGAGTGCCAGAGGGGTATTGAAAGCATTGCATATCCCTCTGGCAGTCAAAGGGTTAACCAGTTGTCTTATAGCCTGTGTGTGTGGTGCAGTCATGAAGTGGAGTCCACAGCCCCCGAAGTTACAGGCATTCTAGAAGAATGAGTCAGACAGAGATAAAGGGAGAGACCATGGCAGCCATTCCGGGAGGTGGCATGGAGAAAGGGGGTTAGGAGAAAGCAGGTCAAGCATTGAGAACAGAGGAGGAGACAGTAGGAGTCACCGTACAGCACTGGACTGCTTACAGACAACCTCAAGTTAATGAAGTAGTGGGTAAATAAAAAAGGAGTTGTGAAGAGTAAGTTAACTTTATCTTGTGATGATAACTCTTGTTAACATTAGAATGTGGTGATCGTGCTGCGAGGCTGCTTTAATGGGGGTATCGCAAAGCATTGAATATGACATGTGGCACTGAAGGGATTAAGTGAAAGTGGGTGAAATAAAGACAAATATATTTTAACCCTTTAAGGACCATGTTGCACGCAACTCATTGTTGTTCTGTTCCTTAAAGGGTTAACAGAGTGGTGGCGTATCCCGGGACAGAGAGATAATTATAAGGGAGCTTCTCAATGTAATATCCCGGCAGGTACGTATCACAGATCTGCACCAAATACCAAAATGCTTGCTCAAGTGGCATGTACATGAGTAAGACGGTTGCAATAGGAGCCTGCACCTGGCAGTACCCTTCTTGTGGCCGGTACAGGGTATATGCTTTGAGCACTCTGTAGTGACCCTGCTGGCCATGGCCTCCATGAACAAGAATCGTTATGGAATTTAAACTGCTTGTGTAGGTCTGTTTGCATACATCAAGGCATTTGGGATCACTGGCTGCAGGAGGGATTCCCTTAATTCCATGTCTGCGATGGCACCATAGTAGTGGCACCTTGTACTCTTCAACCTTTCACCTCCCAGCAATTGTTGTGGTGTCATGTGGGGAATGAGGATGGGGTTGTGTGGTTTTTGTTTTTTGTGTTTTTTTATTTTGGGATAAAAGTGCTTGTGTACATATTGTATATTCAGTAAGGACAACGTTTATGTGCCATGTGTGTGGGCAGGTGATAAGGACGGCATTTAGGTGGCATACAGCATGACATGAACAAAATTAAGACTGACAAAGCACCGGGTCCTGATGGTATACATCCAAGGGTTCTTCAGGAACTTAGTGCAGTGTTAGCAAAACCCCTATATTTACTCTTTAAAGATTCTAACCACAGGCTCAGTGCCACAGGATTGCCGAAGAGCTAACATAGTACCTCTATTTAAGAAGGGAACTAAAACAGAACCTGGGAAATATAGACCTGTGAGTTTGACCTCTGTAGTGGGAAATCTGCTAGAAGGGATAATAAGGGACTATATTCAGGAGTACAACACAAAAAATAAGATCATTAGCATGAATAAACATGGTTTTATGAAGAATAGATCATGCCAAACTAATCTTTTCAGCTTCTATGAGCAAGTAAGCAGCAACCTTGACAATAGCAAGGCAGTAGATGTAGTATATCTAGACTTTGCAAAGGCATTTGATACAGTGCCGCACAGAAGGCTGGTGTATAAAATCAATATTTGCAGATGATACTAAATTATGCAAGGTCATTAATTCAGAACAGGATATTTTCTCTCTACAGAGGGACTTATATACAATGTCAGATTGGGCAAACAAATGGAATATGAAGTTTAATGTGGGGAAGTGTAAAGTCATGCATTTGGGAGGAAACAATCCCAAGGCTACTTTTGAACTTAATGGAATCATTTTAGGGGACTCATTGCTGGAGAAAGACCTGGGTACCCTTGTCAACTACAAACTTGTAAACAGTGAGCAGTGTCAAACAGCAGTAGAAAGGCAAACAAAATCCTGTCTTGCATAAAAAGAGGTATCGAAGTAAGAGTGGATAACATTATTTTGCCATTTTACAAATCATTGGTAAGACTTCACCTTGAGTATGCAGTGCAATTTTGGGCACCGGTTCTGAAAAAGGATATACTAGAACTAGAGAGAGTACAGCGAAGAGCAACAAAATTAATTAAGGGAATGGAGGACTTGACATATGAGGAACAACTAGACAAACTTGGTTTATTTACTCTAGAAACAAGACGACTAAGAGGAGACCTTATCACATTGTACAAGAATATGAGAGGTCAATACAAGGATCTCTGCGGTGAGCTATTTATTCCAAGGCCTGATCAGGTGACCAGGGGACACCCCTTGAGATTAGAGGAAAGGAGGTTTAGATTTCAGCAGAGGAAGGGGTTTTTTACAGTAAGGTCTGTTAAATTGTGGAATTCATTGCCCAAGGAGGTGGTTATGGCAGATACAATGGATACATTTAAGAGAAGATTAGACACATTTCTTTCAAAAGGGAACATACCGAGTTATACTATTTATCAGCAGGCAGATCAGGAAGGTCTGAACTTAACTGGTAGCAGGAAAGCTATAAAATTCTCAGTTACTGGGGTATGAGGAGAAGGTTGAACTTGATGGACTTGTGTCTTTATTCAACCTAATTTACTATGTTACATGCAAAGAGTTAACTGTTTGAGTGCCAGAGGGGTAGGCAACGCGATTCGTTGCTTACCCCTCTGGTAATGAAACGGTTAAAGATATGGTGCAGTCTATTTAAACAGAGTGTCTGCTAATTTAAGCAAAACAGAACGGAGGTTTAATATTTGCAGATGCTAGTGTGGGGTTTTTTTGGGGTGTATTAGAGTAAGAGACAGTAGTGCATATTGGAGTTCACCGTGTGATTAGCATAGTAGGTAGTGGACATGTTGATTCATAAATCTTGGCTGTAGCTAGTGCGCTTATGAGATAGACTTACTGTGCTGGTGAAGGGAGGACAGTGCAGTAAAGTACATAGAGGTGATCCGCAGAATGTGTTCGGCATGGAGGGACTCCAGTGACGCACAAGTATGTTCCTCTGGGTGGTAGCAGAACAGATGAGGCACAGATGGCCTGAAGGAGGCAGGATGGAGGTCTTATATTTGAATCATTTGAGTTGCTTCCACCCCATGCTTATTCCTGCGAAAATGAAGATCCGGTGTAAAGTATTTGCAGAGAGTTTGTTTGAAACCTGTGTGACTCGCTTTGGCCCCATGTGCACGCCTGTGAAAATCACCCCCCACGTCTATTCAAGTGACATGAATGGAGGAGATGTGCTTATCTCCTCCTTGTGGCCGCCCTGGGGTGTGTGTGGCACGTTTGGAGAATTGTTGACTGTTTTGTATTAGTGGGATCACTCTTCCTTCAGGACTTTGATGATTCTCTCCAGGTTGCTCTGCTAGCCATCTTGTTTTACTTCTACTGGAATGGGTGCCATGCTGCAGGAGGAGGGGGTGGATGTCTGATAGGAAATGGAGGAAAAGCACTGACTTTGACCCCTTTCATTGTACCATATCATTCACTAGTTACAGTACTGTAAATGATGAAGCCAAGGAAGATGATGATATTCAACCATGCTGGTCTCCAATATATGGATGGCCCTGTACATGTCATCTGCATGCTATACTCGGTCCTGGGGGGATGCCGAAAAGTGTATTAAGGGGCTAGATTGGCAATCTTGTGTTGTATTTGTGCTGATGATATAGCAACAGTGTGCACTAAGAAGTCCTCTCCATCATATCCCAGTAAATATGCCACAGGTACACAATCATCACCATGAATCCACCATGCCTTCAACAGGTTTACAATTTTTCACTGACTACTTTGGTAGTGACTCATTTGCATACTGAAATGCAGATTCATGAATCATTGTCATATTCATGTGGGTGTGTTCATATGTTAATGTGGCAGATCATCACACTCACCAAACTCTGATAGCTGCCCATGCTGTTTACTGTCCCAGCATTGCCAACTAGAAGTTAGAGAAGCTGAGATCTCAGCTTAGCAGTAAATATGGATTTCATGAGTGCTAACAAGACCAGATATAGAGTAATGTGCAAAAGTTTTAGACAGGTGTGAAAAAATGCTGTAAAGTAAGAATGATTTAAAAAATAGACATGTTAATAGTTTATATTTATCAATTAACAAGATGCATAGTGAGTGAACAGAAGAAAAATCTAAATCAAATCCATATTTGCCTTCAAAACAGCATCAATTCTTCTAGGTACACTTGCACACAGTTTGTTACGGAACTCAGCAGGTAGGTTGTTCCAAACATCTTGGAGAACTAATCACAGTTCTTCTGTGGATTTAGGCAGCTTCAGTTGCTTCTCTCTCTACATGTAATCCCAGACAGACTCGATGATGTTGAGATTAGGGCTCTGTGGGGGCCAATCAGATGCCTCCCTGATGGTATTGCATGATGGATAAGTGTCTGCATGTGCTTATCAGCATTGAGGAGACCAATAATTCTGACCATATCCCCAACTCCATTGGCAGAAATGCAGCCCCAAACCTGCAAGAAACCTCCACCATGCTTCACTTTTGCCTGTAGACACTCATTCTTGTACCACTCTCCAGCCCTTTAGCGAACAAACTGCCTTCTCCTACAGCCAAATATTTAAAACTAGTTGAGGAACCCGTGTACATGGGCAACAGTGCCGGCTGGTCACGGTGCAGTCATGTGCAGTAGAGACTGCCCGTGACGCGCCTGCACAGAGAGGACCACGGTCTGAATTCGGAGTGCCCCGCTCTGTATAAGTCACATCATGGACAGTCTTTACTGTGCATGACTGCAGCATGGTCAGCAGTCTCAACTGCGCATGACTTTGTTGTTACAAACTTTTAACGAATTATTATATAGGATTTTGACTCATCAGTCCAGAATACCTGCTGCCATTTTTTTGCACCCCAGTTCCTGTGTTTTCATGCATAGTTGAGTCACTTGGCCTTGTTTCCACTTCTGAGGTATGGATATTTGGCTGCAAGTCTTCCATGAAGACCACTTCTGACCAGGCTCCTCCGGACAGTAGATGAGTGTACCAGGGTCCCACTGCTTTCTGCCAATTCTGAGCTGATGGCACTGCTGAACATCTACCGATTGCGAAGGGAACTAAGCATGTTTCTTTCCTTGGCCGACCACTGCATCTACAGGCCTCAGCGTTGCCTGTTTCTTTGTGCTTCTTCAAAAGAGCTTGGACAGCACATCTGGAAGCCCCTGTTTGCCTTGAAATTTCTGCCTGGGAGAGACCTTGCTGATACAGTATAATTACCTTGTGTCTTGTTGCTGTCCTTAGTCTTGCCATGGTGTATGCCTTTTGATAGTAAACTGTCTTCAGCAACCTCACCTTGTTAGCTGAGTTTGGCTCTTCCTCACCCAGTTTAATTCCTCCTACACAGCTGTTTCTGTTTCAGTTAATGATTGTGTTTCAACCTACGTATTACGTTGATGATCATTAGCACCTGTTTGGTATAGTTGTTTAATCGTACACCTGACTATATGCCTACAAAAATTCTTGACTTTGTGCAGGTTTACCTAGAAGAACTGATGCTGTTTTGAAGGCAAAGGGTGGTCACACCAAATATTGATCTGACGTATATTTTTCTTATGTTCACTCATTATGCATTTTGTTAATTGATAAATATAAACTATTAACATGTCTATTTTTGAAAGCATTCTTACTTTACATCATTTTTTCACACCTGCCTAAGACTTTTGCACAGTACTGTATTTGCTGGGGAAATGCTTGGTTGCACACTAAACAGCTGTTGTATGTACATATGTTGTATGTACAATATTGTACAAAAGGGAAGGACAGCACAACACACAGATTATACACATTTTATTCTCATGAATTAATTGCAGACAGGCATCTTCCCAGGAAATATTTGTTCTCATTGGCACTAGCGAAATCATATTTGCTACAATGCTGTTATGCTAATTAACCATTTAAGTTCCAGAGGTATACCCAATGCATTCCTTTGCAATGTGTTGCTCACCCCACTGACACTCAAAGGGTTGAGTGAAGACTTCTGCTGTCCTTGGTGCTGAAGTGTCTCTGCATCTTCTCTGCTCCCTCCCTTCCCTCCCCAACACATTGACGCCTTTAAGATAGAATGATATTCTAAATATCAGAATCTATACCTCTCCCTTTGCATCCCTGATTCTTAGTGCATATGGCAATGTGTGACTCTGTTGCCAAGAAGATGTGCTTACCATACACTGCCATAACATCAACCCTTAGTGCATCCCCCCCAAGTCCTTGTCTGTCTCATCAGACAAGGATTCAGTTTAACTTGTAATCTTTTAACCCTTTCAGAGGCCAAATTATAGAAAGTCTCTTTTCGCTGTGAAGAATATAGCCACTGCGAGGTAGAGGAAACCCTCTAAGCAATACTTACCCAACTGAGTGCCAAGAAGGTGAACAACACCACCCACTGACATTTAGTCTATGAAGAAGTAAAAAAAAAAAGCCACAAAAGCACATTTTTTTGTGCACCTTTATTCAAACACCTGGGAGATTATGCACTAAGGCGTGATAAAGAGGTGGTAAAGAGGAAATATCTTGTCCAGTGAGATCATTTCTCTGCAACGCGTCCCTTCCATCTATGGCACTCTAAGGTTTTGGGCCAGCTTATATTTTATGCATACTTTTTGGGGGCACATTTAACTTGGCCTTTTTTTCTTTCTAGTGACATTAGATTTGATACAAACAAGTTCAGAAGATAGAAGATAAGAAGAATGAAGATGATTAGAAAGAAGATGGAAGATAGAAGATGACAGAAGAAGACTAACAGTGGATGACAGGTAAGTGTTATAGCTCTGGTTTATTGGTGTTAAGAGAGTGTTAGAGCCAGTATTGTTGCGGTTTACTGTTAGGAGTAGTGTAGGGTTAGTGTTTGGGAAGGTGACTGTTTGAGCTCATGCTCAGTGCTTCACATTGTGTTAAGCACCGAGAGCTATCTCTTTTCATTTCATGTTCCCATTTCTCACGCTATTCAACGTTATATTTGGGAATAAAAAACACATAACAAATATCTGGCCAAATGTCAGGTTCCTTGGCCCAACAAGGGGCAATTGAATACCTACTGTGACACAGTGTGTGTACTGGTTGGTATCCATTTATGCCCTACCGACAGTTGTAACAGGACAAATTGAATCGAGGCCGTAGAATCTATTGAACTCTGAAGCTGAAGGACCCTGAACCTCAGTATAACTGTAACCTCTATAGTTACACCCCGTTCAACTTCAAGTTCTAAAATTACATACTGCATCTTACAAAAAAATAAACCCTCAATGTAAATTAATGTTTCCATGTTTAATTAACAGGCAAACTTTTTTTAAGCGATTGGTCCACTTGACTAGTAGAAGAGAAACAGAAAAACACATAATATTTTTTCAACATCATTTTGCTTTTTCATTTAAAAAAAATTGATGGGGCTTTTTTATGAACCTCACAGGGTTAACAGATAGGACAGCTTCATTCTGCAGAGCAACATAAAGGTTCTTTACAGTAGATAATTAAAACAACAAGGAGCTTGTGGCACTTCTTAACCCTTCGTGTGCCATTGAGTTATCCAACACATTGAATACATCTTAGGAAGAGTAACATTATTTTATTCAGTTTATATGTGAAATGTTTATAATTGTTTACTAAACGCTCCAAAAACAAAAACGGTCCAGTTAACCCTTTGAGTGCCAGAGGGTTACGCAACACATTGCAAAGCACTCAAAGAGTTAAAAAAAGCCCTTTGCTATAAATAATTTTATTTTTATTTTGGACCTTAACTCCTTGTCTGGTCATCCATACTTTTCTTGTTCATGTGTAAGTTGCTGTTAGTTTGGGATTACTTCAGAACATCCTGGTTCAGTACGGAACAAATCCATTTGTGTTCTGCCACAAGGATCTGCTCTAACAAAGAGATACAGGCTGCTGTTGATTGAGACATTGAGCTATGGTCTTTAAGGGATAGGAATTTTCCAAACATAGCCTCTGTGAGAGGTTACAGAGCAGGGACTGAGTTTCTATAGCCTGGACAGGGGAATTCAGTAAATATTTATTTTTGGATTAGCTAGGGATCTTAAAGTATTGTTGTATTTAATTTTTTGTCATTTTAATAGTATGGATACATTTTTTTTTTACTGCTGGTTTCCTTGTTCTTTCATTCTGTATAATTACTAAGGATGGGCAAAACTTTTCACCTCAAAAGAGAAACAGGCACTTCCCTCTGAGAGGGTGTAAGAAAGAGGAGTGTTTTGTTGTTTTCTACACTTATTGTTTTCTCGCAGGTGCTCATGTAATGCAGGATGCATAGTTCTTAGGTGTTCTCCTATGCATGCATCCTGTTTGTCTCCACCAAATTAGCATGTGTAGTCATTGAGCCACATAGTGTGCAATGTGTGGACACAAATTGACATATTTGTGTGTGCACAGAATTACTGTCTGGAGGTGTAATGGCATTGGTAGAGGGATTTGAGGCTGAGTGGGAACACTTTGGGTGGGTATGGGAGTTGGTAGGGGAGCCACTGGTGGTGATGGCTGCACAGGCTGATGGGTGATTACTGCTGGTTGATGGGGGTCTCTGCAGGCAATTTGATCTTCCTACTTCCCACCTGTTTCAAGAGGGGTAGTAGATATAAAAGCAGTGTCAGCACTAGTAGCAGTGGCATGGAAGTGGGACTTTTTTTTTTTCTTTTTGACATACCCGTCAGCATGCTTATGCTGCATATGCTTAAACAATGCAGATGTGAAAATGTGTGATCCCTGCTTTCCCCTCTTTTCTCTTTGATCCCATGGGGTTCATATAGGCTATGCAGTCCTGCACTCTTCCAGACCCTAGTTAGAAATATTCCCCCACCCAGAACTTCAATGCAACTGCTGTCACCAGTCTGATCAGCACATCTTCAGGCCCACTCACAGGAGCCTGCCCCTCTTTCTGTCTACTCACAGCCAGTACCTGCCCCTCTTCCTCCTGACCACTTACAGAATCCTGCCCCTCTTATTGCCCTCTCACAGCCAGAACCTGACACCTCACAGGAACCTGTACCTCTTTTCCATGTCCACTTCACTATATCCTCCTGATGCCCATTCACAAAAGGATCTCTCTCACGAACTACACCCACCTCTAATTGTAGTCTGTCTTCCTCATCATAAACCCATTCTATTCCCTCTTAATGCCACTCCATGCTCATCTGGTAAAGAAAGCTTTGGGTTGCACTGAAAGACTCTGAGGAATCAACATCACCATCACCATTGCTTGGAGACAAGGGTGGTGCACCTGGTGTCACCACCATTGTTGGTGAAGGTGGCTGGGGCTCCACTGCAGTGCTGCTGGTGGTGGCAGTATCATTGGTACTGCTACTTACAATTGATGATTCTTCAATTCCTCCCCATCCCCTCCAAGTCTTTCTGCTAGACCTGCACATCTCTTAGTATAAACAAAAAAATGTGGTAAAGGATATAAAATCATTATGAAAAATAATAAAGACAAAAAAAAAAAAATTATAAAAAAAAATGGAAAAAACCACTTCACTCACACTACACAGTTCACTGGCCCTTACTGCCCTACCACTAAATCTCACTGACTGACCTTCACTAATCTAACACTTCACAAAATCAGAAATCTAAAATGTTCTTCTTAGCAGCTCTCTCCTCTCCTAAAATTCAGCTACTCCTCTTTATCTACTAACAAAACCCAAGCTGATGTATGGGAAATTCTTGGGAAATTCCCTCCTCCAACAATCAATAGTATAGGGCGGAGGAAAATTTTATGTTGCAGTAAAATCCCCCCTGAAACTACTGATAGGGCGGAAATTCACCGGCAAACGTTTTAAGTGGTAAAAGCTGAAAATTCTGTATTTTCGCTAAATTTCCTCATGGGTAAAAAAACAACAGATTTTTCACCCACCCCTAATAATTACATTGAATCCCCTATTTTTTTTCCTTCCTTCCACTTTCAGGGATGTGTCAGTCTATAAAAAGAGTTTGCAACTCAACAGGATCTGCATATGAGAATAAGTGGTCTGTCTGTATTTCTCGATTCTCTAAACAGTTGGAGCATTCAGAGTGAGCAATAGAGATAGTGACATATACACAAGCAGTAGAGATAAGCCCCATTGTGACTCAGAATTTGATTCACCTGTAAATGTTGGCTTTTTGTAAGTTCACTCTGTTTATATGTGTATATGTGTGTGTCAGCATGGAAATAAAAAATCACGTATGAGTCTCAGGCTCTTCTTATAGACAGCAGCTAGAGGCCGCTCATGTTAGTGAAAATGTAAGATAGCAATATCTATTTCAAATAAGTATACATTATTAAAGAAAAACAAAGTCAGTAAATTAAGATCTACTACTTAAATACTCAAATTTAAAATAGAACACCTCTATTCCTTACTTAACTGAGTGGTGGATAGTTTTTGATATCTGAACACTCATATCCAAATCTTAAGCAGGTGGCCGCCCTGGGATTCACGTGTCATTCAAACTCCTGCAATTGTTCATTCCTGCACTGCTCTTTTCTGCTTGATCTGTTAGGTAAATAAAGCAGATGTCAGAATGCTTAAGGTATAATAATGTAAGATAACGTAACCTAAGTCTAACATGAGTTTATTTATCTTACATTTCAATCTTTTTGTCCTCACTTTTTAACACTAATAAAAGCTAACCCTTAATATGTAATATGTGATGAACAGGAGTTTTTTTTTTTTAACCTGTGGCACTGACCTCTGAAAAAATATGTCATTCAGATGTTATCCCCTTGAGTGCTAGAGACAGATCCAAAAAACTTAGCATTGGGCTTAACACTTTCAGTGCCAAAGGCTTGGGGCACTTTATATGCCCTGCTGACTGGACATTCTGTATTTCCTGAAATGTAGCTATTCACTATTTTGGTACTATTATTGTAACTTTCTTTTCTAGTTATATATGGAAAACTAAATATTGGGTTGTTTTTTTTTACATCAAGCTATGATGTCATAAATACAAAAATACTTACCAAATTACTTATTTTGCTAATATCATATTACAGGGCTCAAAATTTCCACTAGCCACTAGCCAATGGCGAGTGAAAATTTAACCCTGGCGAGTAGAAATTCAGCCCTGGTGGGTATGTTTTGGCTTGCAGTGGCGAGTAACTTTTCAGGTCTGGCTAGTAGCAAAGGACTTCAAATTATAAGCCCTGTCATATTATGTATCAAAAATATGATAGTTCTGTATCATTTATACCAAACTAGTTGAACTGCCCGTGTACACGGGCCACAGTGCCAGGCAGCAACGACCACGGTACAGTCATGCGCAGTAGAGACTGCCCGCACAGCGGCTGATAAAGGAGCAGGTTGCTCCGAATTCAGACCGTAGTCCTCTCTGCACATCTGAATTCAGACTCCGTTATCAGCCGCGGCATGGGAAGTCTGTACTGTGCATGACTGCAGCGAGTGCAGTCATCTGTACTGCGCATGACAGCTTCTGACAAACATACATTCGCAAATTATTATATAAGATATGCATAGTTTTAGCTACATATATGGCCTGCACAGATGCCTAATTAAGAGGAACACAAAATAATATTTTCAAATCTATGAACAAAAAAATGCATGTTCCACTGGTTACATGGTAAAACCATCCTAAAATAGCTCAATAACTACATAAAAGCATATATTTCCTAAAGTTAGACTAACTTCTGAATCATGAAATTACTGAAGTTTCTTCCTATACAAAATGATGAAGCAAGGAAATTTTGTTAAAAATGGGGTTTTCCTTAAGGTTTTAGAAATTTTTACTAAAGTTGCAATTTACTGTACAACATCTCAAGCAACCTAAACCTTAACAATTAAAAAAGTATGAAATATGAATGACACATTTCTCCTGGGCACACTGATATCCAGTATGTATGGGTACACAAATGTTTGCCCTTCCCTGTGGCCCAAAACTGGAAATAGCACATAAACTGAAAATGGTGCTAAATGATATAAACATATGGAACTTCCTACTGCATTAATTAGCTACTTCTTTTATGAGAAAAATGGTACCTCATTAGTATGACTTGACCTACTGTAGGGGCTGCCAGAAGTACGAAATTACCCCAGCTACAATCTCTAATTTTTCATATAGTTTTCAAGTGTGTCTTGCTTGTACTAAAATGGTTGGAACAACTTCAGAAATTAAGAAGAGGTGGACAAAAGCATATTATTTTGAAAAGAAGATAACCCACTGCATCATATGAAAGGTCAATTGCCTTTCTACTCCATGCCTAATGTGAAGCTGGTGCATTTCTACCCCTTCAAATATACTGAACTATGGAATTTCCTATTTATATCTACTGCTCAATCAAGAAAAATGGTACCCCATTGGTATGGGTTGACATACAGTAGGGGGTGCAATAAGAGCAAAACTACACCTACCTGTTGTCCTTTTTGAAATTGACTCCCTGCAGTAAAATAGTCATAAATATTAGAAATATGAAGGACAGATATGCAAGACATTCCATTTTGGAAAGTAGGAATTCACCCATATCAAGAAAGAGGTTATTTTGCCTTTCTACCTAAGGCTGGTGTATACAAATAATTCCAAATATGATGATATTGGAAAAATATGTGTTTTTATATTCTCACCACTTCAGAGTTTAAAAAATCTTTGAAAACCATGAATTTTCTGCTATATTCAGTACCTGTAACCAGCCTGACAAATACTGTACCCAAAGCTGAATGCATCTTAGTGCATAGGCTCCATAGAATAACATAGGAATTACAGAAGCTGTATCACTGAAGAAGTCCTCTCTACTTTATCACCGCTTAGTGTGTCTCTCCACTGATATCTTTATGAATAATGGTTTAGGTGTTTTTTTTTTTAAATTCAAGTTCCTACAAAAGTAATTTCTTCAGGAGAAAGTTTTTATTTAAAGGGACAGTAATGTCACAAAAAATGTTTTCCCATTTTGTAGGGTTTAAAATATTAATAAATATGATCCAAACCCTATTTCTCAAACTGCTATGGTTTGAGAGATATAGGGATTCAAAGTCCCCCCTCCCTCCCCTTCTCCTGATGACACCGTCTAGCTGACAACCGGAGATACTGGCCAGCAGGCGGCTCTGCAGCAGAGCCAAAATCGCGTTACTTAAAAAGAATTCATTCATTGGAAAGGTCTACAAAGTGTTCTTGCAAACCAGGCACACTTTGTAGAGATCTCCAATGAATGAATCCTTTAGCAATAACGTGATTTCGGCTCTTCTACAGAGCCTCTTCGAGTCGTACGACTCGAATCTCCTGCTGTCAGCTTTACAGCTGACATCAGGAGTAGGGGTGGGAGGGGGAAACTTTGAATCCCTATATCTCTCATACCATATCGTTTTGAGAGATAGGGTTTGGAGCATATTTATTAATATTTTAAACTCTACAAAACTGGAAAATATTTTTTTTAGACATTACTGTCCATTTAAAGTATTTCTGTAAGCATAATGATGGCAATATGTAATGGATAGGACTTGATTAAAGTGGCAAGGTAAGCGAGCGTAAACATACTTTGGCCAAACTATTCAACACAACCAGGTAAATTAAAACATTGGTATAATATATGCTCTATGTAGGTTAACATTTTGTATAATCTGTATGGAGCAGAACAGGATTGTTTTGTGTATCCTGAACACATGCACTGTTGGGGGAAGGGGCTGAGGAAAGGTTTGAGTGCCACTGTATTAGACTTAAATGAATAGAAATACTCTTTTTTAATTCATTAATTTATTCTCAAATAAAACAACTTTGCCATAGGGAGCAAAAAGAGTCTAAAAATGTCCTATTTATTTATTTAAATGCAGACTTTGACCTCTTTTCTGCTCAAACAATGCATTGGAGACCTCTCTAACATTCAAGGGGCAAAAAGCCCCATTAAAATCAATGATCATTTTTATTTGTCCCCTATAGTATAGTTGGAATGCTCCAGAATTATTCCACTTTTCATTAGGCCCTAAGACACAGGTATTCTGTTTGGAACAAGAACCTTTCATGATCTTTGTTGTGTCCGTTTTATTGCTGATGTAACTGTGGTGTTCTATTATCCTTCATCTGTTTGGCTGTCTTGCCAATATAAATATGCCAGATGACAAGTTATACCACAAAAGATATATAGCAGTTACTTGATAGATTCACAAAGTTTTGTACTTTATTGTAAGGATCCATGCCTTATCATGGCCGGAGTGTTTCCGTGAGTCAATGAAGCCAAGAACTATGCCATCAGAGTATATTCTCCTGGCAAAGCCACCCATGATAGACAGATCAAAACTAAGACACCAGACTAAACCAATACAAATCCTGCTAACCCCCACTGGTCCAGTGTCGCAGATTACAGTCTGTTCCCTCAACATGACTTCACAACAAAATAAATGGCCCTCATTCCCCAGGCTGCCTTTGGACTGTAGACATTGGAATGCTTAATATCTGATCTATGAATACAGTTTCATTCCTAGAAGAATTAGTACAAGAATTGAATAACAACTACTTGGACATTATCAGCTTATGTGAGACTTGTTAAAAAGATGATTTGGTCAAAGTAGAAAATGGGCGTATGTTATACCATAAAGGAACCAATGATTGATGATGTGGAGGAATCAGATTTTTGATAAACAAAAGCCTGTCAGATTCAGTCATAAAAGTTGAAAGCATTTCTGAAAGAAAAGCTTCCTGTGCTTTCAAATTAAACAGTTGCTATGGCCTTCAAATCATTCAAGTTTATGGTCCTACGAGTAGCCACAGTCATGATGAAGTTGAAGAATTTTATGATGAATTATTACTCCTCTACAAACAGGATAATTACCACTACAATTTTATAATGGGAGAATTAATTGCGAGAATTGGTAAGATCCAAAATGTTGAAAAATCGATCGGAAGCAGTGGAACCCGAAAAAGAGATGATAGAGTCAAGATAAGCAACCGACTGATCAAATATACAGAATAACAAAATTTGTACATCATGGATTCATTTGACAGGAAAAAAGTACAGAGAAAATGGTCAAAGAAAATCCTTAATGGCAATACAAGTGAAATCCGAATTCATACATGCAAATAATAAAATAATATTCACAGACTACTCTGTCTTAAACTGTTTTAACATTGAAATCAAGCATCATCTAGTGAAAGAAAAAATCATACTTGACTACAAGAAAGAAAGAAAGAAAGAAAGAAAGAAAGAAAGAAAGAAAGAAAGAAAATGATCAAGTCAACAAATGTGAAGATCAGCACTAGTCAGCTACTGAAAAATCATAATATTTTGAATTAGCATTGTCTAATCACTTCAAGACCTTCCAGACACAGACATTTCAAACAAATGTGAAAAAAGTTATTAAGACTATTATAGACACTGCCCATGACCTTGCACCTAGTGTGAAACAGAAAAAAACAACCAGATTATCAAAAGAAACAGTTGCCATGATGAAAAACTGAAGAGAAATTAAGTAAACCAGCAGTTTTAGAAACAGGGTAGAGTGTGTAGGTATGTGCAAGACAATAAGGATGCACATAAAAAAATGTGCAGGTTCAGTACTGAGCTGTTCAGAAGGATACTGGAGGAAAATCAAGGGCTAAAGAAGGCAAAACAAAAGATGGCCACACATAGAAGGCAAGTGTTAGGGACCAGGAACCAGACAGACACAAAAATGTAAAGTGCAAAACACCTTTATTAAAATAACAAAAGCAAATCAAGCAAATTCGTGATCCAGAAGCATAAACTAAAAGACAAGCTGGGGTCAGGAACCAAGACTGGTACTCAGCCAAGCCGGGGTCAGGAATACAGAGATCAACAAAGTCAGGAACAAGTCAGGAGTCAGGAGTCAGAAGGGACGTCAGAGGAAGCTAGGTCATGCACAGGTAATCAGGAACCCAGTAGAACACTCTTGCAGCCAGAAGGGCAATCAGGAAGTGAGCCAAGCTTCTTTAAATACCCTGGGAGGGTTGGCTTATAACAGTCAGGTGAGTAATCACAGAGGTCAGCTGATTCAGCCTGACCCAGAACAGGGAAGGCAGCAGCAATGGATAGCAGAGCTCTAGATTAGCTCAGACAGCAGACTCAGTAGCAGAATTAGAGCAGGTGAGCCAAACCTTGACAGCAAGTATTTGCATTAAAGCTTGAAGATGGAACAACAGCAAATACTCAACAACAAATACTAAAACAAGTGCAGGAATTGTATTAAAATCTTTATAGGAATGAAGGACAACAACTGAATGCAGTGCCAGAAGCTGAAGCTGTGCCAGATGTTTTGTTAGAAGAAGTAGAAGCTGTAGTAAAATAAATTAAAAATGTCAAAGCATTTTTTAATTCTCATATTTTTATTAGCACTTTTTTCATTAAAAGACAATACAAACAACTCATTTAAACAAACATCACATTCACAAATGATCTTACATCCTTTCCAGAATAAAATAATCACGTTTCCACTTATACTTCTCCTATACATGTATTCAATTCAACTTCCCCCCATTCCAAACAATATGGTGTGACCTTATCTCTCCTATTTCATCTGTCCAGATCTTCTCCTGAGCATGATAGGAACTATATCTCAATCATAGGAATTCCCAGTCATCAATACCCAAGGTTCCCATATATTATTATACACTACTAATTTTGCTTTGATACGATAATAGTACCTTTCCATCCGATATTGATAGTCAATTTGGTTAACAATTTCCGACCAAGAGGGGATTTCTTCCCTTTGCCAATATCTCGCTAAAACCATCTTAACCGCTAATAATATATTTACTGCTAATGCAATATTAGCTTTATCTTTCAATTGAAGATCAATATGTAACTAAACATTTTGTGGGAAAAGCACATCAACTCGGAATAGCTGTTTAAAACTATTCAAGACCTTATCTTTAATTTCATTAAGTTTATCACACTCCCACCATATATGAAATATGGTCCCCTCCTTTTTTTGCATCTCCAGCATTGATTTGAAACATTCTGCTGGAATTTATGCAATCTAGCGGGAAACATATATCATTGATGTAATATTTTATAGAATACTTCATGCAAAGTTACACAGTGGACTATCTCCCTAACTTTAACCCATGCTTCGTTCCACACTTCAACCACAAAACATATTCCTAAATCTCTCTCCCATTTATAGATTGTTGGAAGTTTATCTATTCCTTGTAGATTATTAAATAAGTTCTTTACTTTAGAGATGAGATTAGTAGTGTAACCTTGAACCATAAATTGTTCGAGCTTAGAGGGGCTATTTGATAAATTATATCTCAGAAAGTTTCGCACTCTAATATAGGTATGTATTTGGAATTTTTCTTGTAATTCTACAAATAACAATGGTCGATGAACCGAGAAGAGGTCCGATACTCTATTTATTCCATAATCTTTCCAACTCCCTAAATCAATATCAACTATATATCTTTCCAGAATTTCAGTTGGAGTACAATAAGTGACAAACTTGACCTCTTTAAATCTCTTCCTAATTTTTTATATATTGTCCAAAATGTCCCTGGTAATTATACCTGTCAAGTTCAAATGACCTTTTATAGACGGATCAATCCAATACAAATAAAACAATTTATTGTTAGTACATTCTGCTGACTCACAAAAATACCAACCCATTTCAGAATCCATATTAACACTCCATGTCATAAAATGTGAAAACAGACAGATCTCATGCAACATAAAAAGATCCGGAAAGCCCAATCCACCCTTTAGCGGACTCCTAATCAATATGTTTTTATCTATCCTTGATTTCTTTGAAGCCCAAATATATGTTGAAAAAATCTTTGAGCTCTGACTCAATATTTTCCTAGGAACTTTCAAAGGAATTGTCCTAAGCTCTATTGTATTGACGCTGTTAATTGTGTTGGTGCTGTGGGGCTTTTCCTCTTTCTGTGTAGAGGCGGTGTCACAGACTGTGGACGGGTGGGTTTGTGTCTGGGCAGGCCTGCTTTTGTCTGGGTGGTACTGGGGTGGGATGGCACAGCGTCCTTGGCATGGTCTCCTCCTCTTTCGCAAGTATAAGTTTATAATTTATAATAATATATAATAAGTCCTTCGCTACTAGCCAGACCTGAAAAGTTACTCGCCACTGCAAGCTAAAACATACCCACCAGGGCTGAATTTCTACTCGCCAGGGCTAAATTTTCACTCGCCATTGGCTATGACGAGTGGAAATTTTGAGCCCTGATTTATATATTGGAAATATAGGAAATACCCCATAGTTTATACTGCTGAAATGAAAAAACAAAAGAAAAGGGGGGTGGCTATCTTTGTTTCCAGTATGGTTACATTTGAACATATATATCAGGAGATAGATGAGAAAGCTAGGTATATTATTCGTGTGGGTAAACTGAATGATGTTGTGTACACGTTGGTTAATGTGTACTCACCTAACGAGTCTACGATGACGTTTTTGAACAATCTTATGGTTAGAGTTGAAACAATAAAAAAGGGTACTTTGCTTTTTGGTGGAGATATGAATTGTGTCACAGATGTACTGATGGATAAATAAATAATTAAGGGTAGGAAGGTCAATTCGCAGATAAAAACTATTGCCTTGTCATTTTCAAAGTATCTTATTAGGAGTGATTTTTATGACACTTGGAGAGTGTTACATCCTTTGGAAAAGGATTTTTCCTTTTTTCAAAGGTTCGTTTGTCATACTCTAGGATAGATAAATTCTTAATGAAACTAGATGATCTGACAAAATGTTTGACCTCACATGTAGGATATATAACATGGTCAGACCATGCTCCAGTGTTTTTGGTGATAGCAGTGGGTTCACAATATAGTATTAGAGCAAGTTGGAGATTAAATGAATATATTTTGGAAAACGATAAGCTTTTGATGGGATTGGTTGAAGAGGTACAGAAGTTTTTGGAACTGAATGATAATAAGCAGGTGCCTGACTCAACCCTATGGTGTGCACTAAAATGTTCCATTAGAGGACACTTGATTAAAACTAATGCCTACCTAAGGAAAACGAGAGGTAAGTCCCTCTCAGATTTGTATGTTGTGTTGGCACAGAAAAAATATACAAATACAATTAATGCTAATGCAGTTTTGTCTGAGGAGATAAAAGAGAAACAGAAAGAGATAAAAAAAAAACACTTGACTGAAAAAGGCTAATAGAACATTCCTGTCATTAAGACAGAAGTGGTATTATGGGAATAATAGAGCCAATGTTATAATGACAAAAAAGCTAAAAAAAATTAGGGAGAGGGGGAGAATAAATAACATTATTGTCACTTTTGAAATATTAAAAACAGGATATTAACCCTGGTTCAGAGCCAAAGCTAAACTGGTTTCAAAATACATGCTATGCACTCTGCCTGCAACATGGACACTTTAAAGGGATAGTAATGTTTCATAATAAAAGCAGCTCTAATTAATCATCATAGCATTTGGACCTTGGAGAGTGTTATTTCAATTCTGTCAGAGTTGTAGTTCAAGAGTAATTCAATTACAAAGTCTCCCCCTCCCGCCCCTTTTACTGATGTAACACTGCTCAGCCAGATCAGAATGGAGGTGCCCAGGTAGACTGCAGAGAGGGACAATCTTCAATTAAGATAAGGGAAAAACCTGAAAAACTTGTCAAGGGGGGCAGGGTTTTCATTGTTCTCATAGGAAGAAGTTTGTCCCCTGCTGTTATCTGTCTGGTCTTACAACCAGATTCCACATCTGAGAAGAGACGGCTTACACTAGGTAAAAGGGGTGGGAGGGGAAACTTTGCTTGTGAATATCTCTTAAACCATAAAGGTTTGAGAGATAAGACATATCATTTTTCATGTTTTTGTAATGCCTACAAAATAAAATAAAGTTGAAACGAAGTATTACTATCCCTTTAAAATTTTTAAAGGATCATAATAATAAAATACACAACCATATTAAATACTGTAGTTTTTAAAGAGAAAATAAACTTTTATAACAGCATCTATAGCTTTGAATAGAGGACTAACTAGTATATGCAACCTACTGATTCTGATCCGGCATTAGAACATGAATGGCTGATGTTTAAAGTCTGTTAGTACTGATACGGCACTAAATGTGGGCTGTTAAAACAGAACCGGATTAATAAACAGATGTGTGATTTATAGATTGATTGATGAATAGATTTATTCTTGGCTTTAAAAAACTGGGGAGTACCCTGCGAAACACATTAGCCTATTATATATATATTTACTTTTTATTATTGAATAAATTAAGTATTAATCATTGAAGTATGTCAGCATTTACTTCATACAGCACATATTATAAAGCAGCGTTCACACCAGAATCCTATGATCGAGTCACCGAGTAGGCACGGTGCAATTTACCCATATGTGTTTGATGTCAGTTTTGGACACTATCCTTGGCTAACCACTGGATCATGTGAGTGCATTACATATTTTTTATATATTATATATTTATCTAGCTCTTTTACACTATTGGGCACTCCCCCTCTTCTTTGTGTTTTGTTTCTTGGCTATATTCTTCATGCCTCTTTGGGGAGAGTGGAGTGAGGAGGAGTGGCCCGTTATACAGCGTCCTTTATCTAAGTCAGGTCATTACCTACAAATGTTTTACTAGCTATCCATCATATAAGTGAACTGACAGCCAGTTATTTTGTGAGTACCCATGCTTGGGGTGTTTTTGGTATGGTGGAGGACTGAGACACCTTGAATATATTACACCAGGACACGTCCTTGGTTTTTTGCCCCTTTTTGTGTTCCCTGATCCTTTTATTGTATAGCACTATAAAATGTGTTGGCACTTCATTAACAGAACCTAACAAGAACAAAACAATAGACTTTAAAACAACTTTTCCCCAAGACATAAATGTGGCCTCAGCCTTAGTTCTGGAGGTAGAAAGAAAGTGATAGTCCCAATGGGAGGTAATATAAAGGATTTCAATATATGACCCTGAAAAACAGTTTCTTTTACCCAACTTGACAAAGTAAATAAGAGAAGTTTACAGACACAGCTGAGTAAATTAAACAGCTGAGCCTCTTATGTACTCAACTGTGCTCAAGCATAGAAATTTCAAAGATATGGCCTGTTAGGGTTCCCTGACAAGAGGGTTGTGTATCATTTTCATTGGGTACAGCGGACACAAAAACTGCTATGTATCAATACATTTTAGCCCAAAATTGTTATTTAGCAAATATATTTTCAGAAAAATATATATATTTCTTTGTGCAATTCCTTTTTTTCATAGCTTGAATGAAAATATTCCTTATTTGCCTTAAACCTGTGGATGTTAGAAATATGTCTAGCACAGTTTGGAAATGTTGCTAGAATTGATGGGATTAAAAAAATGTTGAGAAAGTTTGAGCTACTCTATATGAATAGTCCTGCCTACATGCAAGAATATGTTTTTATCTGAGTCACAAAGTAGAAAAAAATGTGATGTTCCCAGCAGTTTGACTCACTCTCCACAGACAATAACATACACAGGAATTATCTTGTCGTTCAGTATTTGTTGCCTGAAATTGTGAAATGTAACACATAGGAGCAGAAGAATGAAAATGAAAATAGAAATAGTGATTGATTTCTAAAATAAGTCAAAAGCAAAGAACTCAAACTTCAGCAACCTTTATCATAAGGATATTATGATACGGGGGAAGGGAAGTACCATATCTGTCAACTTTCCATGATTTCCAAAGACAGCCCCTGGTTATGGCTTCCTGTCTCTGGATCCTGTTGTTCTGTTTATGTTGCTGTTTTTTTTTATTATTATTCTTTATTTATATAGCGCCAACTAATTCCGCAGCGCTGTTCAATTAGGAATAGACATACAGAGGTATTAAATAGTACAATCAGATGGAGAACAGAAGGATCAGAGGGCCCTGCTCATGAGAGCTTACAGTCTAGAGGAAGGTAGGTTTGACACAGAGGGAGTAAGTGCCTCCTGCCACATGAACTACCAGTCAGTGGGTGGGAGTGAGAAGTGCTGTTGAGTACAGTGGTTTGGGCAAGGGGTGAATCTTGATGATAATGTTTATGGAGGTAGCTGATAGGCTTCCCTGCAGAGGTGAGTCTTAAGGGAGCACCTGAAGATTTGAAGGCTGGGGGAGAGTCTGATGGGGTGGGGGAGGGAATTCCAGAGTTGAGGTGCAGCACGGGAGTGGGAGGATGTGATA
Organism: Rhinophrynus dorsalis; assembly: GCA_037306005.1. Lineage (NCBI taxonomy): Eukaryota > Metazoa > Chordata > Amphibia > Anura > Rhinophrynidae > Rhinophrynus > Rhinophrynus dorsalis. Next base: position 88,537,916 of record CM074718.1, on the reverse strand, counting down.
AGAGCTGTGGAGAGCAGAAGGTTGTGTGCAGAGCGAAGATGGCGTGTGGGAGTGTATTTGGAAATGAGAGATGAAATATAGGGGGGTGCGGTGTTAGTGAGGGCTCTATAAGTTAGCACCAGAATTTTGAATTTAATTCTGTATGCTATTGGGAGCCAGTGTAGGGATTGACAGAGCGGTTTGGTGTTAGAGAAGTGATGCGTGAGGTAGATTAGTCTTGCAACAGAGTTCATTATGGACTGTAGTGGGGTTAGTCAGGTGAGAGGAATGCCAATTAGTAATGAGTTACAGTAGTCAAGATGGGACATGATGAGTGTTTGGATTAGAATTTTGGTAGTGTCTTGTGTGAGAAAGGGTCGGATTCTGGAGATGTTGTGGAGGTGGAGACGGCATGACTTGGAGATTGACTGGATGTGAGGAATGAATGATAGGGCAGAGTCAAATGTGACCCCCAGGCAGCGTGCTGTAGGGCTTGGAGGGTAATATCTGGGGTAAGGCTAGTTGTAGATGGAGGGAAGATAATTAGTTCAGTTTTGCCAAGGTTAAGTTTGAGTTGACGGGATGACATCCAGGAAGACACAGCAGACAGACAGTCACATACTCGGGACAGGAGGGAAGGGGAGAGGTCTGGGGAAGAAAGATATATTTGAGTGTCATCAGCATAGAGATGATGGTGAAACCCAAAGCAGTTTATTAGTTTTCCAAGGGACACAGTGTACATTGAGAAGAGCAAGAATCCCAGTACTGATTCTTGAGGCACTCCAACAGACAGTGGGAGGGGTGGGGGAGTGGAGCCAGAGTAGGAAACACTGAAGGAGTGGTTGCAGAGATAAGATGAAAACCAGGATAGTGCAGTGTCACAGAGACCTAGGGAGTGGAGGGCTTGGAGGAGGAGTGGGTGATCTTCTGTGTCAAAGGTGGCTGACAGGTCCAAAAGAATGAATAGGGAGTAGTGGCCTTTTGACTTGGAGGAGAGAAAGTCATTGGCCACTTTAGTAGGGCAGTCTCAGTGGAGTGATGAGGGTGGAAACCAGATTGCAAGGGATCTAGCAGGGAATGGGAGCAGAGGTATCATGTTTTTCTTGTGTGCCAGGGTCGTAGTGGGATTGTGCATGGATGATGTGGACTTGCAGGTGCAGCTGTGTCAAGGGCTGATGTGAGAGTGCTGTTGTAGAGAGCAGTAGTTTTGTCTGGGCAAGTAAGTTTGTGGATGGGGTTGAGAACAGGTTGCAGGGATGTGGAAAATTGTTGCAGGTCAAGAGTATGTAGATTTCTCCACATGCTCTTGATTGTGGCGGGAGGGATGTGTGTGCGTGGTATGATGAGGTTACCGGGGAGGAGGTGGTGGTCAGAGAGGGGAAAGGGGACATTAGAGAAGTCGGAGACTGAGCAGAGGTTAGTGAAGATCAAGTCAAGGGAGTGACCATCACTGTTTGTGGGAGAGCTGGTCCACTGTGATAGGCCAAAGGAGGTTGTTAAGGAGAGAAGTTTGAGGGCAGGGGGGTGTTATGATTATTTAAAGAGATGTTGAAGTCATCCAGAATGAGAGTAGGGACATCAGAGGGCATGAAGTGAGGAAGCCAGGAGGTGAAGTGATCAAGGAATTGTGCAGCGGGACCAGGTGGCCTGTATATGACAGCAACACGCAAGGGGAAGGGAGAGAAGAGGCAAAGTGTGTGAGCTTCAAATGTAGGGAAGGAGATAGAGGGAACAGTGGGGATTACTGGAAATGTATGGTTAGGGGACAGCAGGATGCCCACTCCACCCCCTGTCTGTTGCCAGGCCCAGGTGTGTGTGTGTGAATCGAAAGCCTCCAAGTGAGAGTGCAGCAGTGGAGGCAGTGTCTGACAATGTGAGCCAAGTTTCTGTGATGAACAGGAGGTTTAGGGAGTGAGAAATGAACAGATCATGAACAGCTGTTTTAAAACTGAATCTAGCCCTATGTGCTATGATCTTGTCGTTAAAAGGATATATGGCTTTGAGCTTCCAATCATGTTAAAACTGCTCATTTATATGATTTCATACAGTATTTAGTAATGTCTATTATTCTGTGCAAATGCAGTATTACATCTGTTGTACAAAATTGTCTGTTGGTGTCACACTGAAAAATACAATGGACCACTAGTGACACTCAGTCCTGAACCCAATGCCTTATAATTTTTTTATGAATGATCAAGAAGTGGAAATTGAAAATGTCTAAATCTTTGCTGATGACATTAAGCTGTGTAAGAAAACAAACATGCTATATATACACCAAATGGGAAACTACTTGGGGAATCCTTATTAGAGAACGATTTGGGAGTACTGATAGATGATAGACTTCACAGCAGGGTGCACAGGCAAAGGTTGAACTTGATGGACTTGTGTCTTTTTTCAACCTAATTTACTATGTTACTCAGATGCTGCAAGAGCAAATAGGTATTATCCTTTATAAAAAGGGGTATAGATGCACGGGATGTGTATATAATTCTACCTCTAAATAAATCCTTAGTAAGGCCTTATCTAGAATGTAGATCACAGTTTTGCTCACTAGTTCTTAAAAAAGATGTTTATGGATCCTTATAGGAATTGCAACATATACACTCCAGAGTATAGCAAGTCAAATTTCCTCACCTGTGATAAATAACAGCCCTTATTATTCACATGACATGATCCTTGTCCAAGCTGGGCAGAATCAGTTTCAGTGCAGTGGACCATATCCACATGGTGCAACAAGTTACAGGGCAGCATAATGAATTCTGCCTTCAATTATTCCATAGCCTTCATTGATTACAAAATGGCATTTGACTCAGCCAAGGTATAGGCAGAGCTTACATCAATTTGCTCCAATCAATATAAGAAAATACAACTGCACCAACACAGGCCAGCAATAATAAATTTCAGATCAACATAATAAAAGGCATCCGACAAGGAGAAACAATTTCCCCAAAACTCTTTTTAGCTTGTTTAGAAGGGGGAGGGAGGGGGGAACTTTGAGCGCTATCATCTCTCAAACCATAAGGGTATGAGAGATGACACTGGGGGCAATAAGTTTCTGTTTAACAAAGCTATAATATGGGGATTAGTAATTTGCAAGTATTACTATCCTTACTAGTCCTTTTTTATCCCAATTTAGCGTGTGGAAAATTTCTTCTAAACAAGCTAAAAAGAGTTTACCTTAAAAAAAATAAATAATCGAATGTGCCAACTATATCTAACAAAAAAGAATTTCAAGCTCTAAAAACATTGCAAAGACATTATTATTAAAAAGAATGAAAAGGGAGGAGCCATTGTTGTCATGGGAAAAAAATATTATATGGAGGAGGGCATGTCCCAATTACACAATCAAACTAATCACGTGACCCTACATTTTCACTTAACAAAAAAGAGGTTGATGACTTTAATAAGGATGATATCTGTGTGGTTATGGAATACTAGGGATTTTCCAATAACGGATAATCCTGTGGTACCAGTCCTGTACATGCTACCAAAAATACACAAACACACAACTACGCCCCTGGGTGCCCTATAGTAGCAGGTGCAGGATCGGTGCAGCAGCCTCTTAGTATTTACCTTGATAGTATGCTTCAACCTTTAATGAAAGAAATTAAGGTGTGTTTACTGGACCCTACAGATTTCTTAGAAAAAACTGGAGAATCTTGAAAATTTGGGAACATGTACCTTTCTATATACCTGTGATATTCAGTCTCTATACTCTTCTTTACCACATAAAGAGAGGATAGAATGTATAGAGGAAGCCATGTATCAGTATGGTTACAAAAAGGAAAAAGTCATTTTTCTAATCAAATTATTGAAATTTGTAATTACTAAAAACGACTTTAGATTTGATTATTCTTTTCACTTCAAATACAAGAGACCTCGGTGGGTGCTAATGTAGCCCTGACCTACACAAATATTTTTGTTTTCGTTCATTGAACAAAAAATCTTTTTTGAAGCAAATGTTTCCAGGTATATATACAACTATTTCCATCTTGTGGATGCCATCTTCTTCACATGGCATGGTACTGAAAATTAATTAATTGAATTTAGTCATTTAATTAATATGTTACTTTCCTTGATGTGACTGTAGACAAAGACAACATGAGTATTCAAACGGATTTATACATGAGACCAACAGACCGTAATAATTTATTATTAGCTAACAGTTTCCACCCAGCATCTACAATAAAAGGTTTACCATATAGCCATTTTTTAAGAGTAAGAGTAATTGTGTCAAATGAGAATATATGTAAAATAAGACTGAACAAAATGGTAGAACAATTTGTGAACAGAGGATATAAAACATCAATCTACATATAGAAGTTAATAAAGTTCTTCAAACAGAAATAACCTGTTGTAAACTGCCAGTACCGGAGTCACAAATTCTGATTGGTTACCATTTATCAGTACATACAACACAAATTCTTTACAGACACAACAGGTTATCAAATGATACTGGCCCATTATCCAGAAAGATGCTGATTATTGTAAACTGTTTAAGAAGAAACTACTATTTTCTTACAAAAAATAAAAAAATAGATATCCTACATCACATAAGTTTTGCAGACAATATCATAGTGGCAACAAAAATTAGAAGACCAAAGTTGTTGGAAACTGGCTGAAGAGTCCTTCATCCTACAGGGATTGACAACAGTTGAAGATAATGATTACAGATAGATAGATAGACAGACAGATAGATAGATAGATAGACAGATAGATAGATACTGTAGATAGATAGAGTACTGGGCAAAAGTTTTAGACAGATGTGAAAAAATGCTGTAAAGTAAGAATGCTTTCAAAAATAGACCTGTTAATAGTTTATATTCATCAATTAACAAAATGCATAGTGAGTGAACAGAAGAAAAATCTAACTCAAATCAGTATTTGATGTGACTACTAGGGATGGGCAAAAGTGTTTTGCCTCAAAACAAAATCGGCGAATAATACCACTTCCCATCTGGCGAATAATTTCCTGTGAAAAGTGCAGTTTTTCCGCATTTTTTATAGCTCATTCCATTGAAATCAATGGGAACATTGAATTTACACACAGCACATAGCAAATGTTATTTTATTTCCCAAAGGCATAGTATAAAAGGGGTATGAGGGCACCTGTGTTGGTGGAATGTGGGGAAATAATTAGTTGAACAGGCATTTTTAATTTTAATACAATAAAAAAAAACATAAGGTATGGTATAAAAGGGGTCTGAGAAGGGTGCCTGTATTGGTGTGTGGATGCAAGCGCTTGTGCTTACATTTTGTTCAGAGGAGATCCGGCCACTCTGGTGCTTGGTTGGGTGGCTGGTCCCCTCTGCTTGCAGCCTCATTCTTGTCTCCAGGAGAGCGGACACCCTGGTGCTTGTCTGGGTGGCCGGTCTCTTCTCTCATGCCACATCTGGTTGCTTCCTTCCGGTCAGCAGACTCGGGCGCATTTCACTGGGATTCCCTCTAGTGAAATTGTGTCCGAATCTTAAAGGGACAGGCTCATTTAGTGCTCCACCTCCTGGGGGGTGGGACCATAGGTATTTAAACTGCCTAGGACACTACACCAGTCGCCCTTTAGTGGTATTCCAGTGCAGTCCTGTTTAGCGTGTGTCTGTGTATGATCCTTGGCTAGTCTATCTGTCTCTCTGGTGTCCGGTGTTGTGTCTTGTCTGACTACCCGCTTGGTATTGGACCTTCAGCTCTGGCTGACTACCCACTCTGGTATTGACCCCTGGCTTGTCTGACTATCCGTTTGGTATTGACTATCGGCTCTGGCTGACTACCCGCTCTGGTATTGACACCTGGCTTATGTGACTATCCGCTTGGTTTTGACCATCGGCTCTGGCTGACTGCCTGCTCTGGTATTGACACCTAGCTTGTCTGCAATACCGCCTGATAATGACGTAGGCCTGAGTCAGTTTGAGTTTCCTTGTTGCAGCCTTTACATTTGATACTGTCCTGGGTCCTAGCACCAGTCACCACGCTGGTACTTTCCTGGGTCCTAGCCCCACTCATTACGTTGAGATCTCTCCTGGGTCCCAGCCCCAGCAGGTGGTATTGCACAGTCTCCGGTATAGAGTCTACTTTCAGGAGCAGTCTCCTATTGCTGGTAGGTACCACTGGCTCCCTGTTTTGTGCTCTACCTTTTTCAGTATATGTGGTGTTTACAGTGAATATCTATATTGCTCAATAAAGGTGGTGTTTCAAAATCTATACTGACTCTTGTGCATTCCTTGGTATCCGTGACAATGGAGTATGGGGAAACAATCAGTTGAACAGGGAATTTGTTTTGGGGAGGTTTCTTGACTGGTATGGGGGGGCAGTTAATAAAAAATAAATAAATACAATAAAATAAGAAAATTTGATATACACAGGGACCCCCTGACGTAAGCTGCCACTGGGGTAGACTAATACTTGACGTAATAGAGTATTTTGCAGAGAATGATTTGTAAGATTTGTTGTTGGCGCACCAAGCCCTGAGGAAACATTGATTTGTACAACTTAGACTTATTACAGGCACAAGCCCTGAGGAAACATTGATTTGTAGGAGTTACATTTGTTTAGCACTAGCCCTAAGGAAACATTGATTTGTTAGAACCAAGCCTCCAAAATAGTTTATTTAGGGGAGAGGTGGAGAAGAATGGCCTCCTTCTTCTTCTCCACATCCCCCTTCACTGGGTGGGGCAGAGGATGATGTTACTGGATGGGGCAGAGGATGATGTTACTGCTGTTGCTGCTACTGCCTCAGAATCAGCACTGCAACCAGGACCAGGAGTATTGCTGCTGCAAGTAGAACCTGTCCTAGTCCTGCATGACTTGTTGACCCCATTACCACTGTGTCTACGGTGGTCTGTAGCACACTAGTCTGCTCCTCACTATCATGCTGCCCTTGCAACTGCAGGAATTAGAGCAGTTGCAAACTCCGCACATTTCAAAAGCTCACAGCTGGTGGTGGTGGTAATGCCCATCCTCATCCCTGTCTCTCATTCCATCTCAGTTTTTGCTAAAAAAGCCATCAATGTCTCTTCCACCCCAGTGTCTTACCATCATCACCACCACCACCACCAGTCCCTCCGTACTACTGATGCTCTATTACAGACATCTCACTTGTTGGAGGAGGTGATGAGAAATGTGACAGACACTTGACATTTTTTGTCGATCTGAAGAAGGCAGACTGGTAGCACTAGCAGCAGGCACAGGTATCTGATCTGTGCTCCTGGTGGTCGTGGTATTATTGCTGATAGGCAACAATTCTGCCTTCTTCAGGATCGTGTTCCACCTGGACAATGCTTTTGGGGGAAGGGGACTCCCAGAATCAGGGGACTGGTGTGGGATCCCTTGACCACTAGTCTGCATGCTCTGCATTGCTCCTCTAACTCTAGTACCACCAGCTGCTTCACCATCACTGTTACTACCACTAACCAACCACATACATTTCAGTCCCTTCCTTCTATCAGTCACTAGTAATATGATGATCACCCCCTCCTTCACTCCTACCACTAACAAGCTGCTCGATCGTCATAGTAGTAGTACTAGTGGCGGTATTGCTTGGGGATGAGAAGTGTGAATTAGGTTCCCCTGCTGTCACAATTGGCATCATCTTCTCCTCCCCCCTCCTGAGAATTACAAGACATACTGGCAGCAGGTTCAGCACTGGCAGCAGGGGCAACACTGATGGCAGCAGGTGCGGCACTGGCAGCAGGCACAGGCAGCTGACCTGTCCTTCTCTCACTACTACTCTCTTCTTCCACCCATGAGATTAATTTCCCCAAAATCCCTAGGGGTGATTTAGGGGGACTGGCCAGCAATGGGCCTGTGGTGGTCACTTCCTCCTCCTCCTCAGACTCACTGGACGCATAAGGGTCCTTCCAGCTCCTCCTTTTATTGTTTGTAAACTAGCTCTTAGTTATAGCAGTCACTAGGAGTCTCTCCTGCCTCAATTTTGCCACTAATATCATGGCAGGACAGTGCAGCACCTCTCTCTCGCTCTCTAGCTGCTTGTATTGTGTTTCACTTCCTGGAAAATGGCACCTTTTTATAGTGAAAAGGTGAAAACTTTTTAGCTGTTAAAAAAATGGTGAAGAATCTTTTGCAATGGACGAAAATGGCGAAGGTTTTAAGCACTGTATTTAAAGTATATTTTCCTGTAAAAAGCAAGCAACCATGTGGTTTTTGTGGATTTTTGTAGCGGGAAAATGTTGGTGTCATTTGTCTACCCTTATTGACCAACCTTTGCCTTCAAAACTGCATCAACTGTTCTAGGTACACTTGCACACAGTTTTTTAAGGAACTTGGCAAGTAAGTTGTTCCAAACATCTTGGAGAACTAACCACAGTTCTTCTATGGATTTAGGCAGCCTCAGTTGCTTCTCTCTCTTCATTTAATTCCAGACAAACTCAATGATTTTGAGATCAGGGCTCTGTGGGGGCCATACCATCTCTTCCAGGATTCCTTGTTCTTTATTGAAGATAGTTCTTAAAGACTTTGGCTGTATGTTTGGCATCGTCATCAAAAAAATTGTTATTATCCTAGCTCTCGGAGGACACAAAACAGACAGCGTGTAGCAATGTAAATTGATTAAACAAACAGACTAATATAATTGTATCACAATTCGGTACTTTAGTCTTTATACCCCACGTTAACCTCAGAAGAAACCTTCCCAGACAGATACACGCACTTTTTGTGCAAGACGTTTACTCGTGATCTCTGAATAAGTAAGCATCTTGCATGTGAACCACATGGATCTATCTGAGATGTCATCGTGTCACATCTAACTGTATGTACCCTCCGCTATTAAGTATCTCCATTAGTAATTATGTTGGCCATAAGTCTTGTGAAGTTATGTTTTTTATGATTACCAATAAAGATTGTTGGTTTTACCTATGGACTGGATTTGATTCTCTGGTGGGTGTATGTGAATCTCCAAGATTTGTCACAGGTTTATTGGAGCATATAGGGAGGCTCTTTCACAGCACCCACCATTTCTACAGTTCTGTTTCCTTACCTGGATTTTTGTTATTTATATACACATGTTCCTGATATGAGGGGTTGGCTAAGGCTTCAATATCTGGCATCTAGGTCTATATAAATGAAGTAAGAGCTGCTGAAATTGTGCTTTCTAAGCTAGCAGTAGAACAAGCCACTTGTACGTATGCTTGTCCTCAGAGCCTCTCACGTTTTGTGCTGTGTTGTAGACCATATAACCTCTAACAAGAATTTAGGTATAAAAGCAAAGTTGTATAAGTCCCAAGCAAACTTACTGCACTGTAGAAAACAAATACAATTTGCCAGTTAATTTAAATGGCACTTTTTAACCCCTTAAATGTTAGAGTGGTCTACCGTGTATTGCTTCACAAGCCATTGGAGATCTTTCTAGAATTCAAGGGGTTAAAAGCCCCATTTAAATCAATAGGAATGATTATTTGTTCATTTTGGTGCAGTCACTTTGCTACAGAATTACTCCACTGTATTTTTATGCATAACACCCTTTGTATCCACAGTAATACTTAATTTTTCAATATATGGCCTTCAATTAATTTTCACTTTGCCTATTTATTATTTTGTTTATGAAATTAAGTTGTGATATGTATACATTGCATTTTATGTTAGAGATCTAGCATTCTTTTAGACATTACAGTGAATTTCATGGGACATTTGGAATTTTCCCCTGGCAGCAGACCTTCCAGTTAAAGGGATAGTAATGGTTAATTTTAAGTTGACTTAATATTGTAGACATTAAAAAAAGATTAACATGAATGTAAGTCTTATCTCTCAAACCTTTATGGTCTGAGAGATATGACTTGCTAAAGTTACCTTTTCCTGGCTGTTTTACTCAAGTCTGCCATCTAGCTGACAGCTGCAGATTCCAGTCTTTTTACCAGACAGAGGCTCTTCAGCAGAGCTGAAATCATGCTATTTAGCATTGGAACGGTCTACAAAGTGTGCTTGCAAGCCAGGCACACTTTGTAGACAGTTCCAAATTAAGTATTTATCTTTAGATGTTGTTATATCGGCACTGCTGAAGAGCTGCATCTGGTCAAGCGACCAGAATCTGCTTCTGACAGCTTTACAGCTCGTCAAGCAGAAATGGGAGGGAGCGGACAACTTTATGTCTCTCAAACCATAACGGTTTGAGAGATAGGAATAAGTTAAAGTACTCTCTTTTAATAGTATCTACCATATAGTTAATACTTTTTTTCTGACATTACTATCCCTTTAAACTAGGGTTGCATTGCGAGCTCCAGTGCACCAACAGTGAATCAGAACTGTGGAGAAAAGATCCCCCAGTGTTGTATCTATGCTGCATCACAAAGCACAGTTTCCTGTCATGTACAATGCAGGTCACCATAGACCAACAGTAGGATGCTTGAAACTCCATTGCAGTGGGTCTATAAGGAACAAGCAAGCATGGCTGAGAGCGTTCCAGCATAGGGGATCAGTTTTCTTACTCCCCGAATGGCTTATAGAAGCTGTTTATTACCAAGTTTGCTCCCACTGGAACAGACTTAGTTATAATTGCCCTTTAAGGTATCTCTTTTCAGCTCTTTACAATAAATCCTTCTTGCTGCTGAGAGAATCCCTCAGACCACTGAAAGACTCATCTCCTCCGATCTTGTACTACTTTTAGTCTCTGCTTGATTTAATCAGAGGACATTTGATAGTATTTCACTTGTTTGTATCACAATAATCACAACATAGCTTATACTGTCTGGTAGTTCCAGGGCTTAGACAGAAAATGCTAAAGGCCAGAGAACTAAAGTACGTTGTTGAAAATATCAAAAAGCTTTTGTAAAGTCTCTTTAAAGACTGTAAATTAAGACTTTAGTCACAGGAACTAGGTTTTATTACAGTACATGGCTATTATGAAAATCTTCCAAGCTTTTTCAGATTGAGAGAACGAAATATCACTTAGTAGAAAAGTGTCTGAAATCAAAGCGTAGGTAAAAAATCAGGAATGGAATTTGGTAATACAACAGGCTCTGTTACAAAAAAATAAATAAATGAACAGGAGGCCCATATGTATAGTAATCTTTATTAATTAATCTTTATATTATTTGGGCCATGAAGAGTGTTATTTCAATACTGTCAGAGTTGTAGTTCAAGAGTAATTGATTGAAGTATTCCCTTCCTTTTACTGGTGTAACACTGCTCCCCTCAGAGCAACAAGACTGTGCAGATGGATCAAACAGAGGGATATTCTTCAGTGACCATGAGGAAAAAACCTGAAAAACCTGTCAAGGGGGGCAGGGTTTTCCTTATGCTCCCAGTAAGAAGATTGTCCCTTGCTGTGAGCTGTCCGGACCAGATTTCACATCTGAGGGGAGGCAGCTTACACTAGGTAAAAGGGGCAGGAGGGGGATACTTTATCATTCAATTACTCTTGAACTACAGCTCTGACAGTATTAAAATAACACTCTCCATTGCCCAAATACTATGAAGATTAACTGGAGCTGCTTTTTAAGAAACTTTAAGGGGTGTAAGAAAGTTCAGCGAGCCCTGGCTGGTGACAATATTAAAAAGAAAAAATGATATTCATTAGTTCATACCATACCTCCCAGCATTTCAAATTGCCAAAGAGGGACACTAGTGTTTTAGAGGGTGTTGTTGGGGGTGTGGCTGGTGGGAGGGGCATTACCGATTAATTTTTAGGTTATTTCATGGCCTATTGACACTTCCTTGTGTAATCTAATAAATGACTTATAACAAGACCAAAGTATTTTATTTAAACAGGCTAATTTATAAACACATATACTAATGTTTAAACAAGCAATAATGTGAGTTACATTGCTGTGGAGCAATGGGATACACTTATATACACACCACACAATCTGATCTCCTAAAAAAGAGGGACATCAGGATGGGAAAGAGGGACAGAGGGATATGGGTTTAAAAGAGGGACTGTCCCTCCTAAAGAGGGACACTTGGGAGGTATGTCATACCAACTAGTATTCAAATGCATTTGATGCTCATACAGAGGCTTATATGCTAGGAAAAGCACCAGTCATTTACATGGGGATTTTTAACCTCTTGAATGCTAAGTCCCTCTTAAATCAATGTAAATTTTTATTTTTTTTCTATTTCTCAGTTCTTTGCCCAGACTTGGACTGTCTGTGGGTGGGACCAGTCTGATGTGGGTATGGAAATTTCTTCTCTGCAATAGCACTGTATTGAGCAATACTTGAGAGGATGCCATGCCTTAGAACAAAACACATTTTTTCAGTCTCGGTGTGAGTTCATCACAGTATTTGTTTACTAGTCTCCCTAATTGGAAGTGTATTCCATGCATGGACCCCTGCTCTCCATGTACCAAGAGGGAATCAGATAAATCCAACTGATGAAGCCCACACAGGCTCACAGTAAGAAGATTGTCCCTTGCTGTGAGCTGTCCGGTCAAGGGACCAGATTCCACCTCTGAGAGGAGGTGGCTTACACTAGGCGGCTTGTTGTGCTGTTTCTCTTATTCAGATATTTGCTTGACAAATCTGCCTATGCATGGATCCAGTCTCATAGATATGTCCTCTCTTCAGTGGCAGATGGGAGTGAAAAATGTGATGAGTTGCACTTGAGAGGCCACTATGTCTTAGAACAAAACAAAAAATATTAATGTTTCACAAAAAAGCAGCTCTGATTAATCTTCATAGCATTTGAGCCATGGAGAGCATTATTTCAATACTGTCCGAGCAGTAGTTCAGGAGTATTGAATGATAAAGTATCCCCCTTCTGCCCCTTTTACTGATGTAACATTGCTCACCTCAGAGCAGCAAGACTGTCCGGATGGATCGCAGCAAGGGACAATCTTCAGTAAACATAAGAAAAGACCTGTGAAGGGGGAAGGGTTTTCCTTATGATCACAGTAAGAAGATTGTCCCTTGCTGTGACCAGATTCCACATCGCTGGAGTACCAATAGAGGTTGCAGGGGTAGCACCTGCGACCAGGCCCGTCACTCCAGGGGCCCGGTCTCCCCCTGCTACCCCCTCACCCGGTGCCCACAGCAAGTAGTTCTGTGCCTTCTTCGGCACAGACCTCTAACAGCTGATCTCCCACTCCGGCGATCTAGTAATGCAGAACACTGTGAGATGACGCCACCTCCCAGCTCTCTGCATTACTGAGAACCACGTGGGAGCTCCAGCTCTATAGAGGTCTGTGCCGAAGGAGTCACAGACCTCTCATACCACACCGCTAGACCACCAGGGTGGTAGGAGATGGATACGGGGGGAGAGGTTAGTAGGGGCAAGGTGGAGATTGGGGGCAAGGTGGAGATGTGGTGGCAGATTGGGGGGCAATGTGGAGACTGGGGGCAAGGTGGAAATTGGGGAAAAAGGTAGATATGTGGTGGCAGATTGGGGGGCAATGTGGAGATTGGGGGCAATGTGGAGGCAGTGTGGAGATTGGGGGGCAATGTGCAGATGTGGTGGCAATGGGGAGATTGGGGGGGCACTGTGGTGGAAATGTGAAGAATGGGGAACAATGTGTAGGCAATATGGAGATGGGGGCAATGTGGAGATTGGGGCAATGGGGGGGCAATGTGGTCGGGGGGCCCATGTCAGTTTCTGCACCAGGGTCCGGTGGCTTCTAGTTACGCCTCTGTTCCACATCTGAGGGGAGGTGGCTTATACTAGGTAAAAGGGGCAGGAGGAGGATACTTTATCATTCAATTACTCTGGAACTACAGCTCTGACAGTATTAAAATAACACTCTCCATTGCCCAAATACTATGAAGATTAACTGGAGCTGCTTTTTAAGAAACTTTAAGGGGTGTAAGAAAGTTCAGCGAGCCCTGGCTGGTGACAATATTAAAAAGAAAAAATGATATTCATTAGTTCATACCATACCTCCCAGCATTTCAAATTGCCAAAGAGGGACACTTGTGTTTTAGAGGGTGTTGTTGGGGGTGTGGCTGGTGGGAGGGGCATTACCGATTAATTTTTAGGCTATTTCATGGCCTATTGACACTTCCTTGTGTAATCTAATAAATGACTTATAACAAGACCAAAGTATTTTATTTAAACAGGCTAATTTATAAACACATATACTAATGTTTAAACAAGCAATAATGTGAGTTACATTGCTGTGGAGCAATGGGATACACTTATATACACACCACACAATCTGATCTCCTAAAAAAGAGGGACATCAGGATGGGAAAGAGGGACAGAGGGATATGGGTTTAAAAGAGGGACTGTCCCTCCTAAAGAGGGACACTTGGGAGGTATGTCATACCAACTAGTATTCAAATGCATTTGATGCTCATACAGAGGCTTATATGCTAGGAAAAGCACCAGTCATTTACATGGGGATTTTTAACCTCTTGAATGCTAAGTCCCTCTTAAATCAATGTAAATTTTTATTTTTTTTCTATTTCTCAGTTCTTTGCCCAGACTTGGACTGTCTGTGGGTGGGACCAGTCTGATGTGGGTATGGAAATTTCTTCTCTGCAATAGCACTGTATTGAGCAATACTTGAGAGGATGCCATGCCTTAGAACAAAACACATTTTTTCAGTCTCGGTGTGAGTTCATCACAGTATTTGTTTACTAGTCTCCCTAATTGGAAGTGTATTCCATGCATGGACCCTTGCTCTCCATGTACCAAGAGGGAATCAGATAAATCCAACTGATGAAGCCCACACAGGCTCACAGTAAGAAGATTGTCCCTTGCTGTGAGCTGTCCGGTTAAGGGACCAGATTCCACCTCTGAGAGGAGGCGGCTTACACTAGGCGGCTTGTTGTGCTGTTTCTCTTATTCAGATATTTGCTTGACAAATCTGCCTATGCATGGATCCAGTCTCATAGATATGTCCTCTCTTCAGTGGCAGATGGGAGTGAAAAATGTGATGAGTTGCACTTGAGAGGCCACCATGTCTTAGAAGAAAACAAAAAATATTAATGTTTCACAAAAAAGCAGCTCTTATTAATCTTCATAGCATTTGAGCCATGGAGAGCATCATTTCAATACTGTCCGAGCAGTAGTTCAGGAGTATTGAATGATAAAGTATCCCCCTTCTGCCCCTTTTACTGATGTAACATTGCTCACCTCAGAGCAGCAAGACTGTCCGGATGGATCGCAGCAAGGGACAATCTTCAGTAAACATAAGAAAAGACCTGTGAAGGGGGAAGGGTTTTCCTTATGATCACAGTAAGAAGATTGTCCCTTGCTGTGACCAGATTCCACATCGCTGGAGTACCAATAGAGGTTGCAGGGGTAGCACCTGCGACCAGGCCCGTCACTCCAGGGGCCCGGTCTCCCCCTGCTACCCCCTCACCCGGTGCCCACAGCAAGTAGTTCTGTGCCTTCTTCGGCACAGACCTCTAACAGCTGATCTCCCACTCCGGCGATCTAGTAATGCAGAACGCTGGGAGATGACACCACCTCCCAGCTCTCTGCATTACTGAGAACCACGTGGGAGCTCCAGCTCTATAGAGGTCTGTGCCGAAGGAGTCACAGACCTCTCATACCACACCGCTAGACCACCAGGGTGGTAGGAGATGGATACGGGGGGAGAGGTTAGTAGGGGCAAGGTGGAGATGTGGTGGCAGATTGGGGGGCAATGTGGAGACTGGGGGCAAGGTGGAAATTGGGGAAAAAGGTAGATATGTGGTGGCAGATTGGGGGGCAATGTGGAGATTGGGGGCAATGTGGAGGCAGTGTGGAGATTGGGGGGCAATGTGCAGATGTGGTGGCAATGGGGAGATTGGGGGGCACTGTGGTGGAAATGTGAAGAATGGGGAACAATGTGTAGGCAATATGGAGATGGGGGCAATGTGGAGATTGGGGCAATGGGGGGGCAATGTGGTCGGGGGGCCCATGTCAGTTTCTGCACCAGGGTCCGGTGGCTTCTAGTTACGCCTCTGTTCCACATCTGAGGGGAGGTGGCTTATACTAGGTAAAAGGGGCAGGAGGAGGATACTTTATCTTTCAATTACTCTGGAACTACAACTCTGACACTATTGAAATAACTCTCTCCATGGCCCAAATACTATGAAGATTAAGCAGAGCTGCTTTTTTTTTTTTTTTGTAAAAAATTGCTATCCCTTTAATTTT
Organism: Rhinophrynus dorsalis; assembly: GCA_037306005.1. Classification (NCBI taxonomy): domain Eukaryota; kingdom Metazoa; phylum Chordata; class Amphibia; order Anura; family Rhinophrynidae; genus Rhinophrynus; species Rhinophrynus dorsalis. The sequence continues at coordinate 88,521,914 of CM074718.1, read as the reverse complement.
GTTCAGCTTCAGTCTGCATTTCTCACACTGTTTGTTTTCTTGCCAAGACTTGCACCAGATATCCTTAGTTAACACCTTAGATGCGAGAGATGTCTGCAGTACATTGTAGAGTGTTGTAGACATATCTAGCATTCATGGAATTAACAAGAAGGTTTTTTTAAACAGTGCAATACAGAATTACAAGGTACTCTTTTATGTAAGTGTAAAAATAACATTATAAAGCACTGTTACTCAATGGTCGTCCTCTGGGCACACCAACAGATCAGGTTTTCAGTGTATTCCTGCTTGATCACAGTTGCATAATCTGTGGAAAAGTCATTGTCATTGATCTACTTGTGCTTAATTAGGGGTATCCATAAAACATGACCTTTTGCTGTGTCTCAAGGAGTATAGCTGAGAAGTACACCTAAAAATAATATATATTCTCAACATTCTTCATCCATACCACACACCAGGGGCAGCAGTAAGGAGGAGTTATGCAAACATTCTACATACTGCCTCTTCCATAGGTGAATGTATGGGGGAGGGTGACTTTCACAGAAGAGGCCAGGCCACTGGCCACTCTGGTCCAAATCTCTGCATGGATGCTCCTTTTCTTACAAATCATGTCCTTTTATGCAAGCCCTCCACTCTACAATAAGAACAAATTTATGCCACCGCTCAAGATCGTCTCACGGAAATCCCCTTTCAACCCATAATCCCACCTCATCTCCTAAGCATCTCATGCATTAACAGAGATTCGCACAGTGCCTTCATGTATCGTGCTACTATTCTTATCACGTCCTACAATTTCAGCAAAAGTAATTATATTATCATGTTCTGTATTCATGCCACAGTGATCCTCACCTCTTACATCCCATTCTCCTTAAACAAACTACCTCCTTACATACACATCCTAAACAAACATACCCTCCCTTCTTTCCCAGGCCTTTCACCCCATCACATAGTGTACTTTCTTCTACAACTCTCTTTGCTTTAACACATATGGGGTGGGGATGCAGCAGTAACGCAAGAAATCACCTAACTTTCATTACTGAAGCATGCTCACTTCATCTCTGTGTGTACTGACAATTCCACTCCTCCCTGGTACTCAGCCATGATTAATACTGGAGTGCAGGGGCGGATTGTCCTATCGGTGGGCCGCCCTGTCATGGGCTGGTAGGGATATCTCACTCACCGGAGCTGTGCAGCAGTGAAGAGAAGAGACCGGGTCCTGTGCTCTGTAATTGTCCCGCCCCCAAGGCTGTCTTAGCCCGCCCTGCTCTGCCTGTGTGTGTGTGTGTGTGTCCTGTGCAGTTAGTGATTAGCAAGCAGAGCTTCTGAGTCCCAAATGCCTAGCAGTTTAAACTGGTATGTTTTAATTCTTCCTAACTAACTGTACACATTGCTAGAGAGGCTAGTTTATCATGTTTTAACCCTTTGAACACCTTTAACCTCCTGTATGCTTTAGGGAAGTATAATTTACAGCAATATTCTGTTATTAACCCATTGGATTCCTCATATGTGAAGTACCTCACTGATTAACCCCTTGCATGCTAGAGAGGCATAATTCATCAGTAACTGACCCCTTTTGTACCACAAAGGTGAATAAAGGTGTTAGTTAATGATGAATTATGCCTTTTTAGCACACAAAGGGTTATTCATTGAGGTACACATTCCTGTGCAATGTGTTGTGCACCTATGAGGCATTCAATGGGTTAATGGCAGAACACATTACTGTATACCTCTCTGGCATACAAGGGGTTTATAACTGATAATTTATTGCATACAGTAGGTTAAGGGGTTAATAGATGAGCATTTATGCCTCTTTAGAAAAGTGGTGTGTGTGTGTGTGGGGGGGGGGGGAGTAATAGGCTGGAGCAGGAGGACAGAGTGTGGGAAAAACAGCTGTATTTAACCCTCTGAGTGCCAGAGGGGTGCACCGCACATTGCTGAGCAATGTCTAACCCCCCCCAGTGGGCCGGTTAAATAAAAAAATCCCCCGGGCTGGTACTGCACCACAATCCGCCCCTGCTGGAGTGTGAGACTCTGCATTGACACATAGTGAGTGTCCAAGACATTTAACTGATGTAATCTCTTGTGCTCAAAAACTTGATAATGCCACACACACACCTCTGTTTCAAGCATCTCTCTGTTCTCAGCATTGCCCCCGGTAGTTCAATATCCCTTTTTCTGTGGCTCTCTCTCCTCCTGGCACTACTGTGCTGTGAAGGGGCATACTTGTGTGACTTTCCTCCCCTGTGCAGTCAGCTACTTCCTGTAGGTCTGAAGAGTAGGTGATTTTCATACCTGGGAACTAGGGAGCCCTTTGGTGCCGCTGAGGGGAGAGAAATTACGAGATTTGCGTTGTAAAAGGGGAGGGGTGTAATCACGAGGGGGGGCGGGACAAAAAAAATAGCTAGAATAGACTGGGGAAGGAGGATAAGAGGCAGGGAGTGGGAGGAACAGGGTGGGATGGAGCACAAATGGGCAGAATTTCATCAAAAACTATCCCCACATCCAGAGAATTAGACTCTTCCACGGAGACCCGGTAATTCAGATTCAAAACCGGAGAGTTCCCAGCTATGGTGATTTTACTAAAGATCGCACTCACACATAGTTTTATTCCCGTATACACAAAAGTAGCGCCGTGGGAAAAAAACCACAGAGGAGGAGATACTGAAATACATGGGGGCACTGAGGAGAAAAGGTGGATGCTTGAAACAAAGGGTGGCATATTTTTAAACCTCTGATTACAAAACACATAAATGCCATGTCTTTCTCCCCATTCTTTTTACACTTCCCCTTTCTCCATGTCTCTTTTTCACTCCACACAATCCCTCTCCTTCTCTACCCCATCTTTCTCTTCCCCCACCTCTGCCTCTATATATACGTGATAGGGCATATAGTCCAACTTGGATATCTGTCTATCTATCTATCTATGTATCTATCTATATGCCTAAAATGGAAAAGGGCAGGCCACATAGCAAGAAGATCTGATGGTAGATGGATCAAACAGATTTTGGAATGGATTTCACTTGATACTAAATGTCCAAGAAGAAGACCAAAGACCAGATGGGTAGATGAAATTAGCACATTTGTTGGTACACAGTGGCAACTAAAGGCACAGGACCAAAGTTGTTGGAGGCTTGCTAAGGAGGCCTTCATCCTGCAGTGGATCGACAATGGCTGAAGATGATGATATATACATATTAATTGTTGCTACAGACAGTGCTGCACTATGATTTCTAAAACATCTATCAATGTTGCGTATGCTAACCATGAATAGATGCCCCCATAGAGCATATAGGCCCATATATATAAAAGGAAATTGGAGTAACCAGCAATAGCAATTTAGTCCACTGAAAGGAATTACTATCTTGATATTTATTATGACAGAGCATAAGAAACATGGAAATGCATCTAGGACAAAGCAATTGCACCATTAGTGAGAATTCCCAATATTCCCATTCTGCTACAGTGCAGTTGATATGACCCAGATTTGCCACAGATCTTAGTACATTAAGACCCACTGAGTTTTCTTCATCTCTGACCATTTTCTCTCTCTGTTACATGTCAGTCAATAGTTATCAAACCACCCCGTCTAGCAGTTTGTATCATATGTGAGGAACCGGATCAGCAAAGTCCTAATAAAGCAAAGGTTCTCTCTGCTTACACCCACTGTGATCTTTCCACACCTCTCTGTAAATATCCCTAGAAATCTCCAGTGGGGGACACACTGGGTTGCATCATGGACGATGCTGATTCCATACTACGTCAGACGCTGGAATCGGTGTTAACGTTCTACACCTGACTAATGCCAATTTACTAATTTAGGTTTGTGTCAAGGGAAGGGGAATGGGAATTTCTGTGGGCATTTTGGGGCTTTTCTTTATTCAGCTCCACATTCTACAGTATCTACTAAAGTAGAATAGACAACATTAATAACAACAGCCGTCTGAGTTACCCTATGCATGCTATGACGCAGATGTATGGGGGCTTGCTGGCATTAAAGTCCTACAATGGCGGAGGACAGCCAGTAATCACTACAGCAATCATACTCCGTAATGCATACTGTTAAAGGTATGGTAAAGTCTAGTAATAATAAAAGCTAATATTGTAGCTATTAAAATAATAAACTAAACAATGTTAGTCCTATCTCTCAAACCTTTATGGTTTGAGAGATTTACGAAGATAAAATTCCCCCCTGCTTCTCCCTTCTGTGACATGACCTCTAAAGCCGGTTGCAGGATATTGTGGTCACAGGACCAGACGGAGGCCCTTCAGCAGAGCCAAAATAGTGTGATCGTGACACAAATACTTAATTGGAGCGGTCTATAAAGTGTGCCTGGTTTGCAGGCACACTTTGTAGACTGTTCCAATGAAGTATTTGTGTCACAATTGCGCTATTTCTGCTCTGCTGAACAGCCTTGTCTGGTTGCGCGACCATAATCTCAGGCTGACAGCTTTACAGGTCATGTCACAGAAAGGGGGGGAGGGGGAACTTTATCTTCATATATCTCTCAAACCATAAAGGTTTGAGAGATAGGACTAACATCATTTAGTTTATTATTTTAATAGCTACAATATTAGTGTTTATTATTACTAGACTTTACTATCCTTTTAAGTGTAGCCACTAGAGTTAGAGATTAGTGGCATGCAATTGCACTGGTTCATATAACATGAAAGAAACTCTTTAACCCCTTAGTTGCTGGATACATCTCCAACATATGCACAGCAATGCACTGAATTTTTTTTAGTATCCAGTACTAGAAGTGGGTATCCTGTGTCTTTCTCCAGCTGTTGTTGATGTGTGTATTTAACCCTTTGAGTGCCAGAAAGGTATCCAATGCATTGTGCTGCAATGCATTAGATACCTCTCTGGCACTTAAAGGGGTAAGCAAGTGTGTGTGCATTCATGTGCAACTCAGTTGAAATTGGAAAAAGTCCATCAAGTTCAATCGTTGCCATATCACCTTTGTGAATACACGTTTCTAATTATGCCCCAAGTGGGTTAAAAGAATCCTTCAAGTCTCCAAAAGGCAATTGGAAATCTCCCTGGAGCAACATCCTGTCTATATTGAAATCAACTGTTATAATTACCTATACAGTTCTGAGCTACAACAAAGTAAGCAATACATTTTTGAAAAGTATATAAATTATCTGACAACACACCGCTGCTGGAGTATTGCCCTTAGTGTAAAATAATCCTTGCTTTTGTTTGTTGAAAGCACCTTTCCTCTAGTCTTAAAAGAGATGTCCCTTTGTTTTTTGCTCAGCTGCTCAAGTAAAGAGTTCCCCAGAGCATACCGTCTATAGGCTTTGAATACATTTGTAAATAGTAATCATCCCTCCTTAGACTACTTTTTCTCAACATAAATAAACCTAGATTGGTTAGTATTTCTTAACAACTAAAATCATCCAGACCCTTTCAGTTTAGCTGCATGTCTCTGTACTTTTTACAGTTCTATAATGTCGAAGAACAGGTGACCAAAACTGTGTATCTATACAAATTTTATATATGATAGTACCCATCAACTCTTTCAGCAGGTGAGTGACACTTGCAGACTGTTATTCTGTTTTCTTCGAGATTTCAAAATCCTTCTTTAACAAGGTTTCCCCAAGTAGCTCTCCATTTAATGTGTATGTAGCATGCTGGTTTCTGCAATCCAAATGCATAAGTTTACATTTATCTGTTTTAAACCTCATCTGTCACTCTTCCATCCATTTACACCAAATCCTTCTGCAGAGAAAAGAAAATCATGCTGTGTGTGTATTTTCTTACAAAGTTTAGTGTCATAAGCAGCAACTAAGGCAATATATTCAATAGCTACTCCAAGATCATTAATCAGCAAATTGAAAAACAACGAGCCAGTATCTAACCGTGAAATACTCCATTACAACTTTAGACCAACATGAAAAGGTTCATTTTACAATATCTCTCTGCATTTTGTCATTTAATCAGTTCTTTGTTCATGCACAGATAGTCTTCCAAGCAGATCTCTTTCAATGTATGAAGTAATCTCTTGTAAGGCAATATATCAGCAGATTTAGCAACAATCCAAGTATAATACTTATGCAGCCACTTTCATAGAATGCAAGTAAATTAATTTTGACGTAATCTATTTTTCATAAAACTATGCTGACTCTTACTAATTATGTTGTTGGTCATCAAATAATCCTGAATTGCATCCTTTATTAACCCGTCTATTATATTTTCCACTATGGAAGTCAAATTTACAGGTCTATAATTATCATTTAAATAATGGGATTACATATCCCTCAATGAGAATGAATCCATAAACATGAAGCAGAATCGCCTTGCTGTTACTGAACTAAGTTCACTAGGTACCCTCGGGTGCAGGTGATTGAGTCCAAAAGCTTTATTCACTTTAAACTTTTCAAGTCTCTTTTGGACTTTGTCCTCCTTTAACCACGTACATTGTGGGACAATTGCCCAAAGGCTGTCATTGTTGCTTCCTTTATATTTATTTATAAGTGTAAGCCATCACCTTATCCTGATTAATTAATTTACCTGTTTCAGTTTTAAAATATGCAATATAAACCTTATCTTTTTGATACTGAATCATTATACAAGTTTTTAGGATTTATCATGGTGTGTTTTACAATTCATTGCTTATTTTCCATTTGACTAGCCAAATGTTTTGTTTTGCAGATTCTATTGCATACTCTATATTATTAAAGTATGCATCTGACTCCTCTCACTAAATTTAAAAGCCTGATTTTCCTTCCCATTTCCCTGAAAACCTTATTGTTAAGCCACATTGGTCTTGTTTTTATTACCCAGTGGTATACATTGAGAAGAATATGTATCCAAAAGCCCCTTACATTCCATCGTTTTGTATATTTGTCATTGCTTTTAGCAGTATATAAAATTAGCCTTTTTAAAAGGTGAATGGTTTAGTTGTGCCCTTATTAACAGGTTTGTCATAATAAATTTCAAAGGATATCATAGTATGGTCACTGCTACACAAATGCTTTCTTACCTGTATATTGTATACCATTGCAGAATCATCTGAGATCACTAGGTCCAGCAAACCCTAGTCGGCTTCCTTATTGGTTAGTTAATGCTGTCATTCAGTATACCTATGAAATTATTCCCCTTTGTTGTGCTGAAAGTCTCAGTTCTCCAGTGAATTTTAGGTAGTTGAAATCTCCTCTTAAGACTAATTTCCTAACTGAGAAGTCTTTCCATTTGAAGTAGTAGTTGGGCTTTTTCAAAATCCCCAATATCAGATGGCTTATAGAAATGATGTATCAGCATCTTTTTTGTATTTTAACCAACAGTGCCTCTAAGTTCTCTCTGGTACCTTTATTAATATCTTGTTTTATACTAGATTTTAAAACTTGTTTTATATAAAGGTATACCCCCTCATTCTCTTTTGTTTACACTATCCCTCTTAAAAGGTGCATATCCCTTTATATTTAGTGCTCGTTTAGGTTTCCGCAATACCTATATCAGTCATATCCAACTCAAATACAGTTGAGGGCTGAGTACTCAACATTCCCCTCCAAAGAGGGCAGCAACATTGGCTGCTGAGATCTGTCTCTCTATATATACATACACACAAACACACACTGTCTGACACCCCATCCTTGGTCCACTGATATCCACAGAGCTACTGTCTGTTCTCTCTCACTCTCACTCTCTCTCTCTCTCGTACTAGGGCACACAGGTGGATTAACTAAGCCTCTGAGTACCAGAGAAGTGTCCAACTCATTGTAAAGCAATGCATTGGACACATCCTTTGCATTCAGAGGGTTAAAGTGACTGAACCACTGATTCTTCCACTGGGCTCAAGGAGAAATATCCTGAAACATGGGACCTCATGTATAAAAGCAAACTAAAGCAATTCTGGGGCAACAGAGAAAAAACCCATGACTTAATGGATTTTTAACCCATTCTCTCTATGGAGGGACTCATATGGCCGACTCACAGGCTGCATTCAGGTGCAATCCATCTCTACCATAACGATTGCCCCCAGGCAAAAAGACAGCGAAGTGCTTTAGAAACCTAAGACCCCCCACACACACACATACACAAAATATTTAGCTATGCAATTAACTCCCTTACGTCCCATTGCTTTCCAGGCATAGCACAGCTAAGCTAAGTGTCACCATGGCCATCTTCTTTTAGAGAAATACACTGTGTGATATAACACTTGCCTGTACTGCTCCAGTCACTTCCTAATGACCTCACTACCTGTCCACGTGTATTTGTTTTCATCAGTGTGTGTGTATATACACATACTAGTGTAAAAGTCCTTGTACACAGACCAAGGTCCGGATAATGTAAACCCTTTGAGTACCAGAGAGGTATGGAACACATTGCTTTGCAATGCCTTGCTTATCCCTCTGGTACTCAAAGGATTAAGAGGTCTCTATCTCACTGCTCCACGCGATGCAGTCTTGTGTCGCCTCACTCACACAATGCAATCATGTGCAGTAGAGGCTGGCCAAACGCGGGCAGGCTATACTGAGCATGACTGCATCGTGACCAACATCCTAGCAGATTATTATATAGGATTTGTGATTGTGTGTGAGTGTGTATGCATAAGTGCAATTGTTGTGTGTGTTCCTATATGTGCTATTTGTTATTTTAAAACTGACTGGGTGCATACGGAAACAAGCAATTGAACTTTACCTGTGTGAATACGCAACAGCAAAGAACAAAGAACAACACAGTCACATTATTAACTAACAGAGGTGTAAAAAGCAAACAATCTGCACTTCCTTCCTGGAACAGAGCAGCATGTGATAACTAGCTCAAACCTACTATTCAAAGTTCAGTTCACATTCCTCATTATGCATAATAAATACTGTTGTTTCTCCAACACCCCTTCTAAGCAGTGCATAACTACTAAGGTGCTTACCACAACCAGAACTGCCCGTAACAAAAAAACCAAGACGACCAATCTTAAGTGGCAAAATATGTGACATTTATTACCTGCATTTACAGACTAAACATGAGTGGGCGCCCCCCCCCCCAAACCATTGCAGCACTCCCCTCCCCAAAGCATAGGTGGCCTAGCCACTCCTGCACTCAGCCACCACTGCAGCCAGACCACGCCTGCATCTGGCTGCCCCCTTCCATGGAGCACTTTGCTCTACCCCACTGGCAACAGGGGGCAGACCAGATGTCTCCAAACCTTCCACATCCCATCTGATAGCAGCTGAATCACTCAGCCCAGCTGCTATCACTAAAGGATCTGCAGGGCATCACCAAGACATGCTCACATGGCATCCACAGCTGTATCCCATATGATCTAGCCACCTGGCCTCCTGGTTTCCCCACTGAACCACACCTTCACCAGCTCAGTTGCTGCCCCTATCCTGAATGAATAAGTACCAAAAACCTGGGAACAAAAAACCTGTGGGTCCAAACACGTTTGCAACAGTCCTTCGCTCAGCACTTCCCTGAACTGGAACAGCTGAGGCCGCACACCTATATGATCCCTTACTGCTCTGACAGGGCAGGTCCCCCCCAAACTGCTGTGAGTGCAATCCATCTCCCTCTTGCCATATGATCCATCTTAGACTTATGTATGCTAGTGATTGCCTTGTCCTTTGACCACTTCACGCATATCTCTAGCAATTCAGACCCATCTGCCGTCCTGGAGGAGGAGACCAATTCCCCAATCCTAAATGCCCCCACAAAAGCTAGTACAAATGCTGCCTTAAACAAGCTAGCCTGTTATGAATCAGAGCAGAAGCCCGGCAGCAACCACAGCAATACTTGCAACTTCCCCCGCATTATAGGCTGTCTCCTGTTGCTCTCAACCCCTACCACCTTCCTCCATTATTTCATCTCACTAGAAACTATGAAGTTCCTAGTGTGATCAACCTGGCCTTTAAGACTGGAAAAAAATTATATGACTGCCAGCGCTGTCTGTGCCTTCGCCTTGGACCTTCCCTTCCCATGCATATGAGCCAAGTACTGCAGAAGGTCTCTACCCAGCCTCCTACCCCACTTGCCTCCCTTCAATAAAATGTACCAAAATTCTCCATTCCTTGTTGTACGCCCACCATTATATTGGCACTAAGGACCCTTCAATCAGGTGGTCTAAATTTCCAAACCAAACTGACAAAATCGTTGCAGAAAGTTAACACTTGTTTTGCTTGCCTTGGTGCTAACCAAAAAACGTACCCTATCCCTCCTGGATAGGGCATCTGCCACCTAATTATGTACCCTAGGCACGTATGCACTCCTGAAACTTATATTATGCCTTATGCATGACTACACCAATTTCCTCATCAATCTTATCACCAGAAAAAAACTTGATGACAAATTATTGAACACACAAACCACACTCATGTTATCCATCCAACATCTCATTGTCCTATTAGCCAGCCTAGGCCATCACTGCTTTATCTCCACTGCAATAAGAAACAGCCCAATAAACATATTTTTTTTTAGCCCCAACTTGAACCACCCTTGTGGACATTTCCGTGCTCTCCAACTCTAGCCTAAATTGGCCCCAAACCCCACAGACCCAGCCGTGTCTGTGTAAAGTTCCAATTGCTCACTTGACTGAGGAATACCACATTGGAATCCTCCCAGAATATGCCCCAAACGCTCAGACCTTGCTTCAACTGCCTTGTCACTCTTTTAAAATGCCTTTTTCTACTCCTGCTGTTGCATTTTCCCAGCTGCGATTAAAAAGGAATCAGTCTACAAAAACAAAATTCAAAACAGAGAGCAACTCCAGGATCTTACCCAGCTCCACCTTATTTGCTTCCAACACCTGATGCCACAGCCACCATGCTTTGCACTCCTTTTCCTCTAGCAATCTGCACCTCCTTTCCTCCGTGTCTATTTCAATCCCCAAGTACAACATCCTATGGCATGGCCATACTGTCTTGTCCCCCACAACTCATCCCCATGTTCTCTAACAGTTCCAACAATTCTCATACTAACACGCCGCAACCCCTTAACTTTGGCCCTCCAGTGAACAGGAAGTCATCCAGGTAGTGTTCCACTGTCTCCAGCCCTGACTCCCTCACCAGGCACCAATGTATGAATTAATTAAATGCCTCAAAATATGCACACAACACTGCACACCACATTGGCAAACATTATCCACATAATACTTCCCTTCAGAATAACAAGCTGTAAACTTGAAACTACTTTGGTGGAGCAGCAACAAACAAAACACTGATTCAATATCTACCTAAGCTAGCACCACCTCGGGACCCACCCTTCTCACTACATTCAAAGCCTCATCAAATGACTACAAATCACCTTGTCCAATGCATCATTGATTGATACCTCTTCCGGGTAAGACTAATTCTGTATTAATCTGAACTTGCCGTACTCCCTCTTGGGCACCACCCCAACTGGTGAAACAATCAACCCCTCCAACAGAGAGCCCTCAGTAAGCTGGCCATCCTACCAAAGCCCACTTCCTTTCCAATCTTCTCCCTTACCTACTCAGGGTGCAGGTAGACCAACTTGAGATTCCTAGCCCTACCTCCCTTCAACAAAGACTCTTCAACTGGTACCACAAAACCACATGTAAATCCATTTAACAGTGTGTTTTCCCTATCCTTATCTGGATAATCTTCAAGCCATCTCTTAAATTCACTCAGTACTATTAGTGACTTCACCAAACCCAAACTTGCGAAAGGTATACCTCCCTTCACCCTTCCCCTGCTTTCAATCCAACACTGGGTGACTACCCCCTCACTGCTTACATGCAAGCTTAAATCTGCAAGCAAAACCCCTAGCACACTTGTTATCATTGTAAGATTACCAGATTAAACAAACTTGGCCTCTGCATTTTGATTATTAGCCCCCAATACCACACTCTGGGTAAGTTTCAACATGACCACATTTGTCCACAGATCAATATCCTTTTGACCAAAGCTTAAAGTTTTTGAAGCAGACGTCTTCTTCCTGAACGCCCAACCATAGTCCAACCACACAGAACCAATGAGCCTATAAAACCACAATTAAATCACTATACTAAACTAGATTAAGAGGTAGATTCAATAACCTCCAACTGCTGAAAAAACAGCCAACGGCATTTTCTCCAGCAGGGTAAGCAACTCAATTACCAGTGCTATGAAAAAATGGAGGCAAAAAAACCCCCTGGCACTTATGGGGTTAACCCGACCAAAGTACCAAAGTACAAAGCACAGGCCCTGCAAAGTAACACTTACCATTAATCATGATGTCCATCGGAGTCCTCAGTACCCTGGTCAGCTACTCTCCATGTTCTCTCTTCCTTCTTCTATCTTCTTCTTCTCTCTTCTTTCTTCTATCTTCTTTTCATGTATCTATAAAAAAAAGAGAGATCCATAAAGAAATGTTCCATGAAAATAACCGGCACATCTATGCATAGTGCCAGAGGGGTACACAACACATTGCAGAGCAATGGGTTAAAAAATGTTTAGATGTGCCGGTTATTTTGTTCATAAAATGGCCCAAGTCGATATAACATTGTTCCCATGAATTCTTAAATTGCAAAGCATTCTGAATAAAAATATTATTTGCTTTTTCCATTTCTCTGCCGCTGTGTGCGGCCGCGGTGGTGACGGTGAGGAAGAAATTGAGTTGCAGCACACACCTCCCTTTGTACCTTACGGACTGATGCCCGTTCCATTATGAGGGAATCTGAACAGAGACTGCCTTTATATATGGGCAGTCTCTGTTCAAATTCCCTCACAGCCATTGGCTTACTTAAAGCACAAAGAACAACACAGTCACATTAGCATAGATAAACTAACAGAAGAGAATAAATCAAACAAACGGTACTTCCTTTCTGGAACAGAAGAGCATGCTGTGACAGAGAACTAGCTAAGTTTGCTACAGTTCCACCTAGTGTTCAAAGGGTTAGTCACATTTATTATTATACATAATACATGCTGTTGTTTCTCGTGTGTGTATGTATGTATGTATGTGTATTTTTTATGTTTTCATTAGGTATCACATGTCCCAATATGTGTGTGTGTCCCTGTTATCCTTTGACACCATAGTCCAGGGGCTGGTGTCATGTGGCTCATTAGCTGTTCCAACAGCTGGAAGTCATGTTTCTGCCATTGCTTTAGAACAGTGCTTCTCAAACCTGTCATCAGTGACTACTAACAGGCCATGTCTTTGTCATTTCCTTGGTTGAGCATATGTGTGTTAATCAAAGGCTTAGTTTAATTAAGTCACCTCTGAAAAAGCATGACAATCCTATGGCTAATTAGTGGCCATTGAAGATAAACCCTGATTTAGAAGACAGACACTACACAACTGCAGAAATTCTTAACTTTAATGTGAATCTTTCCTACCACTAGATGGCACTGTTGTATTTTCTAAGCAAACCCATAGCCATGTTATATCCAGTGTAGTAACAAAAACTATGTATTTTGAAAAGAAAGCTGCAATTCAAGATTGTATTAAGTTTAGTTCATTAAAAGGGACTTATCACTTAAAAAAATCATGCTTTCCTAGCCAGCATTTGTAAAAAAAATATATATTTTAGGTAAAAGCTCTAAAATCTGTGATGTGCATACTTTTCCTGTAGATGGAGTTATGTATGACCATTTGGCCCCTATTTGTTTATGCTGTAACAGCTGTACCTTTCTTCCCATATAAAGTCTCAGGGGGCAGTTATTCTCTAGTCTAAGTCTTGTTCACATACCCCTGATTTTGTATATGTAGAATGGCCTCACCATTCCTTAGAATATAGTGAGTACAATAACGAAAGGAGCGAGAGTTTCAAATATACTTAAACAGGTATATATTTATTATGCATATACCATAAATTGTACAGAAATATACAAAGTATGATTAGTAAATATCATTAGTAAATCCAGTATAAATAGCAGAGTAAAAATAATAATATATGCTTGTAATAAGAAAGTATTACATACCGTTAGTCTTGCAGAGAAATAATCTCTCTTTCTCTCTCTCTGTTCTATTCTGACAATTATCATTTGTCTTATCATATATACAGTTTGCGAGTATCACACCTTATTTTCTACTTCTAGTAAAAATTCTATATTTTGGTTCAAAATGAGAGATTTTGGCTTAAAATGTGTAAAACGAAAAGGCCTTGTTTATCATGCAGGGGATGTTCTATAAACAAGGATAAGGCTCTAAAAAGACCTAGACACTAGTAGCACTAAGAATAAACAAAGTTTTTAACACATTCGGCAAATGGCCTTGTATACACAGTGCTGTAAAAAATTATTTAACCATTATATACCCAAAACTTAGTTATATTGATCCCAATGCCAATTTAATCAACAATTGCCCATGACAATGCAAGCTTTCAAAAGGTCAGTTACATATATACATGATGAGGTAAAAAAGTCCATCCACCTTTTCTAGTTCTTCTTATTTCCAATGGAAGAGAAAGAAACCCAAGTGAAACCATATTTGTTATGAAAATAGGATATATAAGGTAAGATATAAAAAGATATCAATGTGGAGATTCAAATTAAATCACACTACTATTATAATCAAGCAAACAATAACAACATAGTGACACCAGATTACATGAATAAATTATGTAAGATGATGAGATAGCTCTGTTGGTTAATGCACCAGCTGTACAATCTGTTCAGGATTTCAGGTTCTAGTCTCAGCAAGGTCAACTCAGCTTTCTGAAGTAGCTAAAATGAGTCCAGGATATATGTGAAAATGAGGGACAATCACAGTATATCCTTCCCGGTAAAATAGAAGAAGTGAATATGTAAGATGCAAATGTGTAGCAAATTAGTTATACAAGACATAGGACAACCTAGCAATATAAATGATGTAAAATTCTTTTACGGAAAAGACTATTTTGGGTTTGCATATTTGAAGTTGCTTGTATGAGTATGTATGTGTAATGTATGAGAATAAAAACAAAGCTTCAAGCCCCTCTATTGTGGACTCCATCTCCCAAGAAAGGAAAAACAAAAAAGTTATAATACAAAGTCCTCCCCTTATTGGCAAAGCTCATGGATATAAATATCCTGGATATAACACTGGGATAACTCTCCAACACATTTCGTCCGACAGTTTTGGGCTTTATCAAGGTGACACAAGGTTATCCCAGTGTTATACCCAGGATATTGATATCCATAAGCTGTGCCAGTATGCTTTGTTCGGTGTCTTTGCAGATCGCAGCTGTTGTTCGTTGAGCAAGTGAGAAGAGAACTATGGTGGGACTTCATGCTCGAGGACAATATGCAGATTGAATGCCAATGAACTGGCAACAAGATTGCACAACAAGAGGAGAATACTACTAACGGCAGTGTAAGAAAGATAACATAGTGGCGAGATTGTTACTATGTAGCTGTCCTGCTGTGCTTTGATCTTGTGCATTCAGCTATACATGAGCAATGGATATATTTGTGCTTATGATTCTGGCTATGGAGTTTTAGCCAGCTTTTTTGCTTGCACTAACTTGCCATATTCACAGCTGCTTGTGATTGAATAGAGAATCAATAATGATGACTTACTATCACGTACGCATTAATTTCCTCTTTGCATACTGACTGCCTGCTTTTCTTCGCTGGATTTATGAAGTTGAAGATATCTTCTACATGAAGGAATTATTCTTGCTATTTACATACTATATACAAGTCTTCTTTTGTGTATGCATACATTAATTATCATCATAGTCTGGGCCCAGCTACACTACCATCTATTATCATTATACCTCATATTTGGATCCATTAGTGGACATCTGGGTATATAGTTTTTGTAGTGTCATATTATTATTTTTTATGGGGGTTGAATCTTTGGGGGTGAGGGGAATTTTGAGTACATTCATGTTTAGTCCAATACTTTTTTGATACTAATATGTGACATATCTTTTATGAATAAATTAGAAAAAGTGAGAGTGCCAATGATTGATCTCATCTTTTATCTTTTTGTATTTTAAGATGTAATATTCATAAGATGCCCATCACAAGAACAATCCATATAAACAGCTTGGTATGTCTCCTTGTGTCCAGAGATGCTGAGGATAAACTGGTTGGAATAAACCCTCGGTCCAGGGCAGAGTATAAGAAAGAAAGGGCAGAAGAACCACCCTCTAAGTGTAATACCACAAGGTACCTGTGCCCCTCTCAAATGGCCAATATATATATATTCACTGTTGACGACAAGTCTTTTTGAGCATTGCTTTGAGTCAAATACGAGAGCTGGGGTCGACAATGGAGAATCAACAATGGAAGCGATGTACAGGAATGGCAAGCTGAAGAGTAGTCTGTAGCAAAGCCAAGGCCATTAACGAGGAATCACAACAAGAGGAAGGGTAACAGGAACATAGAAAACTGTGACTGAACTCGAACACTCACTAGAACCCTAAGATCCCACGCCAGGACTGGGTAACTGGCGCTTAATAAAGGCACAGGAATAAGCCTAAACCTGGACAAGGACATTTATGCTTTGTGTCATTACTGGCTGATAGATTTCGAGTAGCCACATTAACTTTGGATACCGAGTCTTAAGCCTCATTACTCCAGGTTTGCTGGTTGGATTTGTAATCTCAGTTATGTGTTCTTCTTGATCTGTGTTGCTTTTACACAGTTTAGTTTATGTCACAGTTTCAACGCTGTGATTGGCCACAGGTTTCTTGATCACAGGCTTAGCATTCTGATTTAATCCTTTGTAGAACTTGTTGTTCAGATTATATAGCTGTTCGTTCAGCATCTTGACTCCCAGATCCCTGTGAAGATCTTTTGTTCTTGTAAGCTATGGGTCATTAGTTGCAATCCTTAAAGCTTTGTTCTGTAAGTTTTCTAGAGACTTGCTGTGTTGTTCCAGGCAGCTGCTCCACACTGACAAGGAGAATGGGACATTTCTGTGTGCACTAATTGCAATTACTGGTTTTCTGTTCTGTTCTATTAGCAGGGCTTATAATTTGAAGTCCTTTGCTACTAGCCAGACCTGAAGAGTTACTCGCCACTGCAAGCCAAAACATACCCACCAGGGCTGAATTTCTACTCGCCAGGGCTAAATTTTCATTTGCTAGTGGCGAGTGGAAATTTTGAGCCCTGCTATTAGTGTGATAAATAAGAAGTTAAAAACAAAAGCCCCATCACCCAGGTGATTCAAATGATTGCAGTCTGTGTCTGTGGTGGGCTTGTTTCTTTTGACTGAGCATGAGAAGAGCATGTGATTGGTGTAGTAGTGGGGTAAGTCCTGGGAATTTAAATAGGCTATTCAAACATAGGGATTAGACAGGTTAACACATGTTTATAGATTAATTTAACATTAAAAAAATGGCTTGCCTTTTTAACTTGCAGTAACTGGAAAAAAAGCGGTGCAATTATCATGTGTTTGCACACATGGAACAATTGTTGCATTGTTTATTCCTCTGTCACAGATGTAAGCAATCAGCCTCTTTGGAAGCTAAAGTTTAGTGAGGCAGAGACATGGAGCCTTAATACAAACTGTCCAGTGTTCTGTAGTGTTCCAAATATACTATTGTATCAAATAAGATAAATGTTTATCCCCTTTCATCACTGTATTATGCAGCACTCAACATTTTTTGCTTTTTTTGTTACCTGGATGATTAGTTGGTATGGATGTGTGGTTAGTTAGTGGGATATTGGGTAATTGTTAGGTAGATTGGGTATAAATGTACAATTGTTTGTTTTTAGCAATGGTTTTATAGTACAGTGGAGACCTAGGCGATTCTGGTACTGCATCAGTTTTTGAAACCCCTGAATTATTAGAGTCACTTCTTCTGACTCTGCTTAGCCCCCACTTATAAGGAGATGTGCTACCCCCAGCACTAGGGCTGGATCCAAATCCCACCGATAAAACTGTCAGTACGGCAAAAAGGAACACCGAACTGTACACACACAGTGTTACCGTTGGAACAGGAACCAATATGAGCTTTGGGATACAGAATCTAACTTGTGGTCCAGTGTTTGTTGTGTTTTTTTTCAGTCCCATAACTCACACTAAATAGAATGAGAAATGGGAAGAACAAAGGAAACCAGCTAACGCTCTATGTTTGATACAGTGTCAAACATCGAGCGTGAGCTGAAAACACAGTCACCCTCCCAAACGTTAACCCTCCCATTGGCCCTACACTACCCCAACATTAACAATAAAATGGACCCATACTATCCCTAACACTATCCTATCACCCATAGTTGAAACACATGGCTGTCATTTTAATGTTCAGTGGGGTCTTCTGCACGCTTGTCTTCTTCAATTCTTCTTCTGTAATCTTCAATCCTATTCTCTCTTCTTCTTTATCTGTCATCCTCGTCTTCATTTGTCATCTCCATCTGTCAACATCTGTCTTCATCTGTGTTCATCTTCATTCTTCTTCTTTTAATCTAGTGTTGAACCTGTAAAAAATAAAATAGCAATGAAAATAAATCTATCTTTAAACATATGATGCCACCACTGCCTTTTGGTGGCAGTGGCAGGAGAAACCAGCAAAACCTCTCCCTCTTTGTACCTTTCGGACTATTGTCTGATGCCAACTGAGGGAAATTTGAACAGTAATTGCCTTTTATATGGCCAATCCCTGTTAAAATTGCATCTCGTTCTCCCATTGGCTGGTATGTGGACCACCCGTCCCAGCCAATCAGCTTCTAGCTGTAGGGATGACTCAACTTACTAGAAGCTGATTGGCTGGGACGTGAGTTAACCCCCACATCGGAGCATGGCAGACCCTATTCAAATTTCCCTCAGAGCGCATCAGGCAATGGCCCGAAAGGTATAAAGAGGGGGGCTTTTTGCAATTGTTTCCTGCCGGCAGCGGCAGCGTATGTTTACTAATAGATTCAAGTTTAATAACTATTCTTTTTTAACAGGTTCAACAATAGGTTTAAGGAAGAAGAATGAAGAAAGGCACAGATGAAGAAAGAAGATGGAGATAATAGATGAAGATGACAGATGAAGAAGAAAGAAGAGGGTGACAGATGAAGAAGAAGAAAGAAAAAGAAGATAGAAGCTTAGAGAATTAACCCTTTGAGTGCCAGCAGCAGACCCCACTGGACATCAGGTTTACAGGTAAGTGTTGATTTTATTTTTTGGTGTTATTTGGCTGATTAACCCTTTGAGTGCCAGTGTCGTTTGCAATGCCGTGCGATGCATTGCATGCCCTAATGGCAGTCAAAGGGTTAATTCCTTTTTTAATTCGCACACATTTTCTAGATCCCTTTGAGTGCCAGATGGGTATGGAATGTATTGTATACCAATGCATTGAGTACCCCTCTGGCATTGACAAGGTTGCTTATTTTTACACTGCACTTTCACGTCGATGGTTAGGCACAGGCATTAGGGGACTCAGTGCCCACTTTGTTTGCTGGAAATTTGTGGCAATGAAGTTGAGTCCCTTAACGCGTGTTAATAGCCATCACATGTAATAGCATTGCAAATGCAACTTCTCTTAACATAACATCAACTGTCATGCCCATGCAGACACCGTGCGTTTTGTGCCAAATACTTTAATCTATACACAACACACTCACACATACACTGAACTCCAAGTCAGATGGCTGGTCAGACCCACTCAGTGGAAGTGCGCATGTGTCAGGACTCTTCCTGCTCTCCTAACACATGCACATTTGGGGAGGGAGCGATAAGCTAGTAACGTTAGTCACACGGTGGCGAAGCTTGAAGTTGAGGTTGAGTGCCTTAACGCGTGTTAATAGCCGTCACATGTAATTGCATCGCAAATGCAACTTCTCTTACATTACTTCCTATGGGCACAAATTTAGCTCCTGACATGCATTTTTTTCCATTCATTAGTGTGTCACAGCACAGATAATTGCATACCTGACTGTGACTTAAAACTAGTGACTAGACTTGTGCACGGGCAAAATTTTCGGTAAAATTCGAATTCGGACGAATTTTTTTTTTTATAATTCGGATGATCTTAATTTCGGACCGGGCCTATTCGATTCGGACGAAATTCTGATCCATTCCGAATTATTCGGCCGAATTTAACATGGGTTAAATTATAGCAGTGCGCCTCCGTGCACGCTGCTATCATTATTTGCAGACAGGGTGTGCATTTAGAAAAAGATCCATCCCAAAAATGGACATTGTCGTACATTGAAAGTCTGTGCATGTCACCTCTACTCTAGCATGGGATGCCAGTCACAAAGCAAACGTCGAACATCGAAAACCCATGCCTGTCATTCAATTCAGCATGTTCGAACATCGAAACCCCATGCCTGTCCTTCAATCTAGCATATGTTCGAACATCGAAACCTCATGCCTGTCATTCAATTTAGCATATGCTCGACATCGAAAACCCATGCCTGTCACATCCTACTCAACATAAGTGGTCGACTCGAACATGGACAAACTACATGTCACATTCTATGTTAGTACATGGGTAAAGATTAAGGTTTCATTTTCTGGTACCAGCCTCCTACCCTACTGTCCCTCTTTAGTACCCAAATTCCTCTCTCTCGTTTTCCTATCCTGATTTCCCCTCATATCAGATAACTCTATGTGTATATACATTGTAGAGTTTCATACTACATCAAGAATAAACATCAATGATTGTAATGTGATAGATGTAATGTGTTAACCCTTTGAGTGCCAGAGTGGTACGCAATGCATTGCAAAGCAATGCGTTGCATACCACTCTGGCATTCAAAGGGTTAAAAAGAAAAATTGAGACATTCTGTTGTGAACAAACTGCAACACAGGAGAGAAATAAAAAAAAATGCTTGACATCTATACTGAAGAGGGGTCCACAGCATTGTCTTAGTATAGCAATATCACCGTTTTCCGTGAGTGTGCAATACAGGGCTCTACGATAATTGCTGGGCATTTCCCAATGTCATAATCAGGGGATGATGGGAGTTGTATTCTAACTACTGTTAGGAAACACATAAGTGATGCACATTCATCTCCCACCTAGAAATTATTTACACACGAGGCAACTCCCCCAAGTAATACCTAGCCCCTTTCCAAGTGAAAGGACTTCCAGAAAGGCTTCAGATCTCTTAGTGACTCACCTGTTATTGCCAGTCAGCGGGACCCGGAGAGTAGGAGGGGGTGATGCTATGGCTGCACGGCACGGTGCTCTTAGTTGGTCACTTGTCGCAATGTTGAAGCTCAGCCCGGCCAGCACCTTCTGGGTGGAGACACCTCACAGCAATCCTGTTCAGGACACATCATGCACTGTTGTGCACTCATACTAGGGATCCCAAATGTTTAGACTCATTTCGTACAGGGGGCACCCTCCTGTATTTGTAAAACCTCTCTAGCAAATCTGGGACGGTAGACCTATTTACTCAAGTCTTGACTTTAGGTGGGCGATAAACAATATAAAATAGGCATAATGTTTCACTATCACATAATTCACGTCACTGTAGCAGCCAGCAGGCATCGCCACTGAGTGAGCATAGGGCTGCCCGGCTGCTGACAGTCACACTGATGGGATGGGACACCCTGCAACACAGAAATGGCGGAAGAGCACAAAATAAACATGCTATGGGACGGCAAATTGCCGCCCCTGTCAAAGTGCCGCCTGGGTCCATGGACCCACTGGGACCCATGTAAGGGCCGGCCCTGTATTCGAACAAATACCTAATATTTTTTTATATTTTGCACAGGAACAAATATTACTTGCTCTTGCAGTGGCAATAACTGGAACTAATGCTGGCTGCCTACCTATGCCTAGCCTAATGCTACCTGCCTGCCTACACAACAACTGGACACTCTCTAATCTCTTCTCTCTCTGAGCTCCAACAACCCAATGAGGAAATGCAGGCTGTCTGTCTGTGTGACTGTGTCATTAGTCCAACCCCCATCATGAAACGAAGAAGGCTATTCGAATACAGACAAAAGAGGGAAGTAGTGCATGAAACGGAGAATGGAATTGGACTAGAGACATGGAGGGAAAATTATGGAGGGAAAGTAATTGAGCGCGCACAGGAAGTACAAAAAAGTCCTGGTCAAAAGTAATCAAAACTTTTGGAAATGTGTCGATTGCCGAAACTTCCGAAAGTTTCGACGAATTTCGGACCTGGGCTGTTCAGAGTCGGATCATTTTTTCCGAATGACCCTTGAGTTTCGGATTGGCCGAATGTCTCCGAATGACCCCATTTTAGACGAAATCCGAATGTCTCCGAATGAATTCGCACATGTCTACTAGTGACAGTACTTTTTTGTTTCGGTGGGAATTGGATCGAGCCCCTAGCCCTGGCCTAGCAGAAATAATTGTGTAGAGTGGGTAACTTCAATTGGATTTATTCCAGGTATTCTCTCTTCACTGCCATTCCAGTAATAAATGCTGATGTAGCAGAATTTACACCCCATTCAAATCATGAAGCTGTTTCTGTGGGATGCTATTTTGGGGAAAATAATATTACAGTATAATTTTATTTGGCTAGCAATCCATCATATTATGTAGCAAGGCAGCAGTGATAAACTCACAGATTTGATTTTTCATAGTAGTAGTAGTACCCTGCTGGCTATGACTTAAAAGAACGCTGCGGCAGCCCTGGTGTGTGTTTAGAGACTAGATTAACATCAACTGTCATGCCCATGCTGACGCCATGCTGGTTTTGTGCTAAATACTTTATTCTATACACAACACACTCACACATACACTGAACTCCAAGGTAGATGGCCGGTCAGACCCACTCAGTGGAAGTGTGCATGTGTCAGGACTCTTCCTGTTCTCCTGGCACATGAGTATTTGTGGGAGGGAGCGATAACCTAACAACGTTGGTCACACGGTGGAAGAGCTTGAAGTTAAAAGAGCTCCCTCCTGCTCAGTCTTTTTGGAGGCTGCTCATCAGCGTTCCACAATGGTAAAGGCACTGCTCAGGAAACAGCACTGAGACACACACTCACGTCAAGGGCCAGGCCCTCGCCCATATTATCAACCAATTGCCAGCACAGTGGATGCCAGCTGAGGGTATTAACCCTTTGAGTGTCAGAGGGGTACAGAATGCATCGGAAAAGCAATGAGTTGCCTACCCCTCTGGCACTCAAAAGGGTTAAACAGTATGTCTGTACTACTGCAAGCCTACAAAAAAGTTTAAAAAAAAAACAACGAAAAAAATATAGTGATTGTAATATTCAAAGTTATTCACTAATGAGGCCAGTAAATTCAGTACTGTAATCTCTAATCTGTCAATGGTTTATGGGCAGTGTAATACTTTACCTTTATTAAACTACTATAAAACCAAAATGACGTTGTTATCTCATATATTAATATCTGAGTGTCTATAAAACAAATTATTTGTTTTTATGCACAATCAGAAATTCATATATGGGATAACAAAGTGGTTTTGGTTTTAAACTAGTATAATAAAGGTTAAGTATTTGTTTTTATAGACACTTAGATATTCATATGAGATAACAAAGTGATTTAGTTTTATGTGATTATTTTTTTAAAGGGATAGTAAAGGATCTCATTCACATAGCTTTAAACCCTGCTATTTTCTCTCTGTTTGCAGTGAAGATCATCAGGGCTGGTTGGTAACACCAATTCACGTAGCACTTCTGGGAGATTTCTATCCTTTCCATTGAAGCCCATTGTCAATGAGTTTGCTGACACACGACTTCAGTAGACAGGATAACACTGTTGCTTCCTCTCTCCAAAGTGTGAGCGAAGCTCTGATGTCCTGCAGATCACATGGATCGGTGGGCCAAAAGAAGAGATAATTGCAGCATTTTAAACTAGGGGAACTCAATTACCATAGGCAACAGTCTAAAAGTTACAAAGCCCATTCCTCAGACCTTTAATTTCCCTTTTAATTGTAACTGAATAGACCCTTCTCTTGGATAAGTCATTTTTTATATGTGTATGGTGCGGTATAGCTGCCACTCAGTAAGTAAAACCTCAGCCCAGTAGCCAATGTCAATGTTATCTTTTCTCACAATTTAAATAACAAATGAGTAATTGAATAATTATACAGTTTTATTAAATAATAAAATAATAGACATCTCTCACTACATACTTTCGCTTGGCGAACAACTCTGGTTTTGAGGTGCAGTGAGAATTTTTCCTTAAACTAGGCCCTGCAGTGCCATAAGGTAAATTCCTTCCTTCCAGATATACGAAGGCAAGGACTTCCTCATTGACCTAACTAGTTGGACAAACACTCTAGGAAATAGTAGTAAAATAGTTTAAAATCTTATCATACCCTTGCTAAAAATGGGGTACCCTTTATATGTGGCTAATTATATACAAGTGTCCCTTTCTATAAATGCAGTTTACTCTGGATAATGTTGCCTGTGGGACAATAAGGAACACATGATTGGGTTTCCCAAAGGAAATGGTCAATATCTGACTAAAAAGGAGGGAATTCTCAGCCAGTGGCAGATTGTAGGTGAATACCAGCCCGGACATTTTTTTTAAAGTAGCCCACTAGCTGCACCGACATCCCTATTGGTGCCCCCTTGTGGTCCCTGTGCGGCATGGGGGAGCAGGCGCCAGGATATGACATAATATCTGCCACATACCTCTCCTTCAAAATATCGTGGGACGGTGAGGTGAGATCCTCTGATCTCCTCCACCGGCCCATGATCTAGCGGCCCACCGGGGGATGCCCGATCCCCCGATAGGACAATCTGCCCATGTTCTCAGCTTTATGTCAAAAGAACCTGTTAGCGATTAAGTACAATATAACTGCCACTTATATTGTAAACACAGTTATTTTCTTATTTTTAAAATGACAAACTCTGGACAAAGTCCACCTTTTTAGACAACCAGCTAGAGTTTATTTCAGGAATTTTGTTTGCGTATGCACATGGGCCTGGGTCTGTTATTCTAGAAAATGTCATGAGAATTGGGACTGCACATTTTATATTTCAAATACCCCCAATTGTCAGAAAGTAAACATGCCAGAAATGCAGGTTATTTATAGAAAGGGACTAACATCAGACACAAGTTATTACTATCCTGCCCTTCTCAGCCAAGGCTCTGCATTTGCAATTATTTCATGCTATACTACATAGTTGTCAAGTACTGCTAAATGTTCCTATTTTTTTGTTTTCTGGAGCTTAAGGAAAGAGAGTGCAGGTTCCTTTATTTTGCACATTTTATTTTCCTACAAACAATTTTTGTTTTCACTGTTCTTCCTATAAAGAATCTAGTATTGTAATGCATAATTCAACAACAATAGATATTTTAAAGTTTTGCATAGATTTAGCTTTTCTACTTTTTAAAAATGATACTTTCGTCAGCCTGTGTTTGGATTGCGGTCTGGTATGAAGTGCCAAGACAAAGGCCCGGTGCCACAGCATCACTAACAGCAGTTGCACTCAGTACAATGGTACATGTAATATCCTAAAATAGTGGACAAACCTATACATATGTACTATGCCCACAAACAGGACAAATAGCGGAGTATAATATGGGATCGTTTTTCAGGAATCCTGAGATGAACCTCAGCATTTGTGAAAAACATGCTGATGTTTAATACTTCTAATTTTTGCATATACTGGTGGTAAAAGGTTCCAAAATAATATATAAATACTATTAGTAAAGCAATGTGGGATGTCTAATTTTAAAAACATGGACTCGCTGGGTCTAATTTGGAATTCTGGATTGATATACGATACCAATGCTTAAGAGAAGTTTAGTCACATCCAGTAATATTAGATGAATCCATTAGTATGGGTCCTAGAATTTCCCAAAAAAGGATAAAATTATACCTGTGTCTAAAATGGCTAAATGATCCTAGTGAAATACCTTGGATTGCTTTTCATATACATATGTAAAATTTGAACACAACTTATGTCTTTTACTGCAGTTTTGAGTTTCCTGTGGCAAAGCCTGGCTGTGAATTAAAAGACTGGATTTCCCAATAGGCAGAGTAGGCACCTGCCTAGAGCTCCACAGCTTGAAGGGTGTCTCAGCTGTGGGTGTGATCAATGTCCCTGCACCAGTTATATACCCATTTACAGTCTATTATTTAACCCACTGAATACCAGAGAGATCCCAATGCACTGGGAAGCAACCAAGGGCTTAAAGGGATAGTACTGTTTCATTTTCTACATAGCTCAGATACTTCATCATATGTAACAGTACTGCTGTCAAATGCTCTTACTCTATTTACTAATTACTATGTAATGATATGTTGAAGTTTACCCCTCCCACCCCTTTCCCCAACTTAAGCATCTCCATCCCAGATCTAACAGTATATCACAACGAGGGACAATCATCACTCCGTATTAGGAGAAACTTGTCTTCCTTCGTCAAGGAGGGCAAGATTTTCCTTAAACTGAATCCCTCTCTCCCCCACTTCCCCATAGATCTGAAAAAGGCTCCTGGGATCGGACAGACCATTGTGATCTGTCTGATCTCAGGAGCCTTTTTCAGATCTATGGGGAAGTGGGGGAGTGAGGGATAAACTTCCTCATATCATTACAGTGTAATTAGCACATTTTGATGAATAAGAGCATCGGACAGCAGTAAAAGTACATATGATGAACAATCTGAGCTACGTGTAAAATGAAACATTACTATTCCTTTAAAGCAATTTTTTGTTCTTGTTTTTAAGGCCAAGAACATTTTCTGTGCCAGGAAATAGTGGCTGGGACTAAGGGTGGGGTCATGTGAGGAATGAGGATGTGGACATGGGTGGGGTTAAGGGCACCAAGATTGCCTTGTCTAGAGGTACCTGGGATGTAAATCCAGCCCTGATGAAATAGCTTCCTAAAAAGTATCTAAATGCTCCTAGTTAGATTGTGAGAATTGTCTTATTTTCATAAATATATAATTTTGTTAGATATTTTAACTTTGCAGGTACTAATGTGCCCCTAAAGTGCCCCAAAGCAATCTGCGAAAATTCTAAATTTTGCACGTTCCAGTTTTGGCCCTGGAACACACCAAAAGCTTGAAAAACCTATGCATGTTAGGCTGCTGGACATTCCTGTACTCTGGAGACGTAGCTGTGGGGTGGGGGGGGTTTGACTGTAACTGCTATTAAACTTAAAGGCTCTGAATACTAAACTTAGAAAACCTTCAGCTTGGGAAACTTAATGCAAACCTTGTATTTATTTCCCTGTATGATATTTATTTAATCTCCGTTAGTTGTGTGCAAATTATCACAGGCAAAAGTGTTTAAAAATGTATTTTATTTTTTTCAAGTGTTGCTTCTGTTACACACACACACACACACACACACACACACACACACACACACACACACATATACATTATATAGATACACCTGATTGCTATATGTTGGGCTCATTCTTAGGTAAGTCCATCCATTATAAACAGCAATTATGCTGTCTGCCTTAGAAATTATGCTGTTCTTCCCATTTGTTACAGAGTCTATTAATGCTGCATCTTGTTCTCTGTAAGGTAGCGGCTGCACAGCACTGACGGAACCTAGTCCTGGCAATGAGGGGAATAAGTTTTAAAGGGATAGTAATACTTCGTTTTATCTTTATTTTATTTCATAGGCATTAAAAAAACATGAAGAACGATATAATTCTTATCTCTCAAACCTTTATGGTTTAAGAGATATTCACAAGCAAAGTACCCCCCCCCCCGTTCAGCCAGATGAGAAGGGAGGCGCCCAGGCAGACTGCAGAGAGGGACAATTTTCAATTAAGATAAGGGAAAAACCTGAAAAGCTTGTCAAGGGGGGAAGGGCTTTCATTGTTTTCATACAAAGAAGAGTATTCCCTTCTGTTATCTGTCTGGTCTTACAACCAGATTCACATCTGAGAAGAGATGACTTACACTAGGAAAAAGGGACGGGAGGGGAAACTTTGCTTTTGAACATCTCTTAAACCATAAAGGTTTGAGAGATAAGACTTATATCATTCTTTATGTTTTTTTAATGCCTACAAAATAAAATAAAGTTAAAACGAAGTATTACTATCCCTTTAAAGCTCTTTAGTGCATATGATATGATGGCAGCAGCAGACTGCATGATGTAGGAAGTACAAAAGCATCTTCCAGTCAGATCAGGTCCAGCTAGTAAGAGTGGTTCAAGGTGCTTTGCTTACTGGGACCTCATCATAATACTTCCCTGACTCCACCCTCCTTCCACAACAAATACACTGCATCTCACATTTCAGGTTCAAAGGGCCGGGGAATGTGAAGTGCAGGGAATTCTGCAGTATAATATGTAGGGTCCCTTGAACTTTGGATTTGGGTTCCATTTAACTCTGGGTCACAGTAATTTTCACACGCTGCAGTGTTCTTTTGATAAAAAATATGACTATTTAGAAATAATGATGTACATTTAAAGTCATTTGAGTGCTAATGGGACACTGCTTTTGCAGATCATGGCTATACCTGGTTGGTGACGATGGAGATCTAGTTCCTAACAACTATACAGATACAGACATTGCATTTTCCTGCCCAAGATATTGCTCAGTAGGAAACAATGTTCTACAAAAAAGAGGTGTTTGGAGAGTCTTAGAAAAGTAGAATTGATGTGTTTATAATGCTTTCTTACTACTTGGTGAAGGACAAGATATACACCTTTTTTCAGGACCTTAACTTACTATTTATTTATTCATGTCTGTATTAGCTTACATCCTTAATTATAGAATTAAATATTCAGCACGCTGTTTTCATGGATTAAGAGTGAGCTCCAGTCTGGCAGTAGTGCAAGAACACGTCGCCAGAGTATTGATTACACAGACAACATTGACCCTATCAGGCCGCACTGATGAAACAATTGACCAAGATTAACCCCTTGGATAGTAGAGATGACCCCAAGGCATTGAGAAGCAATGTATTGGGGATCTCTAGCATCTAAGATAGTGGTTCTCTCAATGCACCCATTGCATGCATTCAGGTATTTTCAGTGGGTCCTGCTTTAGTGAATAGGAGCAAGGAAAGCAGCCAGACCATACTACTTCTTCCTTGCCCCTAAATCAGGTAGGAGTAATCAGGAGGGCAATAGCCCTTCTGGGCCCCAGTTTGACCATGTAGTAGTCACAGTCACCTGCTACGTGTGTAATTCCTTTTTATCAATCCCACATCTATGAGTAGCAATGGTTAGTGCAGAAGAAGAGCCTCGATTTTCATGTACAACTGCTCTGTACTTATGTATATGCCATTGTACCTGAAGGCTGCCTTAGTTTCTGCCCCCCACACTGTGTATGTGAGGTTCAGTAACTGACAGAGAACATGTGGGAAACAGAAACATTTTATGTAGTGCAATTTTATTTTCTGTGAGACTGGCCCTCAGAATACACTGATGGGTGGGTGATCCGTGGATAATTCACTGTGAAAAATGTACTAGGCATATCCTTAAAGGGATAGTAATGTTTCATAATAAAAGCAGCTCTAATTAATCATCATAGTATTTGGACTTTGGAGAGTGTTATTTCATTTCTGTCAGAGTTGTAGTTCAAGAGTAATTCAATGACAAATTATCCCCCTCCCGCCCCTTTTACTGATGTAACACTAATCAGCCAGATCAGAAGGGAGGTGCCCAGGTAGACTGCAGAGAGGGACAATCTTCAATTAAGATAAGGGAAAAACCTGAAAAACTTGTCATGGGGGGCAGGGCTTTCATTGTTCTCATAGTAAGAAGATTGTCCCCTTCTGTTATCTGTCTGGTATATGGACTGGATTCCACATCTGAGAAGAGATGGCTTACACTAGGTAAAAGGGGCGGGAGGGGAAACTTTGCTTTGAATATCTCTCAAACCATAAAGGTTTGAGAGATAAAACTTATATCGTTCTTCATGTTTTTTTAATGCCTACAAAATAAAATAAAGATAAAACAAAGTATTACTATCCCTTTAAAACCTGACTCACAAGGATTGTCACTGATCATCAGAGAGGGTGATGTACTAGTGGGGAATATGGTACACATGGTTTGCAATGTTTTCAAGATCTCTTTAGCATTTAGGGGGTTCAAATACCCATTCAAATCAATGGGAATTTGGGGATTTTTTCGGGGGGATTTTTATTTATTCCCTGTGGTTCATCCCCCATTTTAAAAAAATGTAATTTACGTTTGCATCCTATGGTTCAGCTGGTTTGCCCTAGAATTGCTACACTTAGTATACCATCCTCCCTGACACTAGCCTAGAACCGCTAAGGAAAAATATTAACAAATGCCAAAGACTACTAATTGTTTGCCTAATATTTATACTTAATGTAGTGTTTAAAACAATAAATGCGAGGGTCTCCAGTATGTTGAAAAGCAATTTAATGAAGTAACTACTCTGTTGTGCCTGGTATCAGAAGTTCAGTAGATGGCAGTGACCACAACCCAGTTATTTACTGCCACAACAGCAGATTTGGTTACCAAGACATACTGTGAGGAAGATGCATAACTCATTAGCACCCATTGCTTATCACCAAACCTCTGGCACCCCCTTTTCACTTTATATTATCCAAACAAAAAGGTTGCTGACATCATTTTGAACACTACCAAGCATGATCACACAGCCTTGGCGATAATTAAAATGCTCATAAAAAATACCATGGTAAAAAAGACCCACATAAAGAATCTGTCCATGACCTTGGCAACTTTTTTCCACTCAATTCCTTTAGCACTAATTGCCTTCTGTTCTCTGTACCAGTTAGTGATGTACTCAATGTTGTTTGCTAGGACTTGATAATGGCTGCAGTGGATACAATAAGGACTCTCAGGAATTCCATTCTTTAGTCCAAAATGACCTGCTACATGGACATTTAACTTTTTTTGGATGTCAACTTCATAGGTATAGTCCCCACTTCCTGAGATAGGACAATTCAAACTGCCATAAATGTCTTGTTCTGTTTCATAATCTTCATAAGAATGAGCGCTGCAGTTTGATTTGCTGTCCGAGTCATTCTTAGAATTGGTGCAGTTTTCACCTACATCGTACACAAAGAATATCTTGGACATGTAGCCCAGTATCACTACTCTGGCCCATCGTGGGATAGGCTTGGCTTCTGCTCCACAGAGGTGGATGTTCATTATGATGATGGTAAGGGCAGTGGACGCGGTGATCATGGTCATTGTTGCAATATAATATTTGCCTGAAAAGAAAAAACAAACAAACAAAAGACAGAAATAGGAGATGTGATGTTTTCCCATATAGGTAACACTGTCAATGATGTCTATAAAGTAGGGTCATGTTAGTAAAATATGCTGGATTTCCATTTCAATCAATTTTTTGTGCAAGAACATATCTTACATCAAAATTCAGATGCAGCATGAGTTATTGTGACATTTGGCACAAAATAAAATCACATTTGGTACACCACTATTCTGCTACATTTGAAATTAACCTATTGGATGACAGTGAAGTCACCATTGCATTGAGTTGGGGTTTCAGTTGAGGTTGAAAGTAAGTCAAACAGCCAGTAAAAATGTATGTCTCAGGTGCAACCCTAGGCACCTAGGCACATGACCCTGCTCTGCACACATCAACTGTTTCCTGGCATTGAAAAATACATTTTGATTATAAAAGACAAACACAGAAAAAACCCTTGGCTGCTAGTGACATCTCCAATGCATCACTTTGCTATGCCTTGGAGACCTCTCTAGCTTGCAAGGGATTAAATAAAAGTTAAAAGAGGCTATGCAGTTTGTATTGGGATTGAGCTGGTCACATACAATTCAGTATGAGGGAGTGGCCAGCACAGCTGGGGCATCCCTCAAATGTGATTGCCTCAACTGCCTAATGGGATATCTAGTCCCACAAACAACTGCTACCCATGCAGATGCATACAAAGGGACATAGGTATCTGGTGCAATGCACTAGGATTACTCAGCTTATCACATGAGACTGAGAGAGGCCAATATAGCCCAGTCTCCCCACACTACTGGATGGATTTAAAAGAGCAGCTGGTTTGTCCCAGAATTGCTTCTCCGTAGCTTGCTGAATATAGGGCCTTATTTAAAAAAAAAATGTCATCATGGAGGATATATATACATAGGCATGGATTTAAATTGGGGTTTTAATCCCTTGATGGATAGAGAGGCTTTCTGCTCATTGTGAAGCACTATATTTGAGTCTACTGTAGCATTCATGGGCTTAAAGGAACAGCAAATGTTTTATGAAAACATATATGTTATAGAGCTGATCCTGCTCAGTAAGACATGGGCACTTCCACCGTTACCAGTTGTTTTATTCAAATGTTATAACAGTTCAAATAATCAGGAAGTGAATTACAGTGTGATTACTTGCTGAAGGTTCTAACTCACATCATGGCATCTATCTATCTATCTATCTGTCTGTCTGTCTGTCTGTCTGTCTGTCTGTCTGTCTATCTATCTATCTATCTATCTATCTATCTATCTATCTATCTATCTATCACATTCTATGGAGAACTGTTTGTCAGTGATTTTCCTCTCCCATTGAATGCAACATAATAAATAATGTAAATCTGGCCACTAGAGGGCACTGTTAATATAAAAAAGAAAACATTTTCAACTGTAACAACTGTAATAATTTCCAGCAGTGGGATTACACTGTTTTTAATCAGGAGGACAATCCCTTCATAAAAACAAAAGTTTATTGCTCCTGTAAAAACACATTTAAATGTGAATGTTGGAAAGTTTTCCTCGTCCCCTATGATGCAGTTGCTTTGCCCCATTATTGCTTATCGTTATCCCAAGACATGTTATACAGAGAGAAAATTAACTGCACTTCTGGAGGAACCAACAGTTCTATATAGGAACACATATTTCAAATTATTTCAAAGGGTTTTTAACCCTTAAAATGCTAAACAGTGCTACAACACTTTGTGGAGTGATGTGTTAGAGACTTCTCTAGCATTAAAGGGGTTAAAAGCCCAATTTAATTCACTCAGTTTGCCCCAGAATATCTACTCTTTTTCTTTTTATATAGGCCCATGCTTTTTTAGCTCATTTCAGTCTCCAGGTCGGTGTCCTGACTTACCAATCAGTGGAACACTTTCTGATGGAGGCATGCTTTCTGCAACCATTAACTGAAAGACAGTCAGGGCCAAAAGAACTGTGACTCCCAAGGAAACTTTCTCCCCGGAATCTGCAGGGAGATAGAATCCTAAAGGAGCCAGAAAAGAAATCATCACACATGGAATTAACAGGTTGAATATGTAGAAAGAAGATCTCCTCTTTAAAATCAAAGTGAAGGTGACATCGGGGTATGGATCTGAGCAGCAGCCATATGTAATGACGTTCTTCACAGCTGGCATGCCTTGCATCTCCCATTCTACATTTTCCACAAAATCTGACAAATCTCCAGTGTCCAAAGCATTTACAATGTCAACTTGGTTGCCATTATAGGTCCAGGAGCCAAAGGTCAAGTTGCATTGCTGATTATCAAAGGGAAAGTATGAGACATCCACAACACAAGAGCTCTTTGTGATGGCCGGTGAGTCCCAAGTGATTTTCCCATCATACCGAAGAACCACATTTGTGTTGACAGGTTCAGAGAATTCATCATCTGCCCTATAAAGCCAAAATGGGGAAAACCATTTAACACTTTGAGAGTCAGAAGGGCATATAAACGGTTAAAAGAAAACAATACATATATAGTGGTTTAGGTTGAAAAAAGACATGCGTCCATCAAGTTCAACCCTTTTCCTGGAAAACATAGCCCTTAAAGGATCAGAGAACTTCTTTAAATGAAAAATAATTATGTTCCTTGTCTTTTCCTACTAAATAGGATGAAGTAGACCAGTGTTCCACTATATGTGTTGGGCCACTATTCTGTTACACTCACATCCTGTTACTGGCCCCTCCCACACCCCTTGTGTGAACCCGCCCCTCCATCCTGATCAGTAGCAGTTCCCGCTTAGAGTACAACCATAGAAAGAGAGTCCCACTTTTTAGAATCATGGGTGGCACTGGCTAGAGTAGTGGTTCTCAATCCATTTTTTGCTCAAGGTGCTCCACACCATGTTGAGAGAAATCCCCGCCCATGCTTCTAAATGGTCTTGTATATATCCTTAAGGTAGTGAAATTTTCCCATACAGTTACATACTACAACAGCGTGTAAATGGGGGTAAAAAAAGAGTGAAAAGATATGACTAACTGCTATATGAAGGACACCTGCCTAGGTAAGTCCTTCTGTTATAAATATTAAGATTCAATTTTTCCAAAGGTATTGATGGCCTTTAAGAATCAGAGGGGTATCCACTGATGCACAAATATATCTGATATATCCAACAAAATATTGTTCTAAATAAAAGATCACCTACTTGTTATACAGCACAATGTCTGGTCTCCACACCATGTTACTTGGAATTCGAATGGAATCAAGCCCATCATACTCATCCTTGTCCCACTTGAGATATGCATCATACCAACTCAGTCTTATCCATAAGTATGCTGTCAAGATTTGGTTCCGTTCATCCTGAAAACATTGCATATATACATTAGGTGTATGAGAGGTAACAGTTGTGATATTTTTAAACAATTTTGGGAAAAAATGAGTACTTATATTCTTTATCTTTCACAGATACTCACATATTTCCCAGGATTAACTAAATGGTAAAATGCCCTATACTGGAGAAGAGTCAAGGGAGAGAAAATGGTATCATGTTTTTAAATATCAATATATACAGTGAGGGAAAAAAAATATTTGATCCCCTGCTGATTTTGTACGTTTGCCCACTGACAAAGAAATGATCAGTCCGTAATTTTAATGGTAGGTTTATTTGAACAGTTAGAGACAGAATAACAACAACAACAAAAAAACGCATTTCAAAAAAGTTATAAATTGCATTTGCATTTTACTAAGTGAAATAAGCATCAGCAAGATTTCTGGCTCCCAGGTGTCTTTTATACAGGTAACAAGCTGAGATTAGGAGCACTCTCTTAAAGGGAGTGCTTCTAATCTCAGCTTGTTACCTGTATAAAAGACACCTGTCCACAGAAGCAATCAATCAATCAGATTCCAAACTCTCCACCATGGCCAAGACCAAAGAGCTGTCCAAGGATGTCAGGGACAAGTTTGTAGACCTACACAAGGCTGGAATGGGCTACAAGACCATCGCCAAGCAGCTTGGTGAGAAGGTGACAACAGTTGGTGCGATTATTCGCAAATGGAAGAAACACAAAATAACTGTCAGTCTCCCTCAGTCTGGGGCTCCTTTCAAGATCTTACCTCTTGGAGTTTCAATGATCATGAGAACGGTGGGGAATCAGCCCAAAATTAAACGGAAGGATCTTGTCAATAATTTCAAGGCAGCTGGGACCATAGTCACCAAGAAAACAATTGGTAACACACTATGCCCGCAAGGTCTCCCTGCTCAAGAAAGCACATGTACAGGCCTGTCTGAAGTTTGCCAGTGAACATCTGAATGATTCAGAGCAGAACTGGGTGAAAGTGTTGTGGTCAGATGAGACCAAAAATAGAGCTCTTTGGCATCAACTCAACTCGCCGTGTTTGGAGGAGGAGGAATGCTGCCTATGACCCCAAGAACACCATCCCCACTGTCAAACATGGAGGTGGAAACATTATGCTTTGGGGGTGTTTTTCTACTAAGGGGACAGGACAACTTCACCACATCAAAGGGATGATGGACGGGGCCATGTACCATCAAATCTTGGGTGAGAACCTCCTTTCGTCAGCCAGGGCATTGAAAATGGGTCGTGGATGTGTATTCCAGCATGAGAATGACCCAAAACACACGGCCAAGTCAACAAAGGAGAGGCTCAAGAAGAAGCACATTAAGGTCCTGGAGTGGCCTAGCCAGTCTCCAGACCTTAATCCCATAAAAAATCTGTGGAGGGAGCTGAAGGTTCGAGTTACCAAACGTCAGCCTCGAAACCTTAATGACTTGGAGAGGATCTGCAAAGAGGAGTGGGACAAAATCACCTGAGAGGTGTGCAAACCTGGTGGCCAACTACAAGAAACATCTGACCTCTGTGATTGCCACCAAGTACTAAGTCATGTTTTGCAAAGGGGTCAAATACTTGTTTCACTCAGTAAAATGAAAATCAATTTATAACTGTTTTGAAATGCGTTGTTCTGGATTTTCTGTCTCTCACTGTTCAAATAAACCTACCATTAAAATTATAGACTGATCATTTCTTTGTCAGTGGGCAAACGTACAAAATCAGCAGGGGATCAAATAATTTTTTCCCTCATGGTATGGCGAGGAATACAACCCAAGCATGTTGCACTTTTTATCTTGTGTCTTTGGACAGGCTTATTCATATGGTCAACAAAATGCAGTGATGTAATAGCTGTTACTTGCATGCTATGTGGCTGTTCACAGTGGCAGCTATTGCCTTATGAATCGCAGAGATTATATCTTGCAGCAACTGCCTTGTGTTCAACAAGAAGCTGGGAAGTTGCAGTAATTACACAGTGGTCTATAGGGCTGTTGCATAGATCTTCACAGAGGTGACTAAATATGATTCAAATTATAACGTCTAAAATCTGAAAACCCACATGGATGTCTGCCAATCATTTATCAGTAAGATTCAGTCCTCACTCCAGTATAAGGTCAAACAGATAGTGGGGTTGGCCAGAAATCCCTACTGTACCCTTTTGCCTTTATTAGATCAAAGAGACAGACATATTACAGGGCAGAACATGTTTACTATTGGAAATGACATATACTCTGTGAATTTTCCTGCTGGTAGATCCTTCCTTGCAAATTACAGCGTTAACTAATTTTTCATACTAAAACAGTGATTTTCAGCTCTAGTCTTTGGCAGGAGAAGCAAACAGGTCAGGTTTTAACTCTTTGAGCGCCAGGGTGGTATCCAATGCCCTCAAAGGGTTAAGGATCTCCCTGACTAGGCACAGGTGGATCAATCACAATGAAAAAGCCACTGATTACACACCTGGTAAGCAGGGACATCTTGAAAACCTGCACTGCTGGTGTATACTGAGGTCTAACATTGAGAAACCCTGTACTAAACTTTTAGCAACAACGTTTGCTACAGTTTTTCATAGAATATGATAATAGCAAATCCAGTACTTGTAACATCTTTTGAAGGAAGCATCTCACAGCAGTGGACTTTGTTTTACTCTGTAGGGAAAAACCCTACAGTATATATTTTTCCCTTTATTTCCATAATTACTATTGCATCCCAATAATGAGAAATATTTACTGCTATTGTGTAGGTTTTTGCTGGGGATGGGAAACCTGCAAACTTCCTTCAACTGTTGTTGGGCTACAACTCCTACCATGCTCAGCATGCCATTGGCTAGCTAAAGAAGATGAGAACTGTAGTTCAATAACAGCTGGAGGAGAGCTGTTGGCTATTTCCCCTTGGACTAAGCTCAAGTAGCAGCTGTAGTATATAAATCAATTTTAGGTATTGTTATTACAGTCTTGTTTATCTTATTTAGCTTTTCCCTCTCTGGAAATCTTGGGTTTACCAATGCATTCAAAGGTGTAACTACAGGGGGTTCAGTGGGTGTATTTGCACCTGGGCCCAGTATTCATTGGGTCCCATGTGCTTCAGGTCCAATAGGTTCTATATATGCCTCTGAAATTTTTTTTAGGGGGCCTAAAAAATGCTTGCAGCAGGGCTCTCCAATGGCTATCTACAAAACTGCCTGTAGTGATAGATCCCTCAAAGGGTGTGATGTTCAAAAGACTGCATGTTTTAATATCAGAATGTTAGTTTGTTTTTTATACAACAGATTTTCAGAGATAAAGACAATTTTTTTCACAATTTAACACCATGATGGACATTTTTAGAGAGACGTTAAAGAACGTTGAGGCTCTGCATGGTGTAATCTGCAGCTTGAGCTCTGGACCCAGAGAGAATCAGAACATTGTCCAGAGAGAGGATGATAGAGATTCTCTGAACCTCAGAGCTTGGATGGATACTGCCAACACTTTCGTGAAAACTCTTGGTGCTGATGAAAGGCTGAATGGCAAGACCTTGAATTGGTAGTGGTGACCTTCAAACTAGAACCTCTTTCCTATGACCTTTGTCGGATGTTTTGACTTGGATGTGATGATCAAATCGATGGTTGTCATGAATGCTCCTTCTCAAATTGCCTTCAAGACTGATGCTACTAACTCCATCTTAAAGTGTTGATATCTGAAAAAGGTGTTCAGAACACCCCAGAGACCTTGTGAACCAGAAACAAAATTGAAATATACCTAACTTCCTTTGATATGAAGGCACAGGTTATATCACTGTATTGATAAGGAGATCTTGAACTGCGTTCCTGAGTTCTGCTACTTTTAATGGATCTGAAGGTATCATGGAAACATTGATCATATTGATTGAAGGAATTGGGTTGAATTCCAGTGGGTAGATGAAGGAAGAATCCCAGTCGACCCTCCCTCACTAGGATCTGAGACAGGGCCCACTCCTCTTTATTGAGAATTCCTTGTTGAAATGGAACTTCTGAGAGGGGTCCCTCTTGAATCCTCCACTAGTTGGCTGACAGGATGACTGCCTTCTTGGGTCAAATCAATTTGCTTGGTATCATTTAGGGTCATGAAAATTCTGTCTCCTGGTCTTGAATCAAATGGACTGTCAGAGACTTTGTCCTGGGGGAGCATAGAGGGTTACATCGCTCCAAGACGTTAGACACATAGATGAAGGGTGCTTCAGGGGAACCGTCCCCAGGATTGGCAGTGCTGGCTTACGGCCATAAAAAGGTATATAAATAGAAAAAACTAAATAATTGTTAGCAAGCTGTTTAAGGCCAGAGCCCTACAACCAGCTTAGTAAGACCAAAAAGACTACCAGCTGAGGTGAAGGGGCCCCCTTTTGATTTGCCCTACTCAGCATACGATTTTGTATATAATTCAACCGCATCAATTCAGGTCAACAATGATAAAGTTCAGATCAACATAGAATAAGGTGTCCTATAAGGAGACACAATTTACCCAAAACTATTTCTGCTTGTTTAGAAGAAACTTTCCGCAAAATAATTTGGGATAAAAAAGGTCTTAAGATCAATGAACATTAAGTACGTCACTTCTGTTTTGTAGACGATATCATACTCTTTGCCAGTAGTTCTGAAGAACTGCAAGAACTCTTTGAACAGTTACAACAGGAAAGCAGAACTTTTGGTCTGAAGATGAATATCACAAAGTAAAAGTCATGTTTAATAAATGTACCATGTCAAGGAAAATTACAGTAGATGGACAAGCACTAAATAAGTTGACAAATATGTTTACCTTGGACAGGAAATGTCAATAGATGGATATTGAGCAACAAATAAAATTGGGATGGCAAACATTTGGAAAACTTAGTAGTACAGTCTTTAAGACAAGTTTACCACACTGCCTCAAGGGAAAGGTTTTTGAACAGTGTAACCTCCAAGTACATGCGTATGAGTGTGAAACATGAATACTGAATGCCAAAGCCAAACTTAAGGTTATACACAGAAGTATGGGGAGGAGAATTCTAAACATAACAAAAAGAGACAGAACAACATGTGCATGAATTTGTCAGCAAAGGTCTATGACATCATTGAAATAGTAAAGCACCTGAAATGGAAATGAGCAGGTAACATAGCAAGATTACCTGGGGTGTTATGCACTAAGGAGTGATAAAGAGGTGATAAAGCGGAGATGACTTCTCCAATGATATCATTTCTCCAGTTCCTGTGTTATTCTATGGAGTCAATGCAATAAGATCTCTAGTTGAAGAGCCCGTTACACAGGCCACAGTGCCACTGCCAGCCAGTCGCAGGGCAGTCATGCTCAGTAGAGACTGCCCGCGCCACGGCTGATACAGAGCTGGACGATCCGAAGGAGCGTCCATC
The DNA here is from genome assembly GCA_037306005.1 of Rhinophrynus dorsalis. NCBI lineage: Eukaryota > Metazoa > Chordata > Amphibia > Anura > Rhinophrynidae > Rhinophrynus > Rhinophrynus dorsalis. Next base: position 88,482,382 of record CM074718.1, on the reverse strand, counting down.
TCCGTATCAGCCGCGGCGCGGGCAGCAGTCTCTATTGCACATGACTTTGTTGTTACACACGTTTTAGCGAATTATTATATAGGATATACACACACATAAACTATACATATACAGTGCTGTGCAAAAGTTTTAGGCAGTGTGAAAAAATGCTGTAAAGTAAGAATGCTTTCACAAATAGACATGTTAATATTATATTTATCAATCAACAAAATGCACAGTGAGTGAACGGAAGAAAAATCTAAATCAAATAAATTTTTGGTGTGACCGCCCTTCGCCTTCAAAACAGCACCAGTTCTTCTAGATACACTTGCACAAATTCAAGGATTTTGTAGGCATATAATCAGGTGTATGAGTAAACAATTACACCAAACAGGTGCTATAATCATAAATGTAATATGTAATTTGAAACACAATCATTAACTGAAACAGAAACAGCTGTGTAGGAGGAATAAAACCGGGTGAGGAACAGCCAAACTCAGCTAAAAAGGTGAGGTTGCTGAAGACAGTTTAATGTCAAAGGTCATACACCATGGCAAGACTGAGCACAGCAACAAGACACATGGTAGTTATACTGCATCGGCAAGGTTTCTCCCAGGCAGAAATTTCAAGGCAGACAGGGATTTCCAGATGTGCTGTCCAAGCTCTTTTGAAAAAGCACAAATAAACGTGCAACTTTGAGGACTGTAGATGACGTGGTCAGACAAGGAAGCTTAGTGCAGCAGATGAAAGACACATCATGCATCCTTCCCTTCACAATAGAAATATGTAAAAGAGCAGTGCCATCAGCTCATTATTGGCAGAAAACTGTGAGACCCTTGTACACCCATCTGCTGTCCAGAAAAGCCTGGTCAGAAGTGGTCTTTATCGAAGACTTACAGCCAAAAAGTCATAACTCCAACGTGGAAACAAGGCCAAGCAACTAAGCATGAAAACACAGGAACTGGGGTGCCGAAAAATGGCAGCAGGTGCACTGAACTGATGACTCAAAATATTAAAAATTTGACTGTAGCACAAGGCAGTTTGTTCGATGAAGGGCTGGTGAGTAGTAAGAGAATGAGTGTCTGCAGGCAACATTGAAGCATGGTGGAGGTTCCTTGCAAGTTTGGGGCTGCATTTCTGCAAATGGAATTGGGGATTTGATCAGAATTATTGGTATCCTCAATGCTCATAAGCACAGGCAGATACTTATCCATCACACAATACCATCAGAAAGGCATCTGATTGGCCCCAAATTGATTCTGCAGTATGACAATGACCCCAAGCATATAGACAAAGTTATTAAGAATTATCTTCAGCATAAAGAAGAACAAGGAGTCCTGGAAATGATGGTATGGCCCCCAAAGAGCCCTGATCTCAACATCATTGCGTCTGTCTGGGATTTCATAAAGAGAGAGAAGCAAATGAGGCTGCCTAAATCCAAAGAAGAGCTGTGGTTAGTTCAACAAGATGTTTGGAACAACCCACCTGCCTAGTTCCTTAAAAACTGTGTGCAAGTGTACCTAGAAGAATCGAAGGCAAAAGGTGGTCACACCAAATATTGATTTGATTTAGATTTTTCTTCTGTTCACTCACTATGCATTTTTTTTTTGTTAATTGAAGGCAAAAGGTGGTCATACCCAGGGGTGTCCGTAGAAATTTTTCCAGATGGGGCAAAGCCATAATATGTCCCCCATGTCAACCCATCCAGCCCCTTTGTTTATATGGAGGGGGTAATTATAGGGGGGGCAAGTGCTCCCCCTTGCCCCCCCTCTGGACTATCATGGTCATACCAAATATTGATTTGATTTAGATTTTTTTTCTGTTCACCCACTATGCATTTTATAAAATGGTAAATAACATGTCTATTTTTGAAAGTATTACTTTACATTTATTCACACCTACCTAAAACCTACCTATATGCACACAGACACATGAGTGTATGTACACAAGTATACACACATATACATACATGAGCAAATATATATACACACACAAACCAGACATACGCTAATTTTGGAAGTAATGCATGTATGTTAATTACAAAGGCATAATGATGTTGCTGGGGATACCAGTGATAAATTCTGGGTAAGTCCTACTCTAAACTTAAACTAAGATGACATAAATTGAGATTTTCATTTGAGTGGGTGACTTTTGTCTTTGAACTGCAAGCCTTTCTCACTCTGTTACATCACATTGATGTCATCTCTCTCTCTTCCTATCTCTTGGTTAATTCACTGCAAAGAATGTAATTGAGTCATACTTACCACATCTTTGATCTGAGATAGGGTAATCTGAAGGGTAACATTAAGTGCTTTATCCGTGTCCTCTACAGGTCGCAGAGCATTAGAGTAATTTTCAAATAAATCTCTGAACAACATTTGAGCAAATGTCCCTTTTGCTGATTCAATACCTTTAAATCACAAAACAAGAAATACGTACACAGCTTTATTTATGAAGCTCATATGAATTAATCCTTTGAGTACCATAGGTGGGCTAAAAGGGTTAACCCTTAGAGTGCCAGGGGGTACCCACCACTTGGCAATGTGTTGTGTACCCCTCTAGCACTCAAAGGGTTAAACCCATTAGTGGCTGAAAGTAATCTGACTTTCTGCAGGATCATATAGTTAAAGAGAAACTAACAATAAAAAAAATCTTAACCCTTTCAATGTCAGCGAGGTAGCCAAAGCACAGTCTTTTACTATTAGATGCATTTTAAACTTACATGACTAATTGTACACATTCTTGCATATTGTCCAACATCCTTCAAGAGCTTAGGATGCCTGAGACAGAATCATTCCTGTTGTCTGCACAGGTGTGTTTGTTATTTTTCATGTTTATTGCCCTTTAACACATATACCTTTCAGTGTAAACCACATAGAGCTCAAGCTTTATCTTATACAATTGAATAGTACTGCACATATCATCAGCTTTATGCATAAAACCCATATTTAAAACAGAGATCTATATAAGTAGACCAAATAGTTACAATATTTAGCAACAAAAAAACAGTGTTCACTGGTGATGGTTGGTTGAGTGGCTTCACACATTTCTCTGTTTTGTGCACCCCACCAAATCACTCCTCACTATTACATACCTCCCAAGTGTCCCTCTTTAAGACCCAAATCCCTCTGTCCCTCTTTCCCACCCTGATGTCCCTCTTTTTAGATCAGACTTTGTGGGGTGTATATAAGTGCATTATATTGCTCTACAGCAATACAACTTACATTAATGTTTGTATAAATGTCAGTATATGTGTTTATACATTAGTCTATGTAACTAAAATACTTTGGTATTGTTATTTATTAGGTTACGCAAGGAGGTGTCAATAGGTCATGAAATAGCCTAAAAATTCACGGTAATGCCCCGCCCACCAGCCACGCCCCCAGCGACACCACTGAAAACACAAGTGTCCCTCTTTGGCAATTTGAAATGTTGGGAGGTATGCTATTAACTGCTGTACATGTGTATCTCTTTCACTGTATAGGTTTTTGATGTGTAACAACTATATGCAGGGTTTTATTATTATTCTTTATTAGTGTTGAGCGAGCACCACGATGCTTGGGTGCTCGGGTGCTCTGACCGAGCACCCCCTGAGGCTCGAGTGCTCGGCCGAGCACCCGAGCCCCATTGGAATGAATGGGGCGACACCAGGCACCCCCTGCTCTGATGAGGGGAGGGTGCCTGGTCAATGCCCCCTTCATCTCCGCTATGCCCCCTTCATCTCCGAATGCCCCCTTCAGCTCCGCAATGTCCCCCTTCAGCTCCGCTATGCCCCTCTTCCACAATGTGCCCCTTCATCTCCGCTATGCCCCTCTTCCACAATGTGCCCCTTCATCTCCGCTATGCCCCTCTTCCACAATGTCCCCCTTCATCTCCTCTATGCCATAGAGGAGATGAAGGGGGACATTGTGGAAGAGGGGCATAGCGGAGATGAAGGGGCACATTGTGGAAGAGGGGCATAGCGGAGATGAAGGGGCACATTGTGGAAGAGGGGCATAGCGGAGATGAAGGGGCACATTGTGGAAGAGGGGCATAGAGTCTATGCCCCTCTTCCACAATGTCCCCCTTCATCTCCGCAATGCCCCCTTCATCTCCGCAATGCCCCCGTACCTCCAGTCCCTGGTGGTCCAGCGGAGCTTCTTCGGATCTGTGCCTCTTCCGGCACAGATCCCCGCCACCCGAACATGTCGGGCGAGCACATGGCGGTACTCGACGAGTACCGCCATGTGCCGAGCAGAGCGATGCTCGAGCCGATCCGAGCATCGGCCGAGCACGCTCGCTCATCACTATTCTTTATTTATATAGTGCCAACTAATTCCGCAGCGCTGTACAATAGGGAATAGACATGCAGAGGTATTAAAGGGATAGTAATACTTAATTATTATGAATCCCTATATTAAAGTCCTATTAAAAATAAATGTATTGCCCCCAGTGTCATCTCTCAAACCTTTATGGTTTGCGAGATAATCGCTCCTAAAGTTGCCCTCTCCCTCCCCCTTCCCCGTAGTCAGCGTTGTAGCTGACTGAAGGGAAATCCGGTTTTAGACCATCAGGTGGCTCTGCAGCACAGCCATGATCGCGTTAATAAAAAAGAAATCTTTCACTGAAATGGTCTTCTACGTATGCTTGGTTTGCAAGCACACATAGAGGACCGTTTTAGTGAATTTTTTTTTTTATTAACGCGATCGCGGTTCTGCTGCAGAGCCACCTGATGATCTAAGCTACAACGCTGACTACGGGGAAGGGGGAGGGAGAGGGCAACTTTAGGAGCGATTATCTCGCAAACAGTCTAGACGGTATACCTACCAGTGTTTCTATTATACTCATCATAAGTCCCAAAAATACTTGATATAAAATACATTAAATTTACTTTATTTTCTTTATTTTCTTGTTAAAAATAGTGCCTGTAATATATACAGCTTCACCTATATTGAGTTATTATAGTCATCAAAGGTATCTATTTCCTAATAATAAGTAAGTTTTCATTTTGTTTACTTCATTGAGTGCCAGAGGGGTTGGATATCTCTCTGGCACTCAAAGGTTTAACATGATGATATTTAGGAAAGTGTTCTTCCTGCTGTACTCATGCTGATCTGTACAGTTCATTTTGAGCATTTGATCTCTCTTGTTGTGCATTGCTAGTTGTTTCTGATTACAGTCTGATAAAGATGTACACTTAACCATCCATTGAGGTCTATTGTTGTTGTGAGGAAGTGTGACCGAGAGATAGGCTTGAATAGAGATCACTACATATATATAAACTTACAATAAAATGCAAAGAAATAAATATATATTATCACAATATGGACAGGTACTTGTAAAACAGATGACTAGCCCAAGTACATATGTACTCCCCACCAGTCAGAGTAGCCAGAAACAAACACACTGTATCAGTGACAACGACTCTGATTAAGTTAAAAGTCCTATATTAATGACAGATTGCTCCTCTTCACATTCATCCAGATGAATGGTGACGTATGCAAAACAGAAGGTACAGTGGAGGGTGTCACTAGTGCCTTATCACTAAAAATCAAAGTGTAGAAAGTAAAGAATGCACTCATATGCTTACATGGTTACTAGAGATATATGACTATATATGCATATAACTGACAATACCACCCATATCTATTGGGGATTCCCAAAGAATGGACCACTCTTCCACTGTGTAGTATCCAAAAATTGTGTATTTTTTATTAAACCTTTAAAGACAATAAAATGATCCACTTTATGCATCTCATGGCTCATTCACTGCTTTATCAAAATCACACTGCAGTATAGAAACAAAGATCAGTCAACTCTGTGAGAATCCCAAACAGAGACGGATTGTATTCTCAGACTGTTATGCATGATGTGGAGTGTATGCCTCCATTAACCATCTAAACACGTCAGTACATTTTTTTGATTTTCCACAGTTTGGTTTGATGCTTAGTGATAAGGCACCAGGGTGCCTTCTACTGTTCCTTGTGTTTTGCACAATTGTTAAATAAATTGAGAACCACTTACTCCTATAATCAACTGGCACTGTTTGGGATCTACACTTTCACAACTATTTATTTAATGACCCATCCATCATAGATTAAATAACACTGATTATTAATTAAGCTAGGAAGTTTGATATAAAAGGCAATATAATAGGAAATATAAGCCTATTACTGGCAGAACAGACTTAGTAAAAAGCCAGTGGATATGCTGTAAAGTCAAATGGCTGCTGTGAGCCTTTAGGGGTCAGAAAAAAGGCCCTCCTGGGGTGGCAATAGAGATGTGCCACACCACTAAAGTTGTCACTTTATGAGCTGCCACCCCCAATACGCAGCCATGAGTGATGGAAACCTGACACTATAGGTCATGTGCAGTCACTGGTACCTGAACTGAAACCCTTCTTGCAGTTTAGGTTCATCACAAGATCAGTCTCAAGGGTTAGTTTTCCAACACACAAGACAGCTGTCTAACTAATAAGCTAGGGTGTGCAGTACAGCCTGCCGAGCTCATCAGGGTCTCGATACTATCAGCTATTCTATTGCTGATTGGGTACATGGCAAAACTCACGTTTTGGCCAAATGCTTGTTGTTGGATTTTGTTCTCACAACTCATCCTAAATAGAGCGAATTGTGGGAACATCAAAGGAAACAGGAGGTAACTCATTGTTTGACACTGTCAAACAACTAGAGTGAGCTAAAATAGTGAGTGAATAGTCAGTGAACCTGTCATCCACTGTCCAGCTTCTTCATTAATCTTGTCTATCTTCTCTTCTATCTTCTCTTCTATCTAATCTTCTTTTCTTCAGGCTTCGTTCTTGTTTAAAAAAAAAGTCCATTATTGCTGATACTTAACATAAAAAAGTAAGCTCCTAAAGATGTGACTGTTAACCCTTTATATAGGTGGCATCTTAGTGTCCGCTGTAAATATAAAATAAAATGTTTTCAAAAATTGCTCATTAATATTGTATTTGTCCAATTGCTCACCTCCCCCTTGCCTCCACCGCCGCCTCTGCTGGTGCACGTAAGCACTTCCCAGCCAGTTGGAGGCTGCCGATTTATTTTGAACCGAGACTGGCATATAAAAGCCAGTCTCTGTTCAAAATCCCAGCTCGAGAGGTGGCAAGTGAGGTCTGCACAGCTCAAAATGCCTTCCGCTGCCAGAGAAGACAGCAGCAGAGAGGCAAGGAGGGGTGAGCAATTGGACACATACAATATTAAAGAGCAATTTTAAAACATTTTATTTTTTATTTACAGCAGACATTAACCTGCCATCCATATTAACCCTTTGAGCACTGGAGGGCTAGCCCTCATGCACTCAAAGGGTTAACGGTCACATCTTTGGGGGCTTCATTTTTTATGTTAAGTAACAGCACTAATGGAAAGAATACTGAAGAAAAGAAGACAGAAAAAAGAAGACGGCCACGATAAGTAAGTTTTCATTTCTCAGGACGTGTGAACTGTTTGTAGATTAACCCTATGAGTGCCAGTGGGGTATGCAAAGCTGTTTAATGCATTGCATATCCCACTGGCACTCATAGGGTTCATATTTTTCTTTTTTTTCAACCACAAGTATGCGTTGGAAACCATTTTTCCAACACATACTGGTGGTGATTTTCGCCATAAAAAGTGCTGTCCTGAACATGGTGTGAAGCCACCGCATGGAATAGGTTAGCAAAGTCTACTTTTTTATGTGATGTCCAATGGGCCCATATTTTGTGTGCATTGGACATTTATGTGTGGCTTTTATTGTTGACAGCACAGTTCATAGAATTGTAAGCTGTGCTGTCATAACCACTAACGGAGTTAACGGAGCAAGCCTTGTCAATTTTCTATTTATGGTTCTTTTCCTCTTTTCTATGTTTGGAACCTGAATGTCCTTCTGCTTTTGAGGGTATAGTGTCTATGCCAGGCTCCTTTTGGTTTTGGTTGTAGTTTATTTACCTGATTATGCTGTTTTTCACCTCTTTCTTTTAGGAGACTCGGGTGTGTCAGCATTGTTTAGTTTATTGATGGATAATGTGCTGTTTTCTTTAAAAATTGACCTTGCCAGCTTATAGATAGCCAAGAAGTAGATAATCATAAGTGAAGTAAAAAATATTACAGAGCAACAGTGGGCAACCTATGGTTCTCCTTATGCTGTAGGACTACAACTCCCTCCTTCCTCAGCCAGTCAAAGGCTGTCAAAAGGATGGTAGAAAATGAAGTCCAACAACAGCTAAAGGATCACAGGTTTCTATCTCTCATCAATAGTAAGACTTTATCACCTGTGCAGATACCAGTATTCATGGATTGACTGACAGCTGGTTACAGATCTGCCAAAAATACCTGCAATTACAATGTCATATAATACGTGTTTAATCTTCCATTATTCAGGCTATAGTGCACCCTTCATTCCACAGCTACCTGGAATAACCTGGGTGAGGTGAGTTAAGGGACAATGCTGCAGAGTGATAATAACAACAGGAACAAGCACTGCTACATTCTCGAAAGAACATTCCTACAATGTGCTAGTAGGAGTAAATGTGCATTTTTTTAAGGGAATTTTACCCTAGGAATAAGTGGATCTTAATTTATTTTCCAGGAGAACATACAGTACTTAAGTAGGCATCCTTCATATAGCAGTCAGGTCTACCATTATAGTTTTTGCTTTGTATTTGGAGATGGCTGTATTTACTTGAACTTGTTTTTAGCCTACCATTAGTTTACATTCATCATAGTGGACAACAGGTTTGAACAATCTTACAGTATAAAAGGCTAGATGTATGTTTGTCAGATGTAATCATGCTCAGTAGAGACTGCTGTTGCAGTCATGTTCAGTAGAGACTGCCAATGCAGTCACCTGCAGTAGAGACTGCCGATGCAGTCATATGCAGTAGAGACTGCCGAAACGGACAAAATGCACCATCTTCTCAGCTGCTCTCCCAGCCCTGTGTGCCCCGTGTCCATCCGGTCGAGCGGAGCCCGGGGTGTGAGGCGCTTTCACAAAACCCCTGCTCTGGGTCAAGGCGTGCTCCCGCACGCACACCCGAGACTCTCTTAGTACGTCACGCTCTGCTGTTACTGAGGCGGCAGGTGCAGGGACTGGCGGGTGCACTGCTATCTTAACACTTTGAGTGCCAGAGGGGTACGCAATGCATTGCATACCCCTCTGGCACTCAAAGGGTTAACCCATTTAGTGCCATTCACTTTGGCCCCTGTACACGGGCTTTTACACTAGTCCTATAGAATTAATATCCACCTACCCCTCTGTAGAACACTGTAAGACATTCCGGTTGTGAGCTGAAAATGACCATAATTTTGCTTTGCAGAAAATATATTGATGTTCTAGACTGCTGTATCGATGACTCTTATCTAAATAAGTTTTTCTGCTCAACAAATTAACAACCACTTACTTATTCCTAGGCTATTACTTCCTTCTATGTAAGGTGGTAATTAATTTTTTCAGTGTTTTAGTTCTAACATATTGTAATGTACCTGTGTAGGTGTTCTTCATGCAACAATCAGGTATATCTGTCTATACTAGTGATGAGCGAGCATGCTCGGCCGAAGCTCGGTTCGGCTCGAGCATCGCTCTGCTCGGCACATGGCGGTACTCGTACGAGTACCGCATGTGCTCGCCCGCCATGTTCGGGTCTCCTCCCCGCACAAGGCGCCTGCCTAGGGCCCGGCCAAATGAGGGGGGCCCGGAAAGCCTCATTCAACTTGAATGAGGCTTTCCGGGCCCCCCTCATTTGGCCGGGAGATTCAACCCCCTCGCCCGCAGCTTACCTGATCTCTCACTCATCTCGCCGCTCTAGTAATACAGAGCGCTGGGAGATGACATCATCTCCCAGCCTCTGCATTACTACAGCGGCGCTGGGAGCTTCAGTCAAAGAGATCTGTGCCGAAGGAGGCACAGATCTGTCAAGTACACCGCTAGACCACCAGGGGAAATGTGAAGATGAAGGTGCAATGTGGAGGTGAAGTGGAGATGGGGGCATTGCGGAGATGAAGGGGGCATTGTGGAAGGGGCATTGCGGAGATGAAGGGGGCATTGTGGAAGGGGCATCATGGAGATGGAGATGAAAGGGGCATTGTGGAGATGGAAGGGGCAGTGTGGAAGCGGCAGTGTGGAGATGGAAGGGGCAGTGTGGAGATGAAGGGGGCATTGAGGAAGGGGCAGTGTGGAGATGAAGGGGCAGTGTGGAGATGAAGGGGGCATTGAGGAAGGGGCAGTGTGGAGATGAAGGGGCAGTTTGGAGATGGAAGGGGCAGTGTGGAGATGGAAGGGGCATTGTGGAAGGGGCATGGTGGAGATGAAGGGGCAGTGTGGAGATGAAGGGGGCATTGAGGAAGGGGCAATGTGCATCCAGACATCCTCCCTATGCTGTCCCTGAACCATTTCTGTGGTGTTTCCATCATTTTCTGCCCTTTTCCTATGGACCAGGCACCCTCCCCTCATCAGAGCAGGGGGTGCCTGGTGTAATGCTCGAGTCCTCCCATTGACTTCAATGGGGCTCGGGTGCTCGGCCGAGCACTCGAGCCTCCGGGGGCGCTCGGCCAGAGCACCCGAACACCCGAGCATCGGGGTGCTCGCTCATCACTAGTCTATACGTGTTTTGCATTATATCTGATGTATCCTGTATATAGTGATCTCCGAAGTATGCGTCTAGGTCATACCTCCTCCCAAAAAAAGAGCTACATGGTTCTTAAGGGTTAATATATTTTAATATATTGTAAACTGAAACAAATAACTGTAAAGTACAACTGAGATCAGATGCAAAGGCCAACTGTTTCAAGGGAATATACCTAGGAAAGACATTTTGTTGAATAAATTAAGTGATAATTATTCCTAGTGTATACTGAAGGTCAACATTAAACAGATATAAAAAGTCATGCTCAATGAGTAATCTTAAAGTGATAGTAATGTTTCAAAATAAACTAGCCCCAATTGATCTTCATAGTATTTGGGCCATGTTGAGTGTTATTTCAATACTGTCAGAGTTGTAGTTCAATAGTAATTGAATGATAAAGTATCCCCCTCTCGCCCCTTTTACCTAGTGTATGAATTCCCCTCAGATGCGGAATCTGGTCTTAAGAGAGCTAAGAGCAAGGGACAATCTTGATACTGTAAGAACAATGAAAACCATGCCTCCCCTTGATAGGTTTTTCAGGTTTTTCCCTGATGCAAATTGAAGATTGTCCCTCTCTGCGATCCATCCGGACAGTCTTGCTGCTCTGAGGTGAGCAGTGTTACATCAGTAAAAGGGGCAGGAGGGGGATACTTTATCATTCAATTACTCTTGAGCTACAACTTGGACAGTATTGAAGTAACTCTCTCCATGGCACAAATACTATGAAGTTTAATTGGAGCTGCTTTTATTGTGAAACAATACCATCCCTTTAGGTTCCAAATTCCATGCTATTTTTTAGACTCTGTGGCTGCACTGGAAGTAAATATATTCAGAATGCTTGATGTAGAACAGTTATTTTCTGTGAAATTTTTTAATCAGTTTCTCTGTTTCAATAAAGTGTTCAGTTCTTTATTTCCAATCAGAGACTGGTGGAACTTTGTTTTACACATTTTACATACTATAAAACCAATACTCTAAGAAACGAATTATATTAGGAAATGGTTCATGTCACTGTCAGGGTCAGTCCTGATGTATTAAACCTTTGAGTGCCAGAGATTCCTCTCTGACACTCAAATGGTTATGGAAAACTGCTGCAATTCTGGAGCAAACCAATGACACCGTAGGGAACAAAGAAAAAAATCCCCAAATTATCACTGATTTAAATGTGGTTTTTAACCCGTCATATGCTAGAGAGATCTACAATGCATTGCTTTCACAGAACTGTACCAGTTTTACTTAGTAAATCAGCTTCAGTGTACAAGTGATCATTTAGCTTTCAATACACTCTTGTCTTTTCTACTACTGACATGTAAGGACATATTAACTAAGGATCAAAGTCATCTTGGTATGGTGGCTTCTCTGTGCACTGAAGCTCACACTTATTTTTATTCTGTTTGCAATATGGGGTGAGAAAAATTAACTCACAAATAGGTACCTAGACAAATGAATCGAAAACCCATTTTTTCACCAATTAATGTTGCATTTGTACCAACGCTCTTTTTTTAAGTAATGTACCCAAGGGTGTTTGCTAAGTACTGCCTTAAACCATTGAATGCCACAGGGGGTGTAGGCATTTCATGTCCCTATGGCACGCAAATGGTTAAGGGGCTCAAGAACTTAGAAATGTAGAATTTGACGGCAGATAATAACCATTTGGCCCATCTAGTGTTACCATTTTAATACTGTAAAAACCTCAAACCTTATTTTGTCCTTGCTGTTGTCTTATGTTCAGGATTGCCTTATGCCTATCCCCATGCATGCTTAAATTCTGTCACTTTAATAACTTCTACCACTTCTGCTGGTAGGCTATTCCACTTATCTACTACCCTCTCAGTGAACTTGATCTCCTATTTTAAATTACATCTTATTGCCAGCTTGTGGCATGTAATGGTTTAATAATTTGCTGGTCTACAGAATGGTTATCGAGCAACTGAGTTGTGCAACACACTAATTATAGATTAGGGGAGATTTTGGGAACATAGCATTTGCCTGACTGAATGCATGTATTCATTCACTTGCATGAGTCCCAATTCAATATTGGAAATGCTGAAGAAAATAATTGAAAACATCTGCAGCTACTTGTGAAAACCCACTGGTAAATTATTAGAGAGAAGTCAATTTTAAAAAATAGAAAATATCTTCGAAAGAGGCAATATGCCCTTAATTAATCTCAAAGCGTTAAATGTCAATCATTGCATTGACTTACTATAGTAAACCCTTGGAGGTACAAGGGGTTAAATCATTAGTTTTGCATTCTGACTCAAAAAACAAGAACCACTGAGGATTCTGCAGCGTTATGATTTGAATAATGCATCTGAAAGTAAATAGTTTATATATAACTTGTATGAACTATTCCAGACATGCAGAATTATCTTTAATGTATGTGCACACTAAACATTTTACATAAAGATTAACTATATGCATCTATGGCTAATAATATTTAGTGATTAAATAACCTCACCTTTCAGATCCAGCAGTGCACAAATGAGCCAAAGTGAGGAATAAAGAGATGCTGAATATGTTTTCATTTTGTTTGCAGAGACTCACAATGATAATATCTTGACAAATTTGAAGGAGTATATTGCTATTTCCAATAGAATGGATATACATGAACCAGATCAGCAATAACCCTTAGATACAGCACATTATCCCAAACACAACAGTTCTTGCTGATGCTTCAGTCTTCAGTTTTTCCACTCACTTACAATGTAATATCAGTGGACAAGGCAAACATGTTCTGTAACCAGAGAGAAGATGGTGATGTCAAGAGCAACTAGCCTACAAAAGGTGATCTAAAAATGTCATGGTTCAATGATAACTGCTCCATCAGCAACTGTGTTCTCTTGTTTCAAACTGTTCAGTGACACCATGTGTCATGGCAGAGACTACATGCTCTTATTTAACCCTTTGGATGCTAGAGACTTTTCTAAAGCATTGTAATTTAGAGGCAGTCAGAAACAACATATTGTAAAACGTTTTGTCTAAAATACCAGCACTATATCTGCAAACTTGCTCAACCATTACTATTACGTTGTTTGAGGGATGGGAGCATTGCTGTGATATGAGAAAACTGTAGAAGGAATCAGAAGATTATGGTTCCCTCCAATAACCCTTTGCATTTCTTCTTCTTCTTCTTTTGTTCTTCCTTACCTTGATTCTTTTTGTCTAGTTCATTGATATAAAAAATGTGTGTGTGAGTGCATGAGTGTGTGTTCTTGTGTGTATGCGTGTGTGTGTGTATGTGCGAGTGAATGAGTCTGTGCATGTGTCATGTGTGAGTCTGTGTGTGTGTGCATGTGTGTATGTGTGAGTGAATGAGTCTGTGTATGTATGTGTGTGTGCATGAGTCTGTGCGTGCGTCTGTGTGTGAGTGTATGAGTCTGTGCATATGTCTGTGTGTGAGTTCATGAGTCTGTGTGTGTGTCTATGTGTGAATGCATGAGTCGGTGTGTGCATCTATGTGTGTGTGCGTGAGTCTGTGCATGTGTCTATGTGTGAGTGCATGAGACTGTGTGTGCATGTATATGTGTGAGTATGTGCGTTTGAGAGCATGTGTATGTGTTTGTTTACATGTGTGTTACAGTTTAAACACATGCTTGGATACTAGTTTGTAATTTGACGTAAGTAAACATAAATCCACAACACTCAAAGGAACATGTAAGGTGAATATATGGTTCATGTTTAAAAGCATGTATTCACTATGAATAAGCAGCTTTTGTTTCACGCATTGACTAACTTAGCTAAATGTCCTTCATCCATCATTCAAGGAGACCTATATATTTGTTTATTTTTTGCATTAAAGCTGCAGTTTCCTGTATAAAGTGATCTCTGTTGAAATCTGCATCTAGGTCACATCTCTTCACAGAATACAATAGACTTCAATAGACCTGAATTACTCCTAAGAAAACCTAGTTGTTATCAGACAGAAACAGAAAGTAAAACAAATACCAGGAGACTAAAAAATTAATTAAATGCAAACATAAACAGTAAATAGAAATAACAGATTGCTGTTCTGCTGTTCCCTTTTAAAGGTCCTTATGAGTGTCATGTTTCTATGGAAAATATATTATGGATATATGCTGTACAAATATAAACACCCAAGGAGCATGGTTCAAACGTTTCCACATGGGCAGTTCCTGCAACTTCAACAAAGCGGATGCCCCTTAACATGGTAGAGCTCATGAATGGAAGAAGATGCTTAAGGAAAGACTTTACCCTTCCAAAGTAGGTATATAATTGGACACTACACCCTAATCATAACTCTCTCTTTTTTCCAAACATAAAGAACTAAACGTATTTACCTAAATTATTACCACTTGTCACATTCAATGGAAAAAATACAGGAAATCTTCAACAGGAACTAGCATATTCTAAACGGGACAGAAATGTATGTATAGTGACTTTTCAGGATAGCCATGTTGATCATACATATTTAGTGACACCTTATGTTAACTGACAATCTAAGGGAGTGATTAAAGTAGTGACTTGCCCCTCTGACCTTATATAAATAGCAAAAATCCAATGTGAATTGAAAAGGGATGTCTGGTTCCTGCAGCATCCCATTCTGTGTTTGTGAGAGGAAAAGGAAAGCAGCACATTTTGAGCTAGAGAATACAGGCTAATAAAATGGAGTTCAATCTTAGTTTAGGGAGTCTTGTAGGCAGGAAATCTGTTATCTGTATTAGGGGAGTCTGGGGGATACTAGGGGAGAGGAAGGGAGAAAGGAATTGAACCCCAAATACCCCAGCATTCTGTGTTTCTTTGTGATCTGACTGTTATCTCTGTGCTAGGGGAATTTGGAGGTGTGAGAAAGGAGCAAAGAAGATTTACTCCAAATACCCCAAAATTTTGTGTGACCAAGTAGACACAGGCAGCTGTGATCCAAGTTCATTCCTGATCTAGCTGTTATCTCTGTGTCAGGGGAGTCTGGGAGGAATTTGGATGAGTAGGGAGCAAAGGAAAATTACCCCAAAATTCTATGTGACTAGAAGAAAACACACAGGAAGATGTGATCCAAGTCTCTTCTTGATCTGGCAATTATCTCTGTGGTAGGGAAGTCTCAGGAAAGAAGGAATTTAACAGGGAGTATGTTTTTTTCTTGACAGTGATAGGGATAGGGAGGACAGTTGATTTTAAATAAATAAATAGATACATTTTCAGGTAACAGAGACAGGGACCCTGACATGAGCTGTGATTGAGACAGATGGATACTAGACAAGAGTATTTTGTAGGCAAGACATCACACACAATCCATTCTGTTGTGTACTTTACAGTAAAAACACACACAATAGTTGAGTAAAGTCCAGCAAACTCACAAGGGGTAGGGGTAGGGTAAAAGGATTAGTAGCAGTACAGGCATGTGTGAGTAAAGTGGTAGTCCAAAAATGACTGCATCCACGGTTGCAGTCATTGCAGTGTGCAGTAAATAATGGTGATCCCTCTCCCCCCAAGGAGGATGCAGTTTGTTAAAGTCCCACAAAAAGTTCCACCAGCACCAGTACTATTAATAAACCATCTACACACATTGAAGGCGACAACTCTTTCCAGACATGATGGCATAGTGCAAGAAGGTACAGCAACTCAACCAAGTGCTCATCTGACAGTGAGACAAAGAAGCACAAAGGGGAAAAGTAAAAAGAAATTGTTTGAGACCTCTAAATGCTAGAAGAATACAAAAGTAGTGAGGGAGAAGGGGTGAGCGATGCTGATGATGACCTAATTACTGATAATGATTATTTAGATCTAGAATATATCCCTCCAGAATCATGAGAGAGATGGTGACATGGGCAAAAAGTTAGCTGAAAGGCAAAGGCTCAGTCTTCCACCACTGAAAATTATCACTGTGTCTGTCTATGAAGGCCACAGTTTGGAGATACTTTACTCATGGTACAAAAGCTAAGCATGTTGTCATCTGTTGTCTGTGTAAGAAGCATGAGAGTAGATGAAAGCAGGTTCACACCTGGAAACCTCCTCAGTGAGATACCACCCGAATCACAGGTTTGACTGGGAGACACACCTTCAACAGGTCAGAGGTGCCACAACTAGCAGCAGCAGAAGTTCTCCTAAATGTTCCCAGGAGAGTATGCCAAGATTTTCTGCTCCTGCTGCAGAGGAATATGATTCTAAGTGGAGATGACAAGAGTCATAGAGTGCCCACACATCCACCGCCAGCCCCACAACCTCCACAAGTCATGTTTTTAAAGCAATAAATTTACACTGTTCTTCCACTATGTACTGCCCTCCAACACTTATTAAGTCCTTAAAGAGAAGTCAAAAGCTGCACATAAAATGCAAAAGTGCACCTGTGGAATAGTAAACTTGCCAAAAGGTTGGCAATTGACATGCTGCCCTTTTCAGTTAATTTACTTTATCAAGGTTTGTGTTTACAAATTCCTCCTTGGACTTCAGTGTGAATCATTTAGATATAACCAGTGATAACTCATATCAACTGAATTATAATCTAAAACACTCCTGAGACCAAGGATAAACAAACAAGCCAACTGCAGCACAGGGAAGAAAAAATGAGAACACACACACACAAATCTTAGAATGTTATTAGTAAGCATGGGCACAAATTTTCACCTAAAAAGAAAAAAGTGAGGAAAAAATGACACTCTTTACTAACCCCCAAATATTTCCCCTCACTAGCCATAGAATCACACATACTGGCCCTGCATCAGTGTCCCACGAAATACCATTAAATCTTAGGTATAGTATCCACATTTTTACCCTTTCACAGAGTATTTTACACAAAGAAAAGAAAAAGTTACTCTGCCCCCTTTTCATTCCTCCATCCATTTCAATATGCACCTACCTCATTGTAGGTGCATATTGGTCTGCACATTGAAACTATGATAGTGCCCTGAGGACCTAGGTCCTCACAGGGCACTACCGTTAACTAGCATTATCATCAATGAAAATAGGTCTTCACAGGGTGATGCAAGAAGCAGATAGCAATTGCATTATTGTATTATAAACAGGTATTTGTACTGATACAGCAGCCTTATTCCCCTGCCTGGTAGCCTCTGAGAGGGGCTATGTGAGGCCCTCTATCTGCTGCCAGACTACAGTTCTCATCAGTTCCCACAAGCCAAAGGATATAAAAATAGGAAAAAATTTTACCATTGGCCTGAGCATGGAAGGCAGAAGGACAGTTGCATGGACCCAGACAGCCTTCTCCTCCAGGTCCTGGAGCTGCTCCACAAATGAAGAGGGGGCTGGGCAGGCATCAGTAGATGATGAGAGCAACTGTTAGGCAGGCAGATCATGCTTCAGGAGCCTTGCAACAGCTGGCAGGGATGTGGATGTCGAGGGCAATGTTGCACATATTGATGGGTTCAAAGCCCATGCCTTGCTTAGTACATCCTGCATCTGACATGGATGCAGCAGCTGGATGAGCTGCACCACTGCCTCCAGGGAAACTGTTGTACCAGCTCCTGCATGCAGTCAGGCTCCCTTGCTGGGGTTTGGACCAGTGTCAGTATTGGAGTCACAAGTTAGCCAGTTGTTGCACTTCTCAGAACTGCCACTGACTACATAAAGTCCAGCTGCTGGTACTGAAGTTCAGTGGTCAACCCTGCAATCTCCTTTTGCAGCTGCTCATGGTGCTTCTGCTGGTCCATCCTTTGCTGATGGAGTGTCCTGCTCATATGGATGAAGCTCATTCTTATAATGTGTGGGGACCAGTAGACCACCATGAGCTCCTCATTCTGGTTCAGCAGTACCATCCAACCTGAGCCATCTTGCCCCCTCACAGGATAAATGCCTCCATATGACATCTCACCTTGTCTCCACCCCTGGCAGAGAGGATCCTGCTCCCAAATGATGCTGAGCTGTTGTGCGACACGAAGCTTGTAAGGAGCTGAGGGGGGTGGCTGGCTCAGTTCTGGCCCTTGTGATCACAGTATTGTTGCTGGGTGTGATGGTGCCAGTGTAAGAGAAGGTGGAGTCAGGATGAGGGCTGTGTTGCCAGGAGTGGTGAAATTATTAGGGCCTGGAGGGGTCAGGATCACAGCTGGTGGTGCAGCAGGGTTATTTTTCTGCAACCTCTGCCACCATTAAATGTGAGAAGTCAAAGATATCCTCAGAAGGATACTCAATGAAAGAGACAACTGTTTTAGGACAAAACATAAAACATTCGCATTGGCAAGCATCACATAACCATTTTGTGGTTCCACGGTATAATTAGCGTATGTATGATTCAAAATGGCAGACCAGACATACGCTAATTATACCGTGGAACAATGGAATGATATGTTATGCTTGCCAATGCGCTTTTTAGCGGGGAGAACCAGCATCATAAATCCCTGCTAGCTCTAAAACATTTGTTGGAGCCGGTTGGATACATAGTGTGAGTATCTGACATCCACTTGAGCCTGATTCATGTACAGTTAGTGGGTAACAGTACAGCTCTCCTTGCACTCCGTTTCTGTGTTGCTTCTTTAAGCCCTGCCGGGAGGTGGTGGTTCCTGAAAGATCGAGAGATGGGTTTCGAGTGTCCATGTGGAAGCAGTGTCAATATCCTCCACAAGCTCTTGTTGTCATTGGAAATATAACCATGACAGTACATTTTTGTTCCTTATGTGGATGTGAACACTTGAGATTTCTACATTATGAGTCTCTCTATCACGGTCTCTGTGATTTTCTGTCAATCTTGACTGATTTGCCCGAGCATTGGTGGAGGCTGATTGGCCCGCCCAGGATGTGCCTTTATATGCTGGAGTTTGGGCACTTGTCAGTTGCCCTTTCGTGGTGTTCCTGTTGCTGCGCCTTGTTCTGAATTCCAGTGTCTCCTGTGTACCGACCCGGCTTGTCTGACTCTTCTGTTCCTGCTCCGTGATTTGACCCGGTTCTGGCTGACGACCCTGCTCCGTGATTCGACCCGGTTCTGGCTGACGACCCTGCTCCGTGATTCGACCCGGTTCTGGCTGACGACCCTGTTCAGAGATTGACCCGGTTCTGGCTGATGATTCTGCTCCGTGATTTGACCCGGTTCTGGCTGGTGTTCCTGCTCCGTGATTGATCTGTTCTACGGCTGTGGTGTCTGCTGCAGTGCTGATCCTGTTCCGGTTGCCGTTCCGGTCCTGCCTGCTGTTCCGGTGTTCCTGTACCATTCCGGTCGCTCTGGCGACATTCTGAACTATTAAGCGACTCACTGTTCCTCTCATTATCTGCTAGCTGTAGCCTGAGGTTGCTTTACCTTCCGTTGGTTGCCAAGGTGCTCGCTCCAGTACAGAACCACTTAACCCTTGCAGTGCCTGTAGTCTCCGGTCTCGTGCCTCCTCTATCACTTGCCAAGCATACGGTTACAGATTTGAGCCTCTACTCTGAGTACCTCTATTACTGCCTAGCATCTTCCCTCAGAGCCCTGTCAGCTCGGTGTTCGAAGTCTGGTAGTCTGTTCGCTTCTACAGTGTGCATTAAGAACGGCACCAGAGGGGTGGTCTGGCTCCGGCCTACGTACGCTAGAAGGTACAATATCCACTGCACTTCCCAGTGCGCCGGCTGTATTACAGCTTGTGCAGTAACCGTCAGTATAAGCACCCAAGGGGTGTCAGGGCACAATCCAATTGGCACACGCAGGGTTACTACTATTTCCAGTTAAGGGCGATTCTGGTTCTGATTACTTCAGCATTGGCAGTAGCATTCCTCTTAAGCCCACGGTGGTGGTATCGGCTCAGCTCTGGGCATTGAGCCGCATTCCTATACCAACTTGAGAGTGAATTCAGTGCAGTCACTTTACTCCTATCCAGTTACAGAGAGACTGTGTTCCAGAGACTGCTATTTATCCTGGGCGTTGGCCAATCTTGATTATATCTCTCCTATTGCACCTGTTAACCCCTTGGGGAATATTCCCCATCTATATATCGCACCTATTACTACCATTGTGTGCATTCACTTTGTCAGTATTGCTATTACTGCTATTCCTGTGCTGGCCCTTAGGGGCATTGTTTTACTTTCTGTTTCAATAAAACTGTGTTTTTACTTCATACCCTGGTCTGAGTGTCAGAAAACCGTAACACTCTCCCCTCTCTTTTGTGTTTTCGATTTAGTTTCTTTATACAATTCATTGAAAATGTTGGATATGAAAAGAAAGAAGTTGGAAATTGAGCTAAAAAGTAGTGATGAGCGAGCGTGCTCGGCCGATGCTCGGATCGGCTCGAGCATCGCTCTGCTCGGCACATGGCGGTACTCGTCGAGTACCGCCATGTGCTCGCCCGCCATGTTCGGGTGGCGGGGATCTGTGCCGGAAGAGGCACAGATCCGAAGACGCTCCGCTGGACCACCAGGGACTGGAGGTACGGGGGCATTGCGGAGATGAAGGGGGCATTGCGGAGATGAAGGGGGACATTGTGGAAGAGGGGCATAGACTCTATGCCCCTCTTCCACAATGTCCCCCTTCATCTCCGCTATGCCCGTCTTCCACAATGTCCCCCTTCATCTCCGCTATGCCCCTCTTCCACAATGTGCCCCTTCATCTCCGCTATGCCCCTCTTCCACAATGTCCCCCTTCATCTCCTCTATGCCATAGAGGAGATGAAGGGGGACATTGTGGAAGAGGGGCATAGCGGAGATGAAGGGGCACATTGTGGAAGAGGGGCATAGCGGAGATGAAGGGGGACATTGTGGAAGACGGGCATAGCGGAGATGAAGGGGGCATAGCGGAGATGAAGGGGGACATTGCGGAGATGAAGGGGGCATTCGGAGATGAAGGGGGCATAGCGGAGATGAAGGGGGCATTGACCAGGCACCCTCCCCTCATCAGAGCAGGGGGTGCCTGGTGTAATGCTCGTGTCGCCCCATTGAAGTCAATGGGGCTCGGGTGCTCGGCCGAGCACTCGAGCCTCAGGGGGTGCTCGGTCAGAGCACCCGAGCACCCGAGCATCGGGGTGCTCGCTCAACACTACTAAAAAGGTAAAGAGGGTAGATGGCAAAGGGCCTGCAGCGGAGAGAGCGGCAGCTCTGAGATGTGAAATTTAAGCTTTGGAAACCTGTGTTGTGAGGGAAGTAATAAACAGTAATTTAGAATAATATAACAGACTAACAAATTAGTCAAAAAGCAAGTTTATTGCATAAATAAATACAGTAAAAATATATGACATATATATAGAAAAAAATCACTTGATGATCGCCTATATAGAAGCGAAATAAAAATTATGTGTACAAACGCACAAAAATAATTTATACAACAGCCTGACAATAAGTATGATGAACAGAGGACACAGGGTACTTCTCTACAGAATAAACTGTGTCCTCTGATTTAAAGGGATAGTAATGCTTAAAATGTAAAAAAAAATGTTGTAGGGTTTATCCCCCTGAGTAAAACAAGAGTACTCCCACTGCTGAGAGGTGTTTCATTCAAAAGTTATTAATTTTCAAAGTTGAATTTTTTAGGTGCAATATCTCAGTGGCCTGAAATTGTACAGTGGCGCTGTTGCTACACCACGCTATGGAGATTTATGGTCCTGGGACCAGAGCTGTCCATAGGATCATGTAGCAACAGCGCCACTGCACAATTTCAGGCCACTGTGATATTGCACCTAAAAAATTCAACTTTGAAAATTAATAACTTTTGAATGAAACACCTTTCAGCAGTGGGAGTACTCTTGTTTTACTCAGGGGGATAAACCCTACAACATTTTTTTTTTACATTTTAAATATTACTATCCCTTTAACACATCTAAATAGTATATTGGAGCTCTATTGATTTGGGCATAAAAAGGTTAAATTACCCAAATATAAGCAAATTAGTTCAAAACTAAACACAATCACAAGGGGTTGATAATTCAATGCTTTTCATCCCCAAAGGGGTTAAAGTGCCTTTAATATCGACACAGTGGCTAACCGTGAGCTGAAAGACTGAGTCACAGCGGGTATACTAATCAGAGTGGGAAACGAATCAAGCGCTGTTACAAAGTATCACACCGCAAACCAGACTGATTTACCCTGAGGTGGTTCAGATCAAAAACAGAACACGGTAAAGCCATAATCTTAAACTTGATGTCCCGGACTGATCCTAATCAGACCGAGAGCAAGTATCAATGATACACAGAAGTGTTATGTAAAATATAAATAATACTATACAAATACATTTCAGTTAAAAGAAGTGTAAGTCCAAATAACTATATTGCAATAATATATCAGCCAAACACATCAATAGCAAGCAGTGTATGTCATCAATAGCATGCAATGCGAGTATGACATCAATAGCAAAGCTGTGACAAGCGTTTGGCCACAACGTGGGTTTTGGCCACAAACGCTTGTTTCAATGGATGCTGACCAAGCCATAGAATTCCGATGGTACAGCTGTGTGTGTGTGTGTGCAGCCCAGTACTCCTTTAGCCCCTAACAACACTTTTAGTGCCGTTCATAGTATTGAACCCTAAGTAAATAGATATACCTGATTGCTGTATGAGTCCTATTTATGCTGTTCCTTCTGTTATTCACAGTAACCAAATACAGCTGACCTACCTGACAGCTGTATGAAGGGCTCTGACTTATGAGCATACTTGGGAATTTTCTAAATTAGCTGACCCCAAGATATTTGCAATGTTAACTCTTAAAGCTTTCCATAATGTAGATTTTATGCAATATATACTTGTTTGCTCTAGCGTAAACGTGCTCGAGCCTGTCCTCAAGGAACCTTTAAGCCCTTAAATACTAGCGATCCAGGAAATGAACTTCCCTTGAGGACCATTTTGAAGTTGGTTGGCGCACCTGCACATGTGACTGATGATGTTTACCGGTTTGCCAAACGGGGGTCTAAGAGAGACCGCTCCGGTTTGGAGTGATCAATTTCAGGCCCCGTTAGTACTTACTGCGCTTCCACAGGAACGCTGTAGGCAAAAATACACAACGTGTCAGGACCATCACTGGTCCTTTAGGCAAGTTTACCGGTGATGGACCTGACATATCACCAGTCGTTAAGGGGTTAGCATGCCACAAATTAGAGATCTAATTGCCTAAAAACAAACAAGACAAGTAGGACATCTCCCCCTGCCTTTCTGGTACTAATGGCACCAATTCAGAGACTAAAGACATATTTAATTGTGGGAAATCACATAGTAGACAGAGAACTCTCTCACCCTGAGAATTTGGCCCTTTACCCTGAGACCATTAGTCTCATGGTCAAACCCTGAGAGTTCCCAGGTATGCCTAGGAAAGGCCTCCTGTTACACACAGGCTGAATTACTAATTCTTGTATCCATGGTAATTATATAGATATAAATGACTGCTGTATAAAACAACTCTTACCTTTCTAAGGTCCCTCTGTTATTCACAGCAATTAAATACAGTAGGTCTACCTAACCATTGTATTAAGGGCTCCTACCTAGGAAATGACTCCTGTTACACAAAGTGAGGCTGAATTACTATTTTATCCACAGTAATTATATAGATATACCATACTGTTGTATGAAAGGATTCCAACCAGTGAAAAGTCTTCAGTTATACACAACAATTAAATACAGTAGCTCTACCTGACTGCTGTATGAAGGACACCTACCTAGGTAAATCCTTTTGTACAGTGGCTCTACCTGACTGCTGTATGAAGGACACCTACCTAGGTAAATCCTTTTGTTACACCCAGTAATTAAAGATATACACCTGGCTGCTGTATGAAGGATTCCTACCTATGTAAGTCCTTCTCTTATATGCATCATTTATGTAGATCTACCTGACTGCTGTATGAAGGACTCTTACCTAGATAAAACCTTCTGATACTCACAATGAGGCTAAATTACTAATAAATGGAGCAAACAATTTATAGGTTGGCACTGGGAGCCACATTGCCTTCAAACAGCCCTTGATACACTTTTTACCATTTAAGGACCCAAATCCTGGTCTGTTAGTGGCCACTGAGGGCACGGGTTGAGAACCACTGGTCTATTCAATTGATTGTAGTCTTCCTCTTCCTGCTTCATTTCCATCCCTCTGGCTGGTTGCACCCTGTGTTGTTGATGTAGAGAGTCTAGGGGCATACCAGAAATTTCTCCCGGCCTTGCTATACTCCCTTATGCTGCTCCCATACCTCCACCTCTCCCTTTTGCTTCTTGCCAAGGGACCCCTCAATCCTCTTGGCTAGCTTAGTGCTCTCACTGCACTTCTCCCCCTCCTCCACATCCCTTTCTCTCCCAACACCAGCAGACATGTTGGGTTGTTGCATTCCCAACAAGAAATCCTTTAATGAAAAATATAAATCCAGAAAATAAACCAAATAGAGAATAAAATTAAAATAAAAAAGTCAGTAAGAATAAATCATAAACCAAATATGAGTACATTTAGAAAAAAGCAGGGGAAAAAATCTGGGATGTAAGGTTAAAAGGGAAAGTGTGGGGGAAGGGGAATGTGTGGGGGAGAGACTAATGTGTGGGGATATAGCTATGTGAGTGTGCATGTGTGTGTATATGTAATGTGATGTATGGTATATGTGTAGAATTATATGAATGCAAATCATAAGGCACTGGACAAATCTCACCTATCCTAGCGCTAGAACTAACCTCCATCTCCTGATGTTTGTGTCCTAACTCAATAAGGGCTGGTACACATTCAAAAATGGTTTTGAGATTCTATAGAATCCCCATGTCATTGCACCTGATGTGATGCTCTGTTAGAATTTGTGGGCTCAAGTCTATAATCGCAATAGTAAAAAAAAATTCAAAAGTAGTTTCGCAGTAAAAGTTTGACATTTTAATATCTGAGCTGTGAACCATCATTGTGTAGGAAATCAGTACCAACTAGTAAAAAATAAAATTGTCCTTTATAATGTATAATTTTGAACATCAGAATGTTTAAGGGCAATACTCATCCAACTCATCTTACCGCCGTTTTCAGTTCTTTATGACACATTTTCAAAACTGATGGATTTATTTATGAAGTAGCAAAACCTAGAGTTACAGGTGTTGTGGGAGGTTCGGTGGAAGCTGGTGAGTTACCCATGTCAAAATATGACATGGATGGGCTTCCAAAGCCTCTTATACAAGCAGGGAGGTCAAGGAACTGTGTGTTGTGCTCAGAAGGAAGGAATGCTCTGAATGCCTTCTAGTCACCTGAATTGATCACCATTGAGATTTGCCTCATTGTTCTCTGCTTAGTAAATTAACCACTGTGTGCATTACACTGAGAATGCATGTTCAGACACACTTGGTCAAACCCATATTAGATATGGGCTTGGCACTAAAAGGCTGAGTAATTTCTTGCTTGTTGATTGAATAAACAATTAACTAATACATAGCACGTTGAATTACTCAAATTCCCTTTGAGGGAATCTGTTTGCCTATCACTGAGCTTTGTCATTTTCAGAGGTATTTGGTGCGTGGACAGAAATGTTAAGAACTGTATTTGACTTATATTTGTGAGTTTATTTAACCATATAGTTTCTCCAAATGATTGTTTGTGCCTTTTGAGCAAGCAACAAATACATTCTACAGATCACCAGATGACATTGATTAGAACCTTTTAGAACCTATCTAAGATGCTCAAATCCTTCAGTTGTGGCAAACAGATCCACACAGTGCACACTTCTCAAGCATAAGATACCACTGATAATAACAATTGCATAAAAGTAAATACAAGGGGTACGGGAGAGCCGGAATATTTCTACATGTTTTGCTTTGTGTCAGCACATCAGAAACCCCATCCCACATAAAAATATATTGTGTGACTAATGCGCACAGTCTTTGTGTTCTGGATGTTTGTTAATGACATATACATAGAGTGAGTAGGAGTGTGCTAGCCATGCAGTTTTTATTACAATATTGTGAAGTTTTGGGGATCTCCTGTAGGTAAAACTCATTTCTGTTACATTCTTACAAAGTTCTAATTATAGGCAATGGAAACTGTATTTACTGAAAGGGTAATCCACCCAAAATCATCTTTTAGCTAAGCAGACTCTCTAAAATCTCCAATTGTACGTACCATAAAGCGTTTTTTATACATAGACTATAGTGCCTTATAAACAAAATCATTTTCTCATCACATCAGTCAGCTCCCAGAAATTGTGACTATCTCAGGTGTTCCCTTTAGAAGGTAAGAGTTTGTCTTTTTCTGTTTCAGGAAATGAACTGTATTTTATCTGGATATAGGATAGAATAGACCTGTCTACCATACGTAAAAGCAAACTGGTTAATCTGAGATATTCATAAATAAGTTCTGCTGTTGCCTGTGAGCACTGTGTTATATTCCTGTAAACCAGGGGTCTCTAGCTGTGGTATATGTAATGTTGTCATTACTGGAGGTACAATCAAGGAGTAGGGGATGTACAGACATAGGGACAGATTCTTTTGCAGGTGCTAAATGTTAACACCCATTTTATCAAACATTTTCCTATTGAATCTATGGAGAAAACTGGAGATAAAAGCAGAGATAAAATTAGCACCTGTAATAGAATCTAGCCCATACTGTGCACATCATGATGGTTCCTCTCAGCTCATTGGCTGGGAGTGGAGTTGCTAAAGGTTAACCCTTTGCGTGCTGGAGGCATATGCAATGCATTGCAGAGCAATGTGTTGTGTACCTCTCTGGCACTCAAAGGGTTAATATACACTTTTATTATTCACAAACAAGAAGAGAGAAAAAAATATCTTGTTGTTCTCATTTTGGATTCTACTGTCTGGATATTACTTGCTTAGCAAGGCATATTTCTGTTGCATCTCTGTTTAGCAGATAATCCCCATAATTGAAACTGAGAAAATTAGAACTCGGGGAATGTACAAAGGATAGATATGTGTCTGTTGATGTGTGGAGAGCACATCTCCTTGGAGTTATATAGACACACACTGCATGTGCACTAATAGTTATAGATGCTCATACCTCCCAACATTTCAAATTGCCAAAGAGGGACACTAGTGTTTTAGGGGGTGTTGCTGGGGGCGTGGCTGGTGGGCGGGACATTACAGAGAATTCTTAGGCTATTTCCCTACTGACACCTCCTTGTGTTACCTAATAAATCACTTATAACAAGACAAATATATATTTATTTATTTATAAACACATTTTCCTGTCATAATTTATGCTCAATTTGTTCATTTTGACACAGAGATTGGATAAAAGGTACCTCCCAAATGTCCCTTTTTAGGTGGGTACTGTCTCTCTGAGGCAAAAATCCCTCTTTCCCTCCCTGGTATCCCTCTTTTAGTTTATCAGACTATGTGGTGCATATATATATGTATCACATTGTTCCACAGTAATAAAAACTCACATAATGTTTGTTTAAACATCCGCATATATGTTTATAAATTATTTTGTGTAAATTAAATATTTTGGTCTTGCTCTAAATCATTTATTCTGTTACACAACCAGGTGGCAGTAGGTCATCAAGTGACCAAACCTGCTCTACTGCTAGTTCTGCCCCAAGCACCAACAAGTAAATCAAAAGTGCCCCCCTACAGAGAAGAGTAACAAAGGCAATGTATACTTTACATTCCCTTTGTCACTGACTCATTTGACTCACTGCTCTGTCCGGGCCACCCATTCAGACAGCACCAGCCGGGCTTAGGCACTACTTCCTCCGAGTCCCAAACGAACTTGGACACCACCAGGCAGGCTCAGTGTGTGGAGGAGAGACAGACAGCGCCGTGTGGTGCCTCTAAGCAAATCCCCCTCGCACAATTTAGCTCTGTATGAAAGCGGCAAGCCACCGCTACAATCGGACAGGACGACACAGTGCACTGCACACTCACTGAAAATTTTTTTAATGCACCTGAGGTTGGAGAGACCGGACCGTAGCTCTAAGCAAACCCCCTCCACCGCACAGTTTAGCTTTGTATGAGTGCGGCAAGCCACCACTGCGATAGGACAGGACAACACTAGTGGACACTCACTGTCTGAAAATAATATATTTTAATAAATGTACCTGAGATTGGAGAGACCCGACCGTACAGAAGGACCAGGATGCAGTGAAGAAGATGCCAGATATTTGTCACTCAGGCTGCGGTAACCCGGTATGCAAGCATGGGCAGCCAGCGGGGGCAGATAGTGTCTGCAGTGGCTATCTCAGCCAGCCTCACACTCACTACTGCAGCTCAGGCAGGCGGACTAATGGTGCGGTTACATGCATGCGCACATTTAACAAGTGTGTGGCACGCATGCGCAGAGTAAAAGTTAAGATTGATATCACTTGACTCAGCACATTGCATGGCGCTGCTCACACACAATCTCAGAGCATGCCGTGCATCCAAGCTGCTGCTGGAGAGCCGGTCCGTGTGGGCAAATTTTAAAAGGCCTGGTAAAACTGAACAGACAGTAATGCGGGCGGGACAGCGGGTTTTTCGGGACTGTCCCGCGTAAATCGGGACAGTTGCCTGGTATGGATGCTAGGGGAGGGGAGAGAATCTACTCATTAGCAGGCAGGGTTGTTGAACTACTGGCAATGTTGAAGGGATGCCCTCCCTTACACATAGCCAACAATCTGACAACATGGTACATGGTGGGAAGTTCTGTGTTTTTATAGTATGAGGGCAGGACATTTTGCCAGCACTGAAACATAGGAGGAGCATGGATCTGTTCTCACAGAAAAATATGTGGTGTTAGCGAAATGGGCTTCACACAGAAAATGTGAAACAAGGGGTATTTTTTGTGAAAATTCCCAAGGAACAAAACAGAATATTTCACCCATCCCTACAAAGTATAAAATGAGCTAAATGGTGACTGAATATGATTGCTACACATGCCTTTAAAAATAAAGTGATTGCATTTTAGAGATATAAAATACATACATTTTACATATGCTAGCTTGAAATACATGATCTTTAAATTACAGCCCCAATCTCATTTTTAGGTGTCAGTATTTCTTTAAACCACAGGCTGCAAGCAGTACATTACTTTGTTCTGTAGTTTAGGCAGCCGAGGTGTAACATATTACAGCATGAAGTAAAGTGTTTCATTCCTTGTATTGTGTAAACGTGTTTGCTGGATACCACACAACACACACATGCATCTAAGACCCTCAGTCACATGTTCAGTGGCTTTTTTGATGTGTTTCCTGCTTTAGGGGTGTAAGTGAGACGTTCCCACATTCACTGCTGCGGATGTTGAGACATGCAAAGGCAATATACCACTTTGTGTTCTCACAGAGCTAAAAGGTTTATATCAAACTCACTGATTTAAACTGATTTTAATTCCTCTATCACCACAAAAAATCCTTGTCAATCTGTGCCATTTTTATTTCAAACAATAGTTTAAAAGATATTTAGCTTTATTTATTAATCCGTTTATACAAATGAGACTATAATCCAGCTGTTGGACTTACAACTCCCATCAGTGGCTGGCTGAGGACATTGTAGTCCAACAACAACTGGGACTGAGCAGCTGATTGCACACCTGGGGTAGTTGCAATGGCTTTAAAAATGTTAATTCAAACAAATTCAGTTTGTTATTTTATACTTATTTTATTTTTTGGAAACTCCTTTCTGACAGTATTGGGTTTATCCGTATAATTGGAAAATGAAAATTCCTTTAAATAAAACAAATATTAATACAAATTATGAAAAATGAGTAAAGGAGAATTAAAATTTTAAGAAATCTGCATGGCACTTTGAGGACCTGCTACAAATGAGTTACCCGGCAGGGATCCTTATAGACAGGTTCCACAAAGCTTTACAGTCTAAAGCTGCACTAAACCGGCAACTCTGAGAAGACATATACTGCTTATATCTCTTTCAACAAAAAGAGGAAATACTACGAAAGGCAAAACAGATGGATAAGGTACCCTTTCGCAGTATTGAACTGACCCTTTTTTTCTCTACCCCTGTCTCACAATAATATGCACACTTAGAGGCTCCTGCTGTTATGCTGCAAACAACAACCAATGCCAACAAAAAGTCCCTGAAGACATTGTTGAAAAGGCATTTGGAAGACTGCAGGGGTATTACAAAGGCCAAAGGGCATGACCAGTTATTCATAATGCCCAAACCTGGAATTAAAATCAGTCTTCCACTTGTTTCCTTCTCTCACCCTGACCAGGTTAGAGGTACCTTGCATGTCAAGTTTTATGAAGAAGCAAGCTTCCCTGAGTCTATCCAACAATACTGGACTAAGAGGTAATGGAAAGAAATTTCTCTGAGTGATCTGGTTTAAACCCGTGTAGTCCACAAAGGGATGAAGACCTCCGTCCTTCTTCTTAACAAAAAAAATGCCAGCACCAGCAGGAGAAGTGAACGGAGGTATAAACCCTCTGGCTTGGTTGCCTAGAATGTATTACTCTAAGGCCTTGGTTTCAGGGATAGATAAGGGGTAGACCCTACCCTGAGGAGGCATTGTCCCTGGCAGAAGGTCTATAGGACAGTTGTATGGCCGATGAGATGGTAGCATTTCGACCTTGACCTTACTTATACACATCAGCGTAAGCCCGGTAACCCACATGGGTCCAGTAGATACAATATGATACAATACTGACGCAGGTCAGGTTACAAATAGTATACAGTAACCCACACGGGTCCAGTAGATACAATATGATACAATACTGACACAGGTCAGGTTAACAGTTCGTGTGAATCCTTGGTGAGACAATGGAGCATAGGATACTACTAGGCCGAGGGATACTAGCGGGCCCTAGTAGTACGGAGGCCCAACGGAGACTCTCTACGCAGAGAGTGACACAAGGGGAGAACAAGCTTCAACAGAGGTGGAGGAGTAGGAGGCCACTACTACCACCTGTACGTCAGGTAGTCAGGACAGACTGATGCAACACTGAGACAACTGGAGGCCATGAACAATTGATAGACTGACAGAGACGCTAGACAACCCAATCAGGTACTCAAGACTGTAGGGTTCTGATAGTAACGACAGAGGGACTGGCCCAAAACGTATAGGTATAGATGACTGCCAAAGCAGCACCAGGATAGGTATCCTCAGACTGTCAGAACAGTCAGTGGGTAACAGAGCACCAGAGTATCACGGTGTACAGACCAACCAATGGTCGCTTATGACTGTGACCCTAAAGCGCAACAGCACCAACCCACAAGAGGTTAAACGGACGCTCAGACCTGGAATTGGCTGCAAGGCCGTGGAGCCTAACCAAGGCGACCAGAGACAAAACCAACCTCGGAGGTAAGTGGTGGACAGGTCAAGCGTACCGGGGTGCTAACCCAACAGATCTCAAACACCGAAGCGTAAGGATCACGATAGTGCACAGAAACGGAGACAGGTTCACAGTATAATAGCGATGCCGTAGCAGTGTGAATACGGAGGCAAAAAGAGGACTGTCTTAACAGACAGTAAACATGCACGGGAGGTGATCCCTCCAGACGGAACACAGATTGGGAACATCAGCAATTACCGGTACACTACACAGAGCAGGAGCGTCAGCCAGGCCAGGAAGATACACTGAGCAGGAACAATAGCCAATCCAGGTCGGTACATAGAGCAGGAACGTCAGCCAGGCCAGGTCGTACACGGAGCAAGAAAGATAGCCAATCCGGGTCGGTACACAGAGCAGGAAAGTCAGCCAGGCCAGGTCGGTACACGGAGCAGGAACGATATACAATCCAGGTCGGCACACAGAGTAGGAACGTCAGCCAGGCCAGGTCGGTACACGGAGCAGGAACGATAGCCAATCCGGGTTGGTACACAAAGCAGGAACGTCAGCCAGACCAGGTCAGTACATGGAGCGGGAACAATAACAGGCAGAGTAGTCAGTCAGTCTGGGTCATACACAGGATACACACTGGAAGTTAGGAACAAACGCTAATGACTGGAACACCACAAAAGGGCACCCATGAAATGACAGGGCTGAGTATTTAAGGGCTAGAACTGGGCGGAGATAGGACCCATCAGCCAATAAAAGATAAGCAGGAAGCAAACTGGACATAGCAATGTCACCAGAGGAATCACGGGCACCGTGATAATAAGCCGCCGGCTGACTCAGAAAATACAGACAGCATTGGTTAAGGAATCCACATAACTGAAGAAGAGCCATCAAAGTGAACTGGTAACGGTAGTCTAGGTGACAAAGGAGAGGTAGTAGAAGACATGGCAGTTGGAAGCCCAGTAGTGCTACTAGGAGAGTTCCCTCAAAACACTGCTGAACATGTTGCAACATGGTAGCAATAGAATCCTGCTTGGAATCTATTTGTTTGATCTGAGAGGAATGTTGCTCAAGTCTAGCCCCATGCTGAACTACGACTAGAGAGACCTCCGCCATATCAGTTGACATGGCACACTTAAAAAGTGGTGATCAGACAGTCTAAGCACCCAATGTAAGCTGCCTGGTTAAGCTTTGTGAAGTAGATTCCCTACAAAGTGGGGACAGACTGCTATTGATATGTACAAGATAGGTGTACAACAACCAACAATACAGGATATACCTGTAAGGTAGGCCTCAGTGGGCTAGATTGTAGAGAGCTGGCTTGCGGTGGCTGTTTTCTGGGTTACCTTGCTGCTGTCTAGCCTGAATAGAGATGCTGGCCAAAATCCAGATCAGTGCCGACCAGAGGAGCCAACCCACACCCTAGATGGCTACACAAAAAACAGCAGCTACCCACTGAGTTTGAAGAGGATAACAGGACAAGAAACCTACCTGCAGGTTTCAGAAGATCACAAGAACCAAGCAAAAAAGGGCAGATCATAACATTGTATTATGTTTCCCGTCATCTTCATCTGGCTAATGGAGATTAGGATGACTGAGATTATAGTCCAACAAGAGACTGACTGCCACATGTTACCCCAAACTATTCTGTTTATTTAAACTATTCTTCCAGAGCTGCAACTGGTTTATATACATTATAGAAAAGGTATTTTTGCATTTATGCATAGGGCAACCTGAATAAAATATAAAATAGTGATATTGAGCCATTAGGCCGTTCTGAGTGAAATCAAAGAAATGTACTCAAAAAATGATTAGCAGCAAAATGTGACTGAATTTGACATGTTTATTTATGAATTAGGGAACCTTGCTTTTTTTAACAAATGCATTTCAAAAAGTGAGTATGGGTAATTTGTTTGCCATTTTTTGAGAGGATTAGTGATTCGCCAATTTCAGCAAAACAGCACACAGTTTCATACGTCTAGTTAACTTTGCTGTTAAGTTAGGAGCATGTGCTAACTGTGCCATTAATTTAGGAGAATGTTGTATCAAGGTTCAGTTGTATTTCTTGAATTAAAATGTGAACAATAACAAATAGCAAATAATTTTATAATGGCATTTATAAAATTAACAAAACGGGGTGGGTTGGAACATTCGTCTGGAGTGACAGTAAAAATAGGCCACTGTATCATACTTGACACTCAGGCCTAAAGATGCCAGCCCTCCCCTGCACACTGAGGATCAAATTATATGTGTGTGTGTGTGTGTGGTGTGTGTGTGTGTGTGTGTATGTGTATAACTATTTTCTGAGGCGTATTCTTTGCACAATATAATAAAAGATATTGACATATATATATATATTTTATAGAGGCACAACATGTAACTAATTTGTACCTAGCATCAAAAACTATGTGATTTAATTCATATGCATATGTACGTAAATTTTCATTTTTTACCAAACTGCACATCTGCATATCCTCTGAGCACTAGAGTGCCAGAAATGTACTAAGAATATTTAACAGGCATTGGTGTGTGCCTTACGATTTCTATCTGTCACTCTCTCTCTCTCTTTCCCTCTCTGTATATATATACATATAAATATAAATATATATATATAAATATATATATATATATATATATATATATATATATATATATTTAAGAATGCAGATTTGGGCACTCCTTGTAAAGTAAAAAACGTTTAACAACTGCCAGGGTGCTACTGGTAAAACTAATACAAGAAGAGAAATGGCGATGTACCATGAAACCAGTGCACTCACAGGACTTGAAAAAAAGTGATTTTTAGTTTGTCAACGTTTCGACCCCCTGGAGGGCCTTTATCAAGATGAATAATACAACACCTAAGTGGCCATATATACAGTGATACTTGTGCAAAAAAAACGCCAAACTTGCTCATTTGCGATCCCAGGTGACGTCACAGTTACGTGACGAACATCTGTAGATCCAGCTGAGCATCCTGGGAGTTGTACCCCACATCTGGAAAAAGTGCTGTCAAAGTGTCAGGACACCAACAATAAAACAATGGGGCAGGGGTATTTACACCTATACATGATGATACATGGGGAATCCGCATTAGATTGGCATCAAAAGTATGGAACATAAAATGTTTGCACTAAAAACTTGTATTATTGTATCGTGCCCATAATATGACCGGTGACCTCAAACGGGTCCTGTGGCAGAGCATACTTCATTCAACAATAACATCGAGCTTACAACATTGTGTTGATACAATGTAACCTATAGTCGACAAATGTAGAAACAAATGTATCAGTCATGAGCGCAGTTCAACACAGTGTTATTAAAATTGAATATTCATGTTCTTCGTGACTTAGAAACCCCTGGTTCTGCAAATAGTTGTCAGCAAGCAGACCCGTACTGGGGTTCAGTCAAAATCAGGTCCGCAATGGCATTTATCCGTCCTCCGCTGAGGCAAGAGGACCGCATTAGTTAATCCATCAATATAATGCATAGTGACATTATCCAGTCACCGGTAGAACAAAAAGTCCATATTGTGCAGTACTTAGAATCTTGTCCCGTTTCTCACATAGGAGTCCTTGTCTCTTACGCGTGCTGCCTTATAGCAGACAACGCGGAGACCTAACTCAGGGCTCTGCTATGTCCAGGATCCAATTGTTATGCATCCGCCACCCGGCGGGGTTAGTACCTCACACAAGCACAATCTTGGTTCTTAATTTGATCAGCAGTTTGTCCACACGAAAAAAACAACTGAACTTCGCATCTTGTTTGAATAATTAAAGGAAGGTTATCTTAAACCAACAAGGATTAAATTGAATGCTTTGTCACAGCCTCAACCCGAATGGATTGTCAACGGTCCTAAGATGGGACGTTAAACTTATACTATATGTAATTGTAGTAGGTATTATCCATAACTTTTATGCCAATCCTAACAGGAAAAAAACTGCATAGGAAGACACTCCGAAAGATGATTCCATTTGGAAAAAAAGAGAAGTTAGAACACAATTATCACATAAACGGCAGATTTGTACGTCCTCAGTATGAAGTAACCTCTGGATATTCGGTATTAACCCGTGCACTCTGGCTAGGTTAGACCATGCGAAATGATACAATGATGGTGAACCCGGCAACTTAATTAGTATAACGATTCAGAGTGCACTGGTAACAATCCGATTAGGTGTACTACATTGGGCACAGTGCAATGAGCACAGTATAACAACCTATCACCTCTGTGAGCTAATAAATCCAACAATAAGTGTATGTGTGATGGGATTTATTGGACCCGGAGGATGTATTATTCGTCTTGATAAAGGCCCTCCAGGGGGTCGAAACGTTGACAAAATAAAAATCACTTTTTTTCAAGTCCTGTGAGTGCACTGGTTTCATGGTACATCGCCATTTCTCTTCATATATATATATATATATATATATAAAAAATATATGCATATAAATATACTATATGTATATCATATAAATAAATATATCTTTTATATATATATATATATATATATATATATATATATACATACACATATATATATATATATTTAATATGTAAATGGCAGGCACTCACAGGTCTTAAAGGGATAGTAATACTTTGTTTTAACTTTATTTTATTTTGTAATCATTAAAAAAACATGAAGAACGATATAAGTCTTATCTCTCAAACCTTTATGGTTTAAGAGATATTCACAATCAAAGTTTCCCCTCCCGCCCCTTTTACTTAGTGTAAGCCATCTCTTCTCAGATGTGGAATGCAGTCCATAGACTGGACAGATAACAGAAGGGGACACTCTTCTTCCTATGATAAAAATGAAAGCCCTGCCCCCCCTTGACAAGCTTTTCAGGTTTTTCCCTTATCTTAATTGAAGATTGTCCCTCTGTGCAGTCTACCTGCGCACCTCCCTTCTGATCTGGCTGAAGAGTGTTACATCAGTAAAAGGGGCGGGAGGGGGATACTTTATCATTCAATTACTCCTGAACTACAACTCTGACAGAACTGAAATAACACTCTCCAAAGTCCAAATACTATGATGATTAATTAGAGCTGCTTTTATTATGAAACATTACTATCCCTTTAAAATAATAATATGTATTGTATTTTTGATGTTTTGGTCCAGTCATCATCTTCAGCCATTGTTGATCCACTGCAGGATGAAGGACTCCTCAGCAAGCCTCCAACAACTTACACCTTGTGCCTTTTGTTGCCACCGTGTACCAACAAAATTTCATCTACCCATCTTGTCTTTGGTCTTGTCTTTGGTCCTCTTCTTTGGCATTTAGTATCAAGTGGAATTTGTTTCAAAAATAGCTTGGTCCTTCTATCGTCAGGTCTTTTTGCTATGTGATCTTTCCATTTCCCCATTTCCATGTCAGTTGGAGCACACACGGGCACAGTGTTTTCCAAAGTGTTTCATATTATGTGATATTTCTTCAGGGAAGACTGCATTTTAATCTTGCCTGAAGAAGTATCGCATGATACAAAGCACTTTGGAAAAGATCGTATATGTTCCAGAGCTCCATAGGTTTTATTAAGATCAGAAACTAGTAAATAAGTCTCACATTGTATTTACTATAACGTTATTTTCAGGATGGTAAAGAATATCCTGAGTTCCTCTGTGCCCAAGTGTGCTTCAAGTGGACTAGAATATATGAGTGCTACCTTGTTGCATATATTTATTCATATGGACAGGAGAGGATATTAATGATTATACATCTCTGCCCACTTTGATGTTTCCTGCTGAAAAACAGCATCAGAAGAACTTTACATGTTAGATGGGAGAGAACCAGCTAAGTTTTGGACATTCCTCTGCCAGCGCTTACAGGAATTGTTTTATCATCAGCACCTGGCGAAACTTTATATAAAAACTGGAAAGGACTAATGAAATATGAAATAATCTCTGCCCACTTTCATTGGATTGATAAATCATGAGCATATATACATCTTGTGAGAATTCTGTTTGACCAAATTTTTTTTTCAAATTTGCAGACTCTTTTTAGGACATTTTATTGGGACTTTTATCACTATTATTTCTACCTTTATTTTTCTTTGTATTGTTTATGATATATTTATATTTGCTTTAGGTAGTAAATTTATTGAGCTCTCTCCTTGCATCTATAAGTTAGGTTTAAATGTTATAGAGCTCTTTTCCACTAGGATAGCAGCTAGTTCTTTTTCATATTTGTCTAGCCTATATATTCCCTTATTTGCATTTACATATAGGGATTTGAGTGCCATTTCCAAAATATCTCTCTATATATTAGAACATAGGAAGGTTTAGATCGCTTGCTCCAGAATTGCTCTTTTTTGTTCAAACTGTTTATTATTTTAAACTTCTTGGATGCTAGAGATATCATGGGATTGAGCACATATTAAAATGTGATTAGCTAAAAAAGTAATGTCATAATTAAATATGATTAAGTGCATTTAAGATCTTTCATCCCTGCAAAGATGGCTTTGAATGATTTCCTCGAGCACAGAAAATGTGAGGTGATTTCACAGAGCACTAACACTACTGTGCCTCCCAACACTGAATGACCAAATAAGGACACATACATAATTACCAAGCCTCTAATGATGCCTACCACTTGGAGAAAATAAATTATTAATCATTGATCATTTTTTTTATTAGTGGGTCCACACTGATCGGGCTAACAGTGTTTGTACACATTTGGAAACTAAACATCAAATCTTGCAACCTACAGTTTGCAGTCTACAGTACCACAGTTTGCAATCTACAGTCGACTGAAAGCTTGCATTTTATAGATGCACTGACTCCTAGAAATTATGGTGTAAACTCTGGGCCAGTTGTCATAGAACCTGTGAGCTCTGCAGGTCAGTTTAATTGCTGAATTTATGTTTTCAATCACCAGTGAAATTCACCTAAATTAGGTATTCAGTGCAAACTCCATCCTTCTACTGACAGGTAGAGATCTGCTGTGCTATTATCTGCACGTACAGCTGCAGTTTTTGTAAAGGCAGTACACACAGATACACACACACACACACACACACATTTAGACATGGTAGACTATTGGTATATAATGAGGACATACAAATATATATATATATATATATATATATATATATATATATATATATATATATATATATATATATATATAAATCAAGATTAAAGTGTAAAGTCCACCAAAAACCCACTTTTTACCTTCTATACCTTTGATATTATTGTAAAGAAAAATCCCATTCAAAGCTTTCTTTCCTTCATTTGGTGCATTAGTTTTGCTGCACATTCACTACACATTTACATTGATATAAAAGCCACAGTGTATGTGTTTGTTGCGAAGGTTGGCAGCCTGTGACTCTCCAGTTCCTGTTGGACTACAGCTCCCACCATTAACCCTTTGAGTGCCAGAGGGGTACCAGATTAATTGCTTCTAAGTGTGTAGATTCACCCTTTGGCACACAAAAGGTGCCAGGCCTAGATGGTTATCAATAGTTTGATAACCAAGTTACCAGAACTGTATTCCCAGTAAAATGAAGTCAAATAAAATAAACTTCATGTTTCATATTTGGAAACAGAGTGGAATGTAAGAAAGTGGAGCATTAGTTATATATTGACTGCTATAAAATTATTTGCTATTTGTTACTGTTCACGTTTTAATTCAAGAAATACAACTGAACCTTGATACAACATTCTCCTAAATTAATGGCACAGTTAGCACATACTCCTAACTTAACAGCAAAGTTAGCTAGACGTATTAATTATATGAATTAAGGCAAGTGAAACAAAAGAGTTTATAATTGAAGTAATGGTACAATAGTAATATCACAGAGATTACAATTGAAATTGAGCTACACTAGTGAGAACACAGAGCTTACATGTAAAATGGAGCCACACTAGTGATACCACAAAGACGACTATTGAAATAGAGCTACAATAGTGATACCACACCACTTGTAATGGAAACCAAACTACTCAAGTGACGCTAGAGAGCTTACAATTGAAATGGTGCTACACTACTAATGTAGCTTGCTAAACTCTGTTCACTTCATGTACAACAGCAAGTGGAAAACTAAGTGAGGCAGTGGCCCACTGGCCCAAAAATATTAGTGGCCATGGGGGGCAATTGCCCCCTGCCCCTTAGGCCAGCCCTCCCCTGACAGTGTGGAAGAAACTACATGGGTGGATGACAAAGGGAGAGAAGGGTAGGGAAGACAGTGAATGGGAAAGGAAAGGGATGGCAGAGTGGTGAATGG
The DNA here is from genome assembly GCA_037306005.1 of Rhinophrynus dorsalis. Classification (NCBI taxonomy): domain Eukaryota; kingdom Metazoa; phylum Chordata; class Amphibia; order Anura; family Rhinophrynidae; genus Rhinophrynus; species Rhinophrynus dorsalis. The sequence continues at coordinate 88,442,575 of CM074718.1, read as the reverse complement.
GACTGTGGAAAGGTGGCAGCATGGAAAACTGGGGGTGGCAGAGGGTTAGTGGGGTGGAAGCGGGGTGGTGAAAGTTAAAACTGTCTTTGATATTAATGGAACTCAAAACCCCTTGAATGTTAGAGATGTCTATAATGCATCTCACAATTTGATGGCAACCTTTCCAGTATTAAAGGGGTTAAAGCACCATTTCAAACAACTGCAGTTATTTGTTCCTGTGGTGAAACTAGTTTTAATTAGAATTGCTCCATTTTTGCATTTACAAGTATGACCCAAGGTGTATTCTTGTGTAGTGGCTAACAGGGGAAACATTTTGGGTATTGTAGTTCTGGTAGCTTAGGTCCTCTCTGTTGCATTTCAAATGCAACCAGTGTTTTGTGGCAGACACCAAGGGGTTTATTTTATATCTAAGGAGCTAAATTCTGAGGGGATCCTCTCAGCTCCCCCACCGAGCAAGCAGAGTATGTTCTCAGATGTCAGGGTTATCTACTGCATGCGATGTGTCAGAGAGGGCTTAGTGCTTTAACCCTCTAAGTGCCAGGGAGTATCTAAGACATTGCTTTGGCACTCAAATGGTTAATGATAAACAACCTGAGTACTCAGCCTTTCTCTTCCATGCATGAAGTTAGAATGGAGCACTGTAAGGTGCCAATGTGTGTGGGATGCAGGGAGTTTATATTACTAAATATCCATATTATCTCTATTGCTCTCACTTGGCAAAATATAATTAACTCCCTCTATGCTTCTCTTCATCCTTTCTTAATACTTTTATTTATTTACAGTGCTTACTCCTTCTGTGTGTATAGTGACTGTAAATGCCACTCATTTTATACAGAAAAACATATTGATAAATATGCAGTCAGTGCAAATAAGTACATATTGATTTATAAACAGGCAGCACATGCCCTTTCAGCTGGAATATTTTATTTTGTGAAACAAATTAGAAACAAAAAAATCAAACAAATTAAAATGTTGGCCTTGTCAAGCCCGATCTGATGGATTTACAAATAAAATAAGATTTTTTTTATAACATAACGTAATATATTTTATGTTTTATAAATGTTTGAATATAAATCATATATTTGAGGGAAATATTGATTGCGTTTCCTTCAACTATGTCTGACATGCCTGATCTAGATTTTTTCGGTCTCTTGACATAGGAATAGATATAGGACCCAATGCTCAAAATGGGTATTTGTAAATCCTGATCTAAATTTAAAATCATTATCAGAGTCACGTTTTTAGACTGAAATGTTCAAAGTATAATTTCACTTTTGGAAATTGACAGTATTAGAAGTTTAAAAAAAAACAGAAACATTCTTTGAAAATGCATATGTATGTTTAACTATGACTCTTACAAACACAAGACTTTTTTACAGGTGCTTTATGATTGGAAACCAAAATTAATACCATGCCTACTTTTAAGACAATTTCTTCTATATAATCTGTCTGTTTTAAATATAATAAAAATTGTTATCTCTTTGAAAATTTGTTTTCTTTTTAACATAGGGTTGAAAATCCTATATAATAATTCGCTAAAATATGTGTAACAACGCAATCATGAGCATTAGAGACTGCTGCGTGTGCTGTATCAGCCACGGCACGGGCAGTCTCTACTGCGCATGACTGCCCCGCGACTGGCTGGCAGTGGAACTGTGGCCCATGTAACGGGCTCTTCAACTAGTAGTGTACTATAATAATATCTGTTTTATTGCCCATTCATATGAGGCTGTTCTACAACATATATCCTCACTACATGACCATCAGTTGCCAGAACTTGAGGTTGCTGAGGTTTAAGGAAATAACCTTAGGGAGATTATGCACATAATTCAGAATTATAAAAGTATCAATTTGCAAAGCCTGGTCAATTTTCATTATGGAAGAAAAAAGAAAGAAGAAAGCTCACAGCACTTACCATAAAATATCCATATCATATTATAAATTAAATATAAGAATAAAGATTAGATATATAGATAGCAGCAAGGAATGAGAGGGTTCTCCAGTCCCCCTGACATTAGGCCTAAACCCAAAAGTGAAAACACATAGAAAAAAGACAGACCTGCGCTCCTCTATATATTGTGAACATATGTGCCCTGTATTTAGCATATGTAATAACTCTTAGTAAATCTAAGTGAAAATAAGTGAGAATTTTGTCCCACAAATTGGCCATTATGATTTACATTCCAACTGAATACTCTCACATTTTATAATTTTATTTCTTTTGTGTCTTTTTGGGATATGCAATTTATAGTTCTGTACTGTAAGTATGAGTGCCACTGCTGCTTATGTAGTGTGTATATATATATACATTATATGCTACAGTATATTGTTCGGATACATGCATGCATATAGTAAGATACACACAAGTACATAAATATGGAGATAGATATATAATATGCATATGTATATACCTCATTTTCGGGACACAGAGGTTTTTTTTCCCAAAACACACAATATAGGGGTTTGCTGTTAAAGAAGTAGTACATTCTTATCTGCTGGTTGTAATGCCATGTGAATTATCTCTAGAGATTAAAGCAAGATTAGATGAAAAATTCTAAGTAGTTTGTGATACAGCACCGCTGTTCTGGCAGGTGCTTCCTGTGAACCAAGAAAAACACATCAGTGTGGTTTGGTTACCACTCAGCACTACATTCAACAAAGAGAAGTTAACTGTTCAGCAGGAGAGAGAGGGAAAGATTCTACCAAGTCCAATACTTTGGGGGATGGGAAAGATAGAACAGTTAAAAAGGCAATTTCTGAATATGATGTATAAATTATGTGCAAAATTTAAGCAAAGAGTTTTTTTCAAGCTAAGAGCTCAATGACAGGAGTGAAGGTCTGCTTTCACACGTTACATCACATTTATTTAGGGTGAAGAATGTTATATTTTGTTGAAGAGCTTTTCATTTCTTTTTATTTATTTACCAATGAGCTTAACTGGTTCACTCAGGATTTCAAGAGAGGGGTTTCCAGAACACATAACATAAGAATTGAATATCAATAGCTAGGGATTATTTTGAGTAACTCTACCTCCAAAAACTAATACAACAGCATGTGTATAGACCAGGTATTGATAAACAACAGCCCTGCAGCTGTTGTGAGACTACAATTTCCATCATTCTCAGTTGGTCATTTTCCAGCAACAGACGGAATGCTGCAAATTGCCAAGTCTTGGCATAGGCATTCATAAAACAGCTATGCGGTACAAAACTGTATGTCTTTGATTCAATAAGGGCCAACGGATGCAGAAAGGAAGGTTTTAACTCAGTTTGCTTTGATGATATAAATGTCAGCAATTATCAAACTATAGCTTGGATTACATTGCAGTTGATAACTTTGTCAGGGAATGTTTTCAACAAATTTCTCTGTAGTCTTCAATGGGAACCTATTAGATAAAACCAGTAGAACATGAATCAACTGCAATGCAATCTGTGCCAGCATTTGGAAGATATATATATACTATATAACATTTCTTCAAGGAATGTCCATTTTTAATTTAGATAGAGTTTCATAGGTGTATTAGAGTAGGACTTGCCATACAGTGGGGTACCTTGACGGAGTGGCAATCTTACACACGGTTTGGCCAAATTGTGACACTAAACCCTCATTTATTTACTAAGAAGTATTATATATGCCTAATACAGGGCACACATTTGCACTGTGTATGGAGAAGTGCAGGTTTGTCTTTCTGTTTGTGTTAAGCCCTTGCATAGGCATTCGTAAAACAGTTATACGGTAGAAAACTCTGTGTCTCTGATTTAATAAAGGCCAACGGAGAGTGGAAGGTTTTCTCTCAGTTTGCTCTTTGATGATATAAATGTCAGGAAATAATAAACTGTATTTTGGATTACATTATATTTAATAGCATAGGATCTTTCCCAATTGGTGACATATTAAGACCGAAATATATTGAGGCAGAAAACAAGATTCAAAGGGCATAATTAATTTCAAACTATCTAGACCCTAGAGCCCACAATAAACTGTGAAGGTATGCATTAGAGGCCTCTCTATCATTCGAGGAATTAAAATCCTTATTTAAGGTAATGGAAATTTAGGGAAATGATATCCCTTCTCTATGGTGCACTTGGCTTGCTCAAGAATTGCTTGTCTTTCACTTCCAAATATGTTCCAAGTTACCTGGCTGTTTATATTGTAATCCAACAAGTGGGCAGTAGCATAAGTACACTACAGGTTTACGAATCATACTAGCAGTCATGGCACCGGTGTTGCCCGTGCATTATCCCTTTGAGTGATAGAGGGGTATGCAACACATTGCTTTGCAATGTGATGGATACCTTTCTGATACACAAAGGGCTCAATCTAGTAATTTTACAGCTCCAAAAATGTATGATGTGCCCCCCCCGCCCACTCCTGGAAAATCACACCCCATGCTTACATCAATAGGACAGGCAGTATAGAGGAGATATGCATAACTCCTCCTTACTGCCTCCCCTGGGTGTGTCTGACTTTTTTAGCAAAGCTTGTAGGTCACATGATGCTTCCTCTTTTATATATATACTAGTTGAACAACCCGTGTACACGGGCCACAGTGACAGGCAGCATTGCATGGTAGAGACTGCCCGCACCGCAGCTGATAACGGAGCGGGGTTCTCCGAATTCAGACCGTAGTCCCCTCTCTGCGCACCTAAGGACTACGGTCTGAATTCGGAGAACCTGTTATCAGCCGTGGCGCGGGCAGTCTGTACATCGCATGACTGCAGCGCACGCATGGGGGCCCCTAGTTCTTGAAGCATACTGTAATCACATACTTTATTGTATGCTAAAGCCACATCTGCCTTGTAATACAGAGAAAGCAATTCTTTGAAACCAAACTAGACACCTACATACAACATAAGGATGATGTCATTGATCCACTGAATTGTTTACTGGTTTGTACCGTTTTATGATTAAATCCACCTACATTCTTATGATCCAATTCCATTTCATGCCCAACCCAATTTAAATGTTAAAGTCCAACTTAGTCACATTCTATATCCCACAATGCTCTCATTTTGAGATAAAGAAGAACTATCCTTTAGATCAACCCGGTTCAATTGTAACATTCCTGTAGCTCTGTTTTCTATGGTCATCATTATGCAAGTAGGTAGCTTTGGTCCATAGCTTTTATCCTCAGTGATTTGATTTGTCACATTAAAGGACTCCATCACTACATACTTATCTTCTTTACAAGGTACTCTCCATGAAGGAATCAGCATGATTCAGCTCCACAAGATTCCAATATCTTGTTCTTATCATTGTTACAACATAGACCCAAATTCTCATTGGGTTTAAGAGGAAAGTACTTTAGATGTGCTTTGTTTTTTAAATTTTTTTTATTTTTCCTATGGTACATTTGGTTTGCCCCAGAATTGCTCCATTCTTCTTAGAACATCAGTTGCACTGTAGTGTTACTATTTGGGAAAAATATATGGCTGCACAAAAGTTAACTATGCCATAGGAAGGTGCTTTACCCTAGGAATAAATTGCTATTATTGAGTTTAACAGAAGCATTTACCTAAGTAGGGGGATCTTCTTTCACAACTTTTCAATCTCACAGTACAATGGGAAGTTCCAGATTTTTATAACATTGCAGCGGGAACTATTGTCACCATATAAAGCTTGGGGGTAAATTGGCAAGGTTTCTCTGAGATTTAATTAGTGGTAGCGAAATAGTGGAAATTTTAAGTATCAGTGGGAATTTCCACAAAAAAGAGGGAAGTGGTTTTTCCATGAAAATACACTCAAAAAGAAAGCAGGACTTTTTGCCCATCTCTGCTGTGTGTACTATTACAAATCTAACCCTCTGAGTTCCAGAGGGGTACGGAATGCATTGCATATCCCTTTGGCACTCAAAGGGTTAAGGCCTAAAATTGCTTGGAAACATTTATGTCTTTTTCTGTTATGATTTCTCCTTTATATAAGAGTAACCTGTATTTTAGCATTAGTGATCATTTGAAAACAACATGTGTTGGAATTATTTTCACTGGTGCATTCTATTTCTGTTATTATTATAACAGTTTCACAGAAAACGACACCCCAGGGACAACATGTTTTTGTGCACATTACAGCAATCTATAGCTAGTAGACGAAATGCAAAGAAGTAGGGCTTTTCCTGTCGTATGACTCAGAATTGCACTCCTCACAGAATTAAAGCAGTTTTGGCAATCCTCCACTATGAATGAGCATTCTTAACCTTTTCACTATCAGCACAACTTCAGGATGCTTGCCAGAACCTTTTGTCAGTAAAGAAATTAAACATTAAAAGCCGAAATGAAAAGGTCATGTGTCCCTGACACCACTATGCCATTTTGGTAGCTCAAAAGTTAATACTTTCTGAGTCGCTCACTCAATCCCACACTTTTAGTTGTACAGGGTTGGAATGTTAAGGAAGTTTGTCCCTGCTGTCACACTATATTACCAGTTGCCAGTCAGGTTGGGAAAAGAGAGGGCCTTCACCTTACCCTGCAAGAATCAGTGCATGATCAGGTCAGAGCCTCTCTACGTAGTGACCACAGAGATACTGGAATAACATAGTGGTAGACAGTGACACAGGGCCTGACAGCTCTGCCCACCAAGGATGTAATTTTTTCAGGGCCAGATGGATGTACAACATAGTAACATAGCAACATAGTAACATAGTAGATAAGGCTGAAAAAAGACATGCGTCCATCAAGTCCAGCCCATGCCAAAAACACCCCTGTTGATCCAGAGGAAGGAAAAAAAAAAAAGCCCTCTGGAGCCATTTCCAATCTAGTCCCAAGTGTGTGTGTGGATGTGTTGGGGGGGAATTATTCCTTCCTGACTCCAATTGGTAGTCAAATAGTTCTCTGGATCAATATCCTATCTACTCTGAAGCCATCTGTCATAATTGTCAATATTGTTATGTGCTAGATAGGCATTCATTGCGTATTTGAATGCAGTTGCATTATCTGCAAGCACAAAATCCCGAGGCATAGAATTTCATAGCCTTATCACCCTTACTGTAAAGAATCCCTGCCTTTGTTTTAGTCAAAAGAGCCTTTCCTCTAGTTTTAATGGATGACCTCTTGTTCTTAGCTCAGCTCTTTGCATAAATAATTCATTGGATAGTTATTTGTATTGACCTTGAATGTATTTGTAAATGGTAATCATATCACCCCTTAGACGTCCCTTCTCTAATGTGAACAAACCCCAGTTTGGCTAGTCTCTCTTTATAACTCAGATCCTCCAATCTCTTTATCAGTTTTGTTGCACGTCTCTGCACCTTTTCCAGTTCAGTAATGTCTTTTTTTAGAACAGGCGTCCAAAATTGTACTCCATATTCTATATGAGGCCTAACCAAGGATTTATACAGAGACAGGATAATATTAGCATCCCTTGCTTCTACACCTCTTTTTATGCAGGCTAGTACTCTATTTGCTCTTGCAGCAGCTGAGTGACTCTGCACACTGCTGTGAAGTGTATTGTCTATCAGTACTCCTGAATCTTTCTCTAATGAGGATTTCCCAAGTTGTTTCCCATTTAGAGTATATGTAGCAAGTTTGTTTCTACAGCACAAATGCATAACCTTACATTTATCAACATTAAATGACATCTGCCACTTTTCTGCCCATTCACTTAGTTTATCTAAATCCTTATGAAGGGAAAAAACATCCACCTCTGTATGTATTTCCTTACATAGTTTAGTGTCATCAGCAAAGATTGAGATGATACTTTCAATTCCCACTTCTAGATCAATAATAAACAAATTAAAAAGCATTGGTTCCTTGCAAGTTTGGGGCTGCATTTCTGCAAATGGAGTTGGGGATTTGCTTTCCTCAATTCTGAGAAGTACAGACAAATACTTATCCATCATGTAATACCATCAGGGAAGCATCTGATTGGCCTAAATGTATTCTGATGCATGACAATGACCCCAAACATACAGACAAAGTCATTAAGAACTATCTTCAGTGTAAAGAAGAACAAGGAATCCTGCAAGAGATGGTATGCCCATCACAGAGCCTTGATCTTAACATAATCAAGTCTGTCTGGGATTACATGAAGAGAGAGAAGCAACTGAGGCTGCCTAAATCCACAAAAGAACTGTGGCTAGTTCTCTAAGATGTTTGGAACAACCTACCTGCTGAGTTCCTTAACAAACTGTGTGCAAGTGTACCTAGAAGAACTGACACTGTTTTGAAGGCAAAGGGCGGTCACACCAGATATTGGTTTGATTTAGATTTTTCATCAGTTCACTCACTAGGCAGTTTGTTAATTGATAAATATAAACTATTAACATGTCTATTTTTGAAAGCATTATTATTTGACAGCATTTTTTCACACATGCCTAAGAGTTTTGCACAGTACTGTACATTTGCACCAGTTATAGCTGTTTTTCTTATCATGGGCTGTATTTCTTAGCTCATTTTTGTTCTCTTGTGATTGCATAGGGGGTAAAAAAGCAAAACTGATCGCAGAATCATTTGTATCACTTTTATTTGTGGTATCAATATATATTGCAGATTGCTGTTCATTTCCTATGCAGTTCAGGTCTAGGTTTTCAGCAGTACTTTTCACCGGTAAGTGCTATTTATCTGTGATCCCAGAATTTTCATAAGAAAATGCTTAGACATATAAGGACTTATGTTCAAAAGAAAAGTAGAGTCATTTTGGGGCACACCAACTGCACCTTGGGGGAGGGGGAGATAAAAAAAATTCCCATTGAATTAAATCAGGCTAGACTATAATTCACCTCGAATAAAGGGAAAGCAACCTCTGGAAACAAGTTTTTATAAAAAACCTTACAAATCCAGCTGAGGCCTTAAAGGGATAGTAATACTTAAAATGTAAAAAAATATGTTGTAGGGTTTATCCCCCTGAGTAAAACAAGGGTACTACCACTGCTGAAAGGTGTTTCATTCATAAGTTATTAATTTTCAAAGTTGAATTTTTTAGGTGCAATATCACAGTGGCCTGAAATTGTACAGTGGCGCTGTTGCTACACCATCCTATGGAGATTTATGGTCCCGGGACCAGAGCTGTCCATAGGATCGTGTAGCAACAGCGCCACTGTACAATTTCAGGCCAATGTGATATTGCACCTAAAAAATTCAACTTTGAAAATTAATCACTTTTGAATGAAACACCTTTCAGCAGTGGGCGTACCCTTGTTTTACTCAGGGGGATAAACCCTACAACATTGGTCCTGACTCTTGTCTTGGCTAGACCCGTCTGAGTTTCCTGGCAGCTTCCTACTGCTAGTGAACGGGGAAGGCCAGCCATGACCCACTGCTATCCCATGTAATATACATGTAAAATACATTAAGCTGATGGCAGCCAATGGGATGATAGCTAATTTTGTGTACTATGGTTACATAATAAACAGATCTTCATTTATGCAATAAAATTACTTACTTAGATAGGAATCCTTCATAGTATAGACAGATATATATATATTTATACTTTTCACATTGTATCTGCAGGTGTTAGTATTTGCTGACCCCCATTTTAATTGTGTAGTTAATCCTTTGATTGTCAGAATACCTCTAATCCAGTGGTTCTCAATCTTTTTTTACTTGAGGCACCCCTAACACACAATCTGGACTTTTCGGGGCACCCCTAATATATTTAATGTAATTTATCAAGCGTATAATGAAGGGTACTATACATAAATATACAGTTATTATTAGATCTCGCAACCATAATAACAAAAATAAACATACTGTGCCTAACACTTTCCATAAATCTACAATTCAAAGTAAATATTAACGTTTTTTTCAATGTCTTCATAGAGAGCGTGCGGCACCCTAAGCTAATGTCCGTGGCACACCAAAGTGCCACGGCATCCTGGTTGAGAATCACTGATCTAATCACTACAAAACAATGCATTGGATACCTCTGTGTCACTCAAATGATTAATTCTCACTTCTTCACTTTGCTGAGACTATAAATGAAGTATGGTCATATTCTTGCTACATTAAAGAAGAATATTCAGCTTGCAATAACACTGGACCATTGAGTGCACAGAAATATACACCACACTCCTCTGATATCAACCCCCATTCATGTACTCAATGACAGTTTAGCAAAACAAAGAAGGATTTCTATAACCACAATCAACCTTAAAGGTATTATTAATAAATGTTTCTAGCAGGTAATTTCCCACTGTGGAAATCTTTAAATGACAAATGAAGTTCAATGAAAAATGCAAGAATTGTGAAATGTCTATACAAATGCTGATAGTTGAAGGAAAAAAATCAGAATATCTTCAAAAAGTGAAAAAAAGGCAGTGTGAGAACAAAAGATCAAGAAAAAGAAACCAAGACCAAATTCATGATCAATGCACGTTACAGGAAGTCACACTCCTGGCACTAACCAAGTAGCAGTCAATTAGTTTCACATCAAGAGCTCATGGACCTCAAGTTCCTGGAACATATAATCCTCTATATAATAAAATCCTATATAATAAAATGCTAGAATGTTTGTCTGATGCAGTCATGCACAGTAGAGAGTGCCCGAACGCACAGAATGCTGGGAGTTCGGGCAATCTCTACAGCGCATGACTACACTTCGTGAGCCGCCAGTGAGGTGGTGGTAGTACGCAGAGCAGGACCGGCCTCTTAACCCTTTGAGTGCCAGAGGGGTATGCAACGCATTGCAAAGCAATGCATTGCCTACCCCTCTAGCACTCAAAGGGTTAACATCACCTGGACTTTGCCACATGTACACTGGCTTTTACACTAGCTGATCAATATTTAATTAAAATGTCAAACAATAACAATAGCAATTCAGAAAAAAACAATGTATCAGTTTGTACAGATAAATGAGTCATTAATCATTTAATCATTAAGTCATTAGTCTGTATGCAAATTCATTCATTTTATTTTATAATTAATTGATATGTTACTACATTTGCTGATTTCAGTGTGCTGAACTTTTATTATCATTTGTCACTAATATCATTTTTGTCAGTAATTGGATTCATAGATATTCACTAATTTTGTCAGTCAGTATTTCTTCTTTTCTACTAATAGATACTGAATGATTAATAACAATGGCCCATAGCATGTTATCTTAAAGACATAGTAATAGTAACAATTAAAAATGCAAAAAATATATGTAGGATTTATCCTCCGGAGTAAAACATGGGTACTCCCAGTGCTGAGAGGTGTTTTATTCAAAAGACATTCCATCTCAAACTTTTAGGTGTAATATCTGAACGGCCTGAAATTGTACAGCCGTGCTGTTGCTACATCATCCTATGGAGGTTTATTTAACTAACAAGAGCCTTCTATGGAATGATGCATCAAAAGCATGATTGTAAAATTTCAGGCCATTGAGACATTGCACCTATAAAATTCTAATTTGAGCTGCAATAACTTTTGAATAAAACACCTCTCAACAGTGGGAGTACCTTGTTTTACAAAGCGGGATAAATACTACAATATATATTTATGTGTGTTTTAATTGTTACTGTCCATTTAAACTCCTTCACAATGCATCAGAACCCTTGCTAGAATCCAGAATGCAAGTCTTTTGCTTCATCCATGCAGCAGATGAATTAAAATTCCATGTGGGTAGTGGATAGAAGATATTAGGGAGCATTAGGATTATGACTTTAAAAATAAATAATTGAAGATTATAGAAACAGAGAGAATTATGTCAGCTGGCTTAATTCCAGATATGATGTTATTGACCCAAGGAGAAATAGGATTCACTTTTGGAGTTAAGAAGGGGGTGAAGTATATGAATATGATTCCATGCAATAACTGGCAATAGATTTGATGTATGTCACACACTGTATGTTATCACTACCATGTGTGAGTTTGTAAGTTGACTTTCAAGTTTTTTTATCTTAGTAATTATTTTTTACAATTTTTACAATTACCAAGCAAAATTTATTTTAAACCTTTGAGTGCCAAAGGGTAAAACTCATATGTAGACAACTGAAAACGTAATTGCTTAATTGAATATCAAAGTGGACTTTTTATTGCAATAGATACTCAAATAAAGTATGCCTGAATAAAAAAAAAGTAAATAAATTATATTTCTTTGAAATTATTTTGTCTTGTTAGCATTCTGTAGTGATGAGTGTATACATATAGACACAAAGGGGCGAGTACTCACAGGCCTTAAAATAACAAATTACTTTATTGTAGTCCAACGTTTCGGTCCAGTAGGGACCTGTGAGTGCTCATCCCTTTGTGTCTAAATACATGATGCTAAGCACCCATGCAGTTTTAATAGGACGATTTGAGTGCCAACCTTGGAGAATATATATATATATATATATATATATATACACACACACACATTATATATATAAATATACATATATATACACACATTATATATATATAAATATACACATATATATACATATACACACACACACAAACACACATTAAATATATATATATATATATATTTATATATATATGTATATATATATATATATATATATATCCTATATAATAATTCGCTAAATCGTGTGTAACGCCGCGACATGCGCAGTACACACTGCTGCGCGTGCTGCAGTCATGCGAAGTAGAGACTGCCCGCGCCGCGGCTGATACAGACCTGGCCGCTCTGAAGGAGCATCCAGCTCTGTATCAGCCGCAGCGCGGTTAGTCACCGGGTGACAGTGGCACTGTGGCCTGTGTAACGGGCTGTTCAACTAGTATATTTATATTTACCTATTATGTGCATAGCCACAACCCTTGACTAATACCCCTGCTCCATTACATATCCCCCTTCCTGACTGAGATGTGAGTGAGAGGGGCAGGGGTCTGGCTGTTTCTTGTACTTCTGATTAACCATTGCTACTAAAAAGAGAATATATTAGTTTTGCACTTGTAAAATGATACATGGTAATGAAATGTAATCTGTGTAATACATGTATCATTCTTCCCCTGCAGAGAAATCCAGAAGTGATGTGTTCTCTTCATAGCAGCTGTGCTGTATTTGTACAGCCACCGAGACCCAAGAGCCAGGTTAAATCAGCCTGCAGGATGGATTTGGCCCATGAGTCTTATTTTCTTATCTTTGTCCTACCATCTGTAAAAATTATCTGTTTCGCGAGGCCTAAATTCTAGTCTTACATGTGGTCTGTGGGGGCAGCCATTCTTACCTTCTTCAGGGCTCGCTGACTCCCATAACCACAGCAATCTTTATAGGGTGTCTTAGAAGTGACAGTGCAGGATTGTCTGGAAACAACCTGAGATAAGCTAACAGTCTTTCTGACTACAAGAGCTGCAGGCGCTAATCTCAGTAAAATAACTGCCTTACCTCATATCTCTCATTACAAACAGCACAAAGAAAATTAACTTAAATGATCTTTATATAGAACAGTCTACACATGCATTAAAAACACGTTTTCAGGATCTAACATAAAATATTACAGGTATTAGCTGAAAATATATTATAGTTGAAGTTAACCCATCCAACTTAATTTTTTATGTGTTAAGGTTAGTTTAAATGCAGTTAAACTAAAACAGTAATCACCTTTAAAATTTGACACAAATAAAAAACACATAGGGGGAGATGCACTAAGCAGTGATAGAGAGGTGAACAAGTGGAGGACTTATCCAGTTTAGCACTTCTCCAGTTCCTATGTTATTCTATGAAACCTATACACTAAGGGCCATATGTTCAAAGAAGTAGCGAAATAGCTTTTGTCGTTTGTAATGACTTTTCAAAGTACAGTGTCGTTGGGATCATTAATATTTTCAGAGAGTGTTGGTTGTGATCAGAAATATGTTGTTTGTCCTGACTGAAATTGTCATATGTAACAAAAAAAAAAAATGTCTTAACTACCGACAAAAAATTCTCACATTCAGAACTTCTTATTTCCTCCACTTTTTTCTTAACGTACAAATTTTGTCTTTTGCAAGACATTTTTTTGTCATTAGTTACGACAAATTTTCTTTTCCTCTGTACAACACTGGAGAATAGTTTAGCCACGCCCTTTGCCCCACCCCTTTGCCCGTCAATTCTGGAGTTGCGTACAATTACTTATTTTTGTCTTTCATACAACATTTTTTGTTGCTATCCCTTTGAACATACAGTCCTAAGATTGCTTCAACTTTGGAGATCTTAGTGCATAGGCTCTATAGAATATCATTGAAACAGGAGAAGTGATAAACTTCAAACGTCATCTCCACTTTATCACCTCTTTATCACTGCTTAGTGAATCTCCTCCCCAACCCCTCAACATCAATTGAAACATAACAATATTCTATTACTTGACTTTTATTCTAAACACATGTGTAAAATACTCTTTCTAATATGTATATTTTTAGTTGTTGACTAAGATCAAATAATTAACATTGTTATAAAATATATGTAAAATAAAGAGTAGTTTTTAATTTGTGGAAAAAACAATGTAGATGCAATAGAAATTTAGTAAAAGCAATACATGCTGCATGTATATTTTCAAATATGACAGTGGCAGCATCTATTAAAATGGAAATAAACCTCCACTTTGACTTTACATATTCTGTAAGTGCTCAATAAGTAAATTAAAATTCAAATTGCTGTTGCTACAGCATCCTATGGACAGCTCTGGTCCTGGGACCAGAGCTGTCCATAGGATGGTTGTTACAGCTTATCTTGTTTTCAGCGTCATCTGCAGGCACGAGGCTTCAAGCATGCAGCAGGCCTCTGTTTTATGTGACGTGCTTCTTGTAGTCCCCTCTTACTTCCTTCCTTCCTCTGAGCTGCTCCTCCTATCTACTTCCTGAGGAGGGGTTTAAAGGGCAGTCTGAGTCCTGACTCAGTTGCCCTTGCATTGTTGTTCATAGCAGTTCTATTACCTTGGGCTCTGTGTATGACCGGGCTAGTCTTCCATCCATCCTGGTGCTGACCTGTGGCTCTGTCTGACTATTCTTTTGTCTATCCCTATAGTGGACACCCAACCTGGTGCTGACTTGTGGCTCTGTCTGACTATTCTTACGTTTGTTCCTTGTACCTAGCAGACACCCAATCTAGTGCGGACCTGGGATTCTGGTAGACTAGCTCCGATACTGACTGCAAGCATGAGTCAGGTATCCTTTTCCTTATACTGACTGCAGGCATGAGTCAGTTATCCATTTCCTCATACTGACTGCAAGCGTGAGTCAAATATCGCTCCCTACTGACTGCAGGCGTGAGTCAGTACTCTCTGTTCGTCATATCAAGATCCAGTGTTCCTGTTCCTGCAGTGGCTGAGGCCTAGTCTCCAGCAGAGTGGTCAAGCTTGGCAGCCTACTATTCCTGATAGCAGTGCTCGCTGGCTTGTAATCCTCTGCTTGCTACTTATGCATATAGTGTGCTCTACTTTTCTATTATTAATGCATTTTGCATTTAACTATACTCTACTGACTCCTGAACGTTATTGGTAAACCGTGACAATGGTGTAGCAATATCGCCTCTGCACAGTTAATGCCACTGTGATATTGCACCTAAAAATTACTCATTCAATTACTACAACTCTGACAGTATTGAAATAACATTCACCATGGCCCAAAGATTGGAGCTGCTTTTATTTTGAAACATTACTATCTCTTTAACACTGCCCCACTGTTTTCTCCTTGGTGAAAGCATCATACAGATGATCAGTTTCTTTGCAAGCACTTTAGTAAATAGATGTTAGGCATGTGTGATGCTAGGAAATCCGTTCCAGCACCTATTTTAGAGCAAAGTAATATTAGTGCCTCCTACCTTCTGTGTGGGTCTGTACTACAGAAATAAACTCATGTTTCAATGTGGTAGAAATGAACTGATGTTTAAGTGTGAAAGCCTGCATACCTGGAATCTTTCCATATGTTTACCACAAATACCAAATATAATAAAAGCAGAGCCAATATAAATAAATAAGAAAAACAAAATACTATGTTCATAGCTCCCTGAATGTATATTGACACATGATAAAGGTCCTTACTGCATCTAAACACTGATTTTTCTTGTTTTGTCATTAAACATTTTTTTATAAGCCCCAAGAGTGTCTTACCTCGTTATATTTGCTCTCAGAGCCGGATTTACATCCCAGGTGCTACCTAGGCAAAGCACTCTAGGGTCCCTTAGCTCAACCCGTAGCCACACCTCCATTTGTCACATGAGCCACCCTCAGTTCTCTCCTTGCACAGAAACGATCCTTGCCCTATAACAAGCAAGGATAAAAAATACAGCATCATTGGAGTTTCTGTATTCTCAGATCCCCTTCTCTTCAGTACACCAATTCCAGAAAATGGTTCTGTTTGCAGGCAGATGACCTAAACCAAGATTCTGTGAGCAGTTTAATATACCTGCAATTATTCTGACGTAATTGATGTGTACTCATTTTTTTTTACGTTACTGGTATATATATATATATATATATATATACAGTATCTCACATAAGTGAGTTACACCCCTCACATCTTTATAAATATTTTTATCTTTCATGTGACAACACTGAAGAAATGACACTCTGCTACAATGTAAAGTAGTGAGTGTACAGCCTGTATAACTGTAAATTTGCTGTCCCCCTCAAAATAACTCAACACACAGCCATTAATGTCTAAACCTTGGCAACAAAAGTGAGTACACCCCTAAGTGGAAATGTCCAAATTGGCCTCAAAGTGTCAATATTTTGTGTGGCCACCATTATTTTCCAGCACTGCCTTAACCCTCTTGGGCATGGAGTTCACCAGAGCTTCACAGGTTGCCACTGGAGTCCTCTTCCACTCCTCCATGACGACATCACAGAGCTGGTGGATGTTATAGACCTTGCACTCCCCCACCTTCCGTTTGAGGATGCCCCACAAATGCTCAATAGGGTTTAGGTCTGGAGACATACTTGGCCAGTCCATCACCTTTACCCTCAGCTTCTTTAGCAAGGCAGTGGTCGTCTTGGAGGTGTGTTTGGGGTCGTTATCATGTTGGAATACTCCTCCGAAGGGAGGGGATCCTGCTCTGCTTCAGTATGTCACAGTACATGTTGGCATTCATGGTTCCCTAAATGAACTGTAGCTCCCCAGTGCTGTAAGCACTCATGCAGGCCCAGACCATGACAATCCCACCACCATGCTTGACTGTAGGCAAGACACACTTGTTTTTGTACTCCTCACCTGGTTGCCGACACAAACGCTTGACACCATCTGAACCAAATAAGTTTATCTTGGTCTCATCGGACCACAGGACATGGTTCCAGTAATCCATGTCCTTAGTCTGCTTGTCTTCAGCAAACTGTTTGCGGGCTTTCTTGTGCATCATCTTTAGAAGAGGTTTCCTTCTGGGACGACAGCCATGCCGACCAATTTGATGCTGTGTGCGGCACTGACAGGCTGACCCCCCACCCCTTCGACCTCTGCAGCAATGCTGGCAGCACTCATATGTCTATTTCCCAAAGACAACCTCTGGATATGACACTGAGCACGTGCACTCAACTTCTGTGGTCAACCATGGCGAGGCCTGTTCTTAGTGGAACCTGTCCTGTGAAACCGCTGTATGATCTTGCCCAACGCGCTGCAGCTCAGTTTCAGGGTCTTGGAAATCTTCTTATAGCCTAGGCCATCTTTATGAAGAGCAACAATTCTTTTTTCAGATACTCAGAGAGTTCTTTGCCATGAGGTGCCATGTTGAACTTCCAGTGACCAGTATGAGAGAGTGTGAGAACGATAATACCAAATTTAACACACCTGCTCCTCATTCACATCTGAGACCTTGTAACGAGTCACATGACACCGGGGAGGGAAAAATGGCTAATTGGTCCCAATTTGGACATTTCCACTTAGGGGTGTACTCACTTTTGTTGTCAAGGTTTAGACATTAATGACTGTGTGTTGAGTTATTTTGAGGGGACAGCAAATTTACACTGCTGTTATACAGGCTGTACACTCACTACTTTACATTGTAGCAGAGTGTCATTTCTTCAGTGTTGTCACATGAAAGATATAATGAAATATTTACAAAAATGTGAGGGGTGTACTCACTTATGTGAGATACTGTTATATAGATAGATAGATAGATAGATAGATAGATAGATAGATAGATATAGATATATTAACCCTTTGATTACCAGAGAGGTGCCCAACGCATTACTCTGCGATGAGTTGGACTCCCTCTAGGAAAAGGTTAAAGTCTATCTAAAGGGATAGTAATGTTTCACAAAAACAGCAGCTCCAATTACTTTTCATAGTATTTTTGCCATGGAGAGTGTTATTTCAATAGTGTCAGAGTTGTGGTTCAAGATTAATTGAATGATAAAATATCCCCCTCCCAACCCCTTTTACCTAGTGTAAGCCTCTTCCCCTCGGATGTGTAATCTAGCCCACAAACCAGACAGCTCACAGCAAGGGACAATCTTCTTACTGTGAGAACAATGAAAGCCCTGCCCCCCTTGATAGGTTTTTTAGTTTTTTCCCTTATCGTAATTGAATATTGTCCCTCTCTGCAATCCACTTCGACATCACCCTGCTTCTTGGAGCTGAGCAGTGTTATATCAGTAAAAGGGGCAGGAGGGGGTTACTTTATCATTCAATTACTCTTGTACTACAACTCTGACAGTATTGAAATAACACTCTCAATGGCCCAAATACTATGAAGATTAATTGGAGCTGCTTTTATTATGAAACATTACTGTCCCTTTAACACAAAGAACTATCCATTGAATTATTTATGTACAGAGCTGAACTAAGGTCATGCATTAAGGAAAAGACACATTCGACAAAGATAAAGTCAGGGTTTTTTTACATTAAGGGTGGTAAAGCTATTGAATTATTTCCCTCGGGATGTTGTGCTTGCTTATACTGTAACTGCTTTCAGAAAGCAATGGATACTTATCTAGCATAGAACAATAATGAGAATTATGACAGTTGGCTTCAATGCACATAGGATGTTGATGCAGTGAACGGACTGCCATTTGAAGTCAGGAAGGACATGTTTTACCCACTTGGGGCTTAATTGGAAATGGCTTCAATGGGTTTTTTGCCTTCCTCTGAATCAACAGAGTTGATTTATTATGGCATGGGCTGGACTTGATTGAAACATGTCTTTTTTCAGCCTCATCAATTATGCTACTATGCTACTATGTTACTATGCAATATATATAAAAACACAGTATAATAGCACTGTACTGTAGTGATGTATTAATAATCTGTGGTGTGCCTCCCTCTACTATCAGGGGTTTTCAGGCCCTAATTCACAGTTAGGGATTTTCAGGGCACCCCTTAAATTTTGTAGGTCATGTGAAGGAAACAAAAACATAAAACCATAAATATATATTTATTCTTAGGTCTAACTCAAAATGATAAAACTGGCATATAGTACAGAAATATTTCCAGAAATATCCAACTGAAACACAACAAAAGCATTTTTTAAAAAAGCTTCACAGAAAAAAGTGTCCTTAGTAAACCAGTGTGGCATAGTGGTGTGATGGAGTCCTTCCTAACATTCAAGTGCTTAAAAGCCCATTTTTAAATCTATTTGATTGTGTTTGCCCCCTCTATGGTTCAGGTAGTTTGTCCCAGTAACCTTTCATTTTATGCAATGAAGTTCATTCTTTGTTTTTAATTTAAGATTGTGTCTCCCAAGACTCAGGACTCCTTTTCATTCCGATGACAGATAGTACATAGATGAAAATACAGCTTTCAAATGCTAAAGTACTGTTTTCAGTCATATTCCACTCAGTGAAGGTTTCAGGTACCTGAAAGTGTGATTCTGACTGAAGCAGGTGGTAGAAGTATGATAGCTTATGTGTGATCTGTGTGGGCCTTGAGGAATTACTTTTTCACTAACAGATGCATTTGGAGGTTACATGATATGATCACTTCCTTTATACTAGTTCAGTGTGGACCAATGTGGGTTGTCACATCCATGTCACTGTCATGGAGTAGTTTAAAGGGCAATTATACTGCTTCAATAAGTCTGATTCTAAATAAACAAACTTAGTAAAAGGTATGGGGCTGAACTGTGTACCCCCAAAAACCTCCATAAACCAGAAGTGTCAGACTTGAAAGCCCTTCACTTGGGTCCAAGGAAGCTGTGAGCACATCCCCGAAAGGCTGAACTGCAAATCTCACACTGAACCAATGAGGAAGGATCACCCCCACTGGTCCTCCAGGACTCACCATGCAGTCTATCTTCATCAGAAGGTCTGTTCCAAGGAAAGCAGGCTTACAGTCGCCTTTTAAGTTGTTACCAAGTATGAACCTGGAATTGATCTTAACCCTTGGATTCTAGATATATGTACATTACATTGCTTTCTAATGCATTTGAGACATGGGTGGCTTGCCATGGGCCTATTTTTGTTATAAGTAGGGATGGAGAAAAAGTCTCAATTTGTTCCTGTGGGAATATTTACGAAAAAAGTGTATCTTTCAGCTTTTCCCAATGGATTTCCTGTCAATAGAGAAACCCATAGATTGTTGCAGTTTCACTAACACTATACAATTTCCCATGAGAACAGTTGCATTTTCCGCCTATGGTTTCTAATGGCAGTGAAACTTCCCGCCTCCATACTATAAAAAAACAGAATTTCCCATCATGCAGCATGATGTGGTTTAGGAGAAAAAAGTGTGGATGTAGAAAGGGAAAGAAACTGAGAGAGAGAAAAAAAATAAATAAAAGCGGTGGAGTGGCTGGCTAGCACTACGACCAGAAGTAACAAGAGAAGCTGTTGTAATCTGCTGTTGATACTGCTGCTGATATAGAAGAGAAAGTCAGCATCACCAGTGGCAAAGGGAGCCCACATTCCCTTGACCCAATGTACCAGAGTCCCCTGACATTGTCCTTTTGGATGTGGGGAACTATATTGAAGACTGCAGAAATGGCTAGCAGTATGAGCAGCACAAGTCAGCTTCCTGTGCCTGATGCTACTGCTGCCAGTGTGCCTTTTTCTGGAGAGTTGGCAAGTTTGACAGCAGGGGTCCCTCTGTAAAACTTGTCATCCCCAGCCAGTCACATAAAGCAGGAGTGACTTGTGGTGGAGGTGGCGGTGATGAGTGAGGGTGGTGGTGGAGGAGCTAGTGTTGAGGAGAGTATGAAAGGGTTTTTGTAAGAATGTGATAAGGAATGGGCAAACGGGATGCAACTGGGGTTGGGCATCACCGCCACCACCACCAGGAGTTACATTTTCGCCTTTTGATGCTGCTGTATTTCCTGCTGTTTGTGTATATCAGTTACCAATCCATACTCTCGGATAAAGTCCCATAGAGATGTGTCACCACCAAAACCACAAACTTTAGATTGGCGCCGCTGCCTCGAGTCACATTAATTGCTTTTTGTGCTTTTTGATGATGATGATGACATGTTCTGATGGGAATATAAAAAAGGCTGATTTTTTTTTTCTTAAATACATCTTCTGTAGACATTTTGTACATCAAGTTAGGGATAGAAAGGCAAATTAACACTCATCTGATGCAGTGATTATCTTTTTTCCAAAATGGTATGCTTTTTAGTCCTTTCTCCATGACTGTTGTTGTTACAACCATTTTAGTACATTCAAGTTATGTCTGAAAAAAGTAAGAAAAATGAGAGATTGCATTTATTGTAGTTTTGAGCTTCTGGCATCCCTTACAGTATTCTCAGCTCATTCTAATGGGATGCCATTTTTCTCAGTAGCTAATGTATAAAATAGGAAATTGCATTGTTTTCAAGCATTTCAGTACATTTGAAGGGGAGGAATATTTAGCTTCACCCTCTGGAATCATTTGTTCACACCAGGCTAAGGGAAGAAAGACAAGTGACTCCTCATTTAATGCAGTGGTTTATCTACTTTCAGGAAATGTATGCTTTTATTGAATTATTTTTCTTTTGTGGGATAACTATTCCTACAGACTATGGTTGGTGCATTTTGGTTATCTCCATCAAAACTGTATGTACTGTTACCAGTTTGAGGCCCCAAGGAAAAGACATACATTTATGCCTCTATACATATTGGGTAGCAGTGTACATGGGAGATAAGCAGCATTCATATGTCACTGTTTTGTTTGTTACACTAATCTTGCTTCATATGATGTACAACAATGGAACTTTATTATATATTTCTGAAACCTTTTTTGAAAGCCTCTACTTTTAATAACATTTCCTTGATGTATAATTTTGTGCAGCCATTTTCTGATTTGACAGTTAATCTTCTTATAGGAAATGTGCTCTTATATAGTTATTGATCTGTTTTACCATGAAATGCTAGCACATCCATATTATCTTTCTTTCTCGAAGTTATTCACTGGAAATCTACCGGACTACCTGAGCAGTATGCTTGCTCCAGCTCTCCATACTACATATACCCTCCACTCCACTGTTAACAACTCACTGAGAATTCCATTTTACAAAAAAGAAGCCAGTCAATCTGCCTTCTACTTTAGACCTTCAGAAAGTGAGGAATAACCTTCAAGAAAATGGCCTAGATGCACTAAAGGTCGATGTGGTGTCGGTATGATATTGTTGATGTGTTCGAATCACTCCGACAATTTGATCTGCACACACATCGACATATTCACAAAAAATGCCAGATGGAAAGTGAAGGTTGGAGAAGATCCCTATTAGCGTACAGGATTTTCGAAGTGCTGTCAGTGTAGAAGGGATCCCCTCCCCTCACACATCACCAACTCTACGACAATTCTGAACAGCAATCTCTGTTCTTCTCAACCTAGCCATCAGGGAAATACAGAGAAGGCTTTCAGCACCATGGACAACATTGAATGCCATAGGGATGTGCATTGCTCACCCCTGTGGCATTCAAAGGGTTACAATAAACAAAAATAGTATACCAAGCACTACACAATGTCTCCCCCCCTTCGACATCACCCTCCCTTTAGTATGTTGACATATATTGCATATATTCTACATACTAACTCCATCCGACATTCACCTTATTGACTCACATATAGTAGTCGAACCTGTCTTTTATTCGACAATTAACCCTTTGACTACCAGAGAGGTAGGAAAGCATTGCTTAGCATGTGTTTCCTACCCCTCTGGTACCCAAAGGGTTGTGTGTGTGTGTGTGTGTATGTGTTTAACATTTATTTTTATTATTAAACTGTTTTCACATTATTAATATATACAGTAGACCTCAAGGGGGGTGTCATGACCCCTCATGACACCCCCCTAACATGAGGCCGACATTTGAACTATAAGAACATTAAGAGCATATAGGCTATATTCCACATAGCCTATATGTGCTTTTAAAGTTGATATTTTACAATCAGACCTCAATGGGAGGCACCAGGACTGCTCCTGATAGCCCCCCTACCATGTATCAGCTATCCAAAAGGATAGCTAATACATGGGGCAACCCCCAAAGGCATTTACAGCATTCTTGTTGCTGTTGGCTTTAAAGCCGCCTGCAGCAACAAGAATGAATGAATGAATGAAAGTGCTGCAATCACATAATTTAAGCAGTCACCAGAGTCAAACCGGGTGACTGACTAAGTGATCAGGGCTGCTTCAGGAATGAAATTGTAAGTAATATCTAATTCATTTCTACTTACCTAGCTCCATTGTCCAGTTGTGATTAGTACTTTTGCTCCACTCCAGAAGAGTGGCTTAGTGTTGTATGGTTTTGTTTTTACCTAGCAAATATTTTCTCATTCGAGCAGCTTTTCACCATATTTTAGTAAATGTAACTGTCATAAATGACAATTATGGTATAAGTGAAGTGCACTAAAATGTATATGAAATTTTCACAAATACTGTCAGCGCAGGAAAGATTTTTATAATTGCAGTACATGCCCTTGGAGGAGATTCACTAAATGGTAATAAAGTGGAGAAGACTTCTCCAGTGTTATCACTTCTCCCATGTTATTCTATGGAGCCAATGCACTAAGATTTCTCAAGTGGGAGAGATCTTAGTGCATAGGGTCCATATAATAACGTCATAGAACTGTAAAAGTGAAATGACTGGAGAAGTCTTCTCCGCTTTATATCCTCTTTATCACCCCTTAGTGCATAAACCAGTTATTCCAATGGACATTTCCTGGTCATATTAGCATGTAATTATTCCAAGTCACTTATGTAAATGAAAATAAAAAATGAATACATATTTGAAAGTTGTATTATTCAGGCTCTGTGCAATTAACAGAAGTGGGTTTGACAGACTTCTGTCTGACTGGACTGTGTTAGAAGAAGGTGGACACATTCTGGATTCTGTGATCTCAGCTCACTCACTATAGGTGTCCCCTAAGAGCAGATCAATACAAGCATATAAAGGCACAAGATACAAGTAGTCTGTAAACCAAATGATTTGGTAAAATGTATTATTTAGGACCTGCCACAACTGGGATGCCTTGGCATGGTAGGCAACTTTGAACATATGTAGAGAAAACTATCATGGCCTTAACTACAGAGAGTACAGATGTAACTGGGCTCCATAAGCTCCAGGGTCAAATAGGTTCTAATTGTGCCCTGGAAGAATATTTGTATTATGTGGCGCTCCAGTGACTAGTTATGACACTGCAAACAAAATCTCAACCTGAAAAATGTAACTTAATATGAGCAGTAATATTTACCACACACAAGTTCACATTTAAGCAATCTATATGAAGTAGTTAAGAGTTGTCTTCTGTTTGATTTCCTATTATTTTGGGGATTTTTAGAAGTCCCCTCCTTCCTTGCTACATATCAAGCACTGTACACGCAGGTCTCCTTCTTGCAATCATATGTTATGCTGTCTTTGTACTGTGATTTTTTCTCTTTCCCTAGTGTAAATCCATTTTGCACATAAAACATAGAAATACACTGAATGGTGTTTTGTGTATCAAAAGGGTAAAAGATGAGCTAAAAAAAGTCTCAAAGGTAAAGAAAAAGTACATACTACTATATGCACACATACATAGAAGGGTAACAATACCCTTAGATATACAATCCAAATCATCACACACACACACACACACACACACAGATACGATACATAGACCCTGCTCTGCACATGCTCTAAATATGTTACTCAATTCTTCTCAGAATTCAAAACCCTTAAACAAAACTAAACATCACCAGCACAATCTGTGCACATTTTAGTAGGTCTCTAAAAGGTGAATTTTTATATTTTACATGCTAGAGAAATGCAGGAGACAGGTAGAGTAAAAATGATACCTTTTTGCCTAACTGAGTGGCTCTAGGATGCAAGCTTTCAAGACAACTAGGTCTCTTCTTCAGGCATAATAGCAATGAAGGCTGAATGCACAATACATAACCATACTTAATTCCCTAGGCTCTTGTAAAGTGGACGATGCAAAAATGATTAATTACCTTTTTATGCTCCAGTGAATTCTAGTTTTTACCCAGAGCTGGCTAAGTCTATAGAATGTGTGGGTTAACCCTCCAAGTACCAGGGAGGTGCACAACCCATTGCTTGAAATGAACTGTGCAGCTCCTTGCCACCCAAAGAGACCAAAATATGTTTATTTTGTAGGATAATGTGATATAAATTCCTTGTCACCGATCAAGCCACAGTTCAGAGTGTTCAACCTGGTTATCAATTAGTACTCCCAGATCTTTCTGTCTCCTAAAACTTCCCATCAGTACAGTGACATTGAGATTGTTAATACTGTGGTCAGTTTTGCAAAAATGCTGACCCACTGGGGTGTCTCTTTTGCTGTTCACACTGGACCTATGAGAATTCATCCATAATATCAAGGGCACGTTCTACTGTGGCTCATCTAATGTTGCTTACCCCATCATGTGTGTGAAATGTCACCAAACAGGACTATATGTAAGTGAGACAGGACAAACTCTAAGAAAAGGAATGATTCACATCACACACAATCAGTTCTGTTGTGTACTTCACTTTTTTTGTAATGTCAGGCAAATGTACTATGAGCAGGGGTAGGGCTTAAGGAGCAGTAGAAGCATTAACAATGTAGGCATGTGATAGTAAAGTGGTAGCCCATGTTTGCTGCAGAATATGCACTGAATGAGTATGATCCTTCTCCTCCTGAGGAGGCAGTTTGTCAAAGTCACAAAAAAAGTTCCACCACCACTATTAATATTAGTAAACCATAAAAGAACACTGAAGATGACAGCAATTTGCGTTCTAGTGTTGATGATATAATGGAGGAAGGGTTAGCAGTTGAAGAAGCTGCTGTGCCTGACAGAGTAAAAACACCAGTGCTCAAAGTAGTGGGGAATTTGCTGAAAATCACTCCAAAATCACTCCACTGAAATTGTTTGAGACTTTAAAAAGCCTAGAGGAATGTGAAAGTAGTGGAGATGAAGTGAAGGGTGATGCTAAGGATGATCTAATTTCTGTTGATGATGATCTAGAATATATTCTTCCAGCATCCTCCTCTTTTTCAGATACAGATGAAATTGAGTTGAAAGAGAGGATGACATGGCCAGAAAATTATATAAAATAAAAAGGTCCAATCTTCCATCACTGAAAAGGAGCACTGTACCTGTTTAGAAACTGTTTGAAAAATGAATTGGAAAGTCTGACTCTGGCCACTAAAGATGCATTGTTACACTGCTTTCAAGTCCGGTCCCCACCCAGTCGCACAGTAAGTAATCAGCAGCATCACAGGTCATCAGCATCCACAACCTTTGAAATATTTCAGCTGCTGTTGAAAGTGCAGCACCTTTGACAACAATAAGTAAAATTGTAACATTTAGCCCAAGTAGTAGTAATAGTAGTAGTAGTAGTAGCCCCAAAAGTTAAACATATTGCAGATCCCAAGGGACAATGTTGAGGGAATGGGAAACATTGGGTCTGGGGAATGTGGACTCTCTTTAGTTCTGGTGGTGCTGATGACTTCATCCTCCTCCTCTGTATCACTGTGCATCAGTGTCCATCCAGCTTTTCTTTTTTTTTTTTACCAGATCAGAGACTTCACTCCAGCAATCCTTTGTATACCATACTGTCTGCCAGCTTCAGGGACATTGCTACAGAGATTCTTCACTCGATGGCCCCATTAGCCAGTTCAGGATCTTCACTCCTGTGATCTTTCTCTCAATTGTCCTGTTCACCAGCTTCAGGGTCATTGCTCTAGTTTTGTCTGCTCCTATTTTCTCTTCTTCAGCTTCTGGTGGACGTCATCTTTGATTCTGGCACTGGTTCCAGATTTGCAGATCAGTGAACAATATCTTCTTCCATTCAACTCTTAGTGATGACTAAGAGGTCTGCATTGTCAATTCCATTGGGACTTTGTATACTTCTTTTTTGAGAGACTTTCTGGACTATCTATAATGAATCCTCTACTTTGCTCAACGGTGCCTGGTGTGCCTATCCTGATCTGTTTCTCAGCTCAGTTGGGGGTAGATATCTGGCCTTGAAGTCTACACATTTACTGCAGCTTCGACCACAACAAGGGTATACCAGGGGCTGTCATTGATCCCACAATAGCAGTGTACTCTAGCCCATCACAGAATAGTAACCAGTGCCCTTATTACACTATCATTACCATTTCCGTTAGATTCATTGACACATCCACCTACACTTTGACACCTAATATTAGGAACTGCCCAATAGATTATATCTATCTCTTTTAAATTACTCTTATTAAACTTTTGGTCCTGGGTATCTGTGGATGTTGCCAGTTGGAGGACATATTAACATATTCATTCGCCCAGTGGAGTCCCCATTTTGTCTACATTGTGTAAAAAATTTTAATTATGAATTTATAAATTTAGTGGAATATTGTTATAATTCCGGTGTTTCCCATTTGTTTTGTATAAAGCAATATGTGTGTGGTCAGGCCAGTACTAGTATATACTGCTATGTAAACCCTTAGTTGCCAAGCAAGTGTCAGTCAGTGCAGGTTTTCATGGCAGCTGGTTATACCACTAAAAACCACAGGAAACACAGTGTTGATAGACTTACATTTTTAAAAATGATCCAGCAACTAATACCATTAGAGTATCATAAAACAGTGGCTGGAGGAAAGCTGATGTAGTACCATTATTCAAAAAGAGAGAAAGATGTAAATCAGGAAATTATAGAATTGAAAGCTTGACTTCCATAGTGGGTATTAGAATGGTTACTAACTGATAGGATTCAGAACTATGTGACAACCAAAACAAAATTAGTAGAAGCCTGCATGATTTCATGAAGAATAGATAATCTCAATCTAATTTACTTACATTTTTATAAAATGATAAGTAGAAACTTGGACAAGAGCATTGCTGGTGATGTAGTATACTTGCATTTTTCAAAAGCCTTTGGCACCGTGCCATGCAACAGGTTACTGCATAAACTAAAATGCTTCAGTTTGGGAGATGATATCTGTGCCTCGGTAGAGAACTGCTTAAATGAGTACAGAGAGTTGCTGTAAATGGAACCTTTTCAAGTGGGTCTATTGTAAGTGGGGTGTTAAATGCTTTTTTTTAATGATAAAGAAGTGAGTATTGTAGGTAGTGTCTCAATATTTGCTGATGACTCAAAGCTGTGTTAAGAAATACATACAGGTTAGGATAATAAAAAGATTTGGGTAAGCTGATTGAATGGGCAGAAAAGTGGCTGCTACAATATACAGTAAATGGAAACTACTTGAAGAATGTGTGTTAGAGAAAGATTTAGGCGTACTGATACACACAGCTGCTGCAAGAACCAATATGTTACAGATGCACGGCATAGGAATATAATTCTACATATATAAAAAAAAACCTGTTAAGCCCTCATCTAGACTATGGATTAAAATTTTGTGCACCAGTTCTTAAAAAACACATTATTGAACTGGAAACAGTGCAACAAATCTGATAAAGGGATTGGAGAATCTGAGTTATAAAGAGAGACTTTACAGCTGACAGCAGGAAAAGGGAAACTTTACAGGGGAATATCTCTCGAACCACAGCGGTTTGAGAGGTAGGATTTGTGCCACATAATTTATTTTTTTAACCTCTATAAAGCAAGAATATTTTTTTATGGGACAATACTGTTCCTTTAAGAACTTGGGGCTTTAATAGTGTGGGTTTTTGCCTTGCTCTGGATCACAAGTATTATATGGCGTGTGCTGAACTTGATGCACACATAGTTTTTTAGCCTCGGCAAAAGAATTATGACATCCTTGTATAAAGGATAGAAATTACAGTGTATTATGCAGTTGTACATATAAATCAAATGAGGGAGTCGTCTGTTGTGTTCATAAATACATGAAGCGGAGAGTTTTCAGTAAGAAAGTTCCTCTTTTCTTGACATAATTCATAAATTTAGTAACATAAACCACAGTACCATGCTAATTTTAGCCACGGGATTAGAGTAGAATGAGTTAAAAACACAATCTATGAATAATTAAAAATTATGAAGGCGGAAAAAAGCTAAATATTTAATTATCTCTGTAAACATCCAGTATCTTTCTGTAGATAATCAGCCATTAGTGTGTCATTTAAATCAATATCAGAAGTTGAAGACCTCGCTAACATTAACCTTTGCAATGCTTTGTGTACCCCTCTGGCACTCCGAGGGTTAAAGGAGAAGTAACATCTTAATAATAACTCATCCACTCACTTACCTTTCTATCGACTGAAAATCTTAATGGCCCCAATTAAAGCTGCCCTTCTACCATTATTCTAGAGATTAGTCTTGGATGACATGATCCATGGAGGCGGACATGACAATTGCTGGCAGTTCTTTCAAACTGAAGTAGATCACATGAGCTTACTTAATCCATTATGCTCACCTTTACGATCACTGTGTGAAGTGAGCAGAGGTTGTGTATTGTGGTCCTGCTAGCTACTGGCATGTCTGCCTCCATGAACATGATGAAGATGTTATCTCTTGAACCAAAAAGAAAAGGTAAAATTCATGGGAACAATTTGGATTTTCTAGCCATAGTAATGTAAATGGGGGTTATACTTAGGCATTACTCTCCTTTTATTATGAGCCACATTTAAGACAATGAGAATTTTTGCTTCTTTTTTAACCATGTTTGCAGTTGGCTTCTACCAGAATTGCTCAACTTTTGCCTTCATAGCAATGTACTATTTTTGTAAATCATGTAATGAATTTGTTATTTTCCTAAGTTTATTTATAGATTCACTTATGTGCACTTGATTTTGATGTGTTTTTTTCACAGTTTATTTCACTTTTGTGATACATTGATTGTTGTGGATACACATATTTTTGCTTTCTTGGTTGGTGCAATTGTTTGACAGCTACTATATACTATTCAGTGCAGTGAGGCTACATTGTGTCGCTTCTTTCCATTTCCTCATTCCTCAGTGAGCACATACCAAACGCAGAAACAAACTGGGTACTGCTCTAGGTATGGGGGGGGGGGCGTATGCACTAAAGTGCAATAAGGAGGTGATGACATGGAGATAACTTCTCTATTGATATCCCTTCTTCAATTTCTATGTTATTCTGTACAGCCTATGCACTAAGATCCCCAAAGCTGGATAAATCTTAATGCATTGGCTACTTTGAATAACATAGGAACTGGAGAAGGGATATCACTGGAGAAGTTATCTCCTCATTATCACACCTTAGTGTATCTCCCTCCCTTGAAATCTAGTTAATAAACTGGCATTATAGAAGCACAGTACTAATTACCTGTTTTGATTAATTTATTAACCCCTTGAGGTCTTTGCAATGCTTTCCGTACCCCTCTGGCACTCAAAGATTTAACACAACAGCACCACTTTTAATGTATTAGAAATGGTGCTGATATGTTCCACTTTTGCCTTTATACAAATGTGCTGCTTTCCCTTAGTGAGTGGTTCATACTAGGTGTCTATCACTATTTCTTTATTCATGAGCAGAGGGTTATCTGATGTGTCTCTATTCACTACAATT
The DNA here is from genome assembly GCA_037306005.1 of Rhinophrynus dorsalis. Lineage (NCBI taxonomy): Eukaryota > Metazoa > Chordata > Amphibia > Anura > Rhinophrynidae > Rhinophrynus > Rhinophrynus dorsalis. The sequence continues at coordinate 88,411,929 of CM074718.1, read as the reverse complement.
CTTATTAGGCCATTCATAAATATCCTAGATAGTAGTGCTTTTTAAAGCATGTGCATACACATATACATATGCTGTAAATGTACATTCACCCACCCATATGCTAACAAAGGATATTCCAGAGAGACTTTGACTTAGGGAAGTTATACATTTTCGTAGTGTTTCTTTGTACCTGCTCATTGGAAAAACAGAACAAACACATCCTATATAATAATTCGCTAAAACGTGTGTAACGACGCAGTCATGCGCAGTAGAGACTGCTGCGAGTGCTGCAGTCATGCACAGTAGAGACTGCCCACGCCGCGGCTGATACAGAGCTCTGTATCAGCAGCGGCGGGGGCAGTCTCCACTGCGCCCCGTGACTGGCTGACAGTGGCACTGTGGCCCGTGTAACGGGCTCTTAAACTAGTAAATAAATATGTGAATAGCTCGACTAACATATTACCCAGTGTGTTTAGCAATTAGACTCCTTAATTCAAGGGTGTCCAAACCAGTCCCGATGGGCTATATCCAGGTTAGGATTTAAACATATCCCTTCTTGAGCACAGGTGGGTTAATCAAACATGAATAAGTCTCTGGTTGGGAATGATGGAAGTTGTAGTCTCCCCCATAATAGGATATCTTCTGTGCCACACTACAGTGGTTGTGGCTGAATATGGGCAGACCTAAGGGAGCTTAGAGAGCTTTGCATATGGGCTCCAGAGATGCAAGTCCAGCCCTGAATGTACTACACTAACACTGTGAAATATTTTTTTCATCTTCTATATAACTTCCCATAAGAAAAATTATAATAATCTGTTTCACTGTGTTACTTCACACATTGCATTTATGTCTCAAAATTATCATACAACTTCCTCTTGGACAAAGGTCAAAATATGTGTTACATTTACAAAAATAAACTATGTACATCCAAGTACTATTTGGTCTGGTAAGATAGGTTATTTCCATGTGTCTAATGTGTCACAGCAAGGACTCAAATATAAAAAATGCCAAATTGTGTGGACTAGCTGGGTCCATTTATTGCAATCAGTTCTGCACGTACCAGTTTGATCACTGACTGAATTTAATTAGAGGTGAGAAGATATCAGAGATTCCAAGTGATTTTTGTGAGAAAATTTTTTATTTAATTACAGTTGAAAATCGCCTTGTTTCAACAATTTTATCCCCATACATCATAAAAAATCCTATATAAAAATTTGCTAAGATGTTTGTCAGAAGCCATTAGGCGCAGTAGAGACTGCCCAAACGCACGGAATGCTGGGAGTTCTGTGCTGTGAGCATTCTGTGCTTTTGGCCAGTCTCCACAGTGCATGACTGTGTCGTCGGCAGGATGCAGAGCAGGATCGGCCTCTTAACCCTTTGAGTGTTCGAGGGGTACACAAAGCATTGCAAGGCAATGCGTTGCTTACCTCTCTGGCACTCAAAGGGTTAACATCACCCAGACCTTGGCCAGTGTACATGGGTTTTTACACTAGTATTGCATAAAAAACAATTTAACTGCAGAGAAAGTGTCTATTCAGATGTTTTTAAAAACAATAGAGCAGGCTAAGCAACCTCCCCAACACACACTACACGGAAACACATACATATACATTCAACATAATATACCAGAGTCACGCCTGTTCTGTAGGTCTTGCGAAAGGTTTTGCAGCTTTTCACACCTTTTCTGTAATTTATTTAATGTAAGCAACAATTTCTGACCATTTTCCTCGAAATAAATCACTGGGAAAGCCAGTTTCAGCGTGGTTTTACATGCAATAAGTGGCTTAGCGCACATAGAAATACCATTAAAGTGATAGTAGTACTACTAGTTCTATTATGGGTGACAATGAATAAATGGCAAATTGGTTATTTTCATGTGAATCGGTTTTTACATATTTTCTCCAGTTGTCAAGTAAATCTAAAAAATTATGCTGATAGCTGGAGAACATTTGTATATTTCTTCTTACATATCATGGATATACTGTTGTGTATGTATGCTAATTTTAAAGGGATAGTAATACTTCATTATTACTATCCCCCATATTTTAGCACTTAAAATTCTGAATTCAATGATACCAGCAGCATCTCTCAAACCTTTATGGTTTAAGAGATATCCGCTTTCAAAGTTCCCTCTCCCCTGACATCAGCATTCTATCTGACAGCAGGGGAATCCGGTCCTGGGACCGGCGGTGGCTCTGCAGCACACGTAGAAGACCATTTTAGTGAAGGATTTCTGTTTCTATAACGCGATCTCGGGACTTCTGCAGAGCCGCCGCTTGCTCACTGACCGGATTCCCCTGCTGTCAGCTAGAACGCTGACGTCAGGGGAGAGAGGAGAGGGAACTTTTAAAGTGGATATCTCTCAAACCATAAAGGTTTGAGAGATGCCGCGGGTATCGTTGAATTCAGAATTTTAAGTGCTACAACATGGGGGATAGTAATAATGAAGTATTACTATCCCTTTAAAACTAGCATACATACACAACAGGATATCCATGATATGTAAGAAGAAATATACAAATGTTCTCCAGCATAATTTTTTAGATTTTCTTGACAACTGGAGAAAATATGTAAAAACCGATTCACATGAAAATAACCAATTTGCCATTTATTCATTGTCACCAATAATAGAACTAGTCACCAATTACTGTAAGCCACTCAGTTACAAGAATAAGTCAATCAAATCCCTATCATGAGTTTTAAATTAAAAGACTCTTTTAGTTGTTGGTAAGTAATCGGTTTGGAAAGGACAGATCTATTTTATTCCATGTTGCCTCCTCTTTATCTTATTTCCTAAGGGATGATGTTGGCAAATGTAATTTTTAGACATGCCCACTTTATTTTGGGAACCAGGATGTTGGCTGATAGCCACTGGACTTCAACCAAAAAATATTCAGTTTTTTTTAATTTAATCACAAGGATACATATCATGTATCCGCCCCTGATCCTGTAAGGTAAGGGATGGGGAATAAAAGGAGGATCAAATGAAGGGAAGGAGATGGATTAGTACAGGCAATGTTTTTTTACTGTAACCCTCCCCACCCACATGGAAATTATAAGAATATTATTGGAGGAGTCCTTAAACCCTGTATTATACATTATACCTACCCACTGCATTTTCGTGGGTCCCTTTTGAAACAAAAAAAAATTGTAGAAACTGAGAAGGGATTAAAGAAGTCCTCATACCCTGTAATGTATAGTTGTTTACTCATTTCACTCCAAAGATGAGTGTGTAGGAAGGTGGGGTGGTTAGAGGATCCTTTAAGTTTGCATGTCTTTATCCTAGATACGCATATGAGATATGAATACTGCTTTAAAATGTGTATTATTTAATTATTAAACATTAAATGCATATCGATGTGGAGGGCCTGAGGGCTGAGCAAGCACAGTTATGTGCGAAACGCGTAAGATGTGAGTGCTTTGTGTCACATGATTCTGTGATTCTGTCTTTGCTTTATTCGTGTTGAGGATGCTTTGGAGGTCTCTTAGACGGCAGCACATTGCGGGACTTGAGATGGATTTGGTGAGTCATCTATAATGCTTATTTACAAACTTAACTGTGAGTTGGTGCCGCTTTGCTCTATTTTTGCTTTATTGAAGGCTGAGCTGTCCGGACTTACAAAAGACATTTAGTCTGAAGACTCCTCCCACTGCAGGTGAGGAGGGGGCAGATAACAGGGACACAATTTTAATAACTAAAAATTCTCCACAGTGCCCCTTCAGCTCCACAATGCCCCTCATTCTCCATATTGCCCCTTCTTCAATACCTCCATCACAATGCCCCTCTTTCTCCACAATGCCCCCCATCACAATGCCCCTCATTCTCCACAATGTCCCTTCCACATTGCCCCTTCCACAATACCCCCATCACAATGCCCCTCATTCTCCACATTGCCCCTTAATCTCCATAATGCCTCTTCCACAGTGCCCCTCATTCTCCACATTGATCCTTCCACAATGCCCCTACTGACCACTCCCCTCCTCCTACCTCGAGTCCCTGGTGGTCTAGCGGTGTGCGATGACAGATCTGTGCCTCATTCGGCACAGACCTCTGTCTGCATCGTAAGCTCCCGAGCGGTTCTTAGCAATACAGAGCGCTGGGAGATGATGTAATCTCCCAGCACTCCGCATTACTAGAGCACCGGCTGCGGGGAGATCGGCTGTGCTGCGGGCGCGTGGCGAGGGTGTCGCAGGGGGCGGCTGGGCCCCTGAGAGTGATGGGCCCGGTCACAGGTGCGACCCCTGCGACCCCTATTGTTACACTACTGTCTGCTATATTACCAAAATATATTTTTTTCACTCCATATTATCGTAATCTTACATATGGAATGAGTGAGTTGACTCACCTGATGTTCAACAGACACATTTGTAAGTCATCTATACCCAAAGGTAAGAGTGTAGCCTTTAACCCCTCGAATGCCACAGAAATCTCCAAGTGCATTGCATTGCAGTGCATCCTAGAGGATTCCAGAATTTGATGGATTAAAACAGAATGTTTGTGACAAATGATTGCTGTTGGACTACACAGGAACCATTTCAGCCCTGCAGCATGCATTTTACATAAACAAGACAATCCCACTCACAGGCTTAGTTAACAGTACGTGCCAGTCACATAATCCTATGTTATAATTCTCTAAGGATGTTTGTCAGAAGCTGTCAAGCGCAGTACAGATGACTGCCTGAGCTGCAGTCATGCGCAGTACTAACTGCCTGCGCCACGGCTGATACGGAGCTGGGTGCTCCAAATTCAGACTGGAGTCCCCTCTGCGCACCATAGTCTGAATTCGGAGCTCCCCGCTCCATATCAGGCGCGGCGCTAGCAGTCAGTACTGGGCATGACTGCAGCACAGGCACTGTTGGCCCTTGTACACGGGCTTTAAAACTAGTTCTTTATAAAGAATAGACCAGGGAAAAAACATTATATCCAATTAGGAATCTTGGCATCCTAGTACCATTATACAAGTACAGAATTAATCCATAGTGACAATTAGATTTTCTTCTCAGATTAAGGTAAGTGGGGAGTTATTGTTATTAGTGCCCCTTTAAAGGGATAGCAATCCTTTAGTTTGACTTACAATTGTGCAAGGGTATAATATCTAAAGGTAAATTGTCTATACTTTTTTTTTTTCTCTCCACCTATTTTTATACTTCTATGACCCTGGCAATAAACTCCTTGACTCTCTGTTTCAAGAGAGTTTTTGGTCAGTCAACCATCAAATCAGGGCAGTACAGCACCGAATGCTGCAGGGATAGTGTTACATTGTATCAATATCCCTTCAGCACCGAGTGCTCTGTATGATGTCTTTTTTATATTGTATCTTTTTATATATTGTATCCTATCCATACTTTCATATAGAAACCTGCTTACAAAAGGATATAGCTAGCTTATTGTCAGGGAAATCCAAGTGCAAAATAATAATAATAATAATAATAATAATAATAATAATAAAAAATAATAATAATAAAAAGTATATGCAATTTGACTGTACATAGTTTGCATTTCATTAATATATAACGTAAAAAAAAAGCATTACTATCCCTTTAAGTGTGGAGGACATGAAGGACATGATTTAGTAATGTTAGGAAGGAACTTTTTTTATAATAAAAGGAATACCAGAACAAGAAGACATGGCCTAAAACTGGATGGAAAAATGTGATGTGAGAAAAAAAGATTACTTTATGGAAAGGGTAACGGATCGAGCAGCCTCCCAGCAGAAGTGATTGAGATTAAAGATTAAACCACTGACTACATGTAAGAATTCTTGGAATAGTATAAGACTATTCTAAAGATTAGTCTGGAACTTTTTAAATAGTTGGGAAAATAAGCAAACTCACTGGGACAAATCTTTCTTATCTGCTGTAAAAAATATGTAATATTGCACTAGAGTCCCTGTTTCCTCCTATAACTATTGAATAAAACGCTCCAGGCACTTTAGAGGATAGATGGGGCAAAACAGGGCATTACATTGGATATATTTATGCAATTTTACATTGAGATAAAATCATTAGCTGTTCAGATTTTGAAGCACTTCATCAATCTGAGTCTCCAAACGAATCCACCCTTGATTGTTACATCAGCCTAATGTGATATCCAGGTTGTAGTTAGTTCTTCTTTGGATAAACGAGACACGCATAAGAGAAGTGTGTCCAAGTGAATATACAGTTTCATAAAGCTGATGGTTTATGCCTCTAACAACCGCAGCCTCCACTTCCTTCCCCACATATGCAAGAATGTTGTGTGTCATTACAAGAACAAAAGACACGCTGAACATGTAGTATAACATTATAGGAGCAAGGCAAGGGCAGCTTTCTTATAATGTGAAATATGGACATAGACTAAGTAAACTGGAATCATGAGCCTTGTTTATCAAGCTAAATAGGAGCTTGGGGAGATGAAACTTCAGTCAGTGCCCATTGATTGAAATTATATTTTTAACCCCTTGAATGCTAGACAAGTTTCCAGTGCACTGAAAAGGAGTGCCATTGAGGCCTATGTAGAATTCTAGGGATTAAAAGTCACATTTCAATCAATGGGAATTTGTATTTGTCTCCAGTGGTGAAGCTATTTTGCCCCAGAACTGGTCCTAATTTCTTTGAGTATAAGGCACTATTTGGAGATGTATAAAAAGCCTTCTTAGGGCGAGATGTTCAAAAAGTGGCAGTAACTGAAAGTGTCTGTAATCAGAATAAAGAAGTTCTTACACCGTTGTCCCTCAATTCTCAGACGTTACTGTCATTTTTTGCATCCAATTCCGCCATCTCCATCAAAGGGAATAAAGGAGTCTTAGCGTGGTTTAATCTACCATCATAATGTAAGGTATTTTCACAATAAAATATTATTTTAACCGACACTTTCTTGTCTGATTATCATCATTCTTTCCCGACAAAATAAAAATGGTCGAAACTTGGAGATGACAAATTAACCCTTTGAGTGCCAGAGGGGTACGGAATGCATTGCAAAGCAATGCATTCCGTACCCCTCTGGCACTCAAAGGGTTAAAGTACTGTTACCTGGAGTAAGAAGCAGTAGTATGGGGTTAACTGCTTTAAAAAAAAAAAAAAAAAGGCTTTGTCTGAAAATATATTTGTTTCTTGAAATTTTTCGTTTCAAAGACAAAATCCAAGACATTTTTAACACCACGATTTTTAAGGGTACTGTTCATCATGATCTTCTTACTGTCATTTTTACATCTTTATTACACATTTTCAAACGTGACAGATTGACGTCTGAAAATACTGTCCTTCTTTTACCATTATGAAGACTTTTTGAACATCTCGCTCATGATGTATGTTTAACCCCTTAAGGACTGGCCGATCGGCGCAGCACGGTCAATTAAGGACCACGGAGCATTTTTCTTTATTGCTCCTTCCGGTTCTGGACTCCCAGAATGGTGTGCAGCCGCGGGGGAAGCCCGGAATTCCATGACGGTCATAGTATGTCATGGGTCATTCAGTTAGAACGACCCTTGACGTACTATGACCGTCAAGGGTCATTAAGGGGTTAAGAATTGTCACTAAAATTCACAACAACTAGTCATATTTATAAAGCAGTAAAGTCAAGTTAATAAATATGTCTATCTGAGAATATTCTGAGGACATTTGCAGAAAACTTGCAGCTGAGAATAAATTTTCAGACAAAAAGACAAACCTGCGCTCGTCTACGTAAAATAAAATGTGTGCCCTGTAATATGTATATATAATGTTTCTTAGTAAATATGTTCCCTATAATGTGCATATATAATATTTCTTAGAAAAATAAGTGAGAATTTCGTATTCAGAAATTGGCCAAGTCGTGGGTAAGCTTGCCACCACGCCAAGGTATCTCACTTACGGCAAGTCCTACTCTAATACAACATAAAAAGCCCTGGTTTGTCTTTTTGTCTGTCTGTATTCATTGTGGGTCTGTACCTGAGGTTTGGGGGACTGGAGAACCCTCTCATTCTCTGCTGCTGTCTATGAATTTATTCCTTATATTTACATTAAAATTATATATTCATACGGATATGTTATGGTGAGTTGGCGCTATGAGTTTTCTTTATTGCTTCTTGAGAATATATTTTCGCATATATAGTTGTCTCTATATACTCCATTAAGAACAGGTTATACATTACGTTAAGATTTAATCACTAAAACTACCTTTCATTTTGGAGAAATTAGCAAATGTCTTTATAAATACATTGCGACACAATTGTTACTTTGGACAGAACCATTTCTACTCCACTTTTTAAAAAAGCACTAAATGAAAATGATGCTAAAAGTTTTCTCATATCCTCTTGTCGTTTTGCCACATTTTCTTTATACTTCCATTTTTTTTAAATCTCTCCCTATCACGCTATTTTGGATCAGACTAATTGCACGTTAGGGTGAAATAAAATTCCCCACAAAAGCCTATTGATTTAACATTTTGAGTGCCAGAGGGGTACGCAATGCATTGGGTTGCGATGCGTTGCGTACCCTCTGGCACTCAAAGGGTTAAGAAACATTGTTCACCCCTTGAATATTAGAAAGGTCTCTAATGCATTGCTTTACAAGGCCTCTCTAACTCTGAAGCAGTTAGGAATCCATTTAACACTGAAAGGGTTAATTAGTTGCCAAGATGTATTTGGGTTATGATGCATTGTGGTTACTCCAATAATTTCTCCACTTCAGCTTCCTTATTATGGTCTATTGAGACAACACGGGAATTTTATTCTGAGTGCTAACGTTATTTTTACATTCTTAGATCCACATTTACTAAGGTCACACTGGGGTTTTTTATACTCAAAATAAGTTAGTAAGAGTTTGTTCATATTTAGTTAAAGGGATAGTAACCCTTTGTTTCAAATGTAGATATTGTGCAAGCTTGTGCAGGGCTTAAAATTTGAAGTCCTTTGCTACTAGCCAGACTTGAAAAGTTACTTTCCACTGCAAGCCATAACATACCCACCAGGGCTAAATTTTCACTCGCCATTGGCTAGTGGTGAGTGGAAATTTTGAGCTCTGTTATATGTATAGTCAAATTGCCTGTTTTGTATGTTTTTGGGTTTTTTCACATAATTTTGTCCCTGACATTGAACTCTCTTCATCTGTGTTCACAGATCTTTCTGTTGGGACTGTGAAAGAAGTAAACGTGTTTCAAAATAACACAGATACACTGTAAGAACGATAGGCAGTGGTCTGATTCTGATACAAAAGCTAGAAACAAACAGGGGTGTGGCAAGATTAAAATGATTGCCTCCAAGTGCATTGGGGTAATTAGCAGGTTGAGTCCCATTCTAACACTGAAAGGGTTAAGGGCACATTGGCAATTCTCTGTTCAATATAGTCAGCTCTTAACAATTGTGCTTCAACAGTTTTAGAGTTCATTTAACCTTTAGTGTGTACTGTGCTGTGAAATGCATCAAGCTCTCCTGTAACACTGAAAGGGTTAATGCACCAGCACTCTCTGCCAGGACCTGGAGGACAAATGTGTAGCCTCCACTGATGTCTCCCTGTTGTTATCATAGCTCATAAAAACAGAGAACAAGATGGGGCGGGTGCCTTGTAAAGTGTTATCCTCAATTAAAGAAAACCTTACAGTGAAAGAAAGCTACTCACAAGTATCATGGTCTCACAAGTGGGGGATAGTAAGCTACCCCACAAAGATATAATGTTCCTTCAGGCCGCCTCCTCTTTCACTCATCTGCCGCTCCTCCTCATATGAATTCCATCCCTAGGCAATTCACTAAGCCAGCACCAAGAGGAATATAAGGGCGCACATAATAGTGTCTTATGCACAACAGAAAAGAAGAGCAATTGTAGAGCATATCCACTGCACAACTGGGGAGAACTACGATCCTGCGCTAGCATTGAAGATGTCTGTTGTAGGCAAGGAGGTGAATGTACAATGGAAATTTTTCTATAAATCTCAGCTGGAACTGATTTTCAGTCCCTCACCTCTGTAGTGTCAATTTATTAAGTTTTGTATACCAGAATAACATTTACACCACTTGCACCAAGGGGACAGTAAGGCAGTCTGTGGGTATTCTGGTGTATTTCTTTCTTCTATGTCTTTTCTTTACAGCTATGTACTAAAAAAAGGCATAGATCAGAGGTTCTCAATTCCTGCCCTCAGGACCCACTAACAGGCCAGGACTTAGGGATTTCTCTGCTAGAGCACAGGTGTGGTGATCAGAGGCTCATTCACATTGATTAACTCACCTGTGCTCTAACAAGGAAATCATGTGATCAGAGGCTCATTCACATTGATTAACTCACCTGTGCTCTAACAAGGAGATCATCAAATCCTGGCCTGTTAGTGGGTCCTGAGGACAGGAGTTGAGAACCACTGCATAGAGGAATTGGTGTGAGTGTCCACCATTTCCATGCTTATACCTTGGACTTGGCTTTAACCCTTTGAGTGCCAGAGAGGTATCCAACACAATGGTTAACGTTCGTAATGATGGAGGATATTGTCCACCAGTAGGCACTTCAATGCATACTCTGAAGTGCAGTCACTGGCATTACAGCAGTGATTCTCAGCTCCAGTCCTCGGGGCACACCAACTGGTCATGTTTTCAAGATAGCCCTAATTAATCACAGGTGAATCAATCACAATGACTGAGCCACTAATTACTGACCTGTGATTAAGCAGGATGAACCTGAAAACCTGCACTGTTGGTGTGCCCCGAGGACTAACGTTGAGAAACACTTCATTACAGGGTAGTCCCAGTAGGGCAACACTGGAAATGTGTACATTTGCCTTAACAGATAAAATACCTGACTGGATTCTAAAAGGATTTGCTCCTATCGGTGATCCTGCTAATTGTGTTTATACTGTCTGAAAAAAGTCACTTTTAAAAGTCTGTAGAGGTAAAATGTTTTTATTTGGGAACATTAGAGAACAGGTTTTTTATCAAAAGGTTATTACTTTATTTTAAAAGCATAATTACAAGCATTATCATTTATATTACAGCTTGGAAACACATGGCTTCTCCAGCTACTGTTCAGGCATAACTCTCCATCATGCCCTTGGGAGTTATAGTGCAACAACAGCTCAAGAGCCATATGTTTCTCACCTTTGATTTACATAGGTATTATGGCACATAATGGGATTAGAACACAATTATTTAGAAAACGAATGCAAGAGCCTGGAAGCCATTCTACTTTTTTCCTATAAGAAGAATAGCATTTACATTGTAAAAACTAATAACTAAATAATTTAATTTTCGGAAATAAATATTCATACAGTTGATTACAATGGTATTTTCAGAATGTCATGTCCTATCCATTCAATGCCAAAAGTTCTCTTACGGTCCTATGTTCAACAGCCAAATGGAGTAATTCTGGGGCAAACCAATTCTAAGAGACTGGAAACATAAAAAATAAAAATATTCTATTGATTCAAATGGAACTTTTAACCCCTTGAATGCTAGAGAGGTTGCCATCCAATGGTACCATATGGAATATCCTATATAATAATTCGCTAAAGTTTGTCAGAAGCTGTCATGCGCAATACAGTTGGCTGAACGCGCTGCAGTCATGCGCAGTACAGACTGCCCACACCGCGGCTGATAACTGAGTGGGCTGCGCCAAATGCGCAGAGAGGACTACGGTCTGAATTCTGAGCGGCCCGCTCTGTTATCAGATGTGCAGCGGACAGTCTCTACTGTGCACCATGGCCATTGCTGGGTGGCATTGTGGCCTGTTTAAATGGGCTCTTCAACTAGTATAATATAAAGACTCCCAAAATTCACATTGATTTAAATGGGCTTTTAAATCCTTGAATACTAGAGTGTTCGTTACAACTCATTTCTTTGCAAAAAATCTCATTTGAATCAACAGGATCTTTCTTCCCCTCTGGGAATGCATTGGAGACCTCTCAACTATTCAGGGGGTTAAAAGTCCATTATTCCATACTGTGCAGCTGGTTTGAGACTTCTCTAGAATTCAAGGGGTTAAAAGCCCTATTTGAATCAGTAGGTTCTGGTGTAATTGGTTTACCCTTGAATTACTTTACTTTTGTTTTGAAAATAAGGCCCTTAGAATAGAAATGATTAACCCCTTAGATGTTAGACAGGGAGACAGCTCTCTAACATCCATGAATTCAGAGCCAAACTTCGGGGGAGATTTATAGAAAATAAGCATTAAATTGGATGTAGCAGTGTCCGATAGTTATAAACATAATAACACCAGTTTAAGAGGACAGAATGCCATGTAGTATGTTTTTCTGTAAAATGCAGTAGCAACATTTGTACAAAGTTGCACAGCGAAGTTACAAAGAAATGTCGCTATTAGCGACAATTTTGCACCAGAATTTTTCGCCAGAATCTTAAAACCAGGTATATGCTGTCCTTAAACATTCCAGCATAATCACATAATAACTCCATATGTATAAAAACAACGTTAATAATATATAAATCACACCGGACGTTATCTCCACTTGCAATACTTTAAAGGGGAACTATCACTCCAACTATAGTCCACCCCACCTAATTAGGCATCTAGCGATAAGCGTAACAATCAAACAGTTCTGTAGACTAAAGACAGCGTTAGTCAAAAATCCTACCTCAGCCGACACTGATGGCCAGGCAACAGCGCAGACATCTTTGCTTAAAGACATCTTCGCGCCTGCGCTGTCAGCCCCGGTCTCCTCTAGGAGGCGTTGCATGGTACCTTAAGGTATGTACTGACGGTGCAGGAGCGCAGATGCCTCTAGAGCACTGTTGTCTGGCCGTCAGTATCGGCTGAGGAAGAATTTCTGACAAAAGCGGTCTTTATTCTGCATAAGTTTGATTGTTAAGCTTATCTCTAGATGCAAATTAGGTGGTGTGGACTTTAGTTGGGGTCATAGTTCCCCTTTAAGGACAGTAATAAGAATGTTTTTTTATCTCCCCTTTATTCTCTAGTGACTTCTACCTTGCTGCTCACAGAACAGTGGCCCATATTTATATAAACAGGAGTGGAGTTATTCTGGAGTAAACCGACTCCCATTTAGCATTCAAGAGGTTAAAAAAAATCTATTCAAGTGAATGGAAATTTAGGGATTTGTATTTGTCCCCTGTGTACAGTTGGTTTACTCCAGAACAGCTCCAGTTTTTTTATAAATATGGGCCTGTATCCCTAAATGTTATATTTTATGTGAAGTTCAATAACCCCTCGAATGCAAGTGCCAGTAGGATTATCAGTTTATTGCATAGTACTAATGATGAAATCATAAATTCACTTATTCAGTGTACTGAACCATGGATACACTTTTTTTATCAACTTTCTTTAGTTTTAGATCAATGCATTTTCATGGTTTCTTAAAGGTAAAATATAACATCCAATAATGGAAAGGTTGTTACTCTTACAATATTATTTAGCCCGTGAAAACAGGTAACTTTTTTCCAGACAGATATGTTTTATTTATTTATCACTTGGTGAAGATAAAACATGTCCAGTTCTGGAGGCATCCATTTTAACTTCAAATATATCTCAAATGTGGCAGTTGTGATTGTTCCCAAGCCTGTAGCAGAAATTACAATGAACTGTGACAAATTCCAGCCTCGGCAAAGGAATGCAGACATAAAGTCCTACCGGTTGTCCTCAGAGCTACCTGAAATTACTGCAGACTAATGCCAAAAACACAGAGGTTTTTGAAATTTCACCAATTGAAAAATAAAGAAAATACATTTTCTGGGGACATACATGACTTTTCAGAAAGTACATAATATTCCACTGAGTTCAGTATTTTTCTACATAAGTGTCCTGTTTGTTTCCTACGTTGAAATAATAAAATGGATGATTGCATCTTCAATTTGGCATGAGGCAACATAGGACCTTATGTATAAAGGCAAAGTGATGCAATTATGGAGCAAATCATCTGCACCATAGGAAACAAATATCAATTACTATTAATTTTAAGTGGGTCTTTTGAACCCATGATTGCTAGAGCGATATCCAACACATTTCAACATTCCATTTAAAATGAGAATTGTGGGAATTTTTATGTGTCCTATACAGTGCAGTTGATATGCTCATTAATTATTGTTCTTTGCTAGTATAAAGAAAGCCCAATGATTTTCAAAGGGTTTGGATGAGGCATTGACATTCTGACTCATATAAAACAGTTCTACAGAAGGCAGATAAGGATGTGTTGAAGGTGGGTTCCATCATGTGCAAGGTATTTTTATCCCAACCCATAATGGAAATGTAGTTTAAAATATCCTACAGTCATTTATAAAGAAACGTTGTCTCCTGGCTCTCTTCTTTGCCTGATTGACTGCTGTCCTTACTGCACACTCAAACACCTGCTGGACCCCTCTGTTGCTAAGAGCTGAACATTCTAAGTATCCTTTGGCCCGTACATCATGGGCTAGTTGTTTCCCATCCAGCGAACTAATGCAGGGAATACGAATGTGGTCTAGCTCCCTCTGGTCAGTCTGAGTGGCCACAACCAGCACTGGAACATGAGGCAGGTTTTGCCTGACCTCAGCAATCCACTTGTTCCTCAAATTCAGATATGAGTTATGGTTGGCCACAGAAAAGCACAGCAAAACAATGTCTGCATTTTGAAGAGAAAGAGGACGGATGCTTTTGAAAGCATCATTACCTGCCGTGTCCCAGAGTCCAAGACTGATATGAACACCATCCATAAACACATCAACTCCTGTATTCTCATACACAGTTGGTTTATATGAGTCCGGGAAGGCCTCCGATGTGAAGCGTACAAGAAGAGATGTCTTCCCAACAGTAGCATCGCCCACCAGTACACATTTGATGGAATTCATCTTCCTACACAACGTGTAGCTCTACAGAACAGTCTGCTGATAAGAGCTGCTGGTTAATGTAATGTGTTCCATAAAGCTTGGAAATTCACTGTTGTGAAAAGACACCATTCATTTCCCCAAACCATTAAAAATGGAATAAACATCAAGTATATGGCAGGTTTTCAAATTGTTTTCCCGAGATGCTCCAATGTCAGTTAGTTTTCTGAAGACAGAGCAGAGAAAAAAATTATTAGATAATAATCACCAATATTTGCTATAAGATAAATTGCTTTATTGGTAACAAGAATGTAATTTTTCTAAAACATTAAATTGATAGGAGCTAAAAAATGCTCTTTTTTAGCTTTCTTTTTTATATAGATCTGTGGGTGTGGTGGCAACCTCTTTGTCAACCAAGGAGTTAAGAAAGTATTATTTATATTGTGACACAATCTTTTTAAGTCATCACACACCTGTACTTACATTTTTGTAAAACATTTGTACAGGATGAACAATGTAACTTAATGGATTGATTTGGGAAGCTGTGATAAGTTAACTTTGGATCAGTTGTGCACTACTGATATAACACATTAATATCAATAACTGTATCTAAATAACTATTCAGGTGTTATGATGGATGAGGATGGATGTTTTTTTAAGTGGAACTTTCACCTGAAAGGGACACTAATGCCCCATGAAAAATGTTCTACTTTTATAGAGCTTAAAAGAATAAACTATGTCCCACAAATCCGCTATAGTTTGAGAGATATTCGCACTGAAAATTCCCCCCCTCCCTCCCCTTCAGCTGTAAAGCTGACAGCAGGAGATCGAGTCGTGCGACTCAAGGAGGTTCTTCAGTAGAGCTGAAATTGCGTTATTTTAAAAGAATTACTTCACTGGAAGGGTCTACAAAGTGTGCTTGCAAACCAGGCACACTTAGTAGACCTTTCCAATGAATTTATTATTTTCTAATAACGGCAGCAGAGCCACCGGCTGGTCCACAGACTGGGATCTCCTGCTGTCAGCACAGCGCTGACGTCAGGAGAAGGGGAGGGGGGAACTTCAGTGCGAATATCTCTCAAACCATAGCGGTTTGAGAGATAGGATTTGTGGGACATATTTTATTTTTTTAAGCTCTATAAAAGTAGAAGATTTTTTTATGGGACAATAGTATCCCTTTAATTTTAAGTTTGCATATATGAAAACTGCATTAAAAACTGCCTATGTGTCATGTTAGCCAAAAGACCTGCAAATGAACGGTTAAGGAGATATTCATACTTGATACATAGCTAATGTATGCTAAGTGTAGTATCCATACAGTACAAGTAATGTTTCATATGATAATTAAACATTTTCATTGATATGTCATATGCTAATGAAGGTTTAACCCCTTAGTGACGGCCGCGTGCAGACGTGGCCGTCACTTAACGCCCGTCTAACATTTTTTTTTTTTTTTTAAAAAGAATCCCTGAACGGCGTGCAGCCGCGCGGGGAGCCGGATTTCCGGGACGTACATGTACGTCCTCTGTCACTAAGTGACAGCCACACAGGACGTACATGTACGTCCTGTGTCGCGAAGGGGTTAAGAGATGTGTCATATACTAATGAAGGTCTGTGCGGTACTAGGAAATTTTCCCTTTCACTTTTCCCAGAAATAAAATTGTCACTATTTGCTAAACTATACATTTGCTGGAATTTGGGCTAACATGACCCATAGGCATGACGTTTTAAAATATTTAAACAAATTCAAGGTAATAGGTTCACTTTAAACTGATAGACCACACCTTGAGGTTGATAGGAAACTGTAGCAATTCTCAAGGGTTTAAATGTGTCTGTGAGTACACAGAGAAAGAGTCTGCTAAATACAAGATATAATGACAAGTGGGCTGTTGTAATAGCAAGTAAAAGCAAATGATTTCTTTGATTTTTCAGTATTCTTCAATGTTGTGCCCCCTGATTCCGGAGTAGTTCAAAGCAAAAACAGTATCAAGGGGCTATTACTGAAATCATTATTATTTATAATGACCCTAAATTATAACAATTTCTCTGAACTATACTAGAGAAAAACAATGATTAATGTTTGGGTCCAGGAGAAAACAAACATAGTGCCATATACACAAAGGAAGTGGAGCAATTCTGGGGAAAACCCATTTACACCATAAAGAAATTCTGATGGGACTTTTAACCCCTTGAATGCTAGAGTGGTTTCCGACTTATTGTTCCTCATTGCGTCGAGACTTTGCTAGTATCCAGGTTAAAATGTTCACTTAAATCAATGAGGGTTTTGAGAATGTTATTTGTAGCTGCATTACAGTTGATATGCCCCAGAATCCCCTTCCTTTCAGGGGCATGGATATAGGGGGGTGTAGAGGGTGAAGTTTTTCCAGGGTCCCATCATCCAAGGGGGCCCAGCGTCCCCCAGATCTATTTATGCCTCTTTGAAAAAATTTTTGTGATGGGGCCCAAATAAACCTTTGCTCGGGAGCCCTGCAATAACATTACACCACCTTTGGTCTCTTTTTCCATTACTGATTATTATAATCGCTATGTGTTGCTCACCCCTGTGCGTTTAAAGTGCTGTTTTCAAAGCTCCTGTTTACCTTGTTGAATAATAAACAGCATTTGCAAACCAGCAAATTTTCCTTGCTAATATATATCAAGGTAGCTGTAACTCCTCGGGGCTGTCATTTAGGTGACTATAGGAATCCACCACAACTGTTCCACTGGCATTAGATTCCAACACCAATGGATGCACTGCAGGATAAGCACTAGAGAGTATAATTCCTTTAGTGCATACAGCAGACAATCTCCATGATCACTAAGAGGTTAATACCTGCAAGCTCCTTACTCCTGCCCCATAGCATGCCTAGGGAAATGGCATAAAATCACACAATTTTTTCTACACCCTATATAGTACAAAGCATTCAATATGGCAAGGAGGAAGCGGACACCCCAAATTTGTCTATTGACTACCCTACTACACTCCACCATGAAGCCAGCAGAATTAAAGGGAACATTTTTAATGTATGTTGCTTACTAAATTGGCATAAGGCAGGCATAGGATTAAAAAATTAATTCCAGCTCTTGGCTTTGCGCATAAACATATATGTACATTCCCCATGGTAAGTAACAGATATGCCATTCACGCCACAGTAATAGATCCATTGATGACCAGATATCTAATAGCAGATACAAATGTAGATGGATTAAGGCCACGGGATTTTCAAATTGGCTACAAAATGCCAAGCTGAATTTCTTAGCAGCATCACCACCAGACTCTAGGGAAGTCAGTCCAGATTTTATGTCTCTCAGATTTATTTTAACATTCTAAAACATTACAATTGTTTGACAACCTTTGTGTAGTTATTATATCATAAATGCTTATCTAATCTATGTGCTAATATTCAATACACACACACACACTCACACACTCTCTTTCTGTTTGGAGTGAGCACTCTACATTGAGGCATATGTCCTGTTGGCTAACCAAAATAAAGTACTGTACAACCTTATAAGAGGTCTAGCACTCATGCACATGATTAAAATGTAATTTAAAATGTTAACTGTAATTAGGAGTATTTCTTAAGTCGGTCTTCAGAAAACTGTTGGTTGGAGCTGAAACATGGACCGCATAGATCACTTTGACAGTATTTTAACAAAGTCCAGTCTTATGCCAATCTCTTATGTTCCAGGTCAAATCCACTTTCTTCTAAGAATGTGCTCCATCTAACTAAGCTCCATTACCAAGCTCATCCAAGCTCAACCATCTTCCAGAAGCGACTGACTTCCACAAATGCTATGTGGTTATTTTATCCAAGAATTCACCATTCATCTCAAGATGCATTTATTTCATGTGGCTTATTCATATCTTTCTCTACAAAATGTAATAATTTATTATAATCTATATTTTTGCGGAAAGTTTTCTTATTTTATTGTATTGTTTTTTAAAACATACACAAGTGCATTGATCACTGGGGTAAGACTTGCAAAGAGTGATGATGAAGTGGAGAACACTATGTAAGCTACATTCCCTGAGGCTGTCAGAAGACAAGGTCTTCTTTCTTCTTAACTAATACTAGACATATAGGTATATGCTAATTAAAATAAAGTAATATTCAACTTTAAAGAGACATTATTCCTCAAAAATGAAAAGGGTTCATAGCCATGCAATTGTTATGTACTCCTTGTAGAAATCGTGCATTTGGTCCATTTGGTTCTAGGTTCAGCCATAAATGAATACATAGGAATGCTACAATTGGTCAGCATGTATTATCAAGTTTGTTTTAAAACTAAGTTAATTGTTTTAAGATCAGAACCCTTCCATTTTCAGTTAACAGAGATTCATATCTCCTATTTGTTTATTCATCCCAATAATTACATACCTTGAACTTATCACTTCTAGGACCTTGTATGAACAACCGGAGATCAAATCACCATGTATTATGCCTGTACATAAACAGAAAGAGCAAGTTTAGAAGCTATGTTCATACTTATACACCTAAGAAATATTTTTTTTACAAATGCTGACTTATGACATATTTAAAGAGTAGGAACTATTTTCATTTTATATTAAAGAAGAGGTCTAGCACTCTTTTTGGACTTTATGAAAATACTGCAGAATAGTACTCTAGTATTAAACTACAGCATATGAACTATACTCTATTTAGGGGATAATATCCCTTTAAATGAGAGAAGTTATTCTCTCAACATTTTTGCTCTTATTGGAAGACTTTATTAAGATTGTAAAGACTGTCTTGATGGAAGTTTAAAGGATTTTTCACAAAGTCCAATGATTGTAATTCCTTCCATTTTGGGGGTTGTTTGTTACTTACACAGTGAAATAATCAGATTGTAGATTATCTTTCAATTGTAGACATTCTTATGCCACTCTCACATGTTCTGTACCAATATTCCTTTTTGCTCTGTGTATTCTCAACTATAAAGATGATTTACCTTCTAGCATTGGTATCAAACTGTTGCGAGACTTATGTGGGTTTGAATCCCCTATTGCTGTCACAAGGTATGTTGCTTTGTATTTTTTTGTTTCCTGTTTTAAGATTCCAAATAAGGAAATATGGGTGAGATTTATAAAAGTGGAGTTAAAGGGAAAGAGGTGTTAAAATGGCTGTAAGATTGTCGCTGGTAGTTATAAAAGTATTACGTTTAGGAGGATATAATGCTGTATAGTAAGATTTTTTTATAAAATGGCGGAAGGAAGTTAGTAAAAAGTGGCTCAGCAAACTTATAAAGAAAAGGCGCTATTTGCGACAATTTAGCGACAGAATTTTCGCCAAATATTTAAACCCATGTCTGAACTGTTCTTATTCTTTACTGTCACCACATTTATAAATGTAACTACAGTATTTTATAAATACCTAGACTCATAATAAAGAATAAGGACATTTTAAGGATCTGTTCACAGGACTGAATAACAACACTTTTTATAAATCTCCCCCCTGAGTCCTCTATTTAGTATATATGTTTCATACTTATCCTATATAATAATTCGCAAGGATGTTTGTCACGATGCAGTCATGCGCAGTAGAGACTCTCCACATTCGGGCAGTCTCTACTGTGCATGACTGCATCTTGTGAGTGAGGCGACACAAGACTGCATCGCGTGGAGCAGTGAGGTAGCAGCCTCTTAACCCTTTGAGTGCCAGACCTTGGCCCGTGTACACAGACTTTTACACTAGTACATATATAAAACACTAATAGGTGGATCTATTTACCCTTTTATAATAAAGAGGTCTCCAACTCATTGTGGATCTATACATTGAAAAACCTGTCCAGCATTTAAGTGGTTGGAATACAGATGAATATGATTTAAATGCTCATATAGAGAAATAATATAAGAACATTTAGCTTACTTACCTAAATTGTGTGATGTTATGCTATGCTTTCCTGTACGTTGCTTTGACTGTATCAGTTCCTGAATATATATTACTTTGTATGCTGTAAAGGTTTCAAAATCCCCATGATACCATTAATGTCCCCTCCCTAAGCCTGCCTCCAGAGGACTGTCATGTTCTGTGGAAACCTATATTCAGAGCCTTGTACTGAGTCACCTGAAGCTGCAGTATAAAATAAACGATGGGACCTCTGGTTTTAACCCCTTGAGGACCAGTGGGGTGTGCAATGAATTGCGTTGGGGTAAAATGGCTGAGTGGCAGAACACTACAAAGCTGGGAAATCACAAATGATACAATGCATTTTGAGTAACCCAAATGATGTACTAGACTCTGTTATAAAGTGTGCTATTTTATTAACACTTTAATAACCAGACGGGTACATAAAACAATGCTTTGCCCATGCTTCTGGTCCTTAAAGAGATACATTTGGAGGTGATTGGATTTTGGACATTTCAAAATGTACCAAACTGTAAATGTCCTCAAGAACCAGTTTGGGTGCCAGAGACATATCCAGTGCATTGCATGGCCTCCAATATGTTAGATAGGACAATAATATTGAATACTTGGTGTAAAAGTGGTGATTGTAATTGCTTGAATGTTATACTGGTGTACTGTGAGTTCCTTCACAATGTGCTAGGCACCTCTCTAGCATTCAAGGGGTTAAAGCCTCACTTATATTAATCTGTGTTTTTCTTTGTCCCTATATTGCAGTTAATTTGTCCTAGAATTGATCCACTCTTCCTTTACTTGTATGGAACACTTTTTTCAAACATACAGGACAAAAACACAAAAATATTAAAGCCTTTAAAACTTCCAATGCGTTGGATACCTTACTGGCACTCAAATGGTTAATTTACTTATGTATTTAATGCAATGCTGTAATTACAGCGGTGCACAGGGTGTAGTTGTTCCGGGGCCCAGCAAAAATATTTTTGTGATAGGGGACCCAAAAAGTTTGCACCTGAGCCCTCCAATGACTAGTTACACCACTTTTGTAATTTATTACTGTGCTATTGCTTAGAGCATAATCCAGAATACCAATGGAGTGCAAAAAGGACTACTCTGATCTCAGTCTGTGGGCTGGATTACATTGTTATCACTGGTTTTAGCTCTCAGATTGCTGCTGAAGTCTATGGGGACATTTCTAGATAAACCACTGATAATATGATCAACTGCAGTGGAACTGAAATGGAATCCAGCCGTATGAACAGTATAGGAATGATGTTTTTTGTTCTTGGCTGTGCAACTAAGTTAACCCATCAAATAAACCAATGAACTGCCCACTTCCCTAGTCCTTAACCCATTCATGGCCGATGACCTGTCAGGATGGCCGTTTGTCTATGCCTTAAGTACCAGTGACGGTCCTGGAATGTTGTGGAATTTTGTAATCACAGTGCGCCTACATGGTGCACTGTGATCATTTGGCCTGCCTCCCCCCTGCCAAAAAAAAAGGTGCGCTGGGTGCGCTTGTCCTCCAGCACAACCCACCATGGATTGTGTGGTCATTAAGGGGTTAAAGGCTCAAATAAAAATGCATTTAGCAATATTTGCATTTGTAGCCTATATATCTAAAAGTTCAGACTGTGATTGTCGTACTAAAAATAGCTGGAGCAATTTTAGCCTGTACCATGGGGACAAATCAATACACTAATACACCAAATTCACCAATACATTGTTTCACAGTGTGACGGAGACCTGTCTAACATTCAAGGGGATAAAAGCCTCATGTAAATCAATAAGGATTTTTACTTGTGCCGTACTGTGTACTTGGTTCTTCCCAGAATTGATCCAGTACTAACACCAGCCTAATTACATGTAATGAGGCTTGTGTCCTGGGATGTAGGTGCAGAGGGTGTAGTTGTGCCGGGGCCAAGGACCCAAGGGGGCCCCATATGCCCCAGGGTCCAATAGGTTCTAGTTATGACTTAGTGAAAATATTTTTGGGTTAGGGGCCTGAGGTTAGGGGACTGAGGCCTTCCAATGACTAGTTACACCATTGGTTCTGTCATTTAAAACATTACTAGTGTAAAAGCCTGTGTACACGGGCCGTGGAGCAGTGAGGTAACGGCAGTACACAGAGCAGGACCTGCCTCTTAACCCTTTGAGTGCCAGAGAGGTACGCAACGCATTGCAACTCTAAGGGTTAAAATTAATTTAATATACAACACAGACAACGAGGCTCATGTAGTAAAAGTAACTGGAGAAATACTGGAACAAGACATTAACCTGCTCTATCATGTCATTCACGCACTATTGTCAGGTAGTAGTTACAAGTCTCACCACACTGAAAGTGAATGTTTTCAGGTAATATCTGCTTGGATCAGTGAGTTGTTCAGTTACTTTAACTGATCCATTTGTATGAATGCATGCACACACAAACACACACACACCCACACACACACACACACACCCTGGCCATTGTCCTTCTGAAGCAAAAAAAATTTAAAGTCAATAACTGAACTCATAGGTAGCCCTGCATATTGTCCCTGGTATTGCTCTTATCTGTAACTTTCTTTGAAAAATATTTCCCTGCAAGTCAATGGAAGTTGCTCATCAAAACAATATGGCTTAAAGGGATAGTAACACATAAAATAGAAAAATACATATTGCAGGGATTATCCTGCTGAGTAAAATAAGAGTACACGCACTGCTAAAAGACATTTTATTCAAAACTAATGCCCCTCAGATTGCATTTTTTGGCTGCAATACTTACATGGCCTGATATTTTATTGCAACAGCTCTGGTCACTTGGGTATAAACCTCTATAGGATGCTGTACAACAGCACCACTGTACAATATCAGCAATGAGAATATCCTTGTTTTATTCAGCAGGATCAACACCGCAATTTACATTTATTTTCAATATTAACTTTACAAAATATATGCTAATCTCCTCCTTATTTCCCTGCCAACACATACATAGGGGTGTCATTTTGGCAGGGATGGCTGGGGGGTGAAAAATGACAGTGTATTTGAACACTTTGATCCATTGTATGCCAAATACATCTCACTTTAAACCCTTGTATGCTATAGACATCAGCACAACGGCCCATTTATTTGTACGCTTTAAACCTTTACATGTACTAAGGCTGGTTTGCTACACAGGGTATATTTATTCTCTGACTACCAGTGGACAGAGAACAATCTAGTGTGTGTCAGACAGTGTATATGTGGTTCTGTGGTTACCAGTAGACACTGAAGAAAAAGGCTGAGGTCTCAGAAAGTCTATGTGTGTTTCTGTGACTACTACTGGGACAGTGAAACAAGGCTGGGGTTTCAGACATATGATGCTTTTACTACCAGTAGACAGTGGAGCAAGAGTGGGATGTTGGCCAGTGTATGTTTGGTTTCCCGACTATCGAACAAGACTGAGGAGATGCATTAATACATGCATGACAGTGCACGTGTGGTTCTGTGACTTACAGTTGAACAAGTCTGGGGTATCAGTCAGTATATGTGTGGTTTTGTAACTACCACTGGACAGTGGATCAGGACTGCGGTTTTGAGCAGTGTATGTGTGGGTCTGTGACTACAAGTGGACAGTGGAATATCTCTTAGTTCCCCCTGTCTGTTCTTGCACGGGCATCACTACGCTTCTTTTGCAATCCTAGCATTCAGTCTTAAGTGTATGGTGCCTTGGTCCTGTCCGCGTATTATCCTATATAATAACTCACTAAGGATGTTTGCCAGAAGCCGCCATGCACAGTAGAGACGGCTGCGCGAGCTGCAGTCATGCGCAGTAGAGACTGCCTGCGCCTCGGCTGATATGGAGCGGAGCGCTCCAAATTCAGACCGGAGTCCTCTCTGGGCACCTTCCTGGGACCTGCACATGACTGCAGTGGTGGCACTGTGGCCTGTGTAAATGGGATTTTCAACTAGTATGGAAATAATAGAAATAAAAAAGGCACTTAGAGAGCTTAGCACAAAGTGATTATATATATAATAAAGGTCTGAGATGTGGACCGAAACGTTGACACTGCCTTTATGTTTTAACAATATATTCCACTCTGTACTAAAATATATATATATGCACACATAAAGGGAAGGCAAAAAATGCCTTGTACTACTACTAATTTAGCTTCATAAATAAAGCCCTATGAGGTGGGCGCAAGAATACATTTGATTGATGTAAAGCTACATTTTTTAACCCCAAGGTAACCAATTTAATGAGTTCAATGAGCATAGATGTTACATTAAAGTAAATATACTGAATCATGGAATATTAAAAAAACATAGATTTACACACACCTCAAGAATCTGTGTATGCTATATATTCAGCTGTAATGTATACGTTTAACACTTTGTCTAATCTTAGGAAATACACAGAAAACAAAACAAAAGAAGGAAACATTTTGAACTCTGTAGTGTTCATATCTCAGCTAAAATCTAAATCTAAACTAAAAAAAATCTCATTTAATCCACCGTCCAAATAGATCTCCAAATGAGAGCTCCAGTACTTTGGAGAATTCTCTAGCATTCGAGGAGTAAAATGTCCCCTAAAAATCAATGGGCATTTTTTTGTTTCTCCCTTATTGTATAGTGGTTTGCTCCAGTATTGCTTAAAAAAAAAAAAAAAAAAAAATATATATATATATATATATATATATATATATATATAGTTTCAAGGGATAAGCACTCACTCCAAACAATGATGGTAGATACCGGGTGATACAAAATGCTTAGATATTGAATTAATAGGCTGTGCACTCTCGGATTTTGAAACAAAGATACCCAGTTTAATGGTACATAGAATACTGCAATGTTTCGGTCCTCGGATTGAGACTTGTTTGCTTGACAAAGGTCCTGCTGGACCGAAAAGTTCCAGTATTCTATGTGCCATTAAATTGGGTATCTTTTGTTTCAAAATCCGAGCGTGCACAACCTATTCATTCCAAATCTATATATATATATATATATATATATATATATATATATATATATATAATTGATTGGTGGAACACTCAAAGTGTATCAGTAACATGCCGGGGTAAAGAAAGAATGGATATACAGATGAAGAGAATGAGCCACACTCACGGGTCTTGTTTGAAGATCAATGTACTGATTTATTGAATCTCAAGATGAGAAGGGCCCCTGTTTGGGCAGAAACATTGATTTAATAAATTAGTACATTAATCTTCAAACAAGACCTACGAATGGTGCTCACTCTCTTCATATATATAAATATCATGAAAAGAAAATATGATTGGATATTATATTACGCAGCCAGTAGAATATTTCTTTTAATTTATACAGATTTTTTTTTATAAACAAAATATTAAATGTCATTGAATTTGTAATTAGAGGTTTTGAATATGAAGAAAGATGATTTATATAAAATATTTATAAAACAGCTCTTTTTCTGCATGTTTATAATTTATTTTATTTTGCAGAGAATGTGTCCTGTTCAGAACAAGTAAAGATAACTGGTAATTTCACAAAAATATTTTTTTAAGAAATGGATCAAAAAACTATGGTTTGCATTTACTCTCACACCTGTGTTCAACTGGGCTATAAATATATTTACGAAAAACATTTTTTAGGCTGCAAATAGGAATTATTTTTACTAGGTGCGTAGTTACTAACTTAATAGATGCAGGTGTTGGCATAGATGAAGTTGCAGATTCACCATAAAAGCATTCAGTAAGAAAAAAAGGAAAATAAAAAGATTTCAGTTACTGGACAAGAAAGACAACTTTCAGTAAACTAGAATTTAAGGAAGATATTGGCATCAAAAATATACCTTATCTGACCTTAATTTTCTTCTTTAAATTGACAAACAAAAAACAAATACGCATAATTCTAAAAACCATAAAATCTTGAATTCATGCATCTTCTTTCAGTCATTTTGCTATTAAAATAATTGGAGATAGTATTTAAAACAGAATACATTCAAAAGAACTACAACACAAGAGGGGGAGAAACACAAAGAAGCTCCCTAGTGCAGATCAATTAAGTTCTCAAAAACCAGTACCTTGCAGACACCCCACAAACGGGTACTCACAAAACGCACAGGCTGCCAGACAAATATATGAAAGACAACTCTAAGAAATCTCTGGGAAATCCCTGACCCAGAAGCAGGACACCAAATCTTTTCTCATTGTCGAAACAGGGCTGCTCTTCCTGAAGATCATCCTCCCCACACAGCAAAAGATACTGATATACAAAGAAAAAAGAGAGGGGGCGCCCAGTCGTGTAATACTGTTGATACAATTATTAAAATAAGTAACTCAGATGTACTCACATGTAACTGTTGTCAGCAAAGGGACTGTTGCCCCTGCAACACCTCTGTCACTCGAATTGCTTCATTCACCTTCTGCTGTGCTCCACAACTAACCTGGAAGCAGGATGCTTATATCTGACAACCAGCCCATGTGAATACCTGCCAATATTATTGGCTGGCACCACATAGGTCAGTTATTCACTGTTGTTTGGGATGATAATAATAGCAGCCCCCCAACAACACTTGTGTGAAAGGTCCTCCCGCAGCCCCACAGGCCACAGTCCTGACCTGCCTTACTGTGTGAATGGGACCATAGCCCAGCATAGGAATTTTCACAATGGACAACATCACCAATGTAGCATAGCTCTTTTGCTGTTGCCCATGTGACAGCGGCCTAAATCTCTTTCAAGTTTGGAAAGCTTATTGCTTCCCATGTTTTCTGACAGCACAAGAATTATGGTATCCTTTTCAAACATTGCATGCAAAAAAGTGTGCCACTACAGGGCACATTTAGCATGTCACCCTGATTGAAAGGGCAAAATGAGAATCTCACACTGCAGTAAAGCATGAGATTCTCATGTTGCTGAAAAATTGTCGCCATCAATGTGTTAAGCCCTCTATGGTTAAAGTTTGCAAATATGGCACCCAAATGAATAAATGAAAATGAAATATCATGTGCTCTGTGCCACCAAAATACATACAAAATACCTTCTGCTCATTCTGCTCCCCTTCCCCGCTGTGACTCTGGGCGAGTCATTACTTTAAATTGCCCCGGCTCTCCCCTTTTCAGCTTCCCTTCAGCGGTGCGTCCGGGAGCACGGTTCTGGCAGAGAATGGGTAGACTTTTATGAAGCAGCCACAGTCAAACGAAAATTCATATTGCTTAGTGCTGCCCCGGTTCTCTCTCCCCTTCTCTGTGTGCTCCATTCTGCATGCAGAGAAGGGCTTAATACATTGATGGTGATAATTCTTCTGCAACATGAGAATCTCACGCTTACAGGGTTAATACAGTCTTGTGTGTTGAAAGTGTAAGAGGTATATGATATTAAGCTCACATGTTGTGTTGGCCACTCTTAGATATCTACTAACTATATGAGCAAGGGGGAGATATTACACTACCCACCACCCAGATCTATTTAAGTCAGCTGCTCACTGTACAAGTACCTTCAAAAGAGAAGGAGAAATCAGCAAGAAACGAAAAGGAACACACAACGGGGTGCTCTTGAATAATATGAATGAATCCAAATAGAGGTAAGCAACTTTCTTGTTAAAGGGATAGTAATGTTTCACAAAAACAGCAGCTCCAATTAATCTTCATAGTAGTTGGACCATGGAGAGTGTTATTTCAATACTGTCAGAGTATTCAAGAGAAATTGAATGATAAAGTATCCCCCTCCTGCCTCTTTTACCTAGTGTAAGCCGCCTCCCCTCATATGGAATCTGGTTGCTTGACTGGGCAGCTTAAAGCAAGGGATAATCTACTTACTGTGAGCATAAAGAAAACCCTGCCCCTTTGACAGGTGTTTCAGGTTTTTGTTACGCTCACTGAAGATTGTCCCTCTCTGCGATCCATCTGGACAGTCTTGCTGCTCTGAGGTGAGCAGTGTTATATCAGTAAAAGGGGTGGGAGGGGATACTTTATCATTCAATTACTCTTGAACTACTCTATATTATATATTATTATATTATGAGCAATGTGTTGCACATCCCTCTGGCACTCAAAGATTTAAAGGAGAAGCCTAAAAAATATAAGAAATGGAAAAGCCAAAAATCCTAGGGCCATATTCATCAAGTTATGGGGAAAACTCTAAATTCAACCAACTGCACCATAGGAAATATAACACAATTTTACCATCCACACTGCCTAAAGGAATAGTAATGTTTCACAAAAACAGCAGCTCCAATGAACCCCTTCACATCAGGTGACGTGCCAGGACTGTCACAGCTGTCCGGAACTTAAGGACCAGTGACAGTCCTGGCACGTCACATACTTTTTACTCACAGTGCTCCTGCAGGAGAGCTGTGGGTAATAGCAGGGACTGAAATTGATCACTCCAAGACCTGAGCGATCTCTTTCACTCCCCCGTTCGACATGCCGGCACATGTGATCAGTTACATGGGACGGCACGTCAATCTTTCCTATCTGGTACTTAAAGGACCACACACACACTGGGAATGCTGGTCCTTAAGGGGTTAATCTTCATAGTATTTGGGCCATGGAGAGTGTTATTTCAATACTGTCAGAGTTGTAGTTCAAGAGTAATTGAATGATAAAGTATTGCCCTCCCGCCCCTTTTACCTAGTGTAAGCCACCTCCCCTCAGATGTGGAATCTGGTCCTGGGTCTGAACAGGTCGAAGCAAGGGGCAATCTTCTTTCTGTGAGCATAATCAAACCCTGCTCCCCATGACAGGTTTTTCCTTATGCCACTGAAGATTGTCCCTCTCTGCGATCCATCCAGACAGTGTTGCTGCTCTGTGGTGAGCAGTGTTACATCAGTAAAAGGGGTGGGAGGGGGACACTTTGTCATTCGATTACTCTTGAACTACAACTCTGGTAGTATTGAAATAACATTCTCCATGGAGCTGCCTTTATTGTGAAACATTACTACCCTTTAAATGGGTGGTTTCCAATGCTTTGCATCTGTCATTCAAGGGGTTAAAATCCCATTTAAATCAATGTGAATGCTCATCCCCCCCCCCCATGATACAGTTGGTTTGTTCCGGAGTTCCACTCTTCAACCTGATTTGTATTCACATCAAGCTAAAGAGGTACAATTCTGTTTTTTTTTCTCTTTACTTTATAATGAAGGACAATAGGTTGCGTTACATGACAAACGTCTCGCCAATTCATACAGAAACAGTTAGTGAAACTGAAAGACTGCAAAAGCTCTATTAACCCTTTATTTGGCAAAGGGATCCACAAGGCATTGCAGAGTAATGCTTTGCTACCCCTTTTGCCAGAGAAAATGTTAATAGCATTTTGCACTATGAGAAAAAGGTGCCCTATACTTGATACATTTACAGAAATTAAATATCTATTTTTGTATTGATTTTGTTACTGATTTCTAAGAATATATATTATGACAGTAATGACACACTGTTATGACATATTATAAAGCACTGATTCCATTTTGACGGTTATCTGACATTTCACAGACAACGCGTACCCAGCTTTCCTCTACTAGATGTACAACCGCTAGATGGAAATTATTTTCCTGTAACCTGCTGCAGCTTAGTAAGTAGGGGGTCTTATCCATTAACCCTTTGAGTTCCAGAGGGGTATGCGACACATTGCTTTGCAATGCGTTGCGTACCCCTTTGGCACTCAAAGCGTTAAGCTAAAGAGGTGGATTTCTGGAGCAAACCAACTACACCATGGGGTTGAAATGAGGAGAATTCCTCAAATTACTGTTAATTTAAATGTACTTTTAACCCCTTAAATGCTAAAGAGGTCTCCAATGCATTGCACAATGTGTTGCGCACCCCTCTGGCACTCAAAGGGTTAAAATCCTTACAAATGGGGATTTTTATTTCCACCTTATAGTGCAGCTGGTTTCCTCCAGAGTTGCACCTCTTGTCATATGCTAAGTGGCTTACACTCAGAGGGGGTTATGTGCAAAACTATGATAAAGAGGTGATAAAGTGGAGATGACTTATTCAGTGATATCCCTTCTTCAGTTACCTTAGTACATAGGCTCCATAGCTTAACACAGGAACTGGAGAAGTGATATAACTGGAGAAGTCATCCCCACTTTATCACCTCTTTATCACGCCTTAGTGCTTCTTTCCCATAGAGTCCTATCTTTAAAAACGATTATTTGAAAATAATTATCTAAAATCATTCTTTCCACCCTTTTGTAACCAAAGGGGGTGGGAAACTCATTTTATTTGTCATTCACATTGACCACACATTTTTATATGTATCTCAGTCAGGTGCATAACTGCATTCTAAGTCAAGAGGAGAGAAAATGTTCTTAAATATATTCCTTGAAACATCTTCTATTCATTTCCATACACAGTTATACATTAATTAAATTTGTTTTTCACATACTAGTAGATAATAAAATTCCGCATGTAGATTTCCAAGCTGCATACAGACACAAAAACAGCTTCTTTCTAAACTAGGGCCCTTGTGTGCCAAATAGCTTACTAAATAGATTACATTGTGTTGATGACCTCTTTATCAAGTAAGGCGGTAAGTCCACAGTTCTATACTAACGGAAAAGTCATTAGATTGTAGAGAAGATTTATATCTAAATTGGATCCATAGGTTTGGTCATCTCTGCTCCTTTGAGAGTTGATGTGAGGGGACAATTAGTAAAAGGTGAATTTTATGATAAATTAACATTTTGGCTTTAGAAAAAACAGAAAATAAGACAACACAAAAAATCCTGTATATAAAAATATTAAATGCTGGGAAATAGAGAATAAGAAAATAGCATAGAATATAAAATATACACAATGAGCTACTATTTCCTATGGAATGGAGTGTGTGCCAGACCCTAGAATACAAAACTGTGCAACAAGACTAAACCCTGAAAAGGGTATAGAGAGAAGAGTGTATGTATATATACAAAATATGCAGTTTATTAATAACAATAAAATGACACAACAATTATATATATATATATATATATATATATATATATATATATATCCTATATAATAATTCGCTAAATCGTGTGTAACGCCGTGTCATGCGCAGTAGACACTGCTGCACATGCTGCAGTCATGCTCAGTAGAGACTACCATAGCCGCAGCTGATACAGAGCGGGGTGCTCCTAAGGAGCGTCACGCTCTGTATCAGGTGCGGGCAGTCTCTACTGCGCGTGACTGCCCCGCGACCGGTGGCAGTGGCACTGTGGCCCGTGTAACGGGCTGTTCAACTAGTATATATAATAATTTGCTAAAACGTGTGTAACAACGCAGTCATGCTCAGTAGAGACTGCCCGCATCGCGGCTGATACAGAACTGGACACTCCTTCAGATATACTGTATAAAGAGATATCTAATTATTAGTAATTTATTTATAAAGCTTCAATGCTGTACAACAGTGCAACAAGACATAAAATACTGTACAATGAGGAAACCCTGCATGCATGTGTGTTCACAACTAAGATTAAAAACAGAAGTATGAGGCCGTGCTAGGCAGAGGTTGTATGTTATAGGGAATGAGACATCATTTATACAAAGGGTCTAAGGGCCTAATTCATCAAACCACAGTGGTGCAGTTCCATACCTCCCAAGTGTCCCTCTTTTAGACCCAAATCCCACTGTCCCTCTTTCCCACCCTAATGTCCCTCTTCTTAAGAGATCAGATTGTGTGGTGTGTATATAAGTGTATCACATTGCTCCACAGCAATAAAACTCAAATTATTGTTTCTTTAAATGCCAGAACATGTGTTTATAACTTAGTATGTGTAAATAAAATATTTTGGTCTTGTTATAAGTCATTTATCAGGTAACACAAGGAGGTGTCAATAGGTCATGAAACAGCCTGAAAATTCTCTTTAATGCCCCGCCCACCAGCAACACCCCCTAAAACACAATTGTCCCTCTTTGGCAATTTGAAATGTTGGGATGTATGCAATTCTGGCGGAAACCAACTGCACCACAGGGAAAAATGACAATCCCTCAAATTCCCATTGATCTAGTGGGGTTTTAACCCCTTAATTGCTAGAGAGATCTCTAGCATTCCCCTATTCCAATCAAAGGGCATTTTATTAATCTGCTATGGTGCATTTGGCCCAAAATTGCTCCACTTTGCTTTCTGACCTAGGCCCTTAGTGCTTAAAGGAAACATAAACCCCAGACCTTAAACTACTAAAAGTTTGGACATATATCCCTGGCTACCTCTAATTTTCCCCTGTAGGGGGGTTAATACTTGGAGTTGTATGGTTTATTCAGCCCTGTTTAAAGGGGAACTATCACCCCTATACAGGTTTATTGTAATCCTTAGCTAGCGATAAGCTTAACTCAATGGTTATTTTTGTTAAAAAAAGCATGCAGTGGCGAAATGTACATTATTAAAAATGAGCCATTGCCTTACTGCCAGACAGACTGTGGTTACAGCTCTACACTGCAGTCTGTCAGTCTTCTTCTGTTCCCTCCTCAAGTATGGTCATGTTCCAACCAGTTTACAAGGAGAAATCCTCCGTCATCGGAGGAGGTTGGAACGCGACCATACTTGGGGGGAACAGAAGAAGACTGACAGACTGTGGTACAGAGCGGTACTCGCAGTCTGTCCGGAAGTAAGGCCACTGCTCATTTTTAATAATGTACATTCTACCACAGCATGCTTTTTTTTAAACAGAAATAACCAACAATTTAAGCTTATCACTAGCTAAGGATTGCAATAATGTAAACTTGCATAGGGCTGATAGTTCCCCTTTAAGTTAAAATAGAGAAAAACAGGCTCCACTTCCAGTTACTGATCAGCCACTGGAGCGATGGGAGCTGGGACTGACAATGCATTTGCACAGAGCGGATTTTGGCTCTGCCCAATAGCACTGACTCCAATCTAGTACTAGCAATTTTCTTTAAAGGTATAGTACTGGCAGAAAAAAGTATTAACTATATGGTAGATACAATTAAAAGAGAGTACTTGCACTTACTCGTATCCCTCAAACCGTTATGGTTTGAGAGATATAGGAAAATAAAGTCCCCTGGTCCCTCTGTTTTCTGCTTGACAAGCTGTAAAGCTGTCAGAAGCAGATTCTGGTCAAGTCAGATGCAGCTCTTCAGCAGCGCAGATATAATGATATCTTAAGACAAATACTTCATTTACAATGGTCTACAAAGTGTGCCTGGTTTGCAAGCACACTTTGTAGACTGTTCCAATGAAGTATTTATTTCTAAATAGCGTGTTTTCATCTCTGCTGAAGAGCCACTGTCTGGTCAAATGACTGGAATTTGCAGCTGTCAGCTAGATGGCAGACCTGAGTGAAACAGCCAGGAAAAGTTAAACTTAGCAAGTTATATCTTTCAAACCATAAAGACTTGAGAGATAGGACTTACATAGATGTTAACCTTTTTTAATGTCTACAATATTAAATCAACTTAAAATTAACCATTACAATCCCTTTAAGGCAAATTATTTCTGAGGCTATAGTCTTTATGTTTTATGTGTATCAGATAAAACAGGGAGAAGAAAGTAATGTGTGCTATAAGGGTCTGTATTTTCTTGTGATTCATCTGGAAGCATAAAAAATTGAAGGATATAAAAGACTAGATATCATGAAGTGCCTTGTGGTTCAGTAGGGGCAGACAGCACAGCTTGTCCAAGTCAATCAAGTTACACACCTCCTGTTAAACTGCCTTTATTTAGCATGCTGTAAGATAGATCTGTCTATATGTTTGGTAGCGTAGGCTTTCTGTTACAAATAAATATATTTTAGGTAGCTGAATCCCATGTTAGTGGTCAGTAGTCCATGAATTTAGTCCCCATCTGTATCCAGTGTGAGATTTTGACAGCCATGATTTATGTATTTACCCAACATAGGTTACTGCTCACCTTTGCAGAGACAGCCCCCACCCCACACTGGAATATATCGTAATGTTTTATATAGGATATTGGGCTTGGGTCCTTAGTTCTTCATCCTATAAACCACAATTAGCTTTGCTACTTCAACCCTTTAAAAACAGATGCTATGAAAAATGCATACTGTAGGGCAACAATGATTACTACTACTTGGTCACAATGGTTATTATTTAGCCATGCAGCACACCATTTCCATGTGTTTTAAGTTTGAAAGGAATGAGGTAGCAACCCTATAAACAATTCACTGAGTCATAGACCATTTCTCTACCTTTGTTACCTATGGTATCCATTCCTGTGGTACCTATAGAATGATCTGAGCCAACAATCAAATTTCTTTTGGACAAATGAGACTTTTATTGAGTGCTTAAATTGTTATTATAGTATGTACAAGCACAAATCAATTCACTGTTATGCACAGTATATAATAACTTCAATACATAAGGTCCATAAAATACATCCTTTATGTGCCGTAGAGGTATCTAAGGCTATTGTGTGGCAACATGTTGAATACTTCTCTGGCAATTAGAGGGTTACCATACAGGCCTTAGAGTTGAACGAAATATAAAGTAACAAGGTGATCTAGCTGTACTGTAGCCACCAGAGCTCACTTTTAATGCAAGACATTTATGCAAAATAAAGCATTATGCGGGTTTTCCCTGTAATAAAACAACCCTTCAGTGTGGATTTTTAACATTTCCTTAATTAAAGTGCAGGTCTGATTACGTGGTACCTTACTATACCTCCAGATATTTAGAGAAAAAATGCATATTGTTTATATGGGCCCACATTTTTAGCCCAGGTACCCCAAGTAAGTTGCCCCCTAATCCCTCCTATGGTCACACCTCCAACTCACAATATTACCCTCCCCCTTGGCCCAGCTACTTCTGCCTAGCACAAAAATACCCTTAGCCTATAATATACAAACAAAAAAAACTTGTACCTTCTTGGATGCTAGAAGGGTCTATAACATATTGCAAAATATGCATTTCATGGCAGATATGTCTAACGTCCAAAGGGTTATATAAACTGACAAGTACAGAAACCTGTAACTAAACTGGCCAATGTATTAACTGTACATTACAGCAAAATATAAACTGGTTAAAAAAAAAAAAAAAAAAACTGGCCACCAAAAACCATGAGTGGATGTCTGGTGCAGGTGGATTGGGACCGACTGGACTGGACATTCCTACAACTCAGCAGTGGGCATATCCAGTACATCTGTGGCTATCATATTAAATAGATACTCTAGGCAGTTCTCTGCCTTGCCTAATGAGAAGTCACCCCCATTTATATCAGTTAACCAGGATACAGCAATAGAAAGCATTCTCATCTCTAGAAATGTCATTGTACAAAGTTGAAGACATGGTTCTGCTGTGTAAAGGGAACTCCAAAGTAGGAAACTATGTGTAAAGAAAACCCACCCCACCATCAACATAATGAAATTCTAGTAGGATGGCAAACAAGTAATTTTCAAACACATCAAACCTCAGGTGAGTAATAGGAGAGATCATGGATTACTAATGCAGGGTACAACAGAACGACACAAACAGACCTTATGGCTAGAGGATTCCTCACCTTACTCTGATATATGGAGATAGGTTTACATTTAAAGAAAGTCAGAAAACAAATAATTAAATGGGGGTTATCCATATTTAACCCTTTGATGCCGGAGGCAGGGGAGTATGCAATGCATTGCAAAGCCCCTCTGGAACTCCAAGGGTTAAATATAATTTGCCATGGTATCATCTGTAAATATGCCCTGTTCAGTACAAGAGGTCTAAACTACAGCCATAAACATGCCTTGTGCAGGGCCTCAGGATCCATGTATGTTTAACAACTTGAAGACAACTTGAAGGGCAGAGGGGTGATCATTACATTGCAAATCAATGCACTATACACTCTGCTCAGCCAGCGGTTATGCAAACATAATGGGTATGTCACAAGTGATAGTACAGTGGTGTATGTGTAATGTCATAGGTAAAATGATTTTTCTGAATACAAGAGGGACTAACATTAATATCAATACATTAACTGTCATCAGTCAGGTTGCTCATTATACCCTGTGGTAAATAAAAGTAATCAGTCATTGGTTGTCTAGAACAAGACTCAGGATCACAGCTTTCTACTAAATAATTAGGAAATCAAGTTTAGGATTAGATGTAACGAAAATAGCTATTTCATTTTAGATGTTGATATTCATTTAACCCTTTGAGTGTCAGAGTGGTAAACAATTCAACATCTATCTGATGCTCAAGGGGTTAATGGGGTGGTAAACCTTTATTATTGAAAAAAAGAATATATATATAATATCTATAATATTTATATTTTGAGCTTTTGATTTTAATTAATAAATATGCTATACATTTTATAATTGGGTCTCCCACTAGTTATTAAAACTTATTAGTCTGCTCTATTGAGCTATTTTTCCTTAAAGGAGCAGTAAACTTTTTTTATGAAAAAATATATATTATAGGGATTTTCCTATTGAGTAAAATAAGGGTACTCCCACTGCCAAGAGAGTTATATTTCCAGAGTTATTACAGTTTAAACCCATGTTTTTTTACATTAGCAATGCCCTCTAGTGGTCAAATTCTAATTAGATTTCTTGTTAGATTCTAATGGAGAGGAAAGTCAGAAAAGTCAGACAGACAGTTCTCCATAGAATGTGATAGAAACTGCCTGTCACTTCCTGTCAGTTAGAACTATCAGGAAGTAAACACAGTAAATTCACTTCCTGATTATTTAAACTGATATAAATTTTGAATACAACATCTGACAACAGTGTGAATACTCTTGTTTTATTCAGCAGGAAATGCTCTATAAAATATGTGTTTTTATAAAAAAAAAGTTTACTGCTCCTTTAAAAAAAAGGTATAAGGAGCTCCATGGACATTACCTTCTTATTTTCCAAAGTTTGAGGAGAAGAACCACAGGAGGTAAGGACTTCAGAAGGTGGAAAGAGAAGAAGCAATGATGTGTGACCTGGGCTGGGGGTCAGAACCTGTCAAAGAGTACATTTTAGAGGGGGGGATAGGCCTGTTTTTAATGTGAGTATCCATCTAAAATTTATTGGATTTTATAATATTTGATGTGAACAGGACTACTACATTTAGAAGAGTTTTGTGCACCTCTGTTTTTGTGCTTTATGTGTATGCTTATGATTACAGGTCCGTCTGACCGCTCAAGGAATAAGCTGTAAGCTCTGATTAAGACTAACATCAAGTGGATCCTAAATATTGTCCTTCATTTTGGACTCTATTATAAATGACTAGTTGAAGAGCCCGTTACACAGGCCACAGTGCCACTGGCAGCCGGTCGCGGGGCAGTCATGCGCAGTAGAGACTGCCAGTGCCGCGGCTGATACAGAGCTGGACGCTCCGAAGGAGCGCCCCTCTCTGTATCAGCCGCGGTGCGGGCAGTCTTTACTGCACATGACTGCAGCACGCGCAGCAGTCTCTACTGCGCATCACTGCGTCGTTACACACGTTTTACCGTATTATTATATACTAGTTGAACAGCCCTTTACACGGGCCAGAGTGCCACTGCCACCCCGTCTGGGGGCAGTCATGCGCAGTAGAGACTGCCCGTGCCGCGTCGCGGGGCAGTCATGCGCAGTAGAGACTACCCGCGCCACGGCTGATACAGAGCTGGACGCTCCTTCGGAGTGCCCAGCTCTGTATCAGTCGCGGCGCGGGCAGTCTCTACTGCGCATGACTGCAGCATGCGCAGCAGTGTCTACTGCGCATGTTGCAGCGTTACACACGATTTAGCGAATTATTATATAGGATAGGATAGGATTATAGGAAAGTTATCCTTTCTTTGCCTTGCTGATGCCATGTAATGGTTTATTGCTCTGCTGGAGGCATTTAATGGTGTAATGCTCTGCTGCTCTCATGTAAATTCCAGATTTAAAAAAAAAAAACACACATTACTCCACAGTGACTCTTATGTACTAAGAGGAACTGGACTAACTCTGCAGCGTAGAGGAAAAAAAATTACTAAAATTACCACTGATTCAAATGTGGCCATTTTTTTTAACAATTCAGTGCCAAGGAGGTATCCAGCTCATTATGTTGCAATGCTTTGGATGCCTCTCTAGCACTCAAATGGTTAAATGATACATTTTTATTGATTTTTCAATAAAGAATAATATAGAGAATCAACAGAACCTCCAGAGTGATAGTTTGTAAAATGTATTGCCGATATCAGTCAGAAGAAATGTACTTCATACCAATAAGACAATCAACCCGGATGACTCCAAATGTGGCTTTTAACCCCTTGTGAAGCAATGTGTTGGAGGCCTTTCGTAGAAGGTCCATTTAAATCAAATTACACCAGTTCTTCTTAGTACATCAGTCTCAATGTGCTTCATCATTTTCTGACATTCAGAGGGAGGTATCAAACGCATTGCTTCACAATGTATTGGATATCCATCTGGTTCAATGGGTTAAACCCACTATAGGGGCTATTGCTTACGTTCTGCATCAGCCAGAAAATATATCTAACATTGCGTTACTATGTAGTAGAAAGTATTGTCACAGTTGTTGGCGCTTATAGGTTATCATTAGTAATAATAACATTTAGTGGTCACTTTCACCTAAAGGAGACCAAAGGAAAAAAGATATATATTACTTATACATAACAAAGAATGGTGGGTGTTTTTCTGTTTTACAAAACCTGCCATTAGATGACTCCCACCATTTTAGTGTGTACAGCTTGTTGTCCTACAGTCAGAGAGGTTCTGGGTTCAGCTACCTGTGCAACCATATTAATGCATGGGATGTTAGAGTTTTGGGCAGGTGCATTTTTTCAAGGGAGACTATACCTATATGACTACATATCAATTAAAACTTGAGATAAGTAAACTAGCATGTTACATGGAGAAAATAAATCATAACAATGTAATTGTTTTAACCACACATCTCTTATTCACATACATGTATTAGAAAAATGTTGCTATGGCAATGGGAAGAGTATTTGCTCGCAATTTCTTCCACTCTTATTATTAGTTGCTCAATGCCACTAAACCCTCTTGGCTCATGCTTCAGCGAGATAGGAAAGTTTTCATTTGTCCCCTACGGTGCAGCTTGTTTGACCCAGAATTGCACCATTTTAGTTTGCTGAATTACGCCCTAGATCCCATAGGTATAATTTATCATTAAATGGATAGTAATGTTTCACAATAAAATCAGCTCCAATTAATCTTCATGGTATTTGGGCCATGGAGAGTGTTATTTCAATACTGTCAGGGTTGTAGTTCAAGAGTAATTTAATGATAAAGTATCCTCCTCCCGCCCTTTTTACTGATGTAACACTGCAAACACCTCGGAGCAGCAAGACTGTCTGGATGGATCACAGAGAGGGACAATCTTCAGTGAGCATAAGGAAAAAACTGTCAATGGGGGCAGGGTTTTCTTTATGATCACAGTAAGAAGATTGTCCCTTGCTGTGAACTCCCCGGTCAAGGGACCAGATTCCACATCTGAGGGGAGGCGGCTTACTCTAGGTAAAAGGGGTGGGAGGGGGATACTTTATCATTCAATTACTCTTGAACTACAACAACGGAGTGTAGATAATTATCTTATATGAAAGGGCAAGTTGTTATAGTAACATTTCTCTTTGGTCAGTGACAAAGGGCAGATAAGGTTACATTGTATGAATGTTACATTGTGGGAATAATGTGTGTGTGTTAACCCTTTGAGTGCCAGAGCAAAGCAATGTGTTGCTTGCCCCTCTGGCACTCAAAGGGTTAAAATAAAAGCAGATTGTTTGTTTTTTTTAACAAGTGAAAGATGTTTTTATTCTTCCTACTTTGTCAGTGTCACACGAAAATTCTAGAGCAATCCAAATGCACCATAGAGTAAAAAAATACATTTGATTTAAATGGGGAGTTTAACCCTTTGAATGAGAGCAATATATCCAAGTCATTGCAAAGCAATGTGTTGGAGATCTCTCTAGCATTCAAGGGGTTAAAGATCTTTTATCTTATTGGGGATTTTCATTTCTCCCCGACGATACAGTTGGTTTGCTCCACAATTACAGCTACT
The DNA here is from genome assembly GCA_037306005.1 of Rhinophrynus dorsalis. Lineage (NCBI taxonomy): Eukaryota > Metazoa > Chordata > Amphibia > Anura > Rhinophrynidae > Rhinophrynus > Rhinophrynus dorsalis. The sequence goes on along the minus strand of CM074718.1, from coordinate 88,371,525 downwards.
TTACTAATTAAGAAAGAAAAAAAGAGAACAGTTTAAATTGCAGCACAGTCAGGCCTGGATTACATTGTAGTTGATAAGAGTTATCACTGGTTTTATCCAACAGATTCCCACTGAAGTATATTGAGAAATCTCTAGATAAGAACTTTGAGATGTAACGCAATACAGGCCTCAGTTACATTTATATTAAAGGAGCAGTAAACCTTTTGGATGGAAAATAATATGTTACTGTCCCTTTATCATTTTACCAGACAGGTGTTCAAAGGGTTATTATTAGAGCTATGTTGACATAAGCAACCTTTTTGTATCAGTGTGTGAGGGGATGAATTGCATGTGAAAACAGATTTAATATAACAGCATTTTACAAACTGCTTACTTTCTCCCAGAATACCTGTGACTATGAACCGTAACAGCAAAACCATACAAAAAATGCAATATTTGTGTCATTGCATTGCAATTTCACTGCATCCCATTTGTAGCTGTGATAACACAGGGAGGCTGATGGATGAATTGTAGGCAAAACAAATCGGCCATGCGGGGTTTTAATCCTTTTAGTGCTAGATAGGGATCCTTTGAATTTCAAAGCATTCAAGGGGTTTTAACCAATGGTAATTTGGAGGATTTTTATTTGTACCCTATGGTGCATTTGGTTTGCTGTAGAATTATTCCAATTCCACTTAGTACATCAGTTTCAGTGTTAGAGGAAAGTTGCAGAAAGCTACGTCAGTCTGTAACATGCACTGCAATAGACACCTGACCCACTTATAATACACACTGGGGCCTATGTATAAAGACAAAAAATCTCAGTGTATTCTACCTGGCAAAACACTTTCTACATAAATAAGCACTCTCACAGCTTTAAGATTGTCTATGTTTTTGCATAAATTCGTTGCATACCCCTCTGGCACTCCAAGGGTTAAATCAAACAATTTTGCCAGGAAGGATTGAGATTGTCTCTTGTTTTCAATAATGTCCTGGGTACTCATTTTATCTAACTCAGAAGGGTGAAAGGCAGAGTTGACTTTGCCGGGACTAGAACCTGTGACCCTGAGGTTTGAATATACATTTTATGTACCTGTATATGGTACAGTTATCTTCCATTATTTATTTTATAATATTTGACTTAGGAGCTAACACATCAATTGAACCAAGGGGGATGGCTTAACAGACTAATTCATTTTTCTCTTTATTAGTGTACTAGTTGAAGAGCCCGTTACACGGGCCACAGTATCACTGCCAGCAGGTCGTGGGGCAGTCATGTGTAATAGAGACTGCCCGCGCCGCGGCTGATACAGAGAGCGTCCAGCTCTGTATCATCCGTGGTGCGGGCAGTCTCTACTGCGCATGACTGCGTCGTTACACACGTTTTAGCGAATTATTATATAGGATATCTACATTGTAGTGTGCTAGAAACCTCTCCACCACATAGTGAATTTGAACAGTAGTAGTCATTAACCCTTTGCAAATCAATGCTTTTATTTATCCCTGTGGTACTCAAAGGGTTAAATATATAATATCTCTCAACAGTAGAAGCACATCAGTTTTAATCTGAATACTTATTTTTTCATATTTAAACAATGGGAGAGATGCATTAAGGTGTGATAAAGCGAAGATGACTTCTCCAGTGATATCACTTCTCCATTCCTTTGTTATTCTAGAGAGCCTATACAGTAAGATCTCCAACGCTATAGAATAACATAGGAACTAGAGAAGTGATATCACTGGAGAAGTTATATTCTCTTTATCACCTCATCATCACGCCTTAGTACATAACCCTCTTTAAATGCTTGTGACCTAAAAAAATGTCTGAAGGAGGAGAATTTGCTAACCAGCTTTAAAGAGATAATAATGTCACATTATAAAGGCATATATGATTATTCATTATACTTTTTTATAATGCTTGGTACCATTCAAAACATCCATATCAGTGTAGTTTGATTATTATTCTACTAGTGTAAAGCCGTATCCTATAACATAGAATGCCAGTGCAGTAGAGACTGGCCGAATGCAGCACTATACCTCCCAGCATTCTGTGCTTTCGGCCAGTCTCTACTGCGCATGACTTCATCGGACAAACATACATCTGGCCTACGTTCGGGCAGTCTCTGCTGTTCCTGAGTTTGGCAGTCTCTACTGAGCATGACCACATCGGACAAACATACATCTGGCCTTTTATATTATAGGATGCTCAGTTCCCTTCTGCAGTCAGGGTGAGTGATATACTGAGGCATGTGTGTCCAAATTCGTCCCACTTGATCCCAGGTGTGACCATCTGAGATTTTTAACAAAAACCAGTGCATTGCAGTTCAAGAATGTACCAGTACATTGCAGTTCAAGAATAGTTTTCTGTTAAATAGCAGTATTGTCACTGATATTAAATTAAGCCATATTTTTGAATATCTGAAAGGCTATATTCACCATTTTTTCAATAAAAAAATTAATGTTGCCCTCACATGTATGGTTTTCTGATCACGTGGACACCCCTGTACTAAGGAATAGTGGTTCATGTCTGAGGATAACTAACTGCTCCACGGAGAAAAAATACACAATCCAAAATTCCTATTAATTTAAAAGAGTGTTTAATAAGCTCTTAAATGCTAGGGAAGTCCTCTATCATTCACAGGTAAAAGCCCAATTTAAACATACGACCCTAAGACTAAGATGTTCAAAAATTAGTGGTAACTGAAATTGTGTGTAATCAGAATGACAAAGTTCTTACGCCATGGTCCATCAATTCTCAGAGAAATTATTGTCATTTTATGCATCCATTTCTGCCATTTACGTCAAAGGGAAAAACAAAAAAATGTGGTTCAGTTAACTGTCACATTCTAAGATATTTTTTAAAAAACATATTTTAGCCGTCACTTTTTGTCTGATTGACATAATTTTTTATGACAAAATAAAAGTGGTCTAAACTTGACGAAGACAATTAAAGTACTATTAGCAGATATGAGTGAGAAGCACTAGTATGGAATTAACTGGTAAAAAAACGTCCATTTTAGTGTCACTTTTTTGTTTTAGACTGTAATGTTCAAAAGTCTAACTCAGTAGTTGAAATTATGATTGTATTAGCACAACTTTATTTTGTCAGAAAACGGGGGGAATGTAGTTTCTACATTTTAAGCTCTATGTACCATAAGGGACAAATGAAAATTCTCACTGATTTAAATGGGGTTATTAATTACTTGAATGCTTGAGAGGTCTGCAATGCATTGGCGGTAAAGCTGCAATAAATCTATAGACCAGACATGTAAACACAAATACAGTCAAGGGCCACAAGGGCCACCAGTGGCTGCTAGTTTCCACTGGTAACCACCGAACCAGCCATACACTGTCTGCTGTCTGTTTTACAGAAGCACACATTTTGACCAATTAAAGTGATTGAACCACTTATTCATTTATCTGTGCTCAAGCAGAGATAACCTGATACTAAGGGGTCTTATGTAAGCGACCAAGAACTTTTGTATCATAGGAAACAAGGAAAAAACCCATTCATTTAACCCCTTGATGCTGGGCTGCAGGGCACTTTCTGTGGAGGGCTGCTCATGCTTGACACGCCTGCTATAGATGCTCAAAAAATTGAACATTGAATACTTATTTAAGCTTTAAAGACCAGAGGGGGTGTAACACATTGAGAAGCAATGCGTTTTACACCCCTTTGGTCCTTAATGGGTTAAAAGAACACTAACATTTTTGTAATAACAAGTTCTTATGTTCTCAATATGTGCAGAAAGAATATGAATTGCTCCTTCCCTCAAGAGTTAACATCTTCAAGACAATTACTTCTGTTCATGAAGGCCACATTACTCTTTGGGCGAAACACAAGAAAGTGGAGCATTCTCTATTTCTGAAAGCCATAAATTTATGTGCTATGTGCGATTATGCACCTTTTTGATGCAAAACAACATACTAACTCCTCGATGCTGAATAGCACATGCTTCTACACTAACAACAAATTTAGCAAATGCCTACAAATTAATGGCAATGTTAGCACATGTGCCTAAATTAAAGTTAGCCAGCTGTATGAAAATGTGTGCTAATTGAATTAGGTGGAATTCGCTCATCCTCTCACAAAACGGCGGACATTTTAGTTACGTCCATTTCTTGAAATGCATTCACATAAAAAAGCGTCAATTCTGAATTCTGCCAATTCTGAAAAAAACATTTGCAATTCAGTAACATTTTGGTGCTAATCATTTTGGCATCAAAAGTCCACTGTAAGTAGTGATTGCGACATGTCTTGCATTCCGTCCCTTAGTGGCTGGACTACTGGACCCCAAAACTCCTTCCACTGGAACATTATTTTCTTCTCTCTTTCAAACTAAAGTGGGCAGAGTGCATAAGCTAACAGAAATTAACTATGTGCAGTGGGCAGAGTTTGCTAGAGACAGTCATGCCCACCTCCATAGGCAAGAGAACCAGGACTGATAGAAGATGTTATCTGCTGAACCAAGACATAAGGGCAAATTTCTGAGCAGTCATTATGTTTTTAAGAAAAAAGTAAAATGACTAAAAAAAAAAAAAAAATGCTAATAACTAGTTTTAAAAACCAGTGCTCATTAAATGACTCATCAGCTGTAAAGTCTTACTGTGTGGTCACTGGGGTTTTATTTACTGTTTTGACCAAGATTTTGTCTTTAGCCCACTGAGTGCCATAGGGTTGTGTAATGAATTGCTCTGTAAAGCGTTTTACAGCCCTCTGGTTCTCAAAGGGTTAAAGCGGTACCATCAGGTCAATATAAGTCATCCTCGATCCATTGTTAGTTTAATAATGAAAATAGGGTAATAGAGTTTGTAAAGTGTCGGTATAATTTTAAATCATAACTTCGTATTGGACCTACATGAATAGGAAGTTGCAGCCATCTTGTTGAAGTGGGATCTGTGCGCTTCTGTCCATCCCTGTGCTACTGTACTGTGCATTACAATACAACTCCCTCCTTGGCAAGTCCTTGTGAGTGACAGACAGGGACGGACAGCACAGGTGCACAGATGCCACTTCAACAAGATGGCCTCACTCTCCTGTTCATGTAGGTTCGACACAAACTTATGATTTAAAATGATGCTGAAACTTAACAATCTTATTAGCCTATTTTCATTATTACATGCATACTAACAATGGATCGGGGGTGACTTACTGACATGATAGTTCTGCTTTAAGATAGTATTTAGCATGGATTCTAGGGGAGAAAGGGTTAACCTTCCCATTTTTGCAGTTTCCATTAATTACCAATAGAACCCAATGTATTTTCAGAGAAAGAAAGGTTTTTTTATGGTTATAGTGATGAGCTTAATTTGAGACTGTAATGGACCTGTGGTTATTATTGAAGGCTAAAGAGAAAAGACAGACTCTGATAGACGTTCCTTTGGGTGAGGTGCCCGGCGCTGGGAAACCAGAATTCCCTGCCTTCCCTTTTGAAAAAGAGGCGGCTCAGGGATTGGTCTCCCACCAGTCCCATAGTTACTTGTGGGGAAAGTTTGGACAACTACTCAGCAGCCTGCTTATCGAATACATATCGAACACTGTGACACAGCTAGTAGCTTTCCTTTAATAGGTAGGCAGTTACCTCTTTTGTAACTGAATAAGTCATTTAGAGCAATAACAAAGTATTTTATTTACACAGACCAATTATAAACACATATATTGAAGTTTAAGCAAGCATTAAAGGGATAGTAATACTTCATTTTAACTTTATTTTATTTTGTAGGCATTAAAAAATATGAATAATGATATAAGTCTTATCTCTCAAACCTTTATGGTTTAAGAGATATTCACAAGTAAAGTTTCCCCCTCCTGCCCCTTTTACCTAGTGTAAGCCATCTCTTCTCAGATGGGGAATCTGGTTGTATGACAGTACAGATAACAGCAGGGGACAATCTTCTTACAATGAAAACAATGAAAGCCCTGCCCCCCATGACAAGCTTTTCAGGTTTTTCCTTTATCTTAATTGAAGATTGTCCCTCTCTGCAGTCTACCTGGGCACCTCCCTTCTGCTGTGGCTGAACAGTGTGACATCAGTAAAAGGGGCGGGAGGGGGATACTTTGTCATTGAATTACTCTTGAACTACAACTCTGACAGAATTGAAATAACACTCTCCAAAGTCCAAATACTATGATGATTACTTAGAGCTGCTTTTATTATGAAACATTACTATCCCTTTAATGTGAGTTATATTGAGTTATATTGGTGTGAAGCAAAGTGATACACTTGTATACACACCACTCTGTCTAATCACCTAAAAAGAGAAACACCATGGTGGGAAAAGAGGTACAGATGGATTTGGGTCTCGAAGATGGACTGCCTGTCCCTAAAAGAGACACTTGGGAGGTATGTAGGAATCTCATGGAATAAGACATTATGGACGATAAAGCATTTTACTACCACTGGGGACTTACTGTATTATCACATTTTGCTACAACAGGACTTCCTGTATGTTACTCCACACATAAAGTAAGAGAGAATAAAAACTACAGAAAATCTGTCTGGATGTAAACAAATTCTGTGTAGTTTCCCATCTGTGTCTGAGCTTAGTATAGAAAAGGAAACAGAGAGACACATATTACCAAGTGATGCACTGAACATAAACATGCCCCAAATGAGGTCTACACCATCTCTATATACACTATTAAAAGAAAATTGGAGAAGTTCTGGAGCAAACCATTTGCACTACAGGATAGAACTAAAATGTCCTTTGATTTAAATGGGGATTTTAACCCCTGGAATGCTAGAGATATCTTCAACACATTGCAAAGCAATACACTGGAGACCTCTCTAGCATTTAAGGGGTTAAAATCCCCATTTAAATCAATGGGAATGTTTGTATTTTTTTTTAGTTCTCCCCTATAGTGCAAATGGTTTGACCCAGAACTCCTGCACTTTTCTTTTGAACATAAGGCCCTATACAGCTAGACTACCTCACATTTTTGATACATAGATTTACATACCAAGAATTAAGGGCCATATTCCATGAGAAAGAGATGCAATTTTGGAACAAACCAACTGCACCATAGGAGAGAGCTCTCTAGTATTACAGGGGTTAAACACCATTTAGATTAATAATTATTATTATTATTATTATTATTATTATTATTATTATTATTATTATTATTATTATTTTGTCCCCTATTGTGCAGTTGATTTTCCCCAGAATTGAAGATCTTTGGTTTATTGAAGTCAAGAGTATTTTGTATTGCACATTGTCTAATTTTTCTTATTTTTATTTTGCATGAAGGGCCACATTGATCATGCTAGAGGGCCACAAATAGGCCCCGGGACTTAATGTAGACATCCCTCGTATCTAAATTGCTGAAATATACTCTATTGATCATAAATACAGACATATCTTTATCATATTATAGACTGAATCAGAAATAAGATTTAGATTGTGATAGGTACAAAGCATTGAACTCCTTTCTGAATATCTGTATAGTGGTTGTTCCTTTTGTTTTGACTGAACTGCTGAGTACACTACTGCATACCTCCCAACATCTCAAATTGCCAAAGAGGGACACTTGTGTTTTAGGGGTGTTACTGGGGTATGTATCTGGTGGGCGGGGCATTAACAAGAATTTTTAAGCTATTTCATGTCCTATTGACACCTCCTTGTGTTATAACAAGACCAAAGTATTTTATTTAAACAGACTAATTTCTAAACATATACTGACATTTATACAAAAAATAAAGTGAGTTTTATTTCTGCAGAGCATACATATATATACTCACCACACAGTCTGATCTCCTAAAAAGACATCAGGGTGGGAAAGAAGGACAGAGGGATTTGGGTCTAAAAGAGGGACACTTCGGAGGTATGCTACTGGCACTTTAAGTACATACATACATGGCACAGCCTCACCATTGGCAAAACATCTCTCACCCTTGGAGGCCTTAGTAGGGATGGGGTTAAGTATAACTTTTTTAACTCTTCGTGGACCAGAGGGGTGTGCAACTCATTGCTTTGCAATGAATTGAGCAACCTTCAGTTCCTCAAATGGTTAATTCTTTGAGTGCCAGAGGGGTATTACCCCTCTGGCACTCTAAGGGTTAAACCTTTGAATTTGAGCAGGGTGTCCTGTGTCAAACTTTTTTCTTTGTAGCGCATTGCACGCCCATTTGGCACTAAAAACATTTACTACTGAATTTTCTAAGGCTAGCTTAAATTTAATTTGCTCTGAAATCTATGTTTGCTCAGAATTAAGAATTGTACAAATTACAGTGGAAGTAGCAATCCTAGATATAACGTTAATCAAGCAATAGGAATCCAAATTCATATTTATTTCCCCTATACAGCTAACAGGAAAGTGATCATAGTGTGCTGAACCTTTAACATAATAACATATACTGTGAGTGAGATTCACTAGATGGTACCTAGCATTTTTACTTTTAGTTGATAGGAGATGGAAGATATATTTTACTCATTTTCCCGTTTACGAGATTTATAATTTTTTTTCCCATTGCGAAAAAGAAATTTGTGAGTTTCCTTTCACATCTTGAATAAGTTAAATTTATTGTAAACCTATGGGTAAATTATTTGTGCCCAATTTTTTCTTTAGGTTTTTGTTTTATTCACACAATAAAGTTATTTACATCTATTAACACCACAGAAACACATTCTTATATTGAAAATGATCGTATTAATGCATTCAAAATAACTGGAAATTAATATTTTTTTTCACTCAACAAAGATGTATATACTGTAGCAAAACATTCACAGCTATATACATGCATTAGTATGTCAATCTCTATATTTATGGCATTATGAAAACTATATATATAGACCTAAGCCTTCTGCAACAAACCTGTTCTTCCCAACATAAAGGTACAGTCCAAGAAGATTTAATTTAGTAATAACATAGTCTTATTTTTCATAAGAGGTTAAAGTGTTGGGTCATACTTTTATTATGGATTAGTGAATAGTTCACAGCATTACCTGTGCGAATGGGCATGCTGTGCACATTGGGGTGTCTTGATGCAGAGATCCTCATAGTAGTGGATGGATTTATATGCATATATATATAAATATAAACTCCTTTAACCCCTTAAGTTCCAGTGACGTGTCTGGACCATCACTGCTGTTTTTGCCTAAAGGACTAGTGACGGTCCTGAAACGTCACGTATTTTTTACTCACAGAACTCATGCGGGAGCACTTTGAATAGTAGTGGGCACAGAAATTGATCGCTCCAAGACTGGAGCGGTCACTATCAGTCCCCCGTTCTGCATTCCGGCGAGTCAAACTTCCCAATGGGGTCCTTAAAGGACAACACACCCCGGGACCACCAGTCCTTAAGGGGTTAAACACTTTATTCATACCTGATTTGGAATAAAATAAATAGCAGTTCCAGGTGTTGTTTTTAAATTTGATCAAAACTATATGAAACAGACGTAACTGAAATATAGTGTGACATTGCAGCTGGTTGCATACAGACTGGAGCAATACTGAGGCAAACCAACTGTACCACAGGGGACAAATAAATATTATCACTGATTTAAATGGGTATTTTAACCCTTTGAATGCTATATAGCTCTCCAACTTATTACGAAGCAAAAAATCTCTAGCATTCAAAGGTCTAAGATGAAGAAGCTGTTTTCAGTCAATGGGGATCTGGGGGAATTAATGCTTATTCGTTGGTTTGTTCACAAATTGTTTTACTTTTCTTTTACATATATATATAGATAGATAGATATCCTATATAATAATTCGCTAAGTTGTGTGTAACGCCCGACATGCGCAGTAGACACTGCTGCGCATGCGGCAGTCATGCGCAGTACAGACTGCCCGCACCGCGGCTGATACAGAGCTGGGCGCTCCGAAGGAGCTGTTCAACTAGTATCCATATAATTCACTTGAAATTCTCCACACTAGATTATTGTGAATGGTTAGTAATTAGACTGATAGGCAGTCTGAAGCATTTGAAGATGTTTGGATTGACTTCTATTTACATGATTGGCGCTGAATGTTGGGCCTATGACTGGGACCACAAGCATTTAGCAATTCAGTCAGTGCTCAGCAAGCACTAATGAAAAGGGGAGCAATATACCAAAATGCACCACAAGAGAGGAACAAACATCCCCCCAAATCCCGATTAATTTAAAATGGAACTAACATTTTATAATGATTTAGGGAATTTTGAAACAGTTTTCAAAATCAGATACAGTTATGTTTGCCATTCTTTATTTAAAACTAGAGTTTACAAAATATTTAGCTTTATTTATTTGTCATGTTATGCAAATTAACCAGTACTTCCTGGTAGGAAGTGGCACCTGGGAGGGAGAGTGTAATGTTCGTATCTGACTCACCAGGCTGTGCCAGTCAGTACTGCCTAAAGTGTGTTAACTGGCAAATAAATAAATAAAGCAAAATATATCCTAAACTATATTTTAAAGGAATAGTAATACTTATAACAAAGTGCAGCTCCGAGTCTTCTTTACTCTATTTGTAGCACATAGAGATATATTTCAATACTAATAGTTTTGTAGCTCAATTGCAATTGAGTCCAAAAGGATCAACCTCCCGCCCCTTTCCACTGCGTCATTCTGCCTCTCATGCTGGTCTGGATGGAGAGCGGCAACAGACAATCTTCAGTAAGCACAAGGAATATCCTGCCCTCCTTCATCAAGGGGGACGGGGTTTTCCTTATACTTACTGAGAGAAGATTGTTCCTCACTGCGCGCTGTCCAGTCCCACGACCGGATTCCACATCTGTGGGGAGGCGGCCAGAAGGGGCAGTAAGGGATACTTTCAGATTCAATTGCAGTAGAACTACTAAACTGTTAGTATTGACATATATCGCTACGTGCTACAAATAGAATAAAGTAGATTCTGAGCCGCACTTTATTATAAGTATTATGATCCCTTTAAAGATTGATTGGTTACAATAAATATATGTGATTTTGAAAGCTCTTTCAAAATTACCTATGTTTTCACAAATCATTTGTTTCACTTTAAATAGGGCTTTTAAACAGCTGGATGAGAAGTCCCCAACACATGGGAGATGTCGCTAGTATTGAAAGGGTTAAAATCTCCATTTAACTGCAATGTAGAAACGTTTCACTTCGCTGAGAATGTGGTAGATAATAGAATAGTCTCAAAGCAGAAGTGGTAGAGGTTAACACAGTGACGGGATTTAAGCATGCATGGGACAGACATAAGGCTATCCTGAACACAAGACAAAACCAAGGACCAAATAAGGTTTGATGTTTTCACAGAAGGAAAAATGGGCAGACTGAATGGACTGAATGGTTCTTATCTGCCATCGAATTCTATGTTTCCAAATCAATGGGAAATTTTATATTTTGTCTGTGGTACAACTTGCTTGCACTAAAATTGCTTTTCTTTTGTATATAATCCCCAGTCTGGAGACGTGTTTACACAACATTCTGAATAGAGATTCTTTTAACTTTGCAATTCTTTGTATACCCCTCTGGTCCTTAAGGGGTTAACCCCTTAAGGACCATTGACATGCCAGGACCGTCAAGATGGTCTGGCACTTAAGGACCAGTGACGGTCCTGGCACGGCATGGAGATCACGCCGCTCTGGAAGCCCCTTGGTCCTCAAGTGCCGGCCGAGCGTGCGCACGTCGGTCCTTAATGAGTTAATGTAAAAAATTATTACAGACAAAGTCTCACACAAATATTTTGTAATTTACATTTTAAAGCATCTGTGACCAAACTGGACTGCACTTATAAGCCATATTTATAAAAAGAAGTGTCTTATCACCCCTATATATATATAGGTAATTCTCAGGCCCAGAAAGATGAGGCTGAAGTACTAGAGTCAAACTCTGGGTCAAACCATTTGCTCTATAGGGGACAAATAAAAATTATTATTGATTTAACTAGTGGCTTTCAACCACTTGAAATGTAAAATCACATCCAGTACATTGCTTAGCAATGCATTAGAGACCTCTCTAGCATTCAGTGGGTTAATAGCTCTATTTAAATCAGTTGATATTTGGGGATTTTTTTATTTGTCCCCAGATGTAGTTGGTTTACTCCAGAATTGCTCCAGTTCTTAGTACATCAGCCACAAGGAGTGCATAATAAATGCATTATACGGTAGCAAAGCTAACGAGTGGGACGTGATATATAATTTGCTTCAAAAGCTAGAAGAATGTGACAATTGTTCATGCACAATAATAATAATAATACATTTTTAAAAAATAACATTTTGCATATAAAACGAGAATACATTTTCATATTATGGTTCTTTTTTAATTCTCAGAATATAAAACTGCAGCAATTTAAAAATATTGTATTTGCTAAATTTAAAAAAAAAATCATGTATTCCCTTGGATGCTAGAGGCACCTACAGCGTATTGCTCCATAAAACGATGGCAACTTCTCTAGCATCCAAGAGTTTAAAAAGAAAAAAAAAATGGGATCAATTTAGCACCTATTTATTAACGCTTTTGTCTATTGAAGTAGGAATTCATGAATTTTGAGAAGGTCAGTTGGTCAGATTATTAATGTCCAACTTGAGAATTTGTTCAGAATGACAGATCATCATATTCACAGGTAGATGGAACTTAGGACTTGTTTACAATATTAGTTTCTTCCATCCTTCATATGTACCAATATAAATGAATTAATATAAATGTATTTTTATTTACTCAATACCTATTGCAGGGGTTGTCAATCTCTGGATTTGTAGCTATTATGGACTACAATCCCATCATCTCAAATCAGCTGTTCTCTGGTTGGGGGTGATGGAATTTGTAGTTCCCAATAGATGGAGTTCAAAAGATGAACTAACCCTGTCCTAGTGCAAAGGCACTTGACTGCACCATTTATGGCTAAGGGTAAAAGGGGTTTAGTCCAATAATAGCTAGAGGGTGGCATGTTGCTCAGCACTGCTCTTTGCAATGGATTATGAAACAGTGCACCAATCAGAATTAGACAATAAGAAGAAGCCCCTGCCCTGAATAGCTCTGCAGATGTAGTGCAAACCATGAATTACTAACACTAATATCCAATGCTGTAGTTAGTGAAAGAACTGACTAAGACAGCTCTTCAGACTGCAGAGAAAGTACTTTTTTCCCCTACAGTTACATAATGCTATTATATTCTTAGATATCATAACAAGATTCTCCACCATCACTAGGTGTGTTGACTCTCCACATTTATCATGGAGTCTCCATGAATTGGACTTCTCTGAAGTATCCAGACTGGGCCTTACACTTGACATAATTTATGACATCATTCTATAATGTAGTCAGGGCTCAAAATTTCCACTCGCCACTAGCCAATGGCGAGTGAAAATTTAGCCCTGGCGAGTAGAAATTCAGCCCTGGTGGGTATGTTATGGCTTGCAGTGGCGAGTAGCTTTTCAGGTCTGGCTAGTAGCAAAGGACTTCAACTTTTAAGGCCTGATGTAGTGACTGATATCTCCAGGTGCAAACTGAGGAAAATTGTCAGCTTTTCCCCACCCTCACCAAAAGAACGTAATGACAACACAAAGTAAAGATTATAATTCCCAGATGTTGCTTGTTGATAGAACTGCTTTACAAATAGGCTAAATTCTATATATGTGCCAGTTAATCCCTTCCACAGGCTATTGTTACATTCCATTCCAGCAGGTGAAAGGTTTACAAACAGAGCTTCTCTTTAGCTTCCATAGACTTATAGAAGCCAAATTACGCACATCTGGGTTCCGTACAATATAAGTGGCTGTAAATTGCAATGTTATATTTTTTCAAATAATCTGGTTAAAAGCTTGATTTAAATCAGTGGAAATGTTTGGAATTTTATTTGTCCCTTATGGTGCACTTGGGAGCTCCATGATTTCACCTCTTTACGTTCCTACATGAGGCCTTTAGGGCCTGTAAAGAAAAAAAAAAATTCTGAACAAACCAATTTACCATAGAAGGGAAATTAAACTTCCCCAAATTCCCACTGATGTGAATCATGATTTTTAACTATTTGAATTGTAGGGAGGTCTCTATTGCATTTTTGCAGTGCATTAGAGACCTCATTAACATTCTAGGGGTTAAAAGCCCCATTTAAATGAGCGTGAATGTTTATTTCCCTATTAAGGTGCAGTTGGTTTGCTGCCAAAATGCCCCTCTTTTGTCTTTCTGCATAAAGATCTTATGGTGTATATATTATCCATATACACTGACAAATGTGGGGCACAATAGGTATCAAAACAAGCGCATCACATAATTCAAAGACATATTTTTTCCCATTGTGCAAATATTTTGCCCTAGAACTAATTTAACGCTTTAAGTGCCAGAGGGGTACACAACACATTGCTTTACAATGCGCTGTGTACCATTCTGGCAATCAAAGGATTAAACTGATCCACGCGCCACTAAATGTTGTATGTTGTTAACAAGACATTTAAACCTTTGAGTGCCAGAGATGCATCGGCTACCTCTCTGGCACTCAGATGGTTAATACTCCACAGTAACAGGGAGAGCATGGATGAACAAATACGCAGCTACACCTATTTAAATGTACTGTGTCTCAAATGCCTCACTCCTAAAAAATATCATATTTTTGTAGAGGTTGTGTAGAAGAACTGAGAAGTTAATGAAATAAATCCTAATTTGAAGCAGCTATCGCACACGGCTTTTTGAAAACACACGAACTGAAGTTCATGTCAACAGAAGTTGCTTCAGCTCCACTTTATATCATTGATTCCAGTCACCAGATACATCTGTGGATATAAGTATCAATTCTACAGAAACAGCAGGTTTTCAAAATAAACTCAGCAAAGGGCCATCTACATGTTGCCAGATTTGGTACATTGTATTTTTTATTATTTTACCCCAGTTTTGTAGCCATATAAAAATAGAATTTGATGGCTGGCAAGAACTAAGTGGTCCATCTCGTTTGCCCATTTCCTTATCTATTTAATCCTTTTAGGATACCCCTCTGGCACTCAAAGGGTTAACAATCTTAGCCTTAGATTAGCCATATATATTTCAAGAGTTCTTAACCCTTTAAGGACCAGAGAGGTGTGCAAAGCATTGCTTCACAATGCTTTTTGCACCACTCTGGTCCTGAAAAGGTTACATTTATTTAATGTTTTAGATCCTAACACTTCGGCCGGGAGGATATTCTTTGTATCTAACTGTTTCCATAAAGTATTTTTTTTCTACAATATCAGATTATGTCCTCTTGCTCTAATATTCATGTTTTTCTAACAGTGAGGTATAGTTATTAAAGCCAAAGTGGCCCAGTTCTGGGGCAAAACAAATGCATAATATTTATTAAAAAATCCCATTGCCTTCAAATTTAATTTTATTGTCTCATATATAAAGACAAGCATTGTGTAAATTAACTGCACTAAATTCATCCAATCAAGAGCCATACTGGAATCGCGTTATTGACCTTAGCATTCCAGAGGTTAAAAGCCCCATATAACCCTTTGAGTACCAGAGCGGCGTGCAACACATTGTTGTGCAATGCACTACTCATCCTTCTGGCACTGAAAGGGTTATTTCAATGGGAATTTTTGAACTAAAATGTAACCTTGGTTTGTCTCAGATTTCTCTACTGTTGTCTTTATACATATGCCTCATTGTGGTGCACCTACGGTTGAAATATGCATACTGCAGGCTGTATTGGTTCCCACATGACCTTAGAAAAGGATTGGACAACATTTGTTTCTCCAGCTGTTGTTTGGCTACAACTCTCATCATCATCAGATCAGCAATTTGCTAATATCTGTCCTAAGGTTAAATGAGTTTCTATACAGCCCAGCAATATGTATCTTTCATAAGCAGCCAGTACTAAAGGGTTGATATGCTCTAGATGTTACGGCATAGCCAACACATGAATATTGTAATACAATCCTAAAATTACAGTTGAGATATTTCATAAAAATAACATGTTTAAAACTTAAACAATGGTAATTCGAATAAAAATAAACAAAGACTTTACCGGAGACTGAGGAAATGAAGCAAGTGCCTGCTGTCTTTAGATGTAGTCAAAGGCACAATGAGGGTGTTGAAACAAGCAGGTGCCCACAGACCCCCAGAGAGGCTGCTAGCGCAGGAGATACGGGTGCAGTTGGCTTGTTTGATGTTATGAGAGGGGCTGCTGTGTGGAGGAGGGGAGAGAAGGAGGAAGAGACCAGAGAGATGTGTCATAAGTGTTATAATACACACATATATCCGCTTCCTGCTCACTCACAGCAAGGTGACACCAAGCACAAAAGGCTGGAGATGACATTAAAGAAAAATTATAACCCTGGAATGGGTGCCTCTTCATTTTGTAACGTAAGGACTTACATAGGCAGGTGTCATTTAGTCGTACTAGAGTAATTTATATCTATCAACTGTTTTTTCATATAAACTTGAAGTAGTTTTGAATGGGGACATTGTATTAACTTGAGAACATATACAGGCTGTTACGAATCATGGTGGGCTTGCTAGCATCAGAGAGAGCCAGAGAGAGGGAGTGGGGGAGAGGGAGCGATATTTGCCCTTTAGAATCATTGAGGTCTGGCTAGTGAGATGAAGCGAGAGACTTGTGCCTTAAAATTATGAGGGGCTGTCTAAAGCCATAGAAAAAGAGCCCTGCCCATGATTCTAAAGGGTATGATATACATGCTGCAGATCCTAAAACGGTCCCACACAGTTATATACTACAGCAGAGTTTAAATAAACTAACAGTAAATACATATCACTGATTGCTGTTTGAAGGACACTTGCCCAGATAAACCCTTCTACTAAACAACTTAACAGCCAAATATATATATATATATAGTACTGTATTATAGTATTAGGCAGATATGAAAAAATGCTGAAAAGTAAGAATGCTTTCAAAAATAGACATGTTAGTAGTTTATAATTATCAATTAACAAAATTATAGTGAGTGAACATAAGAAATATCTAAATCAAATCAATATTTGGTGTGACCACCCTTTGCCTTCAAAACAGCATCAGTTCTAGGTACACTTGCACAAAGTCAGGGATTTTGAAGGCATACAGCCAGGTGTGTGATTAAACAATTATACCAAACAAGTTCTAATGATCATTACTTTAATATGTGGGTTGAAACACAATCATTAGCTAAAGCAGAAGCAGCTGTGTAGGAGGAATAAAACTGGATGAGGAACAGCCAAACTCAGCTAACAAGGTGAGGTTGCTGAAGACAGTTTAATGTCAAAAGTTTTTAAGACTGAGCACAGCAACAAGATACAAGGTAGGTATTCTGCATCAGCAAGGCCCCTCCCAGGCAGAAATTTCAAGGCAGACGGGTTTCCAGATTTGCTGACCAAGCCCTTTTGAAGAAGCACAAAGAAACAGGCAACGTTGAGGACCATAAAAACAGTGGTTGGCCAAGGAAATTTAGTGCAGTAGATGAAAGACACCTCATGCTTACTTCCCTTCGCAATCAGAAGATGTTCAGCAATGCCATCAGCTCAGAATTGGCAGAATACAGTGGGATCCTGGTACACCCATCTACTGTCCGGAAAAGTCTGGTCAAAAGTGGACTTCATGGAAGACATGCGGCCAAAAAGCCATATCTCCAACATGGAAACAAGGCCAAGTGACTCATGGTGGATGCATTTCTGCATATCTAGTTGGGGATTTTGTCAGAACTAATGGTCTCCTCGATGCTGAGAAGTACAGGCAGATACTTATCCATCATGTAAATAGATTTTGCAAATGCCTTTGATACAGTGCTACATGATAATATAAATCCTTTGTAAGGCCTCATTTAGAATATGAAGTACAGGTTTGGGCACCAGTTCTTAAAGCTGAACTACCACCTGTTTTAAAGTTTATATCATCTAATTCCCCAGAATACTTACCTGGTTAAATAGAACGAGACCCGGCTGACAGGCAGTGGAGCACACAGACATCTTGCCATAGTGATGCCTTCGCGCCTTTTGGAGCTGGACAGCTCCTAGCAACACCTCACAGAGCCGTCTGGGACTGACAGCGTGCTCTACTGCCTGTCAGCCCCGCCGCAGGGTCTCGTTCTATTTAACCAGGTAATTATTATGGCGACTAGCACTACTGAGCAGCTAGTCGCCAGATGGGGAATTAGATGACATAAACTTTAAAACAGGTGGTAGTTCCGCTTTAAAAAAAGGAATTATTGAATTGGAAAAAGTGCAGAGACGTGCAACAAAACTGATAAAGGGATTGGAGGATCTGAGTTGTAAAGAGAGACTAGCCAAACTGGGTTTGTTTACATTAGAGAAGAGACATCTAAGGGGTGATATGATTACCATTTATAAGTATATTTAAGGTCAATACAAAGAACTCTCAAATGAAATATTAACTCAAAGGCTGAGCTAAGAATGAGATGTCATCAATTAAGACTAGAGGAAAGGTGTTTTTGAATAGAACAAGGGCAGGGATTTTTTACCATAAGGGTGGTAACGCTTTGGACTTCTTTGCCTCAGGATGCTTTGCTTACAGATACTGCAACTGCTTTAAAAAATGAATGGATACCCATCTAGCACAGACCACATTTTGACAGCTGGATTCAAAGCAGATAGGTTGTTGATCCAGGGAACTATCTGACTTCCATTTGGAGTCAGAAAGGACCTTTTTTATCCACTTGGGGTTTAATTGGAAATGTCTTGAATTTTTTTTTTTTTTTGCCTTCCTCTGGATCAGCAGAGGTGTTTTGGCATGTGCTGGACTTGATGGACACATGTCTTTTTTCAGTCTATTCAACTATGTTACTATATGGAGCAAGACCAAAAAACCTAATATAAACAATCTTTTTTAGGTGGAGGAACTCAAACATTAATTCAAAATGGATGTGCTGAGTGTCAAAAATAGAGAATAAAAAACAGAAACCCAGACTAGTAGAAGAAAAAGAATAAAAGAATCAGAAGATAATTTTGAGGAGTAACTAAGAGAAATAAAAAAGAAACCAAGGAAAGGTATATTCCCTTTCCAAAGGGATCCTTAATTTATCATCATCATCATCATTCCAACTCTGACAAGATGAAATATCCCTTCTAAATAAAGATTGACATTTTTCAAAAAATAGTGTGCCAAATCACTTTGAGCTCTTTGTAGATGTACATAAATTTGTTAGAAATCTAATAAACAAGTGCCAAACTCAATATTCAATCCAATTCAGTTATGAGGTCCCTTTGTAGAAGCATTCTTAGATATGATTCTAATTGATTTTGGAAACCAATCAGATTTAAGAAAAACCTAACCAACAAAGAACAATGATGTCTTAAGATACTCATCTTCAGAGAAGTTGTCAAAGGAACAGGTTCTGTAATTCAAAACAGAGAGGATTACTTTAACCCCTTAATGACCCTTCACGGTCATAGTACGTCAAGGGTCGATCTGACTGTACGACCCATGAAGTACTATGACCGTCATGGAATTCCGGACTCCCCCGTGGCTGCACGCCGTTCGGGGAGTCCGGAACCGGAAGGATCAATAAAAAAAAATGTTCCGTGGTCCTTAACTGACAGTGCCGTTCCGATCGGCTGGTCGTTAAGGGGTTAAGGAAGCTGACAGAATATTGAGTGATAAACAACAATTCATGCTTATAATGAGTTATATGATGACATAGATTACCACTTTTCCTTCCTAAAGACTCTACCCTCATTATCAACAAGTTAAAAAACATTGTAGAGATGAGTATATTCTAGTGAAATGTGATGTAACATCATTGTACATGGTTATAGACAACCACAAGTGTTACAAGCAGTAAATCATCTCAGAAGATAATAAGATGATATATGATACTTTACTCATTTGGAAAAGAGGTGAAGAAAAAAAAAACTTACTAGAATCCATTAATACAAATCAAGTGGGGCTCCATTTTAATTATATCATCATCAATATTATTTCTGGATTTAGAAATTATGGACACTAGTGAAGGAAAATTGGAAACCAGAACCCACTATAAAAATGTTGATGTCAATGGATACATCTAAGCCATTAACGAAAATGTCTCCTAAAGATTAAAATGAAATTGCACAAAAGAAACCTTTTTGAAAGAGGCAGAAAAGGGGGAAAACAAATCAAGGATAAAGGACATAGAACATGCACACAGAATGCACTAGAAAGGACTTAGCTTATGTTAAGGAAAAAACATTAAAAATTAGTAAGAGAAACAGCACAAAAGAAAAAGAAGAAGCTTAACCCCTTGACATTTTATTTAATGAAAAACAATTACACAAAATGGCCTGTCTAGTACAGGTTTGGTTTTCATAACATATTATTTTGCTCTCTTTTTCTACAAAAGTCACTCAGAGATAGACATTGATTCTCTAAGTTGGTTAATACCCTCCTAATGAGGACACACAGACAACACTGGGTATTTCAGCTTATATTTTACAAACATACCAGTCTCAAAGGGCTTAAATAAACATGTTATAATAATTTGTTTCTCAAAGTATATCATACCCATCATTGTTACTAGCTTCTCAATAATGGAGATATAATTTCTAAGCATTTACCACTGCAACACCAAGCGATATCAGGTGTCATCCTCAAGTTCATTTGACCACTGTTGCTAATTACTTTTTTCTAGAATCCTTAAAGTTGTGTTCTTACTATAAACATCTAGATTGCTGCCTGCTAGTGCATATATCTTATAATATATTAATATCCATTGCCTCCAAATATCACGTGCATGAATATTACTTACCTGTACTGATTCTATTAACTTATTTCAAGTAAAACAATAGCTAAATCGATATTATACACAATTATATATATGAGCCTAACTGGATTCAATTCATGAATAATATACTATAATTGTACACTATACAAGGGATAATAATATATATAGAAAACCAGTTTCTATCATTATAGATGATTATGTTAATTTTTGTAATGTCATTCATTATATTTAAAATTCAATCTCTTTTGACACCAAGAACCTCATTTAGTTAAACAGTTTGTATTAAGTAATATCTTGTTTAAGTCCAGATCATACATACAAGAATGGCCCTCTTTGATTGGCCTTATCATTACAATCCTGATGAAGGGACCAATAGCTCCAAAAGCCATCAATTTTATTGGCACTGAAGATGATGGCTAGAGAAGGGGACAAACTAAGGAAGAAGATTACTGAGGGTCCAGACATCAGTTACTATATGCTCCAATATCAAGAAATCTCTAACATATGGCCTATATATGGCCTATACTATTCTACAGCTGCCTCATCCTATTATGCACCTTTTGTTTTTTTGATACCCCACTTTTTAGATCCATCCTCCTATTCCTTACCACCACTATATTGCATTACCTTTTATGGGAGTAATAGGCTATATGTTCTTTTTATTGCATTTACAAATTTCTTATCGATACATCTTTTTTTTTTTTTTTATCTCAGATTGCTTTATTGCATGACTCCATTATTTGGAAGGGTTTGTATTCTGCTTTTATTGATACTTTTACACCTCTGGTTGCACTGTTTCTTCTCATTGTCTATCTAACAATGATTGTTCTAGCAGCTGAATATATGAATGTATTCCAGATCCAGATTAAACACCACAGGATATCTTCCTGTATTTACCACATTTACTTTAATTTAATACACACATGATAAAACATTCCATGTTTTGTTTGTGTATGTTACCTTGGCCACTGAGTGGAACCCACAATTGTTCTGTGTATGTGTACTGATTTTCTCTCTCTTTATTTCTAAACACCCAGTGCCTACTGAGGTGTCTCCCCAGGCTCCACTTATTATATAGTCCTCTATAAAAGAGTTGTAGAGTCATAAATCCATCCAGGTGTGCTTGCCTACTCATATGCTAAAGTAATGACAGATTACATATTATTATTATTATTATTATTATTATTATTATTATTATATTTTAATTATAAAGTTCCAGCATATTCCTCAGAGCTGGGAAAAAAGTGGGGAATATACAAATGTAATATATTTACAAACAAAACAAGTAGGGAGAGGACCCTGTTCATGAGGGCTTACAATCTAGAAGAAGCAAAAGGATAAGAAAAACATAAGGGCAGCTGCCTAGGACCGACAGGTGTAAGGGGCCCCCACTCACACACACACTCACACACACACTCACACACAAACTCACACATACATGGTGAAGGAAAATGCTGACTGTAATACAACACAGTTTGGAAAGTGCTGGATCTGTCTAGTGCCTAGCATTGTGTCATCAAAGATGTGAGCACACAACGTTCACTTTTAATCCGAAGGAAAAACAGCTGAATCTATTATTTAACCCCTTGACATACCTGAGAACTCTCAGTTCTTTTTATGCTTAACCCTTTGAGTGCCAGAGGGGTACGGAACGCATTGCAAAGCAATGAGTTCCATAGCCCTCTGACACTCAAAGGGTTAAAGGGATAGTAATAATTTAATTTTACTAATCCACATCTTGTAGAACTTAAAAAAAAGATTTTTAATGCCCCCAATCGCATCTCTCAAACCTTTATGGTTTGAGAGAAAATCGATTTCAAAGTCCCCCCCTCCCTCACCTTTCCCCGAGATCAGCATCTAGCTGTATGCAGGGGAATCCGATCCTGGGGCCATCCGACGGCTCTGCAGCAGAGCCGAGAACGCATTAAAGAAGAACAAATCCATCACTGAAACGGTCTTCTACGTGTGCTAGAAGAACGTTTCAGTGAGGATTTTTTCTTCATTAAGGCGATCTCGGCTCTGCTACAGAGCCCCGGATGGTCGTACGACAGAATACTCCTGAATTCAGCTAGAACGCTGATCTCAGAGAATGGAGAAGGATGGGGGGACTTTGAAATCGATGTGATTGGGGACATTAAAAATATTTTTTTAAGTTCTACAAGATGGGGATTAGTAAAATTAAAGTATTACTATCCCTTTAATTACCAGGTCTCCAGGGACAGGCTGATTCTCCTGGCACAATGAGTCCCCTCCCTCCCGCCCACTTCACTGCCAGTTCAGGTAACTCTCCTTCTTGTTCTTTCCACTCTCAGTTTAATGTCAAACCCCCTCCCAAACCACCCCTGCCCCAATGAAGCACTGACCATTTTATGAAGCTCTCTGTGTGATTTTGACACCCCCTGGGCCCAGATCTTAGAGGAATATATGAATACATTCTTGTTATAAGAATTTTCACTTTTTTATCCCTTAAGGACCAGAGGGGTAAGGAAAGCAATGCAAAAGTAATGCTTCACAAACCCCTCTAGTCTTTAACCCTTTGAGTGTCATAGGCTTACCCAATGCATTGTGAAGCAATGATATGGATACCCCTCAGGTACTCATAGGTTTAAGGGTTTAAAGAAAAACTCTTGCACTCTAAATATACCCTCTCTCACCATTTAGTGTATATCTCTCTCTATTCCCAACTCTTTCATTATTTCTGCATTGTTTCATCACCAAAATGATTTGGTATTTTTAGGTCTCAAACTCAAGGACAAATTTATTTATTATAAATTGGGGAATAACTGAAACAATATATTATTTCATATTTTTATCCTCTGTGATGTAAATTAAGGGATATTGAACTTGATATAAGGGACATATGAATTAAAGAAAAAAATAGGTTTATAAGTTTGTGCTGCTACTGCCAGTGATGGGAGTAGCAGATATTAACAAGTAAGACATTGGGATTTAACATTTATTTATTTTTCTCATATTAACTACTAGTGTAAAAGCCTGTACACACGGGCCAAGATCCGGATAATGTTAACCCTTTGAGTGCCAGAGGGATATGCAATGCATTGCTTTGCAATGCGTTGTGTATCCCTCTGGCATCCAAAGGGTTAAGAGGCCGCTACCTCACTGCTCCACGCATTGCAGTCTTGGGTCGCCTCACTCACACGATGCAATCATAAGCTGTAGAGACTGGCTGAACGCGGGTAGTCTCTACTGCGCATGACTGCATCGTGACAAACATCCTAGCGAATTATTATATAGGATTCTTTAACATTTTCTGCGCCTGGCAATAGTGGATAGGGCTGGTGATAGGGTTGTGTGAGAGTATGGCTATGGGAGGGGCGTGAGGTACCTGTGATTCCTTGTCTAGGAGAGCCTGATAATTAGTCTGGCCCTAGCTCAAGCCTAGTAAAATGCAAGATGCATCTGTATATTTGTTACTTTGGCCAAAACAACCCAGAACTCTGGTTGGACAACACAACCCAGAACTGTGGAGGGAGAACGATATAAACAAAAACACATTTATTGTACATGAATGGGGCAAGAATTAGCTCAAAATATGCGCCACTTTTTGGAGACAAAGCTATATTTGATGTTGTGGCATAAAATATACTTTTATTTACGTAAAATCAATTTTGTAGCACATACATTCTTTATGTTACAAAACTGATGTTGACTTTATTGGCTGAGTGGCTTTAGAATGGAAGTTTTCAAAACACTAGGGGGAGATGCAATAAGGCGTGAAAAAGAGATGATAAAGCAGAGATGAATTCTCTAGTGATATCACTTCTCAGAGTTCTATGTCATTAGAGCCTATGCACTAAAATTTTTCCAGCTTTGGAGATCTTAGTGCATAGGCTCCAAAGAATAACATAGGAACTGGAGAAGTGATATCACTGGAGAAGTCATCTCCACTTTATCACCTCTTTCTCTGTGTAGTCTCTGTGTAGTTGTGATACAATACTTATTACCCTTTTGTTGCTCCAGTGAATCTTTAGATAAAAATGTCTGTCTATAGAATGTATGGGTTAACCCTCCAAGTGCTAGAAGGATGTGAATGCTATAGCTTGCAATGTGCAGCACATCCCCCTGGCACCCAAAGTGCCCACAATATGTTTATTGTGTGGCATAATGTGACATAATTTCCTTGTCAAGGTTCAAGCCACAGCTCAGCTAACACAGTACCGTTCTTTACCAAAATTCATATTATCACACATAATTCATATTTTTCTCACAGAACATAATTTTAAAGCAACAAAAACATTCTGTTACAAAACACAAAATTTTTAAAAATGTGTTACAAAATTGACTTTATCATACATAATTCATAATTTGTGGTAAACCTTAGTTAATATTCATATCTTGGTGCAATCATTATGTGGAGGCCAAGATTTATTATTTTTTCATTACAAAAACTTTAGACATTTGGCTGGATCTAATAGCACTGGTTTCATCACCAAATTTCCCCATCCTCTGTAAAAGGATTTTTTCAGCAAAATCCCAGTAATAGGACAATGCCCATTGTCACTGTCTGATTTATTCTGAAACAACAGAGAATATATTCAGCAGGGAGTGACCCCTTTGTCATGACAGATATTATAATCTCCAGGGGGATCCAAATGGTACCATAGAGCTTGCCATTTCTGAGGAATGATCCATGTGATATTGTAATGTTTGCAGCCAACCCCACACCCCCATATTATCTTATATTTGACATCTACAGCGTTGAATGACATTTCAGACCTGGAAATCGAAAGGCAGCCACATGAAACAACAGAGAATGAATTCAGTAGAAACATAGCCACATCACCCCCACATGACTCTACAGGGAGTGAGATACCTGACACTGCAAAAGTTACATCTTCAAGGAGGCAAAAAAAGAGTGGCAGTAGAGAGATAAAGGGGAGTGCAAGATGGATACAGATAATGGGATGGGAAAGCAGCAGGCATAGAGAAAGGGAGCACTAGGGCTATAGGTATAGGGAGAATTAACTTCCCTCAACTGTCCATGAACAGCACAACACCACAACTCTACATGCACTATATGTGGTGGTTCAGAAGATATCAAAGATCCTAAAGAATAGACAGCTAGCTCGCATCAGCTGTCCGTCATTATTAACACCACAGCACACTGAGAAACACAGCTCTAAATCATGAGCACCTCCACTGACCAGGATGTGATTCAAGCTTTCTTGTGATGACTCAGACTGGCATTGCAGCAGTTGGGACCATAAACTAATCTTTTCCCTTGTTACGAAGTAACCTCTCACTGCCTCGGAATGTGTCCTCCTATCTTAGACTCATACACAGTCCATCGTCATAATCAGACAACACCAAACATGAGCATCTCATTCTCACACCTCCATTCCAAACTGAATTTGGAATTTTTACTATAAATCTGAAAAAGACTAATTTTCAACTGCCATGATTCTCTGTTAATTCTCCAGGTCTGGTCTTCTCTTACTTATCATTTCCAGCCTGATGTCCAAGGAAATGTGAATGGCAACTTAACATGGACCAACTGGGAAGTAACAAATGGAATTCTACATGAAAAGTGAGTGACAGTGAACAAATAAAAATTCTTATAATTCCACTTATATAAAAGGATGGTATCCTTTTATTTAGACTTTACATATTTTGCAAGTGCACAATATGTAAAGTCAAATTGACCTATGCTTTTTATTTTTTTCCATCTTTACCTCTTTGTTTTAAAGTTATTTGTACCAGACAGGGAGCCTCCAGGAATTCTCATTCCAGAGAGCTTTCTGGTCAGTGACTGAAATCAGGGATAGCAACACAATGTTTCAAAATTCCTGCAAAACTGAGAGTTGTATATACTATATTTAATAGACTGGAGGCAATCTTTTCTACATTATATCACTATCTTTTTTACATTGTATTTTTTTAACATTTCATTACTATCACTGCTTTCACATTCCCTGACAGAGAGCTCTCTGGAAACAGATCTAAGAAGCTCATTGTCAGGGACACGAAAACAGCAGAAAATTTGAAAAAATGAAGATGAAATAATTAGTGTTCAGCGAGCATGCTCGGCCGATGCTCGGATCGGCTCGAGCATCGCTCTGCTCGGCACATGGCGGTACTCGTACGAGTACCGCATGTGCTCGCCCGCCATGTTCGGGTCTCCTCCCCGCACGTTTTGCGGCTGCTGCGCAGCCAATAAACGTGCAGGGAGGCTCTGACATCAGTGTAATGCCAGCAGCCATGTTGGCTGCTGGCATTACACTGATTGGCTGGCCAGAACCCGTGGTCGGGTGCTGTATAGCACCTGACCAGCGAGTTCGGCTCAGTCTTAGCCAGGGAGAGCTGAGGATAGGAAGGGAAAGTCAGTGTAGGGAGGAAAAGAAGCAAAATTGTGAAAAAAAAGAACCAAAAGTCCTTTTTAGGACTACTGTGTGTGGGGGCAGCAGGTTATTTTGTGTGGAGGGAAAAAAAAAAAAAAAAAAAAAAACATATATTCTGTTTAGTGTGCAAAGTTGCAGATTAGAGCACATTCTGTTTAGTGTGCACAGTTGCAGATTAGAGCACATTCTGTTTAGTGTGCAAAGTTGCAGATTAGAGCACATTCTGTTTAGTGTGCAAAGTTGCAGATTAGAGCACATTCTGTTTAGTGTGCAAAGTTGCAGATTAGAGCACATTCTGTTAAGTCTTCAAACTAAAATATCAAAGTCACATATTCCATTCAGTGTGCGTCGCCGCAGTTTAGCAGCACATTCTGTGTACTGTGCAGAGTTGCAGAATAGGAAGAAATACTGTTAAGTCTTCAAACTAAAATATCAAAGTCACATATTCCATTTAGTGTGCGTCGCCGCAGTTTAGCAGCACATTCTGTGTACTGTGCAGAGTTGCAGAATAGGAAGAAATACTGTTAAGTCTTCAAACTAAAATATCAAAGTCACATATTCCATTTAGTGTGCTTCGCCGCAGTTTAGCAGCACATTCTGTGTACTGTGCAGAGTTGCAGAATAGGAAGAAATACTGTTAAGTCTTCAAACTAAAATATCAAAGTCACATATTCCATTCAGTGTGCTTCGCCGCAGTTTAGCAGCACATTCTGTGTACTCTGCACAGTTGCAGAATAGGAAGAAATACTGTTAAGTCTTCAAACTAAAATATCAAAGTCACATATTCCATTCAGTGTGTGTCACCGCAGTTTAGCAGCCTATTCTGTGTACTCTGCACAGTTGCAGAATAGGAAGAAATACTGTTAAGTTTTCAAACTCAAATATTAAAGTCACATATTCCATTCAGTGTGTGTCACCGCAGTTTAGCAGCCTATTCTGTGTACTCTGCACAGTTGCAGAATAGGAAGAAATACTGTTAAGTTTTCAAACTCAAATATTAAAGTCACATATTCCATTCAGTGTGTGTCACCGCAGTTTAGCAGCCTATTCTGTGTACTCTGCACAGTTGCAGAATAGGAAGAAATACTGTTAAGTTTTCAAACTCAAATATTAAAGTCACATATTCCATTCAGTGTGTGTCACCGCAGTTTAGCAGCCTATTCTGTGTACTCTGCACAGTTGCAGAATAGGAAGAAATACTGTTAAGTTTTCAAACTCAAATATTAAAGTCACATATTCCATTCAGTGTGTGTCACCGCAGTTTAGCAGCCTATTCTGTGTACTCTGCACAGTTGCAGAATAGGAAGAAATACTGTTAAGTTTTCAAACTCAAATATTAAAGTCACATATTCCATTCAGTATGTGTCACCGCAGTTTAGCAGCCTATTCTGTGTACTCTGCACAGTTGCAGAATAGGAAGAAATACTGTTAAGTTTTCAAACTCAAATATTAAAGTCACATATTCCATTCTGTGTGTGTCACCGCAGTTTAGCAGCCTATTCTGTGTACTCTGCACAGTTGCAGAATAGGAAGAAATACTGTTAAGTTTTCAAACTCAAATATTAAAGTCACATATTCCATTCTGTGTGTGTCACCGCAGTTTAGCAGCCTATTCTGTGTACTCTGCACAGTTGCAGAATAGGAAGAAATACTGTTAAGTTTTCAAACTCAAATATTAAAGTCACATATTCCATTCAGTGTGTGTCACCGCAGTTTAGCAGCCTATTCTGTGTACTCTGCACAGTTGCAGAATAGGAAGAAATACTGTTAAGTTTTCAAACTCAAATATTAAAGTCACATATTCCATTCTGTGTTCGTCACCGCAGTTTAGCAGCCTATTCTGTGTACTCTGCACAGTTGCAGAATAGGAAGAAATACTGTTAAGTTTTCAAACTCAAATATTAAAGTCACATATTCCATTCTGTGTTCGTCACCGCAGTTGAGCAGCCTATTCTGTGTACTCTGCACAGTTGCAGAATAGGAAGAAATACTGTTAAGTTTTCAAACTCAAATATTAAAGTCACATATTCCATTCAGTGTGTGTCACCGCAGTTTAGCAGCCTATTCTGTGTACTCTGCACAGTTGCAGAATAGGAAGAAATACTGTTAAGTTTTCAAACTCAAATATTAAAGTCACATATTCCATTCAGTGTGTGTCACCGCAGTTTAGCAGCCTATTCTGTGTACTCTGCACAGTTGCAGAATAGGAAGAAATACTGTTAAGTTTTCAAACTCAAATATTAAAGTCACATATTCCATTCAGTGTGTGTCACCGCAGTTTAGCAGCCTATTCTGTGTACTCTGCACAGTTGCAGAATAGGAAGAAATACTGTTAAGTTTTCAAACTCAAATATTAAAGTCACATATTCCGTGTAAGATGAAGAAGGCGGGTAAAAAGGGACGGGGAAGTGGACGTGATCCTGATAGTTCAGGGCGCGGGTCAGGACGCGGAGAAACTGTGCCTGGTGCCAGAGCACAAGAAAGAAAGACATCCACCATACCTAGCTTCATGTCTAATTTTACAGGGCGTCGCAGGACATCACTCTCGAGGTCCGACCACTGCGAACAGGTGGTCGGTTGGATGACAGCTGATACTGCTTCCAGTCGGTTAAGCACCACCCTGTCTTCCACCAAGTCCACTCTCAGTAGCCAAGAGTCTGGTCAACATAATCCTCACTCTGATCATCCTTCCTCCCACCATACACGGTCTGGTCAAAGAAGTGATCCCACACTGGGATATAGTGAGGAGCTCGTCTCATCACCAATCCTTCATTTGACCCTCTCTCCAAGCACGCTTGCAGAGGAACATGACATCTTGTGCCCTGATTCACAACCTCTAGAGGGTACCCAATCACAAGACGATGACAGATGTGAACGGCATTTAAGGTCAAAGAAAGTAGTGGATGATGATGATGATGATGAGACACAGTTGCCATTAAATCAACCACTATTTCCGTCTCAAGACCTTGTTGAGGAGAATGTTATACAGTTGTCAATGACTGAGTATGTGGTGGGATCAAGACATGAGGAGGATGATCAGAGTGAGGAAGTGGAGGAGGACTTGGTGGACGATGAGGTGACTGACCCCACCTGGGAAGGTGTAGAGCCGAGCGATGACAGCAGTCCTGAGGGTGAGCCATCTGCAGCACCGCAACAGGCTGGAAGAGGCAGTGGTGTGGCTACAGAAAGAAGGCGGACCGCACCAAACCGGCCCGCAAATGTTCCACGGAGCACCCCCTTGCGTAAATCTACCTTGCCAAAGGGTAGGTGTTCCGCGGTATGGCGTTTTTTTAAGGAAAGTGCGGACGACAAAAGAATTGTAGTTTGCAACCTGTGCCACACCAGAATGAGCCGAGGCATGAACACTAGAAACCTCACCACCACCAGCATGATCCGACACATGGCATCCAAGCACCGTAGTAAGTGGGAGGAACGCCTGGATCGCCCATCTGTGTCTGCAGGCCACACCACTGCCTCCTCTTCCCCTGTTTTCGGTGCCGGCCAATCGCCTGTCGAAGGCGCAGGCCCGCATACCTCCCGCCCTGCACCTGTACCATCTGAAGCACCATCAGCGACCACATCCACTTCCCTGTCCCAGCACAGCGTCCAAATGTCGTTACCCCAGGCATTTGAGCGCAAGAGAAAATACCCAGCCACCCACCCACAGGCCATAGCACTAACCTCACACCTTTCCAAATTACTGGCCATCGAAATGCTGCCATTTAGGCTTGTGGACACTGAGTCCTTCCGCAGCCTGATGGCAGCAGCTGTCCCTCGGTACGCGGTCCCCAGCCGCCACTACTTTTCCCGGTGTGCCATCCCCGCATTACACCACCATGTGTCCCGTAACATCACCCGTGCCCTGACCAACGCAGTTACTGGGAAGGTCCACTTAACGACTGACACATGGACAAGTGCTTGTGGCCAGGGACGCTACATTTCCCTGACGGCACACTGGGTGAATGTCGTGGAGGCTGGGAGCGACTCGGACCCTGGGATGGCACGGGTGCTACCCACGCCGAGGATTGCGGGCCCTACCTCCATCAGGGTTTCCGCCAGCACCTACGTTATTGGCTCCTCCTCCTCCGTTTCCACCTCCGAATTCTCTACACGCAGCGCCACTCCCCCATCAGCCAGTAGCTGGAAGCAGTGTAGCACTGCAGTGGGGAAGCGTCAACAGGCCGTGCTGAAGCTGATCTGCCTTCGGGACAAACAGCACACGGCCTCAGAGCTGTTGCAGGGGATTAGTCACCAGACCGAGCAGTGGCTCTCGCCACTCAACCTGCAACCAGGCATGGTTGTGTGTGATAATGGGCGTAACTTGGTGGAGGCTTTGGAGCTCGGCAAGCTCACACACGTACCATGCCTAGCGCATGTATTTAATTTAGTGGTTCAGCGATTTCTAAAAACCTACCCCAATGTGCATGATCTCTTGACCAAGGTGCGCCGCGTGTGTGCACATTTCCGTAAGTCATCTACAGCTTCGGCCGGCCTGTTGAAGCTGCAGCAGCGCTTACAATTGCCAGCTCACCGGCTGCTGTGTGACGTGAGCACGCGCTGGAACTCCACCTTCCACATGTTGGCCCGGCTTTGTGAGCAGCAGAGGGCAGTAGTGGAGTACCAGCTGTTACACGGTCGTCGCCTCTCCGTTCAACTTCCTGTAATCAGAAGTGAGGAGTGGGAATGGATGTCAGACCTCTGCGAGGTTTTACGCAATTTTGAGGAATCGACACAGATGGTGAGCGGCGATAACGCTATTATCAGTGTAACCATCCCACTTCTGTGTCTACTGAAACGCTCGCTGCTCACAATTAAACCCGACGCTTTGCATGTGGAAGAGGTGGAAATGGGGGAGGAAGAGCTTACACAAGGTGATAGCCAGAGCACCCTCACTTCGTCTTCTCAGCGACAACTGGAGGAGGCGGAGGAGGAGGAAGAGGAGGAGGAGGAAGACACGGTTGCCTCCGCTACAGAGGGTAGCCATGGAACTTTAGTTCCATCTCTTCAGCGTGGGTGGGCAGAAGAGGAGGAAGAGGATGAGGATATTGAGAGTCATCCTCCTGGTGAGGACAGCGAAATCTTGACTGTTGGTACTCTGGCACACATGGCTGACTTTATGTTAGGCTGCCTTTCCCGTGACCCACGCGTTGTACGCATTTTAGACAACACGGATTACTGGGTGTTCACCCTTCTGGACCCCCGCTACAAAGAGAATTTCTCATCTCTCATTCCTCCGGTGGAGAGGACAAGCAAAATGGTGCAATACCAGAAGGTTCTTGTTGAAAAATTGCTCCAAAATTTTCCATCTGACAACGCTGGCGGCAGAGTACGTGCTACCTTGGCCAACCGAGAAGGGGAGAAAAGGGGAGCACACAGCAGTTCCGAGAAAGGCAGGGCAACACTCTCCAAGGCGTGGGACACCTTCATGACACCCCGCCAGCAACCTCACCCTGATGCGCAGCCTAGTGTCACAAGGAGGGAAAAGTTTTGGAAGATGGTGAAGGAGTACGTAGCAGACCGTGTCAGCGTCCTCAATGATCCCTCTGTGCCTTACAACTACTGGGTGTCCAAGCTGGACACGTGGTATGAACTGGCACTCTACGCCTTGGAGGTGCTGGCCTGCCCTGCCGCCAGCGTTCTGTCTGAGCGGGTATTTAGTGCTGCTGGTGGCATCATAACAGATAAGCGTATCCGCCTTTCCACCTACAATGCTGATAGGTTGACACTTATAAAAATGAACAAGGCCTGGATTTCCCCTGACTTCTCCACTCCACTGGAGGAAAGCCCCGGGGGAACATAAACTCACTTTATATATGTTATTTACAATGATGGGAATACTCTGTATTCCCATTCACCCCTTCCACCCAAAAAACGGGTATATGGTTGACTCTTAATCTTCTCATCCTCCTCCTCCTCTTCCATATGCCCTGTGCTATCATTTTTATATAGGGCCAGCTAACCAGCGGGCCCTGTGATATAATTTTTATATAGGGCCAGCTCACCAGCGGGCCCTGTTTGACAATTTTTATATAGGTCAGCTCACCAGCGGGCCTTCTCATATAATGTTTTATTGGGTCAGCTCTCTAGCGGGCACTCTCATATAATGTTTTATAGCGTCAGCTCACTAGCGGGCCTTCGCATATAATGTTTAGGATGGTCAGCTCTGCAGCAGACCCTCACCCATAATGTTTTAGATGGTCAGCTCAGCGCACGTTTCCCTCTTAATCATGGCCTCAGTTCAATAAAATCAAGGACATTTTTGGGAGAATTTGCCTCTGTGCACGTTTCCCTCTTAATCATGGCCTCACTTCAGAAAATCAAGAAAATTTTTGGGAGAATTTGCCTCTGCGCACGTTTCCCTCTTAATCATGGCCTCACTTCAGAAAATCAAGGAAAATTTTGGGAGAATTTGCCTCTGCGCACGTTTCCCTCTTAATCATGGCCTCACTTCAGAAAATCAAGGAAATTTTTGGGAGAATTTGCCTCTGCGCACGTTTCCCTCTTAATCATGGCCTCACTTCAGAAAATCAAGGAAATTTTTGGGATAATTTGCAGATGATATACAAGTAAATATACAGCAAATATTGTTTGGTAACAATTTTTCGCCTAAAGTCGTTTTTATTTTCCTTTTTGTGGGTTTTACGGTCAGTCTGTAAAAATGGCGTACTACGGGCGAAAGATCGTTCCCAGCAGCGATGTTGGAGTCCAAGATGCATCCAGACATCCTCCCTATGCTGTCCCTGAACCATTTCTGTGGTGTTTCCATCCTTTTCTGCCCTTTTCCTATGGACCAGGCACCCTCCCCTCATCAGAGCAGGGGGTGCCTGGTGTAATGCTCGAGTCCTCCCATTGACTTCAATGGGGCTCGGGTGCTCGGCCGAGCACTCGAGCCTCCGGGGGCGCTCGGTCAGAGCACCCGAACACCCGAGCATTGGGGTGCTCGCTCATCACTAGAAATAATAAAAAGTACAGGCAATTTGGGGGGATGCCTGAAATTACATCAGGTTGGCACCTCAGCATTCCTGCATTAAACATGATTTAGTTTAGGAGTAGGAATCAATCACAGCTGTAAGTTCCTGAAACTATGTTTTACTGACATTGTTGAAAAAATGGACAGATAATCACAGTTTTTACTAACATATTTATTTGAAAACCCATCTCTGCTTGCAGTTCTTCTAATATAATGCAGCTATTCCACCCGTGATTAAAAGGGGAAGTGAAAGTTTGCAAATTCAATTTAAATACTTAACCTCTTAAAGATCATGGCACACTTTTGTACAGTTCACTCTGGGCACTGTTTATTAACAGCTGTGGCCTTTAACCCCTTAATGACAATGGACGTACATGTACGTCCAAGGTGGATGTCCCTTAATGACAAAGGACGTACATGTACATCCAGGAAATCCGGGCCCCCGCGTGGATGCATGCCCCTATCTGTAGGTCTCTGTGTCTGTCAGGGTCTCTCACAACCCACCGAGACACTACTGACTATTTATGCAAATTAAAAGAAATAGGACAACTCCCAGACCAAATTATTCTAACTTCCATGGATGTGAGTAGTTTATACATGGTCATCCCCTTGAATGAAGGATTAGAGGCCGTTAATAACGTGCTAAGACTCTGCCCCACACACGTCCACCGGATGCATTCCTTTTGGAACTTCTTAATCTCTGCCTCACTTTGAATTTTTTCAGATTTGAACAGAAGTACTATAGGCAGATATCAGGAACAGAAATGGGAATTAATGTTGCCCCTGCTTATGCCAATATTTTTATGTTGAATTATGAGCAGACATACATCCTATTAGAACAGCCATTACATATTTCCTGTATTTCCAGTTCACAGACATTATTCCTATCATGGCCTGGTACCATGATTCATCAACTCACACAACATACACACAACAATGTACACACACACACACACACATAGGTACATGTTCACATTTGGAGTGTAATACACACATAAATGTACACACACTTTCACACACACACACACACACACACACACACACACACACACACACATACACACACATACATGTTCACACTTGTACTGTAATACACACACCAATGTACACACACTTTCACACACACACACACACACTTTCACACAAAAACATGTACATGTTCACACTTGTAGTGTAATACACACACCTATGTACACACACTTTCACTCACACGCACATTCTTGTTCACACTTGTAGTGTAATACACTCACTAATGTAAATATACTTTCACACACACACACACACATGTACATGTTCACACTTCTAGCAAAACACACACCTATGTACACACTTGCACTGAGACAAAAAAACAAAACAAACACAGAAACACACACAGGTTTATATAAGGATTGGTACAGACACACATTGATATCTACTTTTTCATAATACACACACACACACATCATATTGTAAGAGTCATGAATTGTAATAAGTTGTTGTTATAAATTTTTTTATTTTTTTTTAAGAAAATACAAGTCAGCTTATATTACTTTTGTTACTGAAAAAATAAATATGTAACATTACATATATTTCCATATAAAACAAAAAAATGCATTTGTATAGCATAAAGTATTTTTATTCTTGATCTTCGTGATTCAGTATATTGTAGCATGTGTATGATCTCACTATCTTAATATTGTACCCTAAAAAAAACTGCAAAATAGTAAAAAACATTGTAGCTAATAATATGTACAAATGTTTTTGTTGCAAACAGATATCAGCCATGACAAAGTATTTTGTCAATGGTTGTCACACTGTGCGTTGTATAAAGACTTCAAACACTCAGCTGATTTTATATTGTTTTCCAAAACAAAGAGAAAGAGTTCAGCTTTGGATAGAAAATATTGGTCAAGTTTTTGATGATGTGAATAGAGTTGTAAACAAAATCTTATATGATTCAAAAGGATATATGTACTATTTGTGCTCCCTTTACTGGAGATAATTACATTCAACTTGTAACAAAAAAAGTTAAAGGATGATTCCGTCCCAACTTTATTTCCTAGTCGTGTAGTAGTGGAAGTGGAGTACCTTCACAAACTGAGCTTCATATAATCCTCTTGATGTCTCAAATTCCTCATCAACAATTACATTTTCACAATCTCCATTTAAACCATGTGTACTGCATTAGAGTACTAATACTGATATCAAGTAGACAGATGCCAGCACCAAAACATATATCTTCTGTGATAAGATTGATTCGGGTGTCCAATGCCCAGAAATGGGCTATCAAATTGAAGCAGATGTATTGGACATAACAAAAGATCACAGCTACACCAAAAAGGTAATGGATTTCCAAGCTATACCTAGCTCTTTGTCACCGATTCAAACATCAACCACTCAGAAAGGAAAAGCAGTGTACCTCATTGCTCATCTAGACTTGAATATACAAATATTGAAGTACAAAACCCTGGATTTGTACATTAAGAAGAAGAACATGAAAAATATATGCTACAAATTGTAGAAGAAATGGAAACAGATAAAAACAGTGAACATGTCAAAGAACCAGTAAATGTTGAGGACTCTTAAGAAATAGATTATTCATAATTTTTGGAACTTTCTGTTAACTCCATAACAGAGAAGAGAAAAAAAAAAGACCCAGACTTTGAAATTGACACTTCAATGTCTGTTTTGGAATCAGATGTTACTGGCTTAGAGGACTCCAGAGAGGAAATACTAGTAAACGAATGTAAATTCATTATTTTTGAATAGTGCTTGGACATACTATTCAAATTTGTTCTATGCCGTGGTGGTGAATTATACGAAGAACCAGGTATTACTATTAAGAAAAGAGTTGAAGGATCTTTCCTGTCAGTTACTGGTGAATGTTTGGGAAAGTCAACCCCTGTTAAACAGAATAGCAG
This sequence comes from Rhinophrynus dorsalis, assembly GCA_037306005.1. Taxonomy (NCBI): domain Eukaryota; kingdom Metazoa; phylum Chordata; class Amphibia; order Anura; family Rhinophrynidae; genus Rhinophrynus; species Rhinophrynus dorsalis. The sequence goes on along the minus strand of CM074718.1, from coordinate 88,334,735 downwards.
TTTGCGACATACTTAGTGCAGCATATGTACTGTTTTCCGGTTCTAATTTTACTAAAGTTCATGAGATGAACAGAATTTTTGGCAAATATCTCCTGCAGCATTCTTCAGGTACCAATCCAAATATTTATATTGTGTCATCAACAACCACTGGTTGAAAGAACAGGCTATAGTTTTGTATAGCCTTGGTCAAAATTATGTTGGTCTTGATGGTGATGGTCATTGAGACATCTCTGGTCATTGGGCAAAATATTGTACATACACCATGATTGACATGTCATCTAAAAAAGCTGATTTTGAAATAGAACAGGTCTCTATCTGTACCTCTTCAGTTGCCATGGAAAAATTAGCTTTTTCAAAGAGTATAGATTGGATACTTAGTAATAATGACCAGGAAAAATAGTTTCAACAGATAAACATGTTAGCATACATAAATTGTTACGAGAAAAGTATGTTGACATAAATCATCAATTTGATGTATGGCATTATACCAACATTTAAAATAAAACTATACCCAATTTCCCCCCAAAAAATATGTCACATCTGAAAAAAATTGATACTTAATATTATTAATAATTTCTGATGGATAAAATCTTGCAAGGAAGACTTACAATAGCTAAGAGAGAGATGGCGATCTGTCCTACATCACACTGTAAATGAACACACCTGGACAAGTTGTGATGTACACCACTCCTGGTCACTCAAATTGTCTGAAAAAAAAAATTCAATCCACCACGTGATTGTACAAAGACACACAACCATTTAAGGAACTTCATAAACTTGTCATTGACACAAAAGGACCTGATACACCTCCTTAGATACTGTCACACAGGATGTATAGAGTTGTACCACTGCCTGATTCTGAAATATAGACCCAAAAGAGTACACTTTTACACGGCATGAATGGTTGTATGCACACAGTTGGCAGCTTTGGAGCATAATCACAACGTAAACCGTTTGAAAGCTAAAGTGAAAGTTCAACGTCAAGGGACGGCAACAGTAGGATCAGAAATGACAAAATTAGAATGTCCATGGTCAAGAAATAGGTGGATTGTCCGTGATGTCTTGGAGCCAATGTCAAAAGACCATCTATCCATCCATCCATCCATCTATCAGACCTGCTGAAGTTGTGTGCTAAAAAAAAATAGACATACAACAGCAATCCAGATCTCAGGAACTACCCAGAAACATTTAAAAACTTCCAAGACAAAAAAAAGAAAAGCTGTGGAGGAACACCGGTCACGATTAAAAAAAAAACACACAAAAAAAAAACATAACCACATTTTCAAACTCTTGAAAGGTTCAGTTGCTAGTGATGAATACATAACCCTACTTAGGATAGTGCAATATTGTTTTAATGTTGTTTAAAACTGTTAATTATAATTATTGTTTTTAATACAGTACTTACCCTTGTTATACTTGTATTTCTCCAGCCTGCTTCAGAATACATTGAAAAAGAATGAACCTCAATTCTACCTGCAATTTTTTTTTGTAATTATTCAGTTTAAAGATATGACATTGGTGTATTTTATATAAAAGTTACATTAGTAATTCAGAATAAAATTTAAAACCATTTAATATTGTTTATGTTTTTGATAAAGAGTGATTGAAAACAATGTTTAATGTATTACACTTATCTGTCATCCAACAATTAATAAAGGAAATAAACATTCATTTTAAAAAGCTGATGATTTCTGCATTGATTTCAGTTTTTAAATTGATATGTTGTTTTATTGATCCAATAAACAATGGTATCTAAATGTACTTATATTTGACTGTTTACACTTTATAAAATAACATAGGAACAGGAAAAGTGATCAAATGCAGAACTGATCTTTGTAAGAGTTTATTGAATGTCTCCCTTTAATTTTTATTCCATGTAGATACTGTTAATTGTTAAAAATGATTAACAAACATTTAAAAACATTTTGATATAGTAACATCAACATACAGGGGCGGACTAACCATACGGGCATTCGGTCACGGACCAAGGGCCCGTGACCGAAGGGGGCCCGCCGCCGCCACTTCCAAAGCTGCTCAGCAGCTCTCCTACAACGGCCGCTGGCGCGCCGTTCTAGTAATACAGAGCGCTGGGAGATGACATCATCTCCCAGCCTCTGCATTACTAGAGGCGCGCGGGACATCGCAGTGTTAAGCCACGCCGCTAGACCACCAGGGACTGCAGGTAGGGGCATGGTGGAGATGAAGGGGGCATTGTGAGATGAAGGAACAATGTGGAGATGGGTGCATTGTGGAAGGGGCATTGTGGAGATGGAAGGGGCATTGTGGAGATGGGGGCATTGAGGAAGAGGCAATGTGGAGATGGGGGCATTTTGGAGATGAAGGGGGTATTGTGGAAGGGGTCATTGTGGAGAGGAAGGGGGCATTGTGGAAGGGGGCATTGTGGAGATGAAGGAGGCAATGTGGAGATGAAAGGGGCATTGTGGAGATGAAGGGGGCAATGTGGAGATGAAAGGGGCATTGTGGAGATGAAGGGGGCAATGTGGAGATAGGGGCATTGTGGAGATGAGATGAAGGGGGCATTGTGGAGATGAGATGAAGGGGGCATTGTGGAGATAGGGGCATTGTGGCGATGAGATGAAGGGGGCATTGAGGAGGTGGAAGGGGCATTATGGAGATGAAGGGGGCATTGTGGAGACCTCTTTTTGGACCAGGGGCCCTGGGTCCTGTCAGTCCGCCCCTGACAACATAACTTAAGACTATGATATAGCATAAACCAATTTTTTTTTTTAATTAAAACAATGTTGTAACACATATTGAAATGAATTAAGTACTTAAAATATTACAAACACATCCAAACAAGATATATGTCTACATGTACCATGTTTTAGGTATAATGAAAACATATACATAACTTTATTTTTAGCTAGAATTTAAATATATGATATATTATCATAACTGAATTACAACAGAGCTTATTTAACATAAAACAATAATATCAAATATGTGGCATATATTTGTACACACATACACACACACACACAAATATATATGTATTGCATATTAAGTGCTACATTACAATAAATAAATTATTACAACAGAATAATAAAACTCAATGAGGAAATTGTTACAATATCTTTAAATAAACATGGGGATATCCATGGCAGCATAGTCATGTAGTGGAATGTCCCCTATATATTATCCCTCAGGGTCAGGGAAGCGATTACGAATAACACCCACCACACATGCTGGAGTAGGATGACACATGTATATATATAGAGAGCGAGAAAGAGAGACATGCAAAAAGCAAATGTATATGGGAAAATTGGCACCAGTGGCCTGCCCAAACTATAGGGTTCTATATAAGATAACAAAAAGAACTATTGCTACAATCCCCAATAATCTGATAGTGAACAGACTGAAAAAACAAGAAAAAAAAACAATATAGGGAGACCGCTGGTTCTTAATGTAAAGAAAATTAATACATATTTATTAGACCAGAAATAACAATATAATCAATATCTATAGATAGATATGTATTAATTTTCATTACAATAAGAGCCAGCACTCTCACTATATTGTCTTTTTTATAAATATATATATATATATATATATATATATATATATATATATATAGCGCAGTCATGCTCAGTAGAGACTGCTGCGTGTGCTGCAATTATGTGCAGTAGCGACTGCCCGTGCCGCGGCTGTATCAGCCACGGTGTGGGCAGTCGCTACTGCACATGACCACCCCGTGACCGGCTGGCAGTGGCACTGTGGCCCATGTAATGGGTTCTTCAACTAGTATATATATATATATATATATATATATATATATATATATATATATATATACATACATACATTGATGCATTGTGAACTGTCTTGGAGATGTTCATGAACTGTGGGTAATTCATGGCAACATAAATTTTATTCCTCAGTTGGCATAGGTTGACAACATCCACACCAATCCTTGTTACCAAACCTGCTACAGGCAGTCATGCTTTCAGCCTGTGGAATATATTCAGATTTCATCTCTTTGTGGATTGAACGGAAAGCATTCATTCCATGTAATGTGCCTCGTTCTTCAAAAAAAAGACAAGTCTGAAAAAATAAATGATGTATATATAAGCATGCCTTGTAATACAACCATTAGATTACACTTTAAAAAGCATTTCATTTGGCATATCTTGTCGGGGATTTTTTACATTTATATTTTAGTCAAAAAATACTGTAATATACATACCATGTCATCAGTGTGTGGAGGAAGAATCATGATGTGATGATGAGGAAGACGAAGAATCATTTGTCATTTTGAAGATCAACACATAAACAACCATAGAAAGATAAACCCTTTAACAGTAAACAAAATCAATAAATAAATCTATGACACTAAAGGAAATTGATCCAAAATCTTTTCTACAATCAATGGACCAAACATACACAATATTTTCCAATCTCCTACCATGTGTTTTCATGAGAAACAATTTATAAAAATAAAATTTTAAAAAGTTGTTGTATGGTTGTAGGGTAGGGCTTCATCCTATAGTCTATTAACAACAAAGGCTTAACATTTATTATCTAACTCAAAATCTGTTTATATACACTAGCAATATTGGCATGGCTTTATCTTTGGGGTTATTAAAGTAAATAACCTCCCCCCTCCAAAAAAAAAAAAAAAAAGCACAAAAGTTCCATGCAGTTGTATGCATGACTAAATAAACATAGAATGTGATACGTATGTGGTTGTAATAGGGCTTAACAAATACATGGACTGAAATGTAGGACTATTTTCCCAATGACATCCAGGTAAATCCAGGAAGGAGACAATGTTCCTAATGACTGCATTGTTGAATTTGTGTGTATGTGTATTGCTGGTGTGTGTTGTGTGTGTTTGTTGTTAGTGTTTTGTGCGTGTATGTATCGCTTTTGAGTGTTTATGGTCTGTGTGTGTGTTTCGTGTGTGTGTATTGAAGGCCCCTGAAATTCCTTACAGAGATAATCACAGTATTGGCAGGGTGGTTGAAAGTGCCTGTTTGTTTTTTGAAAGAGAAGATAGTGGGTGAGGGCCAACTCCTTGCAGAGAATATCAGGCCCCATCTATGTCCTGGACAGGCAGTATACAGAAGATTATAATATCTCCTCCTTATTGCTGCTCACGGGTGTGTGTGTGTGCGCGCCAGGAAAGCATGTTTTATATAGATAGATAGATAGATAGATAGATAGATAGATAGATATATGTATGTATCATATCTGCGTGCATGGTTAATATATATAACATATCTGCCTGCGTGGTTATATAATATAAAGAGCCACTCCCTTTCACATCCAAAAATAAAACTAATGTCCCATGCAGTTGTTTGCATGAATATATTAAAATAGAATTTGCCATATGTCAGGTAGTACTATTGTTTTAAATGTTGGTGTAATTACACGTACGATTATTTTCAATTGTGATCCAATTAACTGTAAAAAGGACAAAACTATCTGAATTTTTAAATCTGTTTGTGTGTGAGTATTGCTTGTGTGTATTGTATGTGTTTTGTCAGCATGATGGCAGTGCTAACCCAGAACATTACAGACTTATGAATGCGGATAAAACTTATAAAGGTGAGCATTTATACACATTTGACTATTATTGTGGTGCACATTTGCAGGCAATTAAACGCTACAATGCCATTCTCGATGGCATGAGAGATCACCTTTAAAGGGATAGTAATACTTCATTTTATCTTTATTTTATTTTGTAGGCATTTAAAAAACATGAAGAACGATATGTCTCATCTCTCAAACCTTTATGGTTTGAGAGATATTCACAAGCAAAGTTTCCCCTCCCGCCCCTTTTACCTAGTGTAAGCCATCTCTTCTCAGATGTGGAATCCAGTCCATAGACCAGACAGATAACAGAAGGGGACAATCTTCTTCCTATGAGAACAATGAAAGCCCTGCCCCCCTTGACAAGTTTTTCAGCTTTTTCCCTTATCTTAATTGAAGATTGTCCCTCTCTGCAGTCTACCTGGGCACCTCCCTTCTGATCTGGCTGAGCAGTGTTACATCAGTAAAAGGGGCAGGAGGGGGATACTTTGTAATTGAATTACTCTTGAACTACAACTCTGACAGAATTGAAATAACACTCTCCAAAGTCTAAATACTATGATGATTAATTAGAGCTGCTTTTATTATGAAACATTACCATCCCTTTAAGCACAGTCACAATGACCTTCTCACAGAATCCATTCTTTCCCAAGATATAGGCTTCATGAGCCACACCATCAAGCCTAATTTCACTGCATGACAAAGCAGACCCTAAGAGAGGTGGTCTGGAAGAAGAGGGAGATGCTACAGCTCCTCTACTGCCAGGGTTATCTGGTCCCAGAACAAAGCTCTGCACGGCCAGTGAAGTACACTTGATCCATCTTGATCTTTCTCAACAGCCTGGAAATCAAGGGAAGAGAAGGAAACACATAGACGAGGGAGAATCACCATGGAATCACCATTGTGTCCACAATGAAGGCATGTGAATCCCAGGACCAGAAGCAAAACTGAGGAACCTTGTGGTTCACTTGAGACACAATAAGGCCCACAAATGGAAAACCCCACTTCCGAATTATGGAATCAAAAACAGATTGCTTTAGGCCACATTCCCCAGGCTCTAGACTGTCAACTGATATAGTCCGCGGCTCCATTGTTCACTCCTGGAATACCAATTGTTAATATTCTGCCCAAAAGAGGATCAACTGGATCTAAACCAGGCTTCCACAAAGAAATTAGGACCAGTGCAGAAGAACTAGACAGATCTATCGAAGTTCCAGCACACTGGTGTAAAGCATGGCAAATGGCCGCCTTGACCTAGGAAACCACTGTCAACTGAAATGCAACTAGGCCTGCACAAGGGCCCTCAGGAATAACAAGAAGCAAATCTGAATTGTAGAAAGGCCTTGTATGAGGAAAGTAGCACCAGAAGAGCCTAACTACTTCCCAATAATAAAGCTCCTGTCTGTCAGAAGGAGCCTGACAAGGAGAAGAACGAACAAAATCCTGGATAATGAGAACAATAGAAACAATCTAAGTAGGAAAAACCCCTAGAGGAGTTCTCAAAACCAACCTGTCATAATCAAAAATCAGAAGGGGAGGTTTATAGGACAAAATCTGTAGTTGGCCATATATTGAACAGACACTGTTGCAAAAAGAAAAGCTGTCCTAACAGTTAAAGACCAAGGGGAAAGCCAGATACTCAAAAAGAAGCCTTCAGAAACACTCTCAAAACATTGGTCCAGTCCGTCAGATATTTAAAAGCTGGTTAGGTATGAGTCACCCCCTGCACATAGGATGCACATCCAGTAACATGGCAATATGTCTCTAAAAAGACACAGATAATAATAATGAGAATAATAACTAGTATTTATATAGCGCCTTTCTCTCAGAGGGACTCAAAGCGATTTCAGTGCACACTCTCAGAATTTACCAAATCGGCAGTTGAATCATAGATGTTACTATTACCCAAAAAATCTTACTCGTTTATCAACCTTGGAAGGATGAAGGGCTGAGTTGACCCTGCCGGGAATCAAACCTGCAACCTTGAGGTTTGAGCAAGTTCTGCAGTCAGAGCATTTACCACTGAGCTATCTCACCAGCTATAAACACTGAAAGATGGAAGGATGCAGTAGTGACCTCTCTTCACACAACTCCAAGAACAAGGATTATACTCTACAGTAAACTGTGGAAGACACCGGCTTGTGAGGCATCATCATAGTGTCAAAGACAGAACCAGACAATCCTTTTTCTCTCAGCATGCTGGCCACAAGAATCAAGCTGCCAAACCCAACATCTCCACCACTGGGAGACACAGAGGACCCTGGAAGCCAAAAAAAGCACAGATACAGAACGAGTAAGAAAAAAAAAACTAGGCCTGGAGGTCTTAGAATGAAGCGAATGGAATCAGGTGAGGCCAATCTATTCTAACTTATCTGAATACCATGGTAATCAGAGGGAATGTATGAAACACATATTCCAGAGGAAACTTCCACAGAATAACCCTCATGTTCACAAAAAAGAACAAGAAGAGGACCAGGATCCAGAATAAAAACAGGGAAAGAGAAGTAGGAGGGTAGTAACGCGCCTCTATCTTTTTCATCAAAGTTTTATCAGTAGATCTCTGTGTAATCACGGTGTATCACGGAGAGGAGAAATGACACGGGGAACTGTGGTAGCGGGAACACAGCTTCAGGAGTAAGACTCCATTAACTTAACGTGCTAAGACTCATCTGGAGACTAAAGTAAGCGGCCACCTATACCGGGCAACCAGAACTTTTTTGTATTACAATTGAATCCAATCTAGAGACTGGCCATTCGCATGCTTATTGACTATCCCTGACTACACTATTACTCCTGCCATTAACCCTAGCATCCCCTACATTCCGTTACCTCAATCAGCTACACCGATGTTACCTATACTTTTATCACTCTGACACATCTGAGTGGACTGCTCATTATTATCCACCTATTATATGCTCATGATAGGAAAACACTCTTTAGTTACAGAATAAGAAAAATAATTTTGAGCTAAAACTATCGGACTTCCATGGTGTGCCTCATTTTATGTATTTTTATTTCCATCTTTTAATTTGATTTTGATTTTGACTTCACATATTGTAACAATATTGCTTGCATATCTCTTTTATATATATGATTTTATTTATGTCCTTTTAAAATATGAACTTAATAAAATTCTACACTTAGATCTATACCTGTGCTATGTTTCGCTCTACCCCTCTTTTAAAAACAGGGAAACCCTACATTTCAACTCAGAGGTAAAACCACATCTGAAAGACATCACAGACTGAACACGAGACTGAACAACATTTAGTTGAGCTCCAGATTCCAAGGATCTCGCTACTGATGGCTGAGTAAGTCTACCACAACATTGTTTACCCCGGAACTAGAAAAGCAGAAGGAAGCAAGTGAGCTTCCACCCTAAGAAGAATCAACCAACCTTCTGACCATGTGGCTACACTCCTGGTGCCTCCTTGACGGTTGCTATATGCCACTGATGTCATATTGTGTGAATCTACACTGGCTGACACTGGAGGGACTGAAATACAGTAGAACGAGACAAATTACACAGAACTTTTTGATGGGTATAAGACTTTCCCTTTCAGGCCGAAGGCACTGAGCCATCTGAACATGGCACACCAGCCAATAAGGCTAGCATCCGTCCTGTCATTCAATTTCGAACGACAGGTGGAACATCTAAAGCCAGCAACGAATATCTGAGTTCAAGTTAGAGAATCTCCAGCTACAGTTCCTGAGTATGAAACTGGGCAAGGGGGGATTACCTCAAAGGCAGAAACTAGAAACCCTAACAACTGCATGTTCACCTGCAACATTGCAGATAGGCGAAAAAACCCAGACAGAATCTTATCCTGTGGCAGAAAGACCCATTCCTGAAAATCATCAAATTTCATGCTGATAAAGAGAATGATCTGGGAAAGAACCAGAGAAAATTTCCTGAAATCGAGCACTCAACTGTGGTGTTCCAGAATAGACACAAATGTCTGAATCTGAAGGTGCCAAGCCTCAGCTCAAAGAGCCTTTAACAAAAAGGTCATCCAGACAGGGATTAAAAGATATCTCTAGAGAATGAATCTGAGCAAGGCTGCTAAAAACAGTGTAAAAATCCTGAGATGCAAACATCAGCCAAAAGGCCACAAAGCAGTGATGGCTGAGCACAAAGGCTCCCTCTTGAACCGGAACTTAAGAAAAAATGGTTGAGAAGATTCAAGTCCAGAATAAGACGGCATCCACTGTCTGTCTCAGGAACAATGAAGAAGATGGAGAAGGATCCCATGCATCACTCCAGAGGAGGAGCATGTTCACTAGGAAAGAAACATCATCTAGAAATAGTTGGTCTCTTACCATATTGCGAGAAACTCTGGGCGTGAAGGAATGACATGAATGAGGGGATTTGAAATCTGTATGATACCCCTCTACGATCACCTTCAAAAACCTATTAGTCTGACATGGAGTCGTTATTGTGAAAGAGACACAGAAACTCAGATTTTATGACGCAGACCAGACCCGTGAGTCATGCAGAGTTGAGAGCCGGGGGCCTTTGGTTAGGTGTCTAGACTGCCCAAACCTGTATGAGTTTTGGTGTAGGGCACACCTGGGACTGTGTAGAAGTAGACACCCTGGCAGCATACCCAGAATTGCGAAGGTAAGGAAAAACGTGTGTCTTGTGTAAAAAGGGAACGCTTGGGGATAACCTGAGAGGGATAGTAGACCCATACCCCCCGTAGTATGGCTAATAACCACCTCTGATTCTGGGTCAAACAACCTCCTGCCCATGAATCAGAGAGAAACCAAGGACTTCATACGTTTAGCCAAAGGGTATGACAGGCATCAAAAGAGAGTGCTAAGGCCTTTCCAGTTAGCCTAGAAGTATCAAAAAGCCACTTCAGAAAGATACACATTAGCCTAAAGAATCCCAGAAACAGCCTAAAACACTATCCTTTCCTTGCAAGTTAGCACAGAGAACTCAAAAGAGTTGTAAATCCCAAAAGCCATGGCCCTAGACATCCAAGCAGGCACGAGGACTGGAAATAGAGAGGCACCAACGAAAGAAAAGCTTGCCCTAAGGAGAGAATACAGGCACATATCTGCTGGATTCTTACGTGCCAAAGCATCTGCAAGTAGCAATTTTGTAGCTTTAGAAAGGGTGAGAAAAAAGGAGAGGCATTGTTGGGGGAAAGCAGCCCACTGTAGTAGGGCATCAAGAGAGGAATACAAAAGAAAAAGGACTGACAAGGAGGGGAACACAGCTTCCCTATAGCAACATTCCAAAATGTATCTGTAAATGACTAATCAAAAATCATTCTCATCCATGTCAACCTCTTAATTAGAAGGGTCCCTCATATCCAAATTGAGGGGAATGGTGTGATTCAGATACCATAACTCAAGGTAGCCCTTAATAGAGGAAGGAATAATATCCATAGCAGAAAAACAGAGACTGCAACTCATGTAGGCTTCTGTTCAGGAGGAGACCAGGAGCTGCTACGTAAGGGTCAGACACAAAAAAGCAACAGAATGAAGTAGAAAAGTCCTTTAGAAGATCAGTATTAAATGAGGAGCAAATGGAAAACCCTAACACCAAGGTGGTCTAAGGGGCAGAAAGTATCAGAAAAGCCCCTTAGAAGACCAATCTGACATAAGAAATAAAGGGTTAATAGGGAAACTCCTGATGCCATTATCTCCCTTGCCCTCAAATGTAGCCAGGAGACCCCCAAAGAGAGAATACATGATAGAAATGCAATTTAAATCACATATCTGCCTGAAGGGATTAAAGCAGAATGGAAACTCATGTGACTCATATTGTATAAAAAGAGGAAGCACTGTAAGAATAGACCATCCCCTTCCTGTTCCCTAAGGCCCGGGAAACTAGATATTATGCGAATTGTATTTTTCCACTTTCCCTTCAATATGAAAATGGCACAGTGGCTCTCGAGCTCTGGCATCCGATCATTGCCCAGGAGAGTGGGGGTCCTCAAGGGCATCCCTTAATTTTAGTAATAAAGAGTAGAAGAATTAGCCCTATTTTTAGCACTGGAATCCACCATTATGCAGAAATCATAAGTGTACTGTTTATACACAACCTAATATGGCTGCCGCATATGTCCATTTTTAAACACACTGCAGACTCAAAAACCAAAAGTAACTAAATGGAGGTAAAAAATCCCCGCCGGAGAGGACTAGTAGAGAGCTAACTATTGGCAGCAGCACACTCTCTGACACATTAATAACATCACTATTCTCTTATCTGCCCAAGAGCCCTGGGAATTTTGGAGTACTTCTACTGCTGCCATTTGTGGCTCCTGTGACATTTTCATAGTGTGTCTCCTAGTCAGACCTGTGGCTGTACTTCAGGTGGGATTTCATAGAGGAGGTACCTAGATGTGAGCCTGCTCACTTGCTTTTTGTCCAGACAACAGATAGCAACATGCTTAGCTTTTGGATCCTGAGAGAAGTATCTCCATCCTGTGGACTTCATGGACTGGGGTGTTCCTGAGTAGCTGATACTACTACTGGGGCTAGATGTTGATGTATTTCTACTGCTACTTCTACTACTAGATGTCAAAGGTGCAGAACTTCCAGCAGGAGCAGAGGCACTCATCATATTCAAGGTTGTGGATGTTAATAACATGTGTAGTTGTTGTTGCTGCTGATTACTCAACACAAATGTGTGTGGCTGATTGGGACTTGGACTTTGAAGTGGTGCTGATGCTGACCAACAGGATGACTCTATATTTTTCGGAATCTTTGCTTGTCCACGGTCAGACCTTCCAATTGTTTTCTTATGCAGTTTATAGACAGGCACAGTGTTCCCATGCAGTGGTGGAAGAATGAGCTTTTACGTTTCAGATAAACTTTCTGGCCATGTCCTCACCTCTATCACTCTCAATTTCATATATCTGAACAAGACAAGGATGTTGAAGGGATATATTCTAGATCTACATCATCATTATTAGGTCATCCACAGCATCACCTACCACTTCTTGCCCACTACCCTTATATTCCTCTAAGCTTTAAACTTCAAACAATTTCCTTTTACTTTTACAAATTTTGCTACTAATTGGAGGACGGGTGTTTTGTGCTTGTTTGACTCACTCTCAGATGCAGTAGTTGGTTCAACTGCTACACCTTCCTCCATTATGCCATCATCAACATTAGAATGCGACTTCTTCAGTGTTTTTAAGTTTTTGTTTATTTTATAGTGCAGGTGCTGGGGGAACTTTTATTGGTATCATCATTATTTATTGCACATGTTGCAACAACCATGGCTGCAGTCAGTTTTTGAACTACCACTTTACTCCCATGTCCCTGCACTGCTCCACCTTTCTCCCTCCCCTTATGCTTTTGCTGGACATTACTCAACTACTGTCTGTGTTTTGACTCTAAAGTACACAACAGAACTGATGGAGTGTGATGTCTTGCCTTGGCCCTCAACAAAATTCTCAGTCTTTTCTGAAATCTATCAAGTCTGCCTCAGTCACACAGGTCACGTCAGGGTCCCAGTCAGCTGTCTGTCACCTAATATATTTATATTATTTATTTACAGTTGTCCACTCCATCTTATCAATCTCCAAAAAAAAAATCAATAACTTCTTTCCCCAGACTCAAAATAAAATTGCTTAGACCACAGCTGCCTCTGTCTTTCAGATCAAATCAGTCAGACAGAATGTTGGGGTATTTGAGGTCAAACTCCTTTGCTCCCTTCTCATATCCCCCAGACACATCAAACACAGCAATAATAACAGCAAGATCAGCAAGGGATTGCTTGGACCTCGGCTGTCTGTGTCTTTCAAATCAAATGAGTCAGGCAGAATGTTGGGGTATTTGGGGTCAACCTCTTTTGCTCCGTTCTCACACCCCCATACAAATCCAACACATATATAATAATAACAGCAAGATCAGCAAGCAAATTGGACCCCAGATGCCTGTGTGTTGCAAGTCAGTCACACCGAATTTTGGGGTAGTTGGTGTCAAAACTCCTTCCTCCCTTCTTCTCCCCAAAAGTGCCCCAAGACTTCCCTAATACAGAGAACAAACATCCTACTTAAAACACTCCCTAAACTAAGCTTCAATTCCCCTTTATTTGCTCAAAAACATGCTGCTCTCTCCTCTTACAAACACAGAATGGCATGCTGCAAGAGCCTGACAGTCTTTATATGCCATGTGGTGGGGAGAAATGTCGTCTTCCCATTGATGTCAATGAAATAAGCTAGGCAAAAAAAGCATGAAAACTGCACTTTTCGCAGTGCCATTTTTCACCTATTTTGGTTTGTAGTGAAAAATTTCACCCATCCCTAATGGTGACTAAGACCATCAAATCACCTAGATTCCTTGCGGCCAGGTCGACCACACGGCAATAGTAGTTGATAAGAGCAGCTATGAGATGTAGGTATGCTATGTGTTTGAATGGCCGATGTCCATTTGACATCCCTGAACTTGCTCGCTTCTTAGAGGCACACCTCCCCCATTAGAGAAGGCCAATGGGCCCCCGAGAAAAGAGGAATTTAGTCTTACCTGTTAAATCCTTTTCTCTTAGTCCATTTAGGTTACTGGTAACTTTGGGTAGGCGACCGCCCCTTTAAGTAGGCAGGAACAATTCTTGAAGAGAATGCTGGGTGGAGCCTTCCTCCTCTCCTTAGCTGCATCTAGCCACTCCCCTCCAGTAAGATTTGAGACACTAACTAGTGACTAGTTAGTAAGAAGGGAAAAGAAGACTCCTGTGAGCATGAACCTGAAAGGACTCCCACGTTCGGTCACAGAGAGCCAAGCGTGGTTCCTTGACAGGGTGAGAGACCAGTAAACTATATGGACTAAGAGAGAAGGATGTAACAGGTAAGGCATTGCTGTGACCCAGGACCGCTCCCTAGCACGAGAGGCTGGAATCCGTCGTCACAGTAGTCCAGAAGGATATTAGGAAGGAACTGCCCTTCAGCAGATTGGAAAGGTTTAACCACCACGACAGACTCAGCTCCATGTGAAGGGAAAGAGACACAGACATCTTCAGTAGATCCGGCTGACCCCTGCACAAACCTCTGAAGTTACCCGGTGTAAGCCATTACAAACGGGACCGCTTCTATGGTAGAAATGAATTTCCCTACTACAGAAGTCAGTTTCTTGGCCGGAAATGGATCGTAAGCCAGAAGCAGGCACTTTGTGGACGATCTGGTGGGCCAGCTCGTCCGTGAGAAACACCATGCCCTGCATGGTGTCGAAGAGGAGATTCAGGAAGACTAGTCTCTGAGATGGTACAAGGTCCGACTTGTCCATGATGAGGATTCATCCTTGATGGGTCAGTGCGTGAATGCAGTCCTTCACTTGCTGATGAAGGAGTTCCGGAGAGGGGGCCTTCGGAAACAAGTCATCCATGTATGGAGTAACTCTGATGTCATCCTGATGAAGGATGGACACTAAGGCACCCAGGACGCAATTGAAGACCTGGGGGGGCCATCGTTAGAGCAGAAAACTGAAAATGCCCTTGGTTGCACGTAAACCAGTGATACTGCTGGCTCTCTGGATGGATAGCTATGTGCAGGTAGGCATTCTGAATGTCCAGGGAGACGAGAAACTCCCCAGAAGACATGGCCGCTATGACCATCCTCAGGGACTCCTGGTGATAATAAGTCTTGACCACAAAGGAGTTGAGATCTTTAATGTCCAAAATCGGACTACAGCCGCCATCCTTCTTGGAAACCACAAACAGGTTGGAGTAAAACCCTGAAACCATTTCCAGCACAGGAACCGGTTCCAGAACCTCCTTGTCCAAAAGGATCTGGATGGCGCCTTTGAAAAGACGGAGCTTCTCCACTCCCAGAGGTGTGTGAGAAGGAAAGAACTTGAATGGAGGAAGATAAGTGAAAGGGATCCTGTACCCTTCTGACACAACTTGCAACACCCACAGATCCACCACTGTGTCTGTCCAGACACTGAGGAAGTGCGTAAATGACCACCTACTGGGGCGTGGGGACCGAGGTTTGGCAAGTCATACTCAAGCAGGTTTGGAAGCCTTGGGCTTGGTGGAGGACTACTTGGCCCTACATTGTTGTTTGGGCTTGGAGGAGGAGCGCAGAGCCTGGGAAACAGCCTGGTTCGCGGAATGCGCCACAGCCTGAAAGGGGCGAAAAAACATATTTTGCTTGACTGGAGGCTTCTTCCTAGGAACTAAGGGCAGCAGGGTACTCTTGAGCTCCGGCCCAAACAAAGATGTAGCTTGAAAAGGTAACGACTGTAAGGCTTTCTGAAAAGTAGTATCTGCAGACCAGATTTTAAGCCAAAGAGCCCGTCTCACAACCACAGACATGGTAGAGACACACGCCATCAAACGGATGGAGTCAAAGATAGCAGCAGAAACATAACGCTGAGCCTCAGAGATGTTGGAAAGAAGCCGCAACATGTCACCAGTAGGAGCGCCCTCACAAACAGCCAGTCAGTTGTTCAATCCAAACTGCACTGGCTCTGTTCACCCAAGCAGCAGCGAACGCCGGATGCAACAAAGTACCAACTGTAGCAAAAATGATCTTCAGGGAGGTCTCAAGCTTCCTGTCAGTCCAGTCCTTAAGGACAGATGCATCAGCCACAGGGAGAGCAGTGGACTTAGAAAGTCTGGAAACTGGGGCATCCGCCTTAGAGGGATGAGCCCATTGGGCTAATGCCGTGTCAGAGAAGGGATACACCTTAGCAAACTTCTTAGACACAGAAGGCTTCTTGTCAGGAGACTTCCACTCATCAGACACAAGACAGTCAAGAGTGGGGTTAGGGGGAAAACAGGTAGACTGCTTCTTAGGCTCCTGAAACACATCAGAGGGGTCTGCAGGGGCCTCAGATACCAAGTTAGTATTGCCCTGATCAGGCCCTCAGCAGAGGGATCAGGGTCCGCTTCAAAGGGGTCCCCAAAGAAATGAGAGGACACCACTGCAGAGCATTCCCCCTCGTCAGAATCCGCTAATAGTTCCTCCTCAAAGGAGTCTGATATGTCAGGTACACCCTGCGGTTTAGGCAGGGAAGACCTGATAGGAGTAGGGGCTGCCAAGACTGGAAGACCCCCTGCAATTGGGATGGAATGAGTTGTAAGGTAGACCTTAGGTCTCTAGTAGTGGCCTTAAACACTTGCATCCACAGTGGCTCTAGTGCATGGCTGAAGGTCCCTGGGGGAGATGCAGGGGCAACAGCGCATGCAGGGCATAAATGACCTGAGTATTCTCTAAGTAACCCTGATTTACATGAGGAGCAATGCGCAATGGGGGACACAGACACCCCAGTATCCTTAGTCTTAGGTCTGGCCACAAGTTCCAATGGAGTTGACATTCTCACAAAACGTCTAAAAGTATAAGGAAAACAACTAAATACAGTGTGTAGGATTAATAGTTCACCCCAGAAATCACTAATTGGCACTTATCTGGCAGTCGAAGGGTTAATCTGCTGAGGAGAGAAGGAGAGTCCAAGCCCTGCGTAGGATACTCGTGAAGAGAAAGCAGAAAATGGCTGCCACAAAGGGAGCCAATCAGAAACGAGCGTGTGAAGCAAGAGCTCATGGGAAAAGTAGTTTTCCCTTATCCCCTTAACGAATGGCCGTACAGGAACGTTACGGTCACTAAAGGACCACGAAGCATTTTTTTTTATTCGCCGATCCGACTCAGGGCTCCCCAAACTGGGTGCAGTCGCGCAGGGAGCCCTGAAATATATGACGTCCTGGTATGTCATGGGTCATTTACTCACTTTTACCTATGATGTACCTATCACGGTCCCCGTGATTCTATGTGTCACTCTGATCTGTGCTGCTCCCGGATTGGTTGAGCTGTGTTGGCCCGCCCCTGGTTACCTGTTTTATTCTGGCCACTGGCACCTGTCAGGTGCCCTTTCGTGGTGTTTCTGAGCCACCATTGCTGTTGCAGTATTCCAGTATCCTGATCTACCGTGTACCGACTAGGCCTGTCCGACGACGTTCCTGGCCTGGCTGACTTCCTGCGTGTTCCTGATCCGGCTTGTCTGCGAATCTCCTACGGCATCCGACCCAGCTGACGATCCTTCTCTGTTACTGATCCGGCTTGTCTGCGAATCTCCTACGTGTCCTGACCCGGCCTGGCTGACGACTGACTCCTGCGATTGCCTTTGTTCCTGCTATTCTGACGAACGGTTCCCGTTGTCGCCTCGGCGACATTCTGATACTGCAGTGTGTGACTGAGCCTCCGCTTCTCCGTTGCTGAGCCTTCCATTATTTGTCTTACGTGTGCTGAGTCCAGACCCTTACTGTGCTGTGTCGTTTTCTGTACATAGACGCTGGTGTTGCCTCATCCGATTACTGCTACACTTCCACCTATTGCCTCAGCATGTTACGCTGTTTCTGTGAGCTGGACGCTTGTGGGCCTTGGTAGTTGGCGGCTCTACCTTGACAGAGCAGTGGTTCCGTTATGCCCGTTGGCTGTTGACGAGCAGTACTGAACCCAGTGGTCTCCGTTACTCCCGTAGGGGGGGCTATCGGCACAAGCAATCACGATACTAGTAGTCTCCGGTTACGCCCGTGGGGGCTATTGGCTCAAGCAATCACGATACTAGTAGTCTCCGGTTACGTCCGTGGGGGCTGTTGGCTATATGCTACAGCTTCACACAGTGTATGGACTTGGGTGCCATTATCCAGCACATATCGCTATATGCAGCACCAAGGGCGTGCCTAACACCACAATTGAGACTGATTACAAATCCTATAAACGTCTTGTTCCCTGTTTTGTGCTTATATACTTTGTGATTTATTACCTGTTGCTCCAGGTATCTCTGCCTTTATTCTGCCTATGCCAGTGCTGCCCCAGTGGCGACCCTGTAATTTATTTTGCTTTAATAAAACTCTAGTTGTTTTATCTAACCACTGTCTGAGTGTCTGAAAACCGTAACAGTACCAGGACCATCAAGGGTCGTTAAGGGGTTAAAAAGTACCCCAACAGTGCCCAAAGCCCCCCAAAACACACAGAACATTGACCAGAAGATAGAACAAGGGCAGACAAACAAAATGAGCCATCTCTGAAGTTGCTACGTTGAGCGGTTGCAGAGATATGTCCCAAATTATAAAGTCCCATAGAGGTGAATGCAGCATGGTGTCTATGCGGTAAAGCGCGCCTTAAACTCACGGAACTTAAAATTCCAAAAGCTTACAAGGAATGTAAAAAGTAGTACAAACACCAAAAACACATAAAAAATAAACCAATAAACACTGTACCCAATAGGGAAAAGTGCCAATTACCCCAAAAGGTGCCAATCAGCAAACAAAGGGTTAAATTACCACAGAAACCTATTTGCGCCAAACCCCAACCGACATACAGATAAACCCAGTGAGTGCAGGAGTATGTAACAGGAACTCCAAAGGAGACCACTGTGCGGAGGGGAAGAGTGGGACTAGTGGACCTCAGCACTCAAAGGGTTGCTCACCTTTTTAGCAGGTCTTCTGTCTTCAGATTACCATTTGTCAAGAAGAAGCCTCAGTGAGCCACTTTCAGAGAAAGAACTTGCCAAACAAGATTTTCCCCTCAGGGCTGACATGTCCACCATAGCACATGGAAACTGAGCTATCCACTAGGGAATTCAGTAATGATAATCCGCCTAATGGTGGTATTCCATATCTAACAGAAAACGAAAAATATGTTAAAACTATAGCAGAACTGTTCTCTTGCCTTGTCTTCATCAAGGAACAAATTTTACTGGAGGGGAGTGGCTAGATGCAGCTAAGGAGAGGAGGTAGGCTCCACCCAGCATTCTCTTCAAAAATTGTTTCTGCCTACTTAAAGGGGCGGTCGCCTACCCAAAGTTACCAGTAGCCTATACTGGACGACAGAGAAATGGGGTTTTAATCCCTTGAATGCCAGAGAGGTCTCCAAGGATTTATGAATCAATGCACTGGAGAAATTTCTAGCATTCAAGGGGTTAAAATAAAAGTTAAATCCGTGGGAATTTGGGAAATGATTAATTTGTTCCCTATGGTGCAGTTGGTTTGCCCCACAGTTACTCATCTTTAGCATTTAAAAAGGGCCCCTTGTATTTTAGAAAAGGTGAGTGTAGGTGTGGGTGTTCTATATAGGAGAAATGGGAGCCTGAAGAACCACACAATTATATCCCTGACATGGATATAGAGAGTTGAAGGGCTCTTTAATATTCAAAGGGTTAACCTCAAGTGATTTTACACTAGATGAACAGAACAATTTTGGACTTTTTAGTATATCTACGTACAGCCATATGTTTCCTCTAATTCATTCAGTACACCCACACAAAGTATGTGCCAGGCTTTATTTTGATACCACATTTATTTGTATAACTCAACAATCAATTTGATAACTAAAAATAAATAAAAAATGTACAGATTTTCCTGTGATAATTTGTACTCAAATGGTTTTTAACACCTTACGGACCAGTGACATGCCAGGACTGTCACCACTGGATTTGCATTAAGGACTGGTGATGGTCCTGGCACATCATGGAATTCTGGGATGGAAGTGTGGCTGCATGCTGCTCTGCCATCCCAGAATTCATTGCATTAAAAAGAGATCTGCAGTCCTTAATGGCTGCCCCGTTAATGGGTTAACTGGATAAAAGGTATGAATGCTCATTCATAGCTCCCAGGTGTAGGGGGTACTATCCCCCTCTGAGGTGAAAGTCCCTATGTCCCTCTTTTTTGGAGATCAGACTTTGTAGTGTATCACGTTCCTCCACAGTAATAAAACACACATAATATTCAATATATTTTATTTAGAAAATGTTTTACCAAGAAGAATACATTAAGATTTCTCTCATTTTCAAGTATGTCCTGGATAGTTTTCAGTAAAGGGTTACATATTTACACAAATTGAGAAACATTGTATATACATAACATACACATAAATAAACATACATAGTAAAAATTATATACAGTTCCATATATTATATACGGTTTTATATATGTGTTTATGAAGTAATCTGTGTAAATAAAATCCTTGTGGCATTTATTCAGTAACTCAAAGAGGTGGCAGTAGGTCATCAAATGAGCAAACTTGCTTGACTCCTAACCCTGCCCCCAGCACATATAATAGATCTAAAAACACCCCTCTTTTGTGCCATTTCCCCCCGTGGGGTTGTGTGTTCTCTGCTTCCCTCTTCCCTGTGATCACAGTGACAAAGAGAAAAGCAGAGAACACTGACAGAGGAAATGTTCACATTTATTGCCTACATCAGGGCTTATAATTTTAAGTCCTTTGCTACTAGCCAGATCTGAAAAGTTACTCGCCACTGCAAGCCAAAACATACCCACCAGGGCTAAATTTTCACTCGCCATTGGCTAGTGGCAAGTGGTAATTTTGAGGCCTGGCCAACATATACCACAATACAAGAAAGAGGCAGAGAGCTGCCTTCTCCTTCAGAGCTCCAAAGGCCTGGAACAATCTTCCTGAAATAATCAGATCTGCTTCCAGTCTAAAATACTTAAAAGTAAATGCTTCTTTATATCTAAAAATAATAATAAATTAATTGTGCCGTTTCCGATCTCCCAAACCATATCAGTCTGCAAAGTTCCCCCTTCCCTCCCCTTGTGCTGACGTCAGCTTTCTAACTTAGAGACGGAGGTCCCAGTCCATAGACCATCCTGCGGCTCTTCAGCAGAGCCGTGATCGCGGTAGTTACAAAGAAATACTTCATTTGAACGGTCTACAACGTGAGCCTGGTTTGCAAGCACAAGTTGTAGACCATTCAAATGAAGGTTTGGGAGATAGGAAATGGCACAATTAGTTTATTTTTTAAATATCTACTGAATTAAATGTATGCAATTTCATGTATTGCTATCACTTTAACTAGCTAGCGGGGTGTCCAATGCAATGTGTAGCAAATAATTGAAGTCCTCTGGAATTCAAAGTGATAAAAGATCCACTTAAACCAATTAAAATTTTTATTCATCCATTAACGTACATCTGATTTGCTTCAGAATTGCTGCAGTTGTAGCTAGTATATTAAGCTCAACGTCTGAAGAACGGTACACTCTAGGCGATCTCTATGTGAGATCTTTCCAGTGAACTACTGAGTGGCATTAGTGCCGCTCTCATATCTTTCTTGTTAGAATCATAAAACACAGAACGCATAAAAATACACAGCTTCTTTCTTAAAATGCCACTTTATTTTTCCATTAAAAATTGTCAAAACAGCATTCAATAGAATAATTTCCCCCAAAAGAATACAAAAAATTAGTATATTACACACCATAAAATGCAGATTTTACAGAATTAAAAAAATAGAAATATTACACATTTTCAGACATTCAAAAAAATGACAGATGTAAAATATTCTGTACAAACTCCTTGGTGGGAGCCTGTGAATTAAGTCAGATTGTTAAACTTCACCTCCCGGATGAGAGAGACACTTAGAACCTATTGCTTCATGACTCTGCATCTACAATATCATAAATTGTATAATTTAAAAGCAACAATACAAACCAGTACCTGTATGTTAGGAAATATATAGAATAGGCAGCAGATGAAACAAAATCACTCAGTCGTCTTAATTTAAGGCCCTTACGTTTAAAAGAAAAGTGGAATAATTCAGAGCATGCCAACTTCACCAAAGAGGAAAAATAAACATTCAAAAAGTTAACCCTTCGAGTGCCAGAGGGGTGCGCAATGCATTGTTACTGTAGCATTAAAAGGGTTAAAAGGCCAATGAAAAGGGGATTTGGGCAATTGGTATTTAACCCCTATAATACAGTTGGTTTGCTTTAAAATTGGTTTCTTTTGTATACAGGGTGCTCACAATTAATGAAAACACAAAGTACAGTTTTTCTTCAAAGGAGAACATTTGTACATAAACTATTCTTTAGTCGATTTTGACGTTTTTCCAATACAAATGAAAAGCACAGGCTGTACAGCCAGACTAGGGTCACTATATGTGACAGAGTCTTATGCAGGACATTAAATCCTGGGGCAAACCAACAGCAACATAGGTGAAAAATTTCAAACTGATTTAATAAGGGGTTAATCCCTTGAATGCTAGAGAGGTCTCCATCTCATTGCTTCAAAATATATTGGAGACCTTTCTAGCAATCATGGGGTTAAAACAGCCACATAAATCAATGGGAATTTTTATTTCCCATTATAAAATAAAGAAATAGGAGGCTCCAGCTCACAAACATTCAATGCATTACTCCATCTCCATTGATATCACTTCTCCAATTCCTATGTTATTCTATGGAGCCAATTCACCAAGATTTCTCCAGCTTTGGAGATCTAAGTGCATTGGCTCCATAGAATAACATAGGAATGGAGAAGTGATATCACTGGAGAGCCTTAGTGCAGCAATAGTGTGGGCAAACGGAAGAGCGTCTATAATCTCTTCACAAATATTCAATTCACAGCTGACAAGATGGTCGCATCAGCACAAATTCATTCATGCATTCTAAATGCAAGAATAATGTAAGAATGTAAGAACAATCCTTCATTTAGTGTTAATTTCATGATTATGCTATATTATATAAAAACATTAACAAACATCATGGATTATAGATACAAACGGAAGAAAGGACTTACAGAGCAGAAGGAGACAGTGAGCGGACACTGGTGCCACTCTGTAAGTCCCTTCCACCATTTGTATGTAAAAACCTTAATGTCTGTTAATGTTCTTATATTATATATTTACTGTACACAATCAATAAAGGATTGTTTTTTTTTTTTTTTTTTTTTAAATAATGAATTTAAGTCGGTGCGACTATCTTGCAAGTTGTAAAGTGTATAATTCTTATCCCCACCAATGGTCCAGTTGGTTTGCTCCAGAATTGTGCCTCCTTAGCTAAATATGTATAAAGCTCTAGTCTGTTTACAATTTTTCTTTTTTTTATTTCCCTCAGTAGGCCGAGGTATTGCAAGTTACCAACCCCAGTGTATAAGATAAAAGTTAACGCCTAAAGTTGATACTGTGGCTCAATAACACAGAGTTATAAAGTAATACATATATTTTAACAATACAGAACACCCCTGAGTGCAAAATATTATCTACATTTACAGATGGATAAAATGTCAAATTTCTGCTTTAAATTTAGGAAGTGGATGAATGCAAATAACTGAATTTTTTGAGGCAGTCATATGTATGCAAACGTAAATACATGATATACAAATGTTTATGTTCAGGTTTACTTAATTAATATGGATCGTTCTTAATGTGAATATAAGCTGCTACAACTTCAGAAAATAGAAGGATAACCCACCTCAAGGTTTAAGAAGCCAAATAATATTTAAAGCATCTGATAGACTGAGGACCTGGATACACTGGACTTTAAAGGGTTAGTAATGTTTCATAATAAAAGCAGCTCTAATTACTCATCATAGTATTTGGACTTTGGAGAGTGTTATTTCAATTCTGCCAGAGTTGTAGTTCAAGAGTAATTGAATGATAAAGTGTCCCCCTCCCGCCCCTTTTACTGATGTAACACTGCTCAGCCAGATCAGAAGGGAGGTGCCCAGGCAGATTGCAGAGAGGGACAATCTTCAATTAAGATAAGGGAAAAACCTGAAAAGCTTGTCAAGGGGGTCAGTGCTTTCATTGTTTTTTCTGGTCTTACAACCAGATCCACATCTGAGAAGAGATGGCTTACACTAGGTAAAAGGGGCGGGAGGGGGAAACTTTGCTTGTGAATATCTCTTAAACCATAAAGGTTTGAGAGATAAGACTTGTATATCATTCTTCATATTTTTTAATGCCTACAAAATAAAATAAAGTTAAAATGAAGTATTGCTATCTCTTTAACACCGGGGATAGATTCACTTGGGCAGGGTTAGCCAATTGCTGGACCTCCAACTGGTTGGGGATGACTGGGGTTGTAGTCCTCAACAGCTGTAGTTCTGCCAAATGACTATACCTGCATTGAGGTGAGAAACTCAACAGTGAAACAAAATAGCAAATCCCTATGCTTTTCTATGAAGCAGGTGCATACAAGTTCTCTTCAATTAAAAAAAAAGGCTTTATAGGATAGCATGTTACCTTAATGCAGAACTCTCAGAAGTCCATAGAGCCACTGGTAAATTAATAGTAATGACAATGTATAAGTGTGAAAGAGTAAGCTGAAACATTCACAGATGTATAAATGTTTCCATATCTTGGTAAAAGTTTGAGTAGCAAGGTTTAGTATGAAAACATATACTGTTAAATGTTTCCTGTTGATTAAAACAATGACACCATCTGTTTTACAACTTTAACTTTTTTTGTTTTTAATCAAAATAAAATTTTGTAAAGAAGCCCCAGGTGGTACTGTTGAGTTTGCAGTCTATGGAGAGCACATTATCTGCTGACCAAAAGCTCTCCATAAACACCAACAGAGACATGCGGATTTCTTTACAGAATTGATAAAAACAGAAGTTTGAGCTGTAAGGCTTTTTGATAAACTAGGGGTGTACCCTTGTTTTACACAACAGAAAAAAACCCCAAAAATAAATGCATATTTTTCATATTAAACCTTTCTATTCATTGAATGCATATACTATCACATGCTTTTTTTCAGCAAGCTGAGGTGAAGCAATTCCCTTACACCCCTCACTTCATGCTGTCTCTTACACAGTAATGTAATGCAATTCCATAAAGGAAGTGAGGAGTGCAATATAAAATTCCTTCCCATGGTCAGCTGAAACATACAGAATGTAAACGTTTACATACATGTCTAAGAGTGATACAGAATGTTAACCCCTTAACGACCGGCTGTGCAGGCATGCGGCGGTCACTAAAGGACCACAGAGCATTTTTTTTTTTTTTTTTTTTTTACGAACGGCGTGCAGCCACGCGGGGAGTCCTGAAATCCATGTCGGTCATAGTACGTCATGGGTCGTTCAGGCACTTTTTACCCATGACGTACCATGACCGTCAAGGGTCGTTAAGGGGTTAAGAAAGAACCCCTTGGGAAACAGGGATACCAAGGGTTTAAATTCACAGGTTCAGTTTTAACCCTTTGAGTGCCTGGTAAGTGTCCAAATCAAACAAATATAAAAAAATGTATAAAAATGAAAAATCTACTAAAGTAAAAATGTTTATTAACCCGCATGATCAGAAAGCTGTAAGTGTGAGGGCAACATTTTTTTTGCGAATAACGATGGCAACTTATAGCCTGTCAGCCATACAAAAATATGGATTATTTAATTACTGGTGAAGTCGAAAGAAAATATATATAAAAGAGAAAGGCTCATTGCATAATTTATGTCTCCTCAGGAGACACACACCCAGGGGTGGCAGTAAGGAGGAGTTACTGCCTGCCTGACCTCCAGGGTGCGGCTCGCCTTAGATTAAAAATAAAATAAAATAATTTCTACCTAATTTATATCCAAATGCCTAGCACACATTAACTAATAGGCCAGTAAGATCAAACCCTGTGCTTGCCAGTACCATACAGTTCAAGAGTAGATGTCTGTTCTATATCAGCACTAGCAGTGTGGGACGGCGTTGCCCGTCTGTTTTTGTTTATGAAAGTTCTGTAAAACGCATGTGATCACATTTTGTTTTAGCTCTCTGCCTCACCCCCCCGCTGATTTGAACTGCCATAGTGTGCCCATAGTGAGAGACACACACATCCCACACTGAGACACACAAACACCTATAGTGAGACACAAACACACACGCACATATCCCATAAAGAGACACACATGCCATAGTGAGACACATATACACATACTGTAATGCATTATCAAAGCACAATCCACCATATGCTGAACGCTAAAGATAAGCTGCTTTCAAGCAGTTCAACTACACCATAGGGGAGAAATAAAAATTCCTAAAATTACTATTAGTGTAACCTTTTAGTGCCAGAGGGGTGCTCAAAGCACTGAATGAGAAGCACACATTTTTATGGAACAAAAAAACATAGTGCCCTTCTCACCAAGTAAAACAAAGGTATACCCACAACTAGAAGAGTTTTCTTTTTCTTTTCAATACATATAACCGCTTAAGTTGTAATTTATTTATTGTTAAATAAAACTGTTGGCAACAGCTCCACCTTGTGTCCATAGGGCATATCTTTAAATTACACATTGTTTAAGATACCTTGCGTAACAATAAGTTTCTAAAAGAGTAAAGTAAACACTGCTTTGCCCATGCATGAACAATGTGCAACGTAAGGGATGGCAGGTAGGCGCCAACAGGAGAAGTGGCAAAATGTTGTATGTGAGTATTCGAAGAGTATGTGAAAAGGATGGTAGTATTGTGAAAGAAAGAGGTGAAAGGGAGGGTGTGACTGGTAAATTAACTGGTGAAAGGGAGGGTGTGTAGGTGTAATACAGAAGTGAAAGTGAGGGAGCGAGTGGGAACTGAAGATGTGAAAGGGAGAGTGTTAGGAGTCAATACATAGGTGATGGATTGTGGGTGAAGAAATTAAGTGGAGAAATGCAGGTATGCAATAAGACCATGGCCATTGTAAGCTGAGGTGGTGCAAGTAATGCTTAGTGTAACAGCAGAAAGGATGGTGATATGGAAGGTGTAAGCATGAATTGAAATGGCAAAAGGCAGGTTGTTAGGTGGTAATACAGACGTGAAAGGGAGGTGTGTAGTGGGAAGTGAAGATGTGAAAGAAAGGATGGGAGAGGGTAATAATGGAGTTAAAAGGAAAAGTTAGAGGGGTAATTGAAGCAGCAAGAGAGATGGGGATTAACCCTTTGAGTGCCAGAGGGGTACACAACGCATTGCAAAGTAATGCGTTGCATACCACTCTGGCACTCAAAGGGTTAAAACCATGAGGCTTCAAAGTACATGTATTGCAGTGACATGAACTGAAGCAGTGAAAGGGCAAGTGGGATGTGAAATGAAGATTTTTACTTGGTGATCTTGAGCTAAAACTGCAGGTTTTATTTTAAAAATAGAAAATGAGCTGAGATAACTTTTGAATGAAAAAAATCTCCCAGTACTTGCTTTACTTAACCCTATGAGTGCCAGAGGGGTATGCAGCACATTGCTCTGCAATGTGTTGGTACCCCTCTGGAACTCAAAGGGTTAACAGGAAAGTCCTATAATATCTAATTGCCCCTTTAAATTTGGCTTTTAACTACCTCGATAATAGAGGGGTCTTACACAATGGGAGTGATGCTCAAAAAGTCGTCCTAATGAAAAAAAGTAGAATTGTGTGTTCCTGGTAAAAGGGGGATGGTATTTTAAGAAGTAAATCCATCTCTTTTGAAAATGTGTTCTACAGAAGTAAAAATTGTAGTAAGTTGAGTTTGAGGAATACTGACCTTAAGCATTTTAATGTAAAAAAAAAAATGGTCTTTAAAACGACAAATTTTCAAAGTAATAAAGGGTTTTTTTTTTGTTTTTTTACCAGTTAACTCTCTAAGTGCCAGAGGGGTACGGAACGCATTGCTTTGCAATGCGTTCCTTACCCTCTACGACTCGCAAAGGGTTAATGCCATACTACAGTTTACCACATTAACATTAAACCATTTATATTTTGTCAGAAAAAGTGTTGGAATTAGAACCCCCCCCCCCCAAAACAGACAGCTAGAAGATGATTTGAAAACTCCAAAAATCTTACAATAAGAAGGTAGATTAAAGAACGCCCACTTATTAAGACTCTTTTCTTAGACAGACACAGCGGAACTGAATGCACCAAATGAGGGTAATATTTTGGAAAACTGATAGACTGTCAAATAATAATTATTTCTAACTGAACACAAATTCTATCACCCCATCTTTTGAATATCACACTTAAGGTGTTAGAGACCAAGTATCAAAGGTGTTAGACCAAATTTAAATTAATGTGAATGTCAGTTTGTTGTATATGATGCAGTTGGATTGCTTCAGAATATTCTGCACACAGACCTATATATTTCTAATATAACCCTTCGAGGACTAGAGGGGTGTACAAGACATTGCTTTGAAATTCTCTAATAACTCCTATGGTCCTCAAAGGGTTAAACTGCTAATAAAAAGGAAATAGGAGAGTCTGATTCACACAATATCAAATTGGAGTACTGGGATCCATCAGTATCTGTAAGTCACATAATAAGGTAAATTCTGTGTCCTGTACATTCAAGGGCCGTATTCAACAGATATCACCTACGGCAAACCAACTGCACCACAAGAGACAGGTAAAATTGGTCTCTGCCAGTGAGACTGCTCCAGCTTACAGACAGAAAGCCTCTGTCATCGGAGGAGGCTGGATAGAGGGAGGGGAGCAGAGGCAGAGTGACGGACTGCAGTACAGAGCAGTCTATGCAGAACTAGGTGCAGGGAGCGTTTATTACTTAAATTTCGACCAACAAGAGCTTTAAAAAAAGAAATTAAGAAACTTTTACACATATTCGCTATATAATGTAATATTCAGGCTAACTTGTATAGGGGTGATACTTCCCCTTTAAGTAGCATCTGTTGATCACACACCCTCCCACCCTCTCTGGGAATTTTATGTCAGTGGTCTTCTACGTTGCGTGAGTGAATGGCAGCTTCAAGTGGCACTAATTAAAAGTATGTAAACTGTATGAGAAGCAAGAGTACACTACTTAAAGATGCATCATTTTAAAATGAATAAAGAGAAAACCTGTCTTTCTGGGTGCAATATATTAATGACCTGTCTATTCTACAGGGGCCCTGTTGCTAGAGAAGTCCGTGGGTAGCTATAACAGCAATAGTGACAGCTCCGCCACAAAATGGACAGACCAATAACCCATGGACTGCCAGAGGGGTGCACAACAAATTGCTTTGCAATGTGTTGCACACCCCTCTGGCAGTCCAAGGGTTAAGTTACTGACCACTTCAAAATGCTGTTTCAATCTGTAATAACTTTTGAATAAGGCATATCCTAGCTGTGAAAGTTTATCTCATCGTTACAAAATATATACTTTCACATAAGAAAGAGAACCTTTCCATTCAGGGTAAAGCTACAAAAGGAAAGGAGATAGCATTGATAAGTGTTCAGCATTCGTCATAGTTCATGTTTCATATTGTATGCTTCAGAATGCTTTGGACACTTCCTCTAGCATTCAAAGAGTTAAAAGTCCCCTTTAAGCCAATGTGATTTTTTTTTTTTCACTTCTTCCCTACAGTGCAGTTGGTTTGCTCCAGGACTTATTTTGAAAATATGGCCCTTAGTCGGGGAGCCAGGGGAAGTGCAACACATTGTTGCTCAATGTGTTACACATCCTGCTGGCAGTCAAAGGGTGAAAAAATCTCAATGAGCGGTTTGTGGAACATTGCACCTGTGGGAATAAGTCTAATCTACTACATTTAAGGGATGAAAGATATGTTAAAAATTCAACAAGAGCTAACATTTTCTGAGAATTGTTTGCATCAAGGGTGAAGGGAAAAGAGAATCCTATGAACCCTTTGAGTGCCAGAGGGGCACACATCACATAGCGTTGCGTACCCCTCTGGCACTCAAAGCGTTTGATTAGGTGTGTTAGCAATTACAGCTGCAATAATAGAGACATGATGAAAAATAAAGACACAGTGGGTGCATATATAAAGTAAAAGTGAAGCAATTCTGGGGAAGTCAACTGCATTGCAGGGGACAAAGAAAATTCTAGAATACCAAGGGGGAGATGCACTAAGGTGTGATAAAGAGAAGATAAAACAGAGATAACTTCTCCAGCAATATCACCCTGTTTCTATGTTATTCTATAGACACGGAGCCTATGCAATAAGATCTCCAAAGCATAGGTTCACTAGAATAACACAGGAACCGGAGAAGTGATATCACTGGAGAAGTTATCTCTGCTTTATCACCTGTTCATCACGCCTTAGTGTATAATCCCCCCTTCATCAGTGGGCGAAAAGTTAAATTTATATCAAAAGTAAAGGGTACAATTAATTCATATCAACAGTTAAAGAGATATCAACCCTTTATTTTTACTTATGTATTCTACAACTACATAATATGTGCAGTCAATCTGTATATACACACACATATATATATATATATATATATACATTTTTAATGTCCTTTTGTAGAGAACTTTCTTGCAGGTGATAGCAGGTCTAGCGATACAATGTAAAAAAATAAACAATGTGGGAGATGTATAAAACTGGAGTTATAAAGAAAGTGTCTGTAAAATTGTCACAAAGCCACATAATATGTATAAACATTTCACAACAATTTTGGTAAGTGAGAACTGTAGTCAGTCGACTTTTTTTTTTTTTTTTGAAAAGTGGAGTAGGAATGGTCTTGTCCAAATCTGAATTGTGTCACAAAGTATTTATAAAGAAATTCACTAATTGTGCCAAAAATAAAGGCAGTTTTACTGGTTAAATATTAACGCCAGGTATAACCTGTTCTTAATGGAAGTATATAGTGATAGTTATGTATACAAAAAAATCTGTTAAAAATTTTCTTAGAACATTTCAGACAGACATTTATAAACCTGACTTTAATTCTTTATAAATGACCCATTTTTGTGATTTTTAGCGACAGTTCTTAAACATACACTTTTTTTTTTAATACATCTCCACCAACGTAACCAAGACAATACACAGACAAGTGTTACATCCCATTTTGATGGTATATGAACCACAAGAGGCTCTGAAAACGGAGATCCACTGTCAGTGACATAAAAGTGTGTGTATATTTTATATATATATATATATATATATATATATATATATATATTATAATTTGCTAAGGATGTTTGTCAGAAGCAGAGAGGACTTTGGTCTGAATTCGGAGCGCCCCACTCCGTATCAGTCGCAGAGCGGACAGTCTGTACTGCGCGTGACTGCAGCGCCGCCAGTGTTGGCGCATGTGCACGGGCTTTAAAACTAGTATATATGTATATGTATATATGCAATTTCATTGTAAATATTAAGTACTTACAGACTATGTAAAGATAACATAAGGAGTTACTATTCATGTCACATGTAAGCTATGGCAATTAAGTTCCCATAACTTAAAGCCCTGTTATGCTCACAGCATCCCTTTTCTGCAGATCTCCAGGGCAGGGTGACATTAGCAATTCACTGACAGCTTCTGGGATATGGCTATCCTCCCCACTGGAGCCCTGTGCTGGTGAATTCAACAGCAGGGGCTTACATGGAAAGCACAGAACTCTCCCAGGAGAGCTGAGTGAAATGCTAATGTTGCCCAGCCCTGCAGATCACAGAGACCTTAAGGAGCGACACGGAGTGTAACAAGGATTTAAGCTATGGGAACTTAGCGCGGGATGCAAGAAACGTGCGCATGGATGCAAGAAACGTGCTCATTTGCTAAAGACATTTTTCCTGTGAAAATAGATATTTTGCACACATTCTAATCCAGGAAGCCTTATACTGGAAGCTTCTTTTTGCACATAAAAAAATTGGCTTTTACGACAACACTACACAGATATATAAAATCGTGTGCAACAGAACTTCCCTCATTAGACACATTCGTTATTCCACTCAGATCTGTTAATTCTGAGTACTCCCACAAAACAATATGCACAGCTGTTCACTAATTTAGATTTTTGTGCAATTCAACAAAATAATGTGCAAACGTATTCGCTAGTGATTTTCACACTCAAAAATATCGATAGTGAATGTTTCTTGCATCCAGCCCTTGATCCCAATAACATGCATGTGGCAGCCTAAACCCTAAGGACCAGAGGGCTGCACAAATCACTGCGAACATACCCCTCTGGGTATTAGTTGCATGTCCCACTCGTCGTTAAATTGTTAACAATTAAAAGAAATTAACAAGACCATTTAATGCCCTTTTAAATGCATGGGGATATTTATTTATTCCCTGTTGTGAAGCAGGTGTGCCCCAGAACTGCTCCACATTTGTCCTTATACATATGTCATAATGCATCATTGTCACACTCCCACAGACATACCAGATTAAGAAGTATGCATACACACATGTATATGCTGCACAAATGGCCTAAAATAGATTACTTCTGGACAAGCTTACAGTTATAAACAAATATATTTACACTCTACATGGCAAACCAGAAATAAAATGTTTCAATATATATTTCACTACTAAAGTCACCAGGAGTTGTCTAAAATGTCACCCTCCAAGGGTAGTTTTGCTGGCTCTATATTTTGCTGGGTTAAAACACTGTACTTAAAAATAAACACAACAACCTCCTTATTACAGGATCCCCCAAAGCTGTTAAAAATGCAAGATATCCTCTTACCAGTTCAAATGGGCGAGGTGCACTAAAATCCCGACACGCTGCTAAAACCCCCTTTAAAGCTGCATACACACAATCTTCTACGCAGTTTAAACACACTAAAATGCTGTATGTCTTTTTTCTTTTCATACATTCTATTATCTGTTTGTTCTCTGACAATACTGGTCTTCAATCAGTTATATGTTTTATTTCAGTGTGATACGAAGTACACCTGGTCTTATCTCTTGAAATCTGAAATGAAAAACAGACGTTGATATCTTCTAAATGCACGTCCCCCCCACACACACACCTAACACACAACATAAACAAATCTAAGCTCACCTGAAGTTTTGGTTAGTGAGGTAGTCAACAACAGCTGGTTTAATTCGAGCAACTCCTCCTTGGCTATGATTTCCTCTTCCCGTTATCACAGAGAGATAGGATTTACCACCTTTCTGCTTATATTCTGATAGAACAAACGGCAATGATTACTACATGAGATGGCACCAGCTCTCTGAAACTCCTTTTGTTAACTTAGGCTATACTAAAGACCTTCTTTTCTTTGCTATTTGTTTAAAAACTTGGTGCTATTACAGATCTTATGAACGTTTAATGACAACCTAGCATGTTCACCTTTTGTCATAAAAACATTTGAACTCATTTCCACCCATAAGGGCTGGATTGTGACAAGGCATCCTAGATGTTCTTAGCCCCTCTCATGGCTACATCACCCACTCCTATGACACCAGCCTGTTTGTATTTTAAAAACCAAAAAAATCTTGGGGCCTACAGTAGCAATATGCTGGATACATTTCTGGCATAGAAGGGAAGTGCAGACTGGTAACTAGACTAAGTTAGTTAATAATCTGAACATTTCAGCAATGGACACATATATATATTATACTATGGCAACAGACATTTGCCTGCATGGGCATTGGTAAGTATACAGCAGGAGTGCAAAAAATTCCAGAATCCTGGGAGCCAGGACTTGAAAAATGCCACTGTTGGCTCAAACTTTTGGTGTACTTTATATACACACTAGTGTAAAAGCCCGTATACAGGGGCCAATCGTTCGGGTAATGTCTACTGCGCATGACTGCATCGGACAAACATACATCTGTTCCTAAATATTTTTGTCTGGCTCCAAAGTTCTTTATATTTTGTTGTTCAACCCCAATGAACATCTTTGGGAACACACAGTGACATCTCTAGACACTCTCTGGGATGCTCTACATGTAGAATCAATGCCAGAGTTAAAGCATTCATTAAGGCAGATGGTGGTCATACCAAATATTGAGAATTTTTTATTTACTGTATGTCCTAAAACATATTTTTTTTACTTTGTAATAGTGAAAATGTTTCTGTTTGAGAAATACAGTATATTTTTTTTCAAAACAAATTAATTTTTCAGAACTGCTGAAATAAAAGCAGATTTTAGTAGTGGACTCAGACTGTTGGACCCTATTGTGTGTGTGCATGTGTATTATATTATATATACACATACACACACATTTTGAGGATAGCAATGTTTATTAAAGTGAAACTGTCACTTTGAAACAAAGGCGATTTTCAAACATCTTTGGGTGTCCATGTGTTATTTGAAACAATATTAGGACACCTAGTTTTTGGGGTTTTTTTTACTCGTCAGTTTATGCACACGCTAGTAATGGCCAGCGAGGATTAGCAGTTGGGATGGGAGCAGTGTTAGTATCTGGCTGGCAAGTCTGCCAGTCCTGTCTAATGGGTGTAAACTGAAAAAGAAGTAAAGCTAAATATCTCATGGTCTTTTGTTTTAAATAAACAAAGATGGACAATTTTGAAAGCAATCTCAACATCATCTGTTACAAAATGACGGTTCTATTGTAAGACTAGTTTTTCATTTGAACACAAGGTTCCTGGAGGAGAAATGCACATACTAGAGCTTATTCTTACCATCCATTTTTTCCTGAAGTACCCGACGTAAGTGTTTCATAGCCTCATCAACATGGAGCCCGTGTAAATCTAATATATTTTCTGGCAGCAAGAATTCATTTGCTCTTTGAAAGATCTGCAGAGCTGCTCTGTGATTTTCTTCTTTCATCTTTTGTCCATAGAGATAACCCTTTTATTAAACAACAAATATTAATGTATGAATCATTCCATTTCTGGTGCCTTCCCATGTAACAATGTAAGTGACAGCTTAAAAATTAGCTGCCCCATGATTATTTATAAAAAGCATTAAAAATTGACATAAAAACTATCATGCTAAAGAGGCGCAATTCTGGAGCAAACCAGTTGTACCATGTTTGGGAGAGGAGGATGGAATCTCGCATAGATTTAAATGGGCCTTTTAACTCGCTGAATGCTAGAGAGTTTTCCAATGCATTGTAATGTATTTTAGACTTTCCTAGCATTCAAGTAGATAAACGCATTTAAATCAATGGCAATTTGTGGAATGTTCATTTCAACCTGTGATGCAGTTGCTGTGCTCTGGAAATGCACCTCTTTAGTCTGTTGGCTATGACATTCTTATGTTTCATCTATCTGTACTGTACATACAGCACAATGAAGCAACAGGTATAAAAGTGGAGGAATTCTTGGACAAATCATCTGCACCATATTAAACAATCCCACACTGATTTACATGGAGATTTTTAAACAAATGAATTTGAGATGTCTCCAGCACATTACAAAGCAATGTTTTTGGAGACATTTTCCATATACAAGGGGCTAAAAGCCCCATTTAAATCAATAAATACTTTTATTTGTACCATGGGTGCAGTCAGCTTTCCCATAAACATTACCTTTTTTTCTGTGTACATATAGCTTTAGTGTTTGGTGCTGTGGTGTCATCCAGCCATAGAGTCTTCCACAGTAGAGAGAAGGAAGTGACAGGTGCTAAATGGGGGACTGTATGGACCATTCAGCTGCTATCATTATGGAAGGGGTATGAGGCATATGTATGAGAGGCAAAGGATGATACTACTCTGCACTGAGATGGTGATCTTGCTAGCATTAACTGGGTTGAAAGCCACATTTAAATCAATGTGAATGGTTTGTTCCCTATGGTACCATCACTACTTAAAGGGATAGTAATACTTAAAATGTAAAAAAAAATATGTTGTCGGGTTTATCCCCCTGAGTAAAACAAGAGTACTCCCACTGCTGAGAGGTGTTTTTTTTCAAAAGTTATTAATTTTCAAAGTTGAATTTTTAGGTGCAATATCACAGTGGCCTGAAATTGTACTGTGGCGCTGTTGCTACATGATCCTATGGACAACTCTGGTCAGTTGACCATAAATCTCCATAGGATGGTGTAGCAACAGCGCCACTGTACAATTTCAGGCCACTGTGATATTGCACCTAAAAAATTCAACTTTGAAAATTAATAACTTTTGAATGAAAGACCACTCAGCAGTGGGAGTACTCTTGTTTTACTCAGGGGGATAAACCCTACAACATATTTTTTTTTACATTTTAAGTATTACTATCCCTTTAAAGGTTTCAGGTCAGGCCGAAAAAGAGCTTTACCCTGGAAAGGCAAAAACACAGTGATTTCTTAGAAGATTGGTTTGCAGACCAAATCTTGAGCACAAGGTGCGGCTTGCAGAAATGGAAAAAGCTGAGCAATTGGCAGAAAACTTAGCCACATCAAACAAAGCTTCAGTGATGTAGACATTTGCTTCCATGATGATGGCTACCAAAATTAACACTTGCTTAGGCAAGCCAGCACTCATAGCTTCTGACAGCTGTTCACCTTAGACATCAATGGCCCTACTGATCCAGGTGGTGGCAGAAACAGGCATCAGTGCTTATATGAATAAGAAGTCAAGCCTCTTATCAGCCTGGACCTTGAGCCCACCGCATCTGCAAGGAGAAGGGCAATGTTCTTCGCCAAGCGTGAGATAGGGCGTCAACAGCAAGGGGAGAAAGCCCACTGTGCCAGGACCACAACCATAAAAGGGTGTAGCTTACAGAATGGTTTATTAATAAAATGTGTCTTATCAAGAGTTTTCCACTAATCCATAAGGATCTGATCTAGAAAACGCCTGGGGAGAGATATCCCCAATCTGCAGTGTCAGAGACCTGAAGGGCCTCCAATGCCACCTTCATGAACCCCTTGGATGCGGGGACCGGATCAGCCTCATAGGAATCTCCATAAGAACAGGAAGAAGCCATGTCCTTATACTCATCATTCTCTGAGTCCAATTCTTCCTCACAGGATGACCCAATAACCTGAGTATGCCCCTTCAACCTGTTTGAAGGTGAGAAGAGATTTCCAAGAATGGAGAACCCCTGAACTGAAGAAGGGATTTGTGCCACTGATGAGATTAGTGTTTTAACATACACAGGCTCTTGTTCAGTGCTGGAGGGGTCCAGAGGGGTGGCAGATGCCACAGCACAAAAGGGGCATAGAGACCCAGAGTATTCCCTTGGAAGCCCAGTATGGCATGATGATCAGTAGGCAAGGGAGGAGGAAATGGAAGCCCCCTGAATCTTTAGCCTTCGATTTCCCCATATGCCCCTTAGTGTCAGGCCTGTCCCTGAGAGAGCTTCTAAAACTAGTAAAATTAGATTAAATGTCCACAGGATAAAGCTAGATAAAAAGAAATAAAAAGAAAAAAAACACTTATTTGATAGGGTTAAAAGGAGGAAAACAAGGACAGTCAGCTTCTGCGTAGGATGACCACCAGTAAAAGTGCCGCAGTGTACTCACTGGGCAATCAGAAAGTGGACCGGATGAACAAGAAGACAGAGTCATCACTGACTACTTAAGCACAAACTGATTTGTCCCAAGAAAGTTTCTCTCACAGACGCCAATGGAGCCAAGAACAAGAGCTGCTACACTAAAAGTGATCCCAGGTTTAAAAAAAAATGAATAGTCCACAAACCCCCAAACACACTCCCATAACCAAAACCGCAGAGAAAGGGTTAACTAAAATAAAAAGACAGCAGTCATTTGTGCTTCAGGACCCCTTGAGAGAGAACAGAGCAATAATGAGTGCCAAATCATAGCATAGGTACACAAAATGTAAAGAATAGCTTAGAATGGGACATCCAGTGGACCAAGGCACTCAAAGGGTTACTCCCCTATTTTATTTTATCAGGCTACCATCATAGGAAAGGGCAGAATCTCAGGAAAGACTCAGCCATGAGGAACAGACTTGTCCTAAAAGTCAACCTCCACAGGGCTAGAACTGGGCAGCTGAACTCCAGGGAATCCCACTGATGGCAGCCTGCCTAACTGGGGATTATACAGCCCCATAACTAAATAGAAAATAACAAAAACCAAATAAAAATTAGCAGAAATTCTGAGAAATGGGCAGGGTGTTGAGCTGGAGGAAGAGGAGGGAGTCACCACCCTCAAAGACTCTGTCTATTGTGATGTGTGTTGCCCTCCAGGAGGAGGGACTCAAACCCATGGTACCTGTTTCCCATATTGAATGTAAAAGAAATTCGTTACTAATTCAAGGGAAGAAAAAAAGCAAAGGGACAAAACTACAGTACAGATCAGTAAATGCTGATCTGCTACACTTCATCACTGTGAACTACAGTGATCAAAGGGGAAAAAAAAACAATTTTATTGCAGACGCTATAACATATATACTGTTTCAGTGTTCTCAGTCTCTCTCTACCTCACGATCGGAGTGGGGAGGGATTGGCTGAAACAGACTGTTCCATTCCTAGAGCAGTCAGCAACAGCCTTCCTGCCACAGACGCCCTGTGATTATTAACCCATCACATACCAGGACCGTGCTCCGTCCTCAAAGGATGGATTCTTCTGAAGGTCCTGGCATGCCACCCAGCATTAAGGGGTTAAAGATTATTACATACATTTATATACCAAAATGGAGGTAGCCTATTAGCTTAGCTGTGGACAACAGGAAAACTTTTCTCTGGTCTTAAGCGTTACATTATTTAGTAGTATGCAGCCCCCAAGGAACTGATCTTTTCTCCATTTGGCCATTGAGGAAAAATGTTTGGACACCCTTGTTTTAAACACTTAGATGCCAAGAACATCCTCCACCCACTGTTCCTGATGTATTGGAGATGTCTTTCACATTAAGGGATTATTTATGTATAACCTAATCTAATGTATGTATTAGTATTGCTTTAACACTACTGCCAGCTTGAAAAGTCCCACTCTGCCTGTGTGACTGTTGACGAAGATATTTTGAACGTACCTGTTGTGCATAATAAGTGGCAACTTGCTTCATGCCCCTGTGGTGAGCTTCCGCTGCTTTTCTATAGCTCTCTTGTTGCTTCTTACGATAGAGGAGAGCTTCTGCCCGGAAATCATCATATTCTGGGAAATCGAGGTCCTGATAGTAACGTTCAGCGCAGATTTCTTTGTCTTGTTTAGATTTCTTGAGAAGAAAATAATGATTTAAAAAAGCATTAGTTTAACTCAAAGTTGCATTATGAAATCAACAAAAATGAGATGGAAATTGTGCTGATAATGATAATTTTGGAGGACTGCTCCAAGGAGAGAAATAAAAATCCCCATGGATTTAAATGGGTCTTGTAAACCCTTGAACATGAGAGGTCTTTAACGCATTGCCTCTCAGCGCAATGGAGATCTCTTACATAACTCAAGGGGTTACTTCCCCATTTAAATCAATGTGGATTTCTTCCCTCCCATAGTACAGGTGGCTTGCTCCAGAAACAGTACTCCCTAACCTCCTGAATAAAGCACTAAGTGCATTACTGCACATTACTAAAAGGGAAAGAGAAAAAAGAAACAAAAACATTTATATTAAAAAGTACATATGGGCTTATTTAACCCCTTAAGGAGCAGAGCTGAGCGACAGACCAGGTCCATCACAAATGTCCATCCTTTAAGGACAGGTGACAGACCTGGTCCATCATGGGCCTTATGACGATGTCGCTCCTTGGACTGAAGGAAGGTGGGTGACTGGCAAGCATGGAGGACTCAGTATAACCCATGGGGCTGAAGAGGACCATAGGATTCAGGGGATAAGGTGTGGCCCATCCAGCATGACATATATATGGTATTAAGTGAAGTTGGGGGGTTGGAGTGGGGGTGTTCTAGAGACTGTTATAGTTCCCTGTTAAAGGTAAATGTTTTATTTTAGCATTTACTACTTTAATAGTTAATTCATTGTACCTGCTGGCTTTCCTTTTCCTTAATTCTGTGTACAGTATTGACTCCAAACCATGTCAGTTCTTCCTTCCAATTTCAGTGATTTGCACACTCTATCTGCAGTCTTTAAATATAGTCTACAAGTGGCATGTGCATGTCGCACTCTATTAAGTGCTGATATAAGAGAATAAAGAAACACATACACACTTTAATGTACAAATCTGATCTAGTGCACTAAAGTGAGGAATAAGGGTGGTGGTACAGTAGTTGATTGCCAGTAGAGTTGTACACCAGTATATACTAGATGTCAGTACACAAGCACAGAGGCAGAAACATGATTAGCTAATCTATACAAAAAAGAGCAACTCATGCACCACACAAGAGGATCTGTACACTCCACTTATAGAGTCCTCACTTTTTTCAGTTACAGTTCATTCTCCAAATATTTTTAGATGTGGGTAGAGGGCACTCACATCACAAAGTGGAAGAAAGAGGGAAAACCTGAACAGCTAATTCAAGGCTAATGTACAAAGTAAAAAAAAAAACCAAAAAAACAGCAGGTTAAGAAAATCAACATTTACTATTGACATAGGGCTGCATTACTTGCAGTTTATAACTTTATCACTGATTTTATCAAATGTCCCCATAGAGTTTAATGGGAAACTGAGTCAAAATTAATGCATTTATTACCTGCAATGTAATCCAGGCCATGGTAGTTTACTTTAAAATAACGATTCTTTAAATCATGTCAAGGAGAGACCACATATATGTATATGTATCAAACAAAAACTGCAACTCTAAGCAAAAGATTGCAAATTTAAATGTCAAACCTGATAATACAAGATAGCAGTATGTGGTTTCGCAGAAAGAGCCATACCCTTTTAGAATGGCCACAAAACCTTATGCAGCCTTAAAGGAACATTAAAACCTAAATGAAATTGGGTTATATAATTTTAAATATCATGTATTTTCTGCTAGCATCTGTAGAAATTTATTTGATGTTAAATCGAATTCTAAACATGCATTGTTAATGAAGTTGTATATGTCCTATTTAGATTGTGTACACATGGTGATGTTAGCACAGCGTGTCCATCGCTGAGCTTAAAGGGATAGTATTTGATTTTTTTAACAACATTTAAGCTTGTAGAAATTAAAAAATAAATCAAATTATGGCAGACCGATCTCTCCAACCTTTATAGTTTGAGAGATATTCGCAGCTAAAGTTCACCCCTCCCTCCCCTTGCACTGACGTCTGCACTCTGTCTAACAGCAGGAGATTCTGGTCCCGGGACCAGCCGGCGGCTCTTCAGCAGAGCCGAAATAGCGATATTTAAAAAGAAATACTTAAGTGGAACTGTCTACAAAGTGTGCCTAGTTTGCAAGCAACTTCAAGGAACTAAGGCTAAGGCCCTTGTTCACACCATCCTGCAAAAAAGACAGGATAGCTGGAAGATCAAATTCCGGTGAGGACAGATATTTGTCCACACACCAAGCATGGAAGATAGACCAAACCCTATGACAGGCTTTAGAAGAAACTGGTTTCCTATCCTGAATAATAGTGGAGACCACATCTGGAGAATAGCCTCTCTTCGTCAAGATGGGGGCTTCAACAGCCATGCCGTCAAAGCCAGATTGTCCACATCCTCCTTCCACAGGTACCCCTGGCGAAGGAGATCCGGTCTGTGTGGCAGTGGAAACGGTGCCTGAGCAGACAGTGCCAGTAGTTCCGGAAACCAAGGCTGTCTGGTCCAATATGGAGAAATCAGGATAGTGTAAGTTCCGTTCATCTGAATCTTCCTCAGCACCCTGGGCAGGAGAGGAAGAGGAGGAGGAGGAGGAAAGATGTAGGTCAGATGAAATCTCCATGGGATCTACACAGCATCCTCCGCAAACGCTAGGGGATCCCTCCAGCATGAGCAAAACATCTGGTAGCAATCAGCTCTATTACATGAAGACCCCACATCTATACCAGGAGATCGAACACCTCAGGGTGAAGCTCCTACTCTCCTTGGTCCACCGTGTGGAGACCAAGGAAGTCTGCTAGAACGTTTTCTACACCTGGAATGTGCACTGTGGAGATAGCAGGTACATGATCTTTTGCCCAAGCTAAAATACCTTTGACCTCTAACCAAGCAGCGGGACTTCTGGTGCCTCCTTGCTTATTGATGTAAGCCACGGCTGTGGTGTTGTCGGACTGGACTCGAACTGGGCACCCCATCAGATGAGAGGACCAATACTTCAGAGCATGAGAAATAGTCTATCTGGCGAGTGACGGGTTAACCAGAGGAGGAGAGCTGAGGAGACCAAGCCCTGCATATGATACTTGTGTAGAGAGGAAAACAAAATGGTGACCGCACAGGTAACCAATCAGAAAATGGCCCGCAAAACAGCCGTTTATGGGAAAAGTAGTTTCCTCAATAGAGTACCAAAATCAGAACCGAATCCCCCAGGGCCCCCGAGACACTGATAATGTCCACCGGATAGTTAGGGCAGTGGAGACTTGAAAAAAATCAGTAATCAGAGCGTTTGCGGAGATATATCCCAGAAACGGCTGTCCCATAAAGGCGCGGAATTCGAATTAAACACACAAAATGAAAAAGTGTCTGCAAAGTGTAAAATACACATAAAACACCAAATACCATGAAGGAAAAAAAAAAAAAAAAAAAAAAAAAAAAAAAAAAATTATATATATATATATATATATATATATATATATATATATATATATATATATAAATAAGACACCCAACTGACCAACATAACAAGCTATGCACCGAAGATCCCCAGATCAGCAGCCATAATAGAGGAATACTACCCAACATGAGTGCAGGAGTTATAGAGAACTCCAAGGAAACCCTTGTGCAGAAGGGAACAGGGGGGCAGTGTACCACGGCACTCAAAGTGTTGCTCACCTTTTCTGCAGGTCTTCTTTCTTCTGATTACCATTGTAAGGAAGAAGCCTTAGAAAGACTCCCTCTGGAGAGAGAGGGAGACATGGGTTGCATGTTTCTCTCCCAGGGCTGAAAGGATCCACAAGCAGCTCCTGTAAACTGGGCAATCTATCAGGGGAAGACATTAACCCTTTGAGTGCCAGAGGGGTACGCAATGCATTGCTTGAAAAATTGTTCCAACCTACTAGGAGGAGCTGTTGCCTCCCCATGGTACCTGTAAATTATATTGGACAACAGGGAAATTAGGATAGGAGATCCCTACCCTGTAGAGCTTACAAAATAAATGCAGCTCTAATTATACTTTATAGTTTTTGTGCTACGAAGAGAAGTATTATCATTCTCTAAGATGTGTAGTTCCAGAGTAATTGAATTATAAAGTGTTCCCCTTCTGCCCCTTTTACCTGTTGTAAGCTGTCTCCCCTCAGATGTGGAATCCAGTCAAGCTTGACCGATCAGCTCACAGTGAGGGACAATCTTCTGGCTGTGAACATAAGTAAAACCCTGCCCCCCTTAAAGGAGGAGGGCAGGTTTTACCTTATGCTCACAGAAGATTGTCCCTTGCTGTGATCCATCCGGACGGATTTGTTGTGCAGATTTACATAGGTAAAAGTGGCAGGAGGGGGACACTTTATGATTTAATTACTCCAGAAATACACATCATAGAGAATGATATTAACGCTCTAAATGGCCCAAAAACTATAAAGAATAATCTGAGCTGCATTTCTTTTGAAACATTACTATCCCTTTAAGTGTTC
Organism: Rhinophrynus dorsalis; assembly: GCA_037306005.1. NCBI lineage: Eukaryota > Metazoa > Chordata > Amphibia > Anura > Rhinophrynidae > Rhinophrynus > Rhinophrynus dorsalis. The sequence goes on along the minus strand of CM074718.1, from coordinate 88,291,378 downwards.
TTGTATGTATTTGCAGCTTGCTGCATCTTTACTGACCTTTCGTTAGAATGAAGGCTGCTGTGTAGATTGTTCACATGGGCGGTTGAATGTCTGTGGTGCTCAGTACAACACTCCAACAGAGGTCCATGTTGACATTAACAAATCATGTTTGGCTGATGCCCATGTGTCCTGCCTATTCATAAAGGCTGTATTACTATATGAGATAATAAAATATTGGCACTTCTCAGTCACCAATTCAAACAAAAACAATCAATATAGTGCTCAAGCCTATAAACCTAAATAGTCCATAGAGAAGTCCACAGTGACTTAAAATAAATAGTCCATTCAGGCACCAATGCTCAAATCCTGTACACAAGCAGTGCCAGCTTGTAAGGAGTTAAAAACTGCAGAAAAAGAAGAGAAGATGACAGCAAAACGGAGCTCGCTCTAACTGTAGTATTTAAGACAAGATGTACATATAAATAATTCCAAAAGAATCATGAGCCAGCAATCATGGGGCTTGACACGTTGCACCTTCTCTGGCATCTTCACTCGGATCCAAGCCATCTCCCCATGATGACGTCAAATTGGAGGGACTCTGGTTACTCCAAGCTGTGAGCTAACTGTCTCATTCTGGTGGCACTCTCCCAGCTACCACACTGACAAAAGGCTATGGTAATAGTTATCTATAGCCTTTTGTCAGTTAGCTCACAGCTTGGATCAGAGTGAGGACGCCAGAGAAGGTGCAGCATGGCAAGCCCCATAACTGCTGGTTCATTATTCTTTTGAAATTATTTATATGTACATCTTGTGAGTAGATGCCCTGAAGGGGAACAGTTGTTTTAATCTTTAGTTTGTGTTAATAAATACTTAAATACTACACTCAGGGCCAGCTCCATTTTGCTCTCCCGTTCTCTTCTACTTCTTAGACACCAGTGATGATTGCCAATGTTAATGGGAGCCCACAAAAGTCACATATATGACTAGATTTCAGACCACAGAAGACTGAGAATTATTGCAGATGCTATAGACCATTTTTAGGTGTTAGTGTTCCTTTATCACTTCTCAAAATGCTAGAACATGCAACAAAAGAACAATGGGGTATACCTATAAAAACAAAACTGAAGCCATTCTGGGACAGGCCAACTACAACATAGATAGCTTAAAAAAATCTATTTGATTTAAATGGGCCATTTAACTTTTTGAGTGCCAGAGGGGTATCCAACACTTTGCAAAGCAATACTTTAGATACCTATCTGCCACTCAAAGTGTTAAAGGGCAACTATCAAGTAGGACCACAGCCAGCATCTCTGTAGACCACTAGTGAAGAGCTTTCAAGGCCCACAAATGTAGCCTACTGGCTTGTGCATGCAACAAGTGAAGCCTATGGCTTTGAGCAATACACTTCTTTCTCCAGGTGAAGGAGTCAGATTTTTGATTTTGCAGCTGGCTGAGCAAAGTCATTTTGAGAATAAACAATATATCCCCAGGCTTTTTACCAAGTCTGAATTTAACAGCTTGAACGCTCCGTGGTGGACCAGTGAATTTTGCAGGTAATCATGGACGGGTATTGTATAGCTTTCAAATCCTTCCTCCACGTTGCTTCTTCATGTTCTTCATAGTTCCCAAAAAGGATGGAGGATGCAGTCCTCTTCTGGAATTGAAGTATCTCACTCATTTTGTCCTCAAACCTCTGTTCAAGATGGAGTATTTGCGGTCCATCTTCACCTCTGTGTGTCCCTAGACATAAAAGGACCCTCATGTACATATTCCCATCCATGCAGATCATCAGCGCTTCCTGTGGTTTGCCTTTCAAGTTCACCACCTTCTTTGGGCTGGCATCTGTGCTGTGGGTTTTTAAATAAAGAAGGTCTTGGCAGCCTTGGCTGCTCACCTTCACCCTCTAGGTATTTAGTTTACTTCCTACCAGGATGAACTTCTGTTAAAGGCTCCTTCAGTGGAAGCTTTACACCTTCATTGTCCATTTTGGAACAAAACACTTGGGCACTCATTTTCAAGGAAGCCTCTCTGGTTCCATACCAGGTCCATTCTTGGCATGATATTTGACACTTCAGGGACAGGTCTTTCTCTCAGAGGACAAGAATCTATAATTGTCTCGTCCACCTGAAATGGTGCAGGAGTACATGAAGGTGCTGGAGTATCTGGTCTCTGCCTTGAAGGTGGTCCCCTTTGCCCAGTTCCAGCTGGAGAGACTCAAGTATTGGTCCAGGTTGTGCTCCCTTTCCAGTCTCCTATCATTATCTGAATGGTGGGGGTAGAGAAAGCCATATGTCTTCTTAATGAAAAAGGCATGATTTGAAGGGATCTGAGGCATCAAAGTATTCTAGTCTCAGGTAGTGTGACTGATGACCTTTGTCTAGGTCAACGCTAAACAACTGTTTTCTCAAAAAGGGAAGAGACTTTTTGGAAGATTGGTCAGCAGAACAAATCTTGAGCCACAGAATGCAACTCACAGCCACTGGCAAGGCTGTGGTGTTTCCAGAACACTTGGCAGCATTGAAGGCTGCTTCCATAAGATATGCATTTGCTTCAAGACAGCCACAGATTCTAGTGCCTATGGCAAAAGCAAAAATGGGTCCCCGGGCCGAACTTGTGGCCGCAAAATTTGCATCCAACAAAGAATGCAATGTTTATCTGCTTGATCCTTAAGAGTTGCAGAATATGCCAGAGGAAGAGAGGTCTTCTTGGCAAGGCAAGAGATGAAGGGTGGGTCAACAACAAGTGGAGTAGCCCACTGCATGAAAGCCTCAGATGAAAGAGTATAGATTTTTTCCATTCTTCCAAGAAGACCTGGTCCAAAGAGTGACAGGGAGTAAAAATGGGTACCTCCTTTTTACATCTCTGTAGATGTCTTGGGAAGAGGATCTAGAATCAGAGGCCTCAGAGACTTGAAGACCATCCTGTACTGCTTCGATAAGTCCCTCAGCCAAAAGGAAAGAATTCTCCTCGTAGACATCTCCTAATGACAGGGAAGAATCCAATTCATGCCCATATGTCTCACCTTCCTGCACAACCAACTGAGAATGACCCGCCAAAATAGGGATTAAATGGTATCTAGACCAAGAGTTTAGGGCCCCATAAATAGGTGAGGGGATAGAGGAGACTGAAGAGATACCAACCTTAACCCAAACTGGTTACTGATCCGATGAGGGCCTAAAGGTGGAATGGGGCCACAGTGCAAGAGGGACATAGAACACTCCCTAGGAAGCATATTTTGGCATGAAGAGCAATGGGTTAAAGGGGACCCCATAATCCTTGGCTTTAGATCTGCCCATGTATCCCTTGGGTGTCCACAAGAACCCCATTAAAAGCATAAAAGTAAAAGAAAAGTACTCAGATATATGTAAAAGAACTTATCTGACTGCAAGGGGTTAAAAATTGCAGAAATGAGGGAGACTCCTGCCTCTGAATAACATGTTCAAACAGAAGCACAATTGCTACTGAAAGAACACCCCTTCCCACCCTAAAAATAAACTGAAAAACGGGATTCCGGGGGTTGTAATTTGGAAACACATGCTAATCAAATGGTGGTTCTACAGCCTTTCAAAAACTGTACCCTCCTCATGTCTGGAGAGGGTCCTTAAGGAGACAGCTACAGAAAGCAGGTCATCCAATTCAATATGAGCCCACTCTGCCCCCTGAGAAATATGAATGGGTTCAGAGATAAGTCACTTAGAAAAACTGTGTGTGAAATAAAGATGGCAGCCATGTGGGAACCAGTTCTTAAAGGGGTAGTGCCAAATTTTCAATCCCATATAAAAAAAACAGGATATATTGCTCTAAAAAGATTAAAAAGTGAGCTAATCAATAGGGAATAAAACATCTTACTCTATAGAGAGGAGATATGCCTTAAAAGTATAAAAACAGAAATAAGTAACAGAAGGGATTAATAGCCCTTACAGTATAGGCAGCCACCATAGTACACACACATAATAATAAAAGCTGAGAACAGAGTTCAATACAGGCAAAACACCACATTCCAATGGGTGCCAGCAGAAAAGTGAAATAAAGCAGGACCACTCAAGAGGTTAACTCACCTGCAGAATAATGAAGAGCTTCAGAGCAACTCAACAATGTGGTTAAGACTTAGAAAGTCAAGTCAGCTACACAGGTTTAAAAGGAGCAGTAAACTGTTTTGTATGAAAACACATTTTATAGAGCATTTCCTGCTGAATAAAACAAGGGTAATCCCATCGCTGTCAGATGTTTTATTCAAAATGATAGCAGTTTAAATAATCAGGAAGTGAATTTACTGTGTTTACTTCCTGGAAGTTCCAAATTGACAGGAAGTGACAGGCAGTTTCTATCACATTCTATGGAGAACTCTATGTCTCTGACTTTTCTGACTTTCCTCTCCATTAGAATCTAAGAAATCTAATTAGAATTTGACCACTAGAGGGCACTGCTAATGTAAAAAAAAACATGGGTTTAAACTGTAATAACTCTGGAAACATAAATCTCTCGGCAGTGGGAGTACCCTTATTTTACACAATAGGAAAATCCCTAAAATATATATTTTTTCATAAAAAAAGTTTACTGCTCCTTTAAGGCCCTGTAATGAACCTGTGAACTGGGCAATCAATCCATGAACAAGGAAGCCAGTTAGTGGGAGCTACATATTACTAGGAATGTTAATAAAAACGAAGTCTACGAGTACAGCGTCCGTACAATCTTCTCTGGAAGGTCATTTGAAACTGGAAGTAGGCAGGATGCTAAAGTGGAGGGAAGATGGGAGTCACAGACTCTTAGGCCTTACCTCTTTTGAAGTGCCCTGCCCTCTGGAGGAGGGAATTTGAAACTGGTTCCTGTGTTCCACACAGAAAAGGATTTGTCGGTAAGTACACAAAAATTCCCTTTTATTGTATTTTGATCCCTTAGAAAACTAGAGGGGTATGGAATGCATGTCTTCACCTATCTGGCACTCAAAAGGTTACACTGTGTGCAAAAAAACAAAACACTTTTTTACTAACTGTAATACAAGTTATTGTAGTATATGAAGAGATTTAATTTCTGCATGCATAAAAAAGGAATTGAGGGCAATATTCAGTAGCTAAAGATCTGCAATTTGTCAGCAAACCAACTGCACCTTAAGGGACGAAAAAATAAGTTCCAAATTCCCGTAGATTTAAATGTGGAGTTTAACTTCCTTGACTGCTAAAGGTCTCCACATCGGAGACCTCTGTAGAATTCAAGGGATAAAAAACAAGTGGTTGTCTTGCTCCATAATTGCACCTCTTTAGCTTTGTGAATGTGGACCTTAGACAGATCAAAATCACCTTTTCCTTAGTCTTGTCCAAAGTATCAGTCACTGCTTGTTTCAGATCCTGAGCCACAACATTTTGCACTGGGTCAGATTCAAGAACAGTACATATGAACTGTGCAGACTTCTCTAAAGAGTAGCTGTAACAAAAGAAGTGCAGAGTGGTTTAGAAATGTAAACAAAGGTTATTGATCATTCTTCCTAATGTCTTATCAGTTGGTCTGATCTCCTGGCAGACCAAGGAGGGAGCACAATGGGGAGGGGGGGTTTCTGAAAAGACACCAGATACTCCCCCTGGTCCATCTATGGCGTATTGCACAGACCCTCTTTATCTGACTTGAAAGCCAGATATAGTTGGTTTATGGGGCCTGAGCACGAAACTCAGGAGTTTGTGCCAGAGAGCTACATACTTATGGGCATACCTGGGAACTTCCAGCTGAGGGCTTCCCGGAGGGGAGTCCTCTGTTCAGCAGGGGGTGACAAAAATGACGCTAATCGCGTCAAAAAGGGGCGGGGCTTGACGCGAGCAGGGGGTGCTTAACCCTTTGAATGCCAGAGTGTTACGGAATGCATTGCAAAGCAATGCATTCCGTACCACTCTGGCACTCAAAGGGTTAAAGATGTCACACACAAGGCTGGGGATGGAGGAACGGCGGGAGAAAGAGTGTAAGTGGGTAGAGTTTCAATAGAAACTCCCCACATCCGGAGGAATCAGCCTCTGCCCCGGAGACCCGGTAAATCTCTGTCAGAACAGGAGTCTCCGGGGCAAATCCGGAGAGTTCCCAGGCATGCTTATGGGTTGCACTCCAGATGAGAAGGTCAGTTTTCTGGTCCTCCAAATGGCTGATAGCAGTGTCCCTCTAGATGGCGTTTCATGGTGTACTGGAGACCTCTCTAGCATCCAATGGATTTATTTGATATGTAATTGTTTTGCCTCAGCTCTCAAAACTCACAGGAACAGTATCCTGTTTGAATGCTACAGACTTCCCCAACACATTGTATCTTGTTAGAAGGTTGAGATTAACCCCTTCTGAAGGCGCCACCAGCCTAATACAGGGTTGTTACATAAGGCAACAAACCTGTATTGGGCTGGCAGCACCTGCAGCCTTGAAGAGTGTTCACTGTTACTGATGTTAAGATTCATGGGTGGAGGCCCTCTCAGTTGATGTCCCCAGAAACCCCTTAGAGACCATTTATTTCTGACTGTGCTTCCCACATGAAACTGCATCAGCTTCTAACGGCCACAAGGATGTGACTAAACATTTGCACATGGATGGTCTTTACATATGGATGCATATGTGCAACTATGAGTCTCATGTGTGCATAGGCAATTTGGAAATTAATCCTAGTCTATGTTCTCTTTGTGTCCCCCTCCAGACAGAGGCCCGTGTTACTCCACTGACACACCAATACCGCTACAGGAAAAGTTCAATACTTTTGTCTACGGCCCTCTTGCTGTAGCTGAGTAGGTCTGTTTTCTGACAATTAAAGAGGCTATTAGAAGACACAAAGGAGCGACACAATACAGTTACCAACTGATCTCTAATGATGTCTCTTTAGTTAGACATTCAGTCCTTTTGAATACTGCACCTGTTCTCATACAGGGACAGCCTAAAAACCTGGTCTGTTGTGGTGCTAGAGGATTGCAGCTGAGAAACGCAGATTTAAACCTCTTTCTGCTGCCGAAAACATACTTTATACACCAATAAATGTTTAGCAAAAAGAAAAAGAGCAAGAGGGGATGGAAAACCTAATACAGGACCAAACCCACCTCTATAGAGCAGACATGGAAACTATACAAGCAGATATAAAGTGCTTAAACAAACTAAAAGCCTAAAAATGAATAAAAAAAACTTTTGCAAATTAAAAATGTTGGTTAGTATCTCTCGCATAAAGCCTAGAGTTTATAAGGAACCACATAACATATAAGCTCAATAATAATAACAATCACAAACGACTGATCCTGCTCATCAAAGAAGTTTACCAGTTGTAATAATAGTGTATTCATTACATGCACCCTAAAATATATAGATAATCAACTATGCATAAGCAACAAAGTAAATACATACTAGTGGTTCACAGTACAACTGTTGAAATCATTTGGTTCATAATATATTCCAAGCTATCTTCAAAGGCAAAGTCGTGCAATAAAGAATGTCATTATGCACGCGGTTGAAAAATGCCAAGACTGTGTGCCATTGATTAAACATCTACAGTCAAAAATAATTAGGTAGTAGAGTATAATCGCCCCTGTACAAAAGAATGGGGACATCAAAGCGTAGTATGTACTAAGAAAAAGAAAAATATAAATAGCTAAATGTGAAAAGCATAATGGAACAGTACTAGTAACCAGTTCAGCATGTAATTAATATTATTACAATGACTGGTAAACCTCTTTGATGGGTTTGCGATAGTTCATATTATTATCGAGCTTAAGACTTATGGTTCCTTATCGTCTCTAGGATTTATGCTGGAGCTAATAACCAACCTTTTTAATTCACTCAGTTTTTTTATTAATTTTATTTTGTTAAATAACATTTTAATTTCACTTCAACCTTTAGCCCGTTGTATCTGCTTGTACAGTTTCTAAGTCTGCTCTAGAGGTGGGTTTGGTGCTGTATTAGGTATTCTACCCCCCCCCCCCTTTTTTTTTCCTCTTTCTTTATAAACCAATTCAATTCAACACACCTTAGTACATTCCCTTTGGCCGCTTTTTTATAATACTGTAAATACTATAATTCTGTCGTACACCAACGGATATTAACAGGCAATGTCTGCAGTGCCTGCATGAGTACAGGTGTGTTGATAAAATGAGTAGCATTTATCTAAAGTCCTTCAGCTGAATTTGGCATTTGTATCCTAATATACATTCACACCTTTCCATATGTATCATCATGCTAAGATCACTTTATGCATTACTCTCTAAATGAAACAACTTGCTCAAAAAATTTGACACAGCACCAATGATTTCTGGAATACTTATTTGGTCCTAAAAAGAAAGGCAAATATTTCCTTGCAGAGTACGTTTGACACAGGACTACATTGTGAAATTATGTAATAGTTTCCTGTAAAATAAGACTTTGGAGGAGTGGATATAATACACTGTATACAGGAAGCTAAAGAGGTACAATTCAAGAGCAAACCAACTGTACCATATTTATATTGTTTGTTTGTTTTTTAAATCCCATTAATGGTAAAGAGGCCTCCAACAGACCTCTAACATTTAAAGGTTTAAAAGCCCCATTTAAAATTGTAGCATTTTATCCCCCAACCCAGTACAGATGGTATGCTCCAGAACTATACCTCACCTTCCTGAATAATGTCCAATTTGCTACAAAATTTCAACAATAAAGAATACAATTTGCCCCATTCCCAACAGCACCTGAAAATAGCATCAGTGCACAGTAGCTCCCCTTGTTACATGCCCCTAGATAACTGTAATTATCACAATTTTTAAAATATGCCCCATGATAGAAAGTTCCCCTAGAACCCTCAAAGGTCCCATCAATGTAATAGGTTTTAATTTCCAAGAAAACTATGCAAAGTCTTCATATTTTGTAGTCAGTAAGTAACTGTATTAATAGCTGAAATACAAAAGTAACAAAATGTAATTTCTTACTTGTTTTCCATAAATATATCTGTAAGCAGTTTCTGTTCCATGGAAGGGAACATTTCAAAAAGCTGTTTTTCCTTCAGTTTTATAGCACAGTTTTTTCTTAGTGGAGATTTCTTCTAGATTAGAAAATAAAAAGGTTTTCTTGGACAAATTAGACTGTTAAACATGTAGTAAACCTTTATTTTGCATTTAAACAGACATTGTACCGTGTTTCCCTCTGAATGAATCATGGATACGCCCACGTCTGGAAGATGTGCCGTTCAATTGGTGTCCAGAAAGTTTCTCTATTGTACTATATGGGAGAGGTGAGTCCCTGGCTACAGTTCTTCATATAGTGCAATAGCAACATCTCCATCAAATTGTGATTGGTTGAACAGTAATAACTGTTGAATAAAGCTACTGCCCGCAGTGGGAGTACACTTGTTTTAAGGCACTCAAAAGGTTTATCATTAGGAAAAGTCCTACATTATATATTTTTTATATTTACAAAACTTTAATGATCTTTTCAATTATTTGGGGGTGTGCAAAATATTGGCTGTTCTTACTCTTTGAAGGAGATAAAAAGCTCTCCAGATTGAGAGTGAATTTTACCCTGACAGCAACAAAACAAACTTTGTATTAACCCCTTGAGTGCCAGAGTGGTATGCAATGCATTGCTCAGCAATGTGTTGTGTAAGGCTCTGGCACTCAATGGGTTAAAGGGATAGTAATACTTCGTTTTAACTTTATTTTATTTTGTAGGCATTAAAATAACATGAAGAATGATATAAGTCTTATCTCTCAAACCTTTATGGTTTATGAGATATTCACAAGCAAAGTTTCCCCCTCCCGCCCCTTTTACCTACTGTAAACAATCTCTTCTCAGATGTGGAATGCAGTCCATAGACTGGACAGATAACAGAAGGGGACCCTCTTATTCCTATGAAAACAATGAAATCCCTGCCCCCCTTGACAAGCTTTTCAGGTTTTTCCGTTATCTTAATTGAAGATTGTCCCTCTCTGCAGTCTACCTGGGCAGCTCCCTTCTGCCCTGGCTGAAAAGTGTTACATCAGTAAAAGGGGCGGAAGGGGGACACTTTGCTTGTGAATATCTCTTAAACCATAAAGGTTTGAGATATAAGACATATCATTCTTCATGTTTTTTTAATGCCTACAAAATAATATAAAGTTAAAACGAAGTATTACTATCCCTTTAAAGCCATTAGAAGACCTAAATAACACTGAAAATAAATGGATTCAGGAAATAACATACCCATCATTTAGGGCAAAGGAATGAAAACAATCCCTCTCACAGACTGCAGCAGCCTTCGAGCTGTTGCTGGACTATAAGTTACATCATTTCAGCTGGCCAACATTATTGCCCGGCATAGGATGACTGGAGTTCAACAGCAGCTGGAGGGCTACACTTAGCCCATCCCCACTCTATTGTACAAGAGCTGTGTTCAGGAAGCTAAACAGTGTGACGTACTAGGAAGAACCAGAACTATTCTGGAGTAAACCATCTGCACCACAGGCTAAAAATAAAATGTCCCTTTTATTTAAAATCCGTGGATCCCCACATTTTATTACAAAACTTGATGCATCCCCCCATTTACTGAAATAAAAGATATATATTTATATTTTACTTATGCATTTTTGATTAACAAATCAACAGGAAAGGAAGGGAAAGAAAGATGAAGGAACAAAGGGATAAGTTGGTCATATACCAAGCATAAATACAGTAAAAGCATACAGATACTATTTGCCTCTACATGGGTATGTCAGTTGGTCAGTAGGCAGTCCATCCAAGCACACTAAATTGTGTTATTTCACAGGGCAGCCTCTACTGATATAAGTAAATTATAAAGGGGGAGGCAGGCAGAGCCACAAACAAGTATCAAGGCATTTAGAGGCCTTCCATTTAAGAAGAATTGCTTTCCTAACATAAAACAAAACAAGGAAAAATAAATAATGGATGTTTCATGTGAGTTCAGTACTGAATCAGGAAGGCCACAGAGACAGAGCTCTGATGAATATACCTGATGAAAATCATAATGGAAAAAATAGAAAGTCAAGACTCAGTTTCTTGAATCTTAACATTTTTGGGCATGACCAAATTGAAAAATGTACCCGGGTCAATTCAACATTTCTCAGATTGAATATGAGGCACTAATGGTGATGTTTCTACAGTGCAGCAGGAAACCAGCAGCCAGAACTAAAACAACCACACTCCCAATGGTTAAAAATATGTTATCAACCAAAAACCTCTACTCACTCTCATTCTCACCTACAGCTCTATCACAACCTCAGTTTTCCCTCAAAGCCTTTTTCTCTAAAACAGACCCCCTACCTGACTGGACCACTGCACTGAAAAGCCCCCTTTTTCCCAGCCACTAACCAGCAATTAATGTGGGAGGAGTAACTTGAACCAAAGAGGAAGGTCAAACGTGTCTTGATTGCACAGGAGGGCAGGATGATGCAGGAATCCCCATATCACTGCCAGAAACTGGCAATGTATTGAAGACCTCTCGAGCATTCAATGGGTTAAAAGCCCCATTTAAATGTCTAGGAATTTTGGGAAATTCTATTTCCCTCCTATAATGCAGATGATTTACCACAGAATTGGTCCACTTTTTTTTATACATAATACCCTAACCTTTCAAAAGTAACACTTGGAGTGCCAGAGGGGTACGCAAGGAAAGCAATGTGTTGCATACCTTTCTGGCACTCAAAGGGTTAAGAAAGAGGATTTTTTTTCTACTTCCTGCTGCAGAAAATATGCCTGACCTGTACCAGTGCACAGTCTCTGATCATTTCTACTGCTACCTGTATGCTCCAAGGCATCACCTGCTGGTCTCCTTTGACTTTAGATGACATTTGTGGCCTTATTCATCAAGATAAAGATGTGCAACTCTGAAGCAAACCAAACTGCACAATTGGGATAAGATAAACATTCTCAATGATTTAAAATAGCCTTTTAACCCCTTAAATGATAGAGAGATCTCCAACACATTGCAAGGCAATGCATTGGAGACCTTTCCGGCATCATTCAAATCAATGGGAATTTGGGGTATTTTTACTTGTCCCCTATGGAGCAGCTTTTTTTGCCCAGAACTGCACCTTGCTGAATATGGTCCATACTCTCTCACATAATGGCTTCTGGGTCTGCATGAGGAAGGGGCTAACTGGCTAACCAAAATGACTCTGCACACATCCAGGATAATTGCACTTCAGCTTGCAGCTGCACAAAGTATTGGAAGAAACACTGGCCCACCAATTACACGCTGCTTTCCCTTCACCTCATCTCTGGCCCCTCTACCTTTCTTTAGCCCATACCATCATCTCATCTTTCTTGCAAACCCCCATTCACTGCTTCTCCTTTCACCTGATGAAACATCTGTTGTATGAAACGCACCAGGTGTAGGCTCTGTGACTCGCCTATATGCTGTATTCACATGATGAAGCATTTCTACAGGCTATCCACATGGTCTACACAGGTAAATAGAGCAGGGCAGAAGTTCAGAGTAACTGCACACTGCCTGTAAGCATCAGCAGTGTTTTAGCTTTTCATGTAAGGACAAGGAGGGAGTACAATACATTAATTTGTAGTACTTAAAGGGTTAAAATCATACCATGTCATGACCCTGTTGCCAGTGTTTTTACTGCCTTTATATGCCATTTCTCTCTCTCTCTCCCAGACACAGCTGTGTTGGACAGACAAATAAATTAATTAAAGGAACACTAAACACCTACAAATGAACTGGGGTTATATGCAATTACATACCCTGTGCTTCATGCTAGCATCTGTAAAAATTCTCTATATTCTGAGGACTAAGATCTATTTCTACATATGCTCAGAGGGATATGACATTCCTGCCTTTTCCAGGGGCTCCCATTTATTGTCCTGGATTAACAGTACAAGTACAGAGATAAAGTAACATCCTTTCTAAATACAGTATCAGTGTGCACTAATCACATCCAATTGATTATATTTTAGGAACGTAAAATATGAATAATTATATTTTTACATACTTTAGCTATAAGTGTGTGATATCAACCCATTTGTTTTTTGGCGTTCATGTTCCTTTAACCTCTTAACTACAACAACCCTGGAGGGTTATAAAAAAAAAAAAAAAAAAAGGCAAAAACACTGCATATGCTTTCAAGTGGGAAGTAATTACAGAATTAGAAGTAAAACATTAGCATTGAACACTCGCCTTGTGATGTATTTTTGCTGCTAAACGGTTAATTCCATGTGAATAGTATTTTCTGTCAAAGTACAACATACTTCCACCCGCCGTACACTTCCTCACCCAAAACCCTGTCACACCTACTCTAAAGACGTTTGTATACAAACCTGATCTTCTTGCTGCTGTAATGCAATTTCTTCAGACATTATTTGCCTTAATGACACTTTTCGAGTTTGTGCATTCCACTGATCCATGAAAGGAAAGAGGTCGGATGTTCCTTCAGAATGGACAAAGTCATTTCCACCCAATCTAGATGACTCATCTTGAATAATACGGTCCAGTTGGAAATGTTCATTGTGTGAACAGTCTATTGATAAAACCAAATAGCAGAAATTCAAAGAATTACACTTTTCATATTTTTTATACTAAAATATTTACATCTACAGAATAACAGGTAACCAACCAGATTCAATTTAAGGGCCTCAAGTAAACCAAAAGACTGCATATTATGAAACAATCAGTAACAACTAAAATAAGCTAGGGTTACATACAATTTAATTCCCTGTAATTTACTGTAGCCTATGTATAAAAGCTCTGTTTTTTAAGATTCTTTAAAACAAATGTCAATAAAGCAATGCACTGGAGACCTCTCTAGCTTTCAAGGGTTTAAAAGCACCTTTTAAATTAATGGCTATTTGAATATCATATGGCACAGTTGTTTTCCCCATATCTGCACGACTTTCTTTGTGCATATAGCACTTTTTCAGCAGGAGTATGCAAAATTTCCCTCCGAACGTAGGAAGGAGTGAATAAAGTCACTAAAATAAAAATAAGCAAAGACTGGCTTATAGAACTATTAAATTAATTATATCCCCTAACCACATGAATTCAGGAGTGGTGTGCAAGGCATGGCAAAGAAATGCGTTGCAGACCACTCCAGGCCTTAATGGGTTAACTTCAACAGCAAAAAGAGAGACCCCCTCACAAAATTCTATGGGTTGGCAATTTTATACAAACACTACTAAATAGTTATTTTCTTTACTGATTAAGCATACTTTCTTTATAATAAATAATGCAAAAAGTATTCGAGACAATCTGAATAATAATAATAATAATAATAATAAAAAAACCAAGAGAAAGCTACATCTGTGTTAAACAGAACAGGAGAAGTTAGAAACTAAAGTAGCAGCAAATCAGCTGACATTTATTTATTCTAAAGAAGCATAAAGTATAAAAAGTATGTACCTTCAAATAGGAGCTGGTATGATAATGTTTCTTGATTATGCTTCTCCTGAAATAATAGATTGGAGAAAGGTTCATAAAGTAAAATATAAATAGTCCAACGTGCAATGAATGAATCAAAAAATTGTTCATCACCAAGCTTTGTGAAGCTTCTCTAGAATTCAAAGGAATAAAAGGGGATCTTTTTCAACTCCACTCAAACCTGGTGATCAGACCACTAATCTTCTCTGTCACTGGAAAGCGGTCTCCATTTGAAGCTCTCCGTAGACAATAGTCACAAGAATGCCACCTGGTGATCATCATACATGCAGTTTTAATAGCAAAATAATAATAAATGGGATTTCTGTGTACTTACCGATACATTTTTTTCCCCTAAGTCCATGTGAAACACAGGAACCATGGGATATCCATTCCTCCAGTAGCACTTGAATAGAAAGGCTCTCAGATGCAGAGACTCCCAGCCTGCTTTACTTTACTCTCTCCCAGACATGCTCAGTTTTAATGTATAGCATAGATGAAAGAAAATAGAAGAAAAGCAAAAAAGGAAATCCCCTGAACTAGAGAACTCTGCCAAGATTCAAACCACTGTTTTTCTCCAGAAGGGAAGTCCTGAGTTCCACATGTACTAAGAAAAGTATTTAGCCAGCAAGTACAAACAAATCTCCTATTAAGTCCCATATGGAAAACAGATCAGTTCTAACAGAAAACTGGTTACTGGCCAAAACTATATCAAGGACGACACCTACACAAGCACAACATGTAGGACCTTCCAACCAAAACGGAGTTCAGCCGAAGTCAGCACATTAACAGAGTAGTGTTTGATAAATGTGTGAAGGGACGAACATATCGCACTTGACAGCTGTTCAGTAGTGGCCAGATTCTTGTGGAACCAAGATGCGCCCACCGACCTGGTGGAATATGCCATAACCTAAAAAGGCACAGGTTTCTTCCTGAGAACATATGCCTGGTGAATGGTCGCCTTAATCCAAGAAGCCAATGTTACCTTAGAAGCAGCTTGGCCCAAACAAGGGCTTAAAATGAGCTTTTTGAAGCACTCCCAGTACCAGGTTCAAATCCCACAAAGGAGTGGGATCCTGAAAGGCAGGGTAGGCATAAGCAAACACTTGGACATAAGGCAGGAACATCAGGCAATACGGCTTTAGAAAATGACAGAAAAAGCAGAGATCTGAACTTTAATAGAACTAAAATCAAGATCAATACCACCCTGAAGAAAAGTCAAGACAAAATGAAGTAATTAAGACAGCAGCAGTAATGAACTAAGATCAAGCCCTTACTGAATACCATCCTGAAGAAAAATCAAGACAAACTGAAGTCAATAAGACAGCAGCAGTAATCCCTGGTCCTTATAAAGCAATGATCACACCCTGTTATATTGCCTTGGGAGATACTGGCTTTCAAGCCTGTAGCATGGTAGAAAAGTCAGAAAACCCCTTCCTCCTCATGATGCGGACATCAAGAGCCAAGCTGTGAAAGCCAACTTCTCTACCTGTGGATGACATAGCAGACCCAGAGTTGAGATCTGGATGCAAAGGAAGCCGAAAAGGTACTACCGCATACAGATTAAAAAGATCTGAAAACCAGGCCAAATGGGGCCAGAATGATTTTTCCCTCAGGAATTTCTTCCTATGGTTGTCTCTAAGAACAGCCTTGTCCTTGTGACACACCAGGAAAGGCGGCTTGCAAGTGAAAAGCCTGCAACTCAGAGAATCTGTGGACTGAAACTACTGCCATAAGAAAGGCCATCTTAAGCATCAACTGATACACAGCAATGGTAGCATGGGGCTCAAAGGGAGGCCTCTGCAGAACACCCAAAACAAAGTTAAAGTCCCAAAGAGGAGTGGGAGCCGTGAAGGCAGGGAAAGCATGAGCGCCCCCATGAAGGAACACCTTGACATCAGGTATAGTGGCAGTATGTCTCTGGGAAATACAGAGACCCAAGTCTTTTGTTCACACCATCCTGGAAAAATGAGAGGACCACAGGAAGGTCAAAAATCCTATCCAAACACCAGGAATGAAAAATATACCATACCCAGTGGTAGGCTTTAGAAGATACAGGCTTCCGTGTCTGAATCATAGTGAAAATTACCTAGGGGAGAATCCCTTTCTCTTCAAGATGTGGCTTCAACAGCCATACCGTCAAAGCCATCTTTTCAACATCCTCTTTCCCTGGTGAAGGAGGTCCAGCCTGGAAGGAAGCAGATCCTGAATCTGAAGGCTCACCAGGTCAGCAAACCACACCCTCCTGGTCCAATAAGGAGCAACTAGAATCAAAGTTGCGCACGTCCATCCTGATCTTCCTGAGAAACATGGTAATGAGAGGAATTGGAGGAAAGACATAAGCAAAGTGGATGTTCCACAGAATCTAAATAGTGTCAGTGGAGTAGGATAGAGGATCTCCTTTTTGGGAGCAGAAGGCCGGGACCTTCCTGATGTCCCTTGTGTTCCCACTCTCCCAGATCCGCAACTTGGCGACAAAGGAAGTCCGCCAGCATGTTTTGTACCCCTGGAATGTGAACAGTGGAGCTGGCCAGAACATGGGCTTCTGTCCAACCTAGAATGTACCTAATCTCTTACTAGGTGGTGGCACTTCAAGTGCCCCCCTGACAGTTGATGTAAGCCACAGCCGTGGCATTGTCCGACTGGACTTGCATGTCAGACTCACACTGGAAGTCCCCTCAACTGGGAAGTCCAGTACACAAGGGCTAGTCGGATCTCTCTGAGTTCCAGAACATTGATGGACTGAAAAGACTCCACCATAGTCCACCTGCCTTGGATCCCCAGGTGAACCAGAACCACACTCCATCCATTCTGGGATCACAAAGGATTTCCCCAGTTCCAGGCTGCGCCATAGCAACTGCCACTGAAGGTCCCATCTGTCTTCCGGGAAAAGGGAGACCTGCCGACCCAGAAGTGCCCGATTCCTTGACCAATAGTGGATGACATGTCCCTGAAGCTTCCTGGAGTGCACCTGAGAATAAGGCACCACCTCTAATGTTGACACACATGACTGCAAAGAACTCTCATGTACTTCCGGACTGTGGCCGAGGGCCACTCAAGGGTCTGAGACACTTCCTGCATAACTGCAGGATCTTGTCCACAGCTAAGAAGACCTTCCCTAGGTGGGTGTCAAACCTCATGCTTAGCAACACTGGCTCCTGGGATGGTACTGGAGATGATTCAACACGTTCAAGATTCACCCATGGTGGACCAGGAGTAGAGCACATTCTTGGACATGCTGGGCCAAGAGCTCCTCTGAAGAATCCTTGATAAAAAAGGTCGTCCAGATAAGGTGTCCTAGAAATGGCAAGGCCTCCATGACTCTGGTGAACACCCGAGGAGCCAAGGACAGGCCAAATGGCAGAGAGATTAACTGGTAATGCTCAGAGCCTAAGGCAAAATGCAGATAGTTGGCTGTCTGGGTGGATCATAATGTGCAGGTACACATCCTGAAGGGCCAGAGGTGCCAGATACTCCCCTGGGCACATCACTGTGATGACTGAACTCAAGGATTCCATCTTGAAGTGTGTAGTCTCCACATACCTGTTGAGACACTTGAGGTCCAAAATGGGACGAAAGCCACCATCCTTCTTTGGGATCACAAACAGGTTGGAATAAAACCTAATCCTTACTCCTGGGGAGGTACTGGAATCAGAACCCTCTATTCCAGCAGTGAATTAACGGTTTCCTGGAACATGTTTTCCTTGACCGGCTCTTTTGGCACCCTGGACAAGAAGAAACAAAAGGGAGGAAAGGACCTGAAGTCTACACGGTATCCTTCTGAAATTATCCTCAAAACCCACTGGTCCGCCACAGAAAATTCCCAGGCATCCCAAATAAAGAACAAGATACCCCCTAAGGGAAAAAGTGGGCCAGGATTCCACAAGTCATGTGGAAGCTTGTTTGACAGACTTAGCCCTTACAGATGTTTGCATGGGCTGCCACTGCTCTTTGGGCTTGGCAGAGGGGCGCAAGTGGTTTGAGGTCTTTGCACCTCCATTTGGTGGGGGAATGAAAAAGATGCAGTTTCCTCGCCACAGTAGGACGTTTGGTGGGCATCTGAGGCAACAAGGTGCTCTTGACCCAGCAGCATCACTAATCATCTGTTTTAGTTCAGGTCCAAATACAGACTTACCGTTAAAAGGTAAGGAAACCAGCGACTTCTTGGAGGATTGGTCCGCAAAACAAAACTTAAGCCACAAAGTGCGTTAAGCAGTAACTGAAGAGGCTAAGGCTTTAGCAGACAATCTGACTGCTTCAAAAAGAGCATCAGAAACATAAATGTTGGGATCCTTCATGTTGGCCAAAAAGACAAACAGATCCTCCTTGGAAATATCTGCCCAGACAGCTTCCACCAACTGGTCATCCCACACAGCAAGACCCCTGTTAACCCAGATGGAGTCAAAAATAGTCCTCAGCGCAACCCCAGTTGCCGCAAAATTAGCCCTGAGGATGGAATCAAGCTTCCTATCTGCCATATCCTTCAGTCCAGCTGCGTCTGCCAAAGACAGGGCAGTAGATTTGGTTAGCCCAGACACTGGGCGATTCACAGTAGAAGGAGAGCCCTACTGCGTCAAAGCTGCCTCTGAACAAGGATACGGTCTAGAAAATCTCTTGGCAATAGAAAACATCTTATCAGGGATCTTCCACTCATCCAGAATGATCTGATCAAGATTGACATTAGGATAAAAGCTGTAGAAGATTTCTTAAGCCTCTGGAAGACATCTGCAGAGGAAGACCCCTCTCATCAGTGGTGTCTGGGACCTGAAAGGTCTCTAAGACAGCCCTATTGAGTCCCTCAGCTGAGGGAAGGAGGTCATAAGAGTCCCCATAGGAGTAAGAAGAATCCATAATTTTCATATTCACCCTCCTCATCCTACCCTCAAGAAATTTCCTTCTCAGATGAGGCCCCAAGAAGTGCAGGAACAGTCTGAGATCTGAAGGCCACATATTTAAAGGTAGTGAGGGGCTTCCAGGACTCTGTGGAGGGAGAGAGGAAGTAGGACCACTGTGGATAACAGAGATTTCACCCCTGCTGGCTATAGGTCAGTGCTGGAGGGGCCCAGTGGAGGAGGGGCAGAGAGATCCAGAATACTTTCTAGGGAGCCCCGTTTGACATGAGGAACAGTAAGCAAGGGGGTTAAATGACACCCCTGAGTCCTTAGTCTTAGGTTTAGCCCATGTCCCTTAGAATCCAACATCCTTACAGAAGTGTCTAAAACTAGTATAACCAACCAGTAACAATTCCCCAGACTAATAACTCACACTAGAAAGCGCAGAAAGTATTTATGTGGCAGACAAAGGGTTAATCTGGATAAGGAGAATAAGGAGAGTCTGCCTCTGAATATTATAAGCAAGAGATAAGTAAAACGACAATTGCAAAACTGGCAGCCAATCAGAAGAAAACCCACAAAACGGCATTTTGTTGCCGAGCAATGCCTACAACTCAATCCATAGAATTGCCACGGACTCAAGACACTCAGGATGTAAACCTGATAAAAAGGCATGCGGAGACAAGAAGAAAGAGCCCTCTCTGACTTCTGTATGTCAAACAGTTGCAGATATATTTACCAATGAATTTTGCCACACGGAAGTCAATGTAGTAAAGATGGAGGCGGCTCACGAACCATTCTTAAAAAATCCAAGCACTTAAAGGGGAACATTCACATGTGAAAAAGTTTTGCCCATGGCCTTAAATTATTCCATCTACATTAGCCTTGGTATTTTTTCAATTTTACCTGCCTACTATTTAAGCTATGGAGAATTTAAATGTGACACTTCAGCATTGTGCGGCAAATTGTATGTGTGGCACAACAGAGCAGGACTTCCCACCTCCCTTCCAGTTGCCCCAGGGATTGCGTCCATGTTTCCCTTCGTAGTTGTTTTTATGTAGACTAACGTTACGGCAGGCTCCGTTTACCATGCTACTGAGCCTTCAAACACCTGCACATACTGGTTACTCCACTTCAGGAGAAGCCCAGAAATGGTAACCCTCATAATGGGGAAATTCTGAAAGACCCATATCTAGCAGAAAAGAATACAAAATCTGAAAAACTAAGAAGTGTCCTGGACATGTTTTCACCTCAGAGAACACATCATAATTGGAGATGCAGGGGGGACGGGTTGAACTGGAGGAGTGGCTAGGAGTCTCCACTCACAAGACTCAGTCTTTTCAGATGTGTTCTGCTCTCCAAGGAGGAACTCAACCTCTTGCTACCTGTGTTGCAGCATTTCAAAAGTAGCATTTATCATAACAGCACTAGCATAATTCTGAAAAGTGGTCAAGGAGATTATTATATACACGCACACACATTATATATACATAAATATATGCAAAATTAGTAACTTGAATATTTAAGGGATAGTAATACTTAAAATGTAAAAAAAATACATGTTGAAGGTTTATCCCCCTGAGTAAAACAAGTGTACTCCCACTGCTGAGAGATATTTTATTAAAAAATTGTAACAGCTCAAACGTTAATATTTTAGTTGCAATATCACAGTGGCCTGAATATTTAGTGGCACTGTTGCTACACCATCATATGGACTGCTCTGGTCCGTAGACCATAAATCTCCATAGGATGGTGTAGCAACAGCGCCACTGTAAATTTTCAGGTCACTGTGATATTGCACCTAAAAAATCCAAGTTTGAGCTGTTTTCATTTTTTAATAAAATATCTCTCAGCATTGGGAGTACACTTGTTTTACTCAGGGGGATAAACCCTACAACATATAATTTTTTACATGTTAAATATTACTATCCCTTTAACTTTTCTTGTGTTCACTGTAAAATTAAAAATACAGTGCATCTCAAAATGGTTTTATTTTCATATGCCAGGCACTCAAGTAAGGCATGTAAAACTGAGCATTGCAAACAAAAGAGGAAGTAAGAAAGCCTACCAACCATAATAGATTCTTTCCATCTGCTATGGATAGCTTTAGCCAGATTCAAATCTATGTGCACCATACAATCCTCAATAGTCAGGGAACCTATTTGAGAAAAAAACAAACATGGAAAGGTGTGAAGATCTCAAGTATGTTATCATTTTGTGGTTATGCAGCGGCTGATCTAAATCAATTAACTCTATGTGGAGTGATTCTGGAACAAACCATCCTATATAATAATTCGACAAGTTGTGTGTAACGCCCGACATGCGCAGTAGACACTGCTGCGTGTGCGGCAGTCATGCGCAGTAGAGACTGCCCGCGCCGCGGCTGATACAGAGCTGAGCTCTGTATCAGCCGAGGCGCGGGCAGTCTCCACTGCGTGTGACTGCCCCGCGACCGGCTGCCAGAGGCTCTGTATCAGCCGAGGCGCGGGCAGTCTCCACTGTGTGTGACTGCCCCGCGACCGGCTGCCAGAGGCACTGTGGCCCGTGTAACGGGCTGTTCAACTAGTAAGACAAAGTACCTGCGCTGTCAGTCCCAGCCGGCTCTAGAAGGGGTTTCTTGGAGCTGTTCGGCTCCAAAAGGGACTGATGTCTGCGCGCTCTACTGCCTGTCAGCCCCGGAGCAGGGTCTCATTCTATTTAACCAGGTAATTATTCTGGCAACTAGCACTACTGAGCAGCTAGTCGCCACATGAGGCATTAGATGACATACACTTTAAAACAGATGGTAGTTCCTCTTTAAATGCGAGTGCATTGTTCAGCAAAGTCTGTAGCAATAATTTATCTTGAGAAAGAAAACACACACAAGAGGAAACCAATAGTGCCTGTTAACCAGCTGTATGAAGTATAATCCAGAATACTCACAATTCTGGTGGTTGAGAGGGGGCATATACAATTTTCCAACAGTAACAGCCTACACAGAGATTATTCCTGTCTCTGTTCAGGTATCCAAGGTGACAGTTGTAGAAATTAAGGTGCTGCTTCAAATCTTTGCGTGAAAAATGATGTAATAAAATTATCAATTAACAATAAAAGTAGCAATAGCTAATATGCCATACTAAATTAGTTTTGCATTTAAAGGGATAGTAATGTCTTACATAAATAAAAAGTAATATTGTAGATAATCAAACAAGAAATCCATCGATACCAGTCTGATGTTTGAGAGACATACCGTTTTAAAGTTCTCCCCTCACTGATGTCAGCTGTAAAGCTGAGAGCAGGAGATTTGTGTCGGCAGACTCGAGACAGCTCTTCAGCAGAGCAGAGATAGCGCTATGTAGAAAAATACTTCACTGGGACGGTCTACAAAGTGTGCCTGACTTGCAAGCACACTTTGTAGACCGTTCCAATTAAGTATTTCTTTTTACACAACGCTATCTCTGCTCTGTTGAAGAGCAGTCTATCGGTCCCGGGACCAGGATCATCTTCTGTCAGCTAGAGGCTGACATCAGGGAAAGGGGAGGCGGGGAATTTTAAAACTTTATTGTTCAAATCATAAAGGTTTGAGAGATCAGACTGGCATAGATGGATTTCTTGTTTGATTATCTACAATATTACTTTTTATTTATGTAACACATGACTAACCCTTTAACACCGCTTTATCAAAATCTAATGGCAATCTCAGACACAAAGAAGATAGATTTATCTTTGCTGTATTTAACCCCTTGGATGCCATAAACATCTCCAAAACATTGCAAAGCATCCAAGGGGATAAATAAAAAAAAATGAAACAGATAACTCTTTGAAAATTATAGCTATTCATTATTAAGGTCACATGTAAAAACAAAAAACAAAACAAAAAAAAAAAGCTATTTAGGAGAAAATCCAC
Source organism: Rhinophrynus dorsalis (assembly GCA_037306005.1). NCBI lineage: Eukaryota > Metazoa > Chordata > Amphibia > Anura > Rhinophrynidae > Rhinophrynus > Rhinophrynus dorsalis. Next base: position 88,268,355 of record CM074718.1, on the reverse strand, counting down.
CTCTGCCGTAGAGACAGCTGAACCTTTTAACCGATTTCACTGGGACTTCTAAATCCCTGAATGCTAAAAGTATCTATCACATTGAAAAAGTATACAGTGGAGAACTCCTGCATTTAATGGCCTGAAAGCTCTATTTAAGTTAATGAGAATTTGGACAATGTTAATGTGTGCACTACGGTGCAGATGGCCCTTGAAGTTTAAACACCTTTTTTAAGAAGTAGCTGAATCTTTGAAAGTGTTAGTAATGTCCAACATTTTCTTTTAATACATTTGTAGAGGCTAAAAGAAAAAAAAAAAAAGATTATGATTGCAACAAGCCCCATCTCTCAAACCAGTATGGTTTGAGAGATATAGGCAATGAAAGTTCACCCTTCCCCTGACGTCAGTGTCTAGCTGACAGCAGGAGATCCCAGTCCGGGGATCACCCGGCGGCTCTGCAGCAGAGCTGAAATCCCGTTATTGCAAAAGAATTACTTCATTGTAAAGGTCTACAAAGTGTGCCTGGTTTGCAAGCACACTTTGTAGACCTTTCCGATGAAGTAATTCTTTTGCAATGACAGGATTTCAGCTCTGCTGCAGAGCCTCATCGTGTCGGCCGACACGGATCCCCTTCTGTCAGCTTTACAACTGACATCAAGAGAAGGGGAGGGAAGGGGGAACTTTCATCGCCAATATCTCTCAAACAATAGCGGTTTGAGAGATGGGGTTTGTGGCAATGATGATCATTTTTTAGCCTCTACAATTCTATTAAAATACAATTTTGGACATTACTAACAATTTAAAAAATAACCTGTTACCATTAGATAAAGGAAGTTAATTTCAAAGACATTTAAACATGCCCAAATAGTTTGCTAGCTATTTATCTGTAAAATAAATAGTTTTGGCGAAATTAACCTTTATTTGTTAGAGGCACATACTGTGCTATGAATGGATCTAGGTCAGGCCCCCACACTGGGAACATTTCAATTAGCACAGTTAGAGGTAAGTTTGGCCACAAGCAGAACTAATTTGCATACTATGTAGGGAATCCGCATAAATTAAAGTGCCACAAAAACATAGAAGTTACATTTCTCAAAAAATATTTATTTCACAAAAAAAGGCTAGTACAACATAACGGCAGATTTTAATTATTTTTCTTATAGTCTGGCGGTTAAGCAGCATGTAAGGACAAGTACAGCAATGTTCATATTTTGTACAAATAAAAATGATTTATTATAAAAAAAAAAGACATCACCTCCACAATATCAAACAATTAAAAAGTTTAATTGATGGGGTTCTAATTTATCTGATGCGCCTATTCCAATTTAATAGAATGGAGCCTCAAATAGAACCCCAAATATACTCTGGCAACACCTATATGGAAAAATTCACACCAAAGGAAAAAATATAGTTGATAAGGAGAGGTGTACCAGTATCTAATGTTACACTCTTCTATTGCCAAAAAAAAAAACATTATAAAAACAGTTCACAAATATCTCCATTATTTAAAACTGACTGGAGATTGGAGCCAATCTGTACCTTGGATCTATCCACAATACCTACTGTCCCTCACTAGGTCCTAAATTTACCACTGCAGATCACGCTATAAGCCAAGCCAGTTTGCATCCACACAGACAGAAACTAAGTCACAGACAATGATTTCTATAGGTCTCAAGTGATCCCCTCCCTTAATCCCGTCCGTTACCAAAAACAAAGTGACAAAGCCAATCTATATAGCCCATGGACGGAGACAAAGTAACAAGAGGTTGATCTATAGATAGCAAATACTCCCTCCGGTTTACTCAGCTCTTAACCCATCCGTTATCAATTTGATTACTACATAAGGAGTTTTTAGATACCTCCAGTCTTATCTATGTTACTAATAGATGCGGATCAGTTTTGTTAATTTTCATCCAGTAACGGATGGGTTAAGGGCTGAGTAAACGGGAGGAATATTTGGTATCTACAGATCAACGCCTTGTTACTTAAAACTTCCCACCACAATGATATTCAACAGTAATCTCTCTTAACATATTCTGCAAATTGACTTTATGTTTTTTTCTTTGTAGTTCCATTTTTTGTGTGTGTGTGTGTGTGTTTTGTTTTTTTTAAATACACTCCCTCACATGCAGCCTTCCGGATCTCTTTCTGGACAGTTTACAGTCGGGATCAGAGAAAGAAAGGTTATAGTACAATGTATAGTACAATGTTCCACTATCCCTGCAGCAAAATATTAGTGGGAGACAGGTTAGAGAGCAAATTTCCAATATGGTACCTGGGTTAATTCAGAAATTTAACGATGCGGTCAGAGATGATTTTCAGCCAATACCTTTCTTTTTAAAACGTCATCCCTGCATGTGGCTTACATCAGTTAATGTCAAGCTGTGTGTGTGTCTCAACAGGGAACTATCACCCCTATACAAGTTTAGCTTATTTTAATCCTTATTTAGCGATAACATTAAACTGTTATTTTTGTTTAAAAAAAGCATCCATGGCGAAATCTACATTGTTAAAAACGAGCCTGTGCTTTACTTCCATACAGACTGCTGTTATAGCTGTGTCCCGCAGCCTGTCAGTCTTCTTCTGTTCCTCCTCAAGCATGGTCGCATTCCAACCTCTTCCGACGATGGAGGATTTCTCCATGTAAGCTGGCTGAAATGTGACCATACTTGGGGAGGAACATAAGAAGACTGACAGACTGCAGTCCAGAGCTGTAACTGCAGTTTCTCCAGAAGTAAAGCAATGGCTTGATTTTACTAATGTAGATTCCGCCAACAGGATGCGCTTTTTTTTTTTTTTTTTTTTAACAAAAATAATAAACAATTTAATTATGCATATCGCTAAATAAGGATTAAAATAAGCTAAACTTGTATAGGGGTGATAGTTCCCCTTTAACAGACTGGAGTGAGAAAGCTCAGTGAGCTCTCTCCTTTCAAATCTTTTCTACAATAGTGAGAGTGGTACCACTATCCCTGCTTTCACTGTCCCACATGTGCGATACTTGGAAAGGGTGCTCATGATCGCTCATTGTCAGGGGCATAAGGGCAAAAAAAAAATTGATTAAAACTGCAAAAACAAAAACAAAAATAACTACATGCAATTAAAATTTTACATATTCTGCCCTTGCAGAATATCGGTTAACCCTTTGAGTGCCAGAGGGGCACGCCACACATTGCAAAGCAATGCGTGGCGTACCTCTCTGGCACTCAAAGGGTTAACTTTGTGTTCTGGAGTTTCCTGAGAGCATTCCTGTGGTGCTGCTGGGGGATTAAAAAAAAAAAAAAACAATGAAGCAACTGATGTCAAAAAGGGGTAGGGGTGGGGCTTAGCAAGTGGGCAGGAAGTGGGAGGAACCGAGTGGGGAAGGAGGAGAAGTAGGAGGGAAGTGGCCCTGGCGAGTAGAAATTCAGCCCTGGTGGGTATGTTTTGGCTTGCAGTGGCGAGTAACTTTTCAGGTCTGGCTAGTAGCAAAGGACTTAAAATTATAAGCCCTGTATGTAAAAAACGTTTGGAGCTATAGAAACACGGAATAAAATAGTCTTCCTCCGCTTGAATATCCGTTGAGTGCTGCCTCGTCTGCTTCAGTGTTGGCTGAGTATACCTTTATTTATACCATATGGGATGTGCACCATTACTATTATTTGTGTAGTTATCCATTTGAGATATTTTGTTTAGAGTGCCACTGCCGAACTCTTACTGCTTATATATTTGCATGTGTGGTGTGTGTATTATATATATATATCATTATTTGGCTCTTTGTTCAAATAATTACAATGTATAAATAATGGAGGTAAAACAGTATTTACCTGGATCGATTCCTACTGGGCCAAATAACTCACTGAGTTGAAACGCAAGTTCTGGTGTTATGGATAACTCTAAATGACTAAACTCCACACAGTCCTTAGACAGAGATTCAGAGTTATTTGTTTTTATTTTTGCCACCTCTTCAAAAGAAATATTATCTGACTCTTCTTGTTCCTTAGAAGTGTGTACCACAGGAATTTCGCTGTGAAGCTCAAGTTCTTTTGGTGAATTTTTGGCGTCAGACAAAATGACTTCCTGAGAATGTTCTTCTACAGCGTGCGCTTCTAAGGCACTGTCTATTACTACTGTATTAACATCTGAATAAATAATCTTAAATGGATCCTTCTCTAAATTGGATGACCAAATAGTATGTATTGTCTGTCTATCTGCCATTTTCTGGTCAAGGTCTTTTGTGTTAGTAGCCAACTCAGATTGTTCTTTGATGGTGTCAGAATTATTCACATCAATAACAGAGAAAACATTTTCATTTTCTGACTTTTCTGTAACGAGAGGCATGGAATCTTCTAGGATACAGCAATCTGCAGCTGCTTGACTGTTCTTTATACTTTCTTTTTTATTATCAAAAGAGACGTCTGAATGTTCATCATTTGCTACATCGGAGCCTTCATTGGAGTTGGAACACATTTCTAAATGTGTATGTTCTCCACCCCTGTAATAATCCTCTGTTTGGCAGTCTTCATCCCTGTAAAACTTCTCTCCAGAATCTAGGAGCAGATTTGAAGCCCACACAATATCCTTATTGCATCTTTCAAAAAGGTCCTTCAGCACATCAACTGAAACAGACCTAAACAGCTTACAGAGAATATTCAGACTATCAATATCACCCAAACTATCAATCTCCTCTTCTTCTACAAAAGTACTTTTATGATGCACAACCCTATATGGTATACTTTCTGGCATATCTGATCTTTCATTCACAGAGTTTGACTTAAACCTATCAAGTTTTCCAGTAAGGACATTTACAGAGTCAGAAATGTCAATGTTTTTCTTCTCTATTCTCCATAATAATGCAAATTCTTGAGGCTCAGTTTGTGAATATTTACTGGGCCCAATGTAGCTTTGTCCAGTTTGTTCCTGTGATTGCCAGATTGACTGAATTTCCTCTGTTTGGGAAGAGTCAGAACAGGTGTTTGTGAAGGTTAGCGCTAACTTGCGGTGTCTACAGTTTCGTTTGCTTCGCTTTTTTTTCTCTGTTTCACAGAAAAATTCATCCTCCTTTAAGTTTAATAAAACATGTTTTTTCAAATCTGTATTAACTTCAGTCAGCATTTGCAGATCTGTAGAGTTCTTATTGGCTCCATCTAGAGCAGCCTTTTGCCCTGTTGGAGGTTCCTGCATCTTCTCAAGTAAAGTTTCTGAAGAACAGATTTGATCTTTTAATTCTGATAAATTTTCTTCAGGACATAGATTTGAAATTTCATTGTCACATGTTGACTGAAAGGCAACAAAGTTATCAAGTCCTTTGTACTGTTGCTGTAAAAGATCTTGCTCCAAAGTGTCACTCTTCAGTAGCTCAGAATTAGTATCTGACAGCTTTACTACTTCACTAAGCTGTTGGCCACAAGATTCAACTGCCTCATTATTTTTGCTGACCTTTCTTCTATTCCGTGGGATTCTTTGACTCATTGTGTATTCAACTGGCCAGTCCCCAACAAAGTTTAGCAACTCCGGCCTCTCACATAACGGCAAAGAAACACCATCTACATTTGAAACATGTTCTTTAATTGCAATTTCATCTTCATTGGAACCTTGACTAAGCAAGTCATTTTCATTATTTGTTTTCATGTTGTTACAAATATTGATGTTCTCTTTAGCCGACATTAACCCGTCACACTTTTTAATAGCACCAACATCTGAGTTACATTGATTCTTTATCACAGACTGTTTATCATCATCCAATAAGCTATCCTGGAAATCTTTTGAAACTTGTGGTAAAAATATGCCCTGAGAAGCAGTTCCTGTAACAGCATTATCTAACACACTTTCACCATCAGTTTTCTCTGCTGAATAAACATTAGTGTCTTCTTTTTTCAAAGCTTGTGGCATGATTTTTCTACAAAACAACAGAAAAACAAGGAATTGTTAATCTGTATTTAAAAATAACAGTTAACTTATAGAATTCAATACTAGATGAAGAATCTTTGTGCTGATTTTATTGTTTAAATCAAAGTAAAAGCAAGGAAAGTATAGACAAGCATTTTCCTCATCTTCACGTTTTTAGACTGTATATGTTATGAACATGCAGAACATGTACAGTCAAACTAAAATGTTACAATTCTTTAACAGGATAAAGTTTTCCTGTTCAAGGCAGCAGATATAGCAATTTTAAACACGCACCCATTTTTATCATGTGTTTTCTTAATCTGACCATGATCCTTGAGTTCTGACGCTTTTGGACGTTTCAAATTTAAGATGGAATTCACAGTAACACGCTCAAAATGTTCCAGCATTCTTACAATCTTCTCTTTGGTTACACCATGCCTGTTGCGCCTAAAGATTCCACAAATATATAGAAAGAGAAAGCAGAGTCAAATGTACTGTACCTACATTTCTGCTCAGATGTATGATGCCAGATAATAATAAAACACAAACACACAAAACTGTTCTAAAGGGAGCTTCCTTGCACCCCATCAGGAGTCAGGAGAAATAAATAAAACATAGAGGTATAGCAGAGACATAATCCTCGGAAAAAGGCCTTCATGTTTTTTCTGGAGTAAGCCCAGTTGTTTGAGCACTGATATTTTTGGTTCATGTGCATCACAGAAACAAACACAATGAAAACCTCCTCAAAACCTTCTCTGCTATTATTAACCCTTGAAGGACCAAAAGGGAGAATAATACTTTGTAAGGCATTGCACTGCACACCCTCTGGCGCATAATGGGCTAATCTTAACACCTTACCTTTCAAGTTCTTTGGGTTTATACTTCCACCAAGTATCAGGTTCACGAAATGTGACTTTATATTTGCATTTCATAGCCTAAACATGAACAAAAGACAGTATTATTATAGCATAAATATACCAGACTTCAAATGTTTTCATTTTGAGGCTCTGTTCATTTGCAAAGTTAACACAATCTAGGATGATTTTCATCACAAGGCATGTAATAACTCAAAGTTTCTATCTCAGCTTCTGTGTACGTTAGCCATCAAGAATGCTTTTACACAGGCTGCTTATTACAAAATCTAACCTTAAACATACCAAAAATTACACCTATTCATTCTCAGCTGTGTTAAGGTACGTATTTAGAAATGTTAACATTACACCTGTGCGAGGAATACTGTTGTATGAGAACATTTTGTCACCCCTGGCCAAATTACATGTTTTGTTGAAAAGAACATAACAATCTCTACAGTCAACAAACTTAAACATAACAGATTTCTGCAAAAACAGTTACTATTTATTTGCTGAATTTAAGGGACTAAAAACATAAACCACCATTCCAGTTGATACAATAGTGTTATTTTGTGTAAGGTCTCAGAACTTAATTGACTTGGTAGGCCTTAATCCAAGTTAGGTGATGACAATTCCAGAGCTCAAACTCCCTGAATCTTCAAACCTCTCAGGATATTCTGCTTACACTCAACAACAGTGGGCTCGTCTAAGAAGCTGACTGCTAATCACAAAATGAAGATACAAAGCAGGGAAAGGCAATACAAAATATATCCCTGCTTGTAATTTACACTGTACGAAATGTTGTTAAGAAATGGAAATTAAGGGGAACTGTTGAAGAAAAATCTCAAATAGTACTACTTGTTGACTGGTCAAGAACACAAAGCAAAACCCCCACATCACTGCAAAGGACCTGCAGGAATGTGTAGCTGGTATGGGAGTAGGAGTGCACCAGTCCACTGTGCAGCATTGCTTGCACAAACATGATCTGCATGGAAAAGCCAACAGAAGGAAACTTTACCTGTGATCTCATCCCCCAAATCAATGTCTAAAGTACGCAACACAACACAAAAGCATTTTGAAACCAAGTGCAGTGGTCTGATTAAGTTAGAACTGAAATATTTGGCTACAATCACCAAAGGTACATTTTTAAGAAAATAAAAAAACATGTACTTAAAGCAAATAGCACCTTGTCAACTGTTAGGCACGGGAGTGGATATATTATGATTTGGGGTTGTGTGGCAGCAAGTGGCACAGGAAATATTGTGCAGTTCAGGGACGTTCACAGACATTTTGGGGGGCAGGGGCTCAAATGAAAAAAGGGCACTTCTCATAATTCTTTATTCAAAATATGTATTTAAAAAGAAGAAAAGAATTTACATCTCAGGAGCCTGTAGGCACAGAAATCTGAAGTACCCCCCCATTGGCCATCTCCACTGGACACCTCCACAATGCTCCTAATCTCCACATTGCCCCATCATCTCTATATTGCCATTACATTGTCCCCGTCAGCTCCATATTGCCCCCATCAGCTCCACATTTCCCCATCATCTCCATATTTGCCCCCATCATCTCCATATTGCCCCCATCATCTCCATATTGCCCTTACATTGTCCCCTGTCAACTCCATGTTGCCGCCATCAGCTCTGCATTGCCCCCATCATCTCCATATTGCCCCCATCAGCTCAATCTTACCTCACATTGCCCCCATCAGCGCCATATTGCCCCCATCAGTTCCAACTTACCCTCACATTGCTCCCATCATCTCCATATTCCCCCATCAGCTCCAACTTACCCTCACATTGCCCCCATCAGCTCCATATTGCCCCATCAGCTCCAACTTACCCTCACATTGCCCCCTTCATCTCCATATTGCCCCCATCAGCTCCAACTTACCCTCACATACATTGCCCCATTTTCTCTAATTTGCCATCATCTCCATCTTGCCCCCCATCAGATCCATATTGCCCCATCATTCCAAGTTGTCCCCCAGTGTCCATTTCCTACCTCTTCCCTGGTGGTCCAGCGGCAGGAGAGGTCTGTATGTGCCTCCTTTGGCACAGACCTGTAGCTGCTGGAGCTCCCGCGTGGTCTTCTCTTCATGCAGAGCGCTGGGAGATGATGTCATCTCCCAGCACTCTGTAATACTAAAGAGCCGACGAGGGAACGCAGCATATACAGGTCTGTCCTGAAGAAGGCACAGACCTGACTGGGCAGAGGGGGGGTTAGTGCGGGTGGGGAGGCAACTTTTTTTTTGTTAAAAGGCACGAAAGCACTTTGGACAAAAAGGGCAGATGCTCAAGCCCCCTTTGGTGTCTATGTGTGCACGTGCCTGGTGCAAGTAGAAGGAGGAATGATTCTAATAAATATCAACAAATCCTGGAAGCTAATGCCTCACAGTCAGTGAAAATATAATGAAAAGTAGTTTTATACTACAACAAAACAATCATCAAAAAAAAAAAAAAAAATCTCAAAATTAACCATGTACTACTTCAAGAAACAAAAGTTTACATTTTGGAATGCCTTTCACAGTGGATAGTCTTGAATTATTGAAAATCTGCAGTGAATGCAAAATGAACTAAAATATTCTTAATTAGAAGCATTCTGCAAGAAGAGTGGGAAAAAAAATTCCTAAAGCAAGAATAGAGAGACTGCTAGCTGGCTAAAAGAAATGTTTGGAGGCTGTAATTTCTGCCAAAGGGGGTGTTACTAAGTACTGACTGATTGGGTGCCTAAACATTTGCACATGCCACATTTTTTGTTTTTATTTTTTTTTTTCAATCTGTTAAATTCAGCAAAAAAACAGTAACTGTGCATTATAATTTGCAGAAATGTCAAGTTTTTTTTTTGAAAGTTTATCTTTATTGAAAAAACAAGCGATACAGAAAATAAAAAAAATAAATAAATAAACAAAGGCAATAGCATATTGAAAGTGGGAGACATAATAAAAAAAAAAAAAACACAAAACGGAAATCAGAGTAAGTTCGTACCCGAACTCCTCAAGCATGTAGCAAAAAAAAAAAAAATGCTATAGTCAATGAACAGGGGATAACATGTTCTGTCATAGATACTTAAGAAGGATTCCCCCCCCCCCCCCCCCCAAGCACAATGAACCCCACTCAGGTTGACACAAATTAAAACAAAGCTCCGTCTTAACTGCCTTAGGAGTAAGTGTCAGACAAAACTCCACGTAGATAAACACCATTCAAAGAACAGAATGAGATATAACACAAAAGACAGAATAAAACACTAAAGAAACTGAGCATACATAAAGGACACAAAAGAGTAAAGAGAGGGAGAAAGAAAAAAAAAAAAAAGAAAACAGGGTAAAAGATAAGGTAAAGAAAAAGTAAGGGGGAAAGGCAGGAAGGGTTGGAGGACATGGTAGACTCCCCAATCTGGGAAAGAGCTATAAACTCAAGATTCAACAAATGCCAGACAAGCGGCAAACATGACCGTAAAATCAGATAACTGTCCCCCGAGGTGGCGTACAGTCTTTCCATTTGTATCAAATTGTGGATCTGCAGTTTCCAATCAGCCAGAGAAGGCAAGACATCAGATTTCCATCGTTTAGGAATACATGCTCTTGCAGCCGTAACTAGGAGAAGCCACAATTTAAGTACCTTATTGGCAAGAGCTGGAGAACTCTCAGGGACGATAGAAAGTAAAAAGGTTTTCGGTGAAAAAGGGAACTGAAGACCAGTTAATTTCGGGAGATGGTATCCAACATCCAACCAGAATTTTGATACAGCTGGGCACTCCCACCAAATGTGAACCATGGTACCTACATGGGAACCACATCTCCAGCATGATGGAGAAACTCCTGGGAATATTCTTGCTAATTTAGCCGGAATACGTTACCAGTGCATCATAATTTTATAATTGGTCTCCCTAAGAAGAACATTCGTTAGCAGCCTAGAATGAAGACGGAAAGCCGAAGACCATTGGGCTTCAGATATAACCGTATGTAAATCAGCTTCCCATAAATCTTTCTGCGGTAGAGGAGGAAGAGATGATGAAGATTCCAAGAAACGGACCATTTTCGATAATCCACCCCTTGAATGGTCAGCAGTCAACAGAAATTTCTCAAAAGGAGAACAAACTCTAAGTGGGGAAGTGGGCACAAGCGTCTCAGAAAGAAAATGACGAACTTGACAATATCTCCAAAATTCAGATCTAGGAAGATTATGAGAAGCACAGAGATCCTTGAATGGGGGAAGCCGCCCCAAGGGGGCCAGATTGCTCAAGATCATCCAGGCCCAAAAAGGTCCACGAGCAAAAGGACTTAGCCTGTAGACCCGGAGGAAAATTTGGATTTCCACCAGAGAACACAAGGGAGACGGGTATGGAGCTAGGTTTCGCACTACATTACAAGACCTCCAAATCTGAAGAACATGGGATAAAACAGGGACAGTCTTAACACTAACCGGTGTGTTGGTTGGGGAAGTCCACAACAATTGCAATGGAGATACGGCCCCCCAATTTAGGCCGCAGGAGATTCACCCAATCCCTAGAAGAGGAAGATGCACATATTTCTTTCAGCATAGATAAGGCCACCACTCGATAGTATGCCAAAATCATCAAGAGGCCTAGTCCTCCTGATAAGACCGGTCGGGAAAGAACAGAGGAACTTAACCTCGCTGCCTTGTTTTTCCATAGAAATCTGTTAATGTGAGCTTGCAGAGACCCAAGTAATCTCCGAGGAATAGATAAAGGAATGGAACGCAAAAGATAGAGAATTTTTGGTAATATTATCATTTTAATATGGTTAGCTCTACCAAACCAAGAAACTGAAAAGATATGGGACCATGATGTGAGATCAGCCTTCACCATTGCTTCCACTCTAGTTATATTTATCGGTATTAAGGAACGTAAAGACGAAGTAAGCAGGACCACCAGATATTTAATAGAATCAGACTTCCACTTGAAAGGGTATAAGGCTTGGAGACGTGAAGCAAGAAGCGAAGCAAAAAACTTAAGATCTATGTTCACTAAAGATATGGGCCTATAATCGCAACAATGGGACACGTCTTTTCCTTCCTTTGGAAGAACAGTGATGAAAGTGGAAAGTGCCTGTGGAGGCCACGCAACACCCGCCAAAATAGAATTAAAGGTTGAAGTCAAATGCAGCAGGAGAGATGAACAAAATCTTTTATAGTAAAGGGACGTGAAGCGGTCAGGTCCTGGGAATTTGCCAGAAGGTGGCTGCTTGACTATTTTTGCAACCTCCTCTTCCGAGAAAGGAGCCTCCAAGAGAGTGGCTTCTTCCTGTGAGAGGACAGTATTTTTTCACGTGCAGTTCCCCCAGGCTGAGATTCAGAATCATTCAAATTGTACAGTCCCGAGTAAAACTGCCTGAAAGCCTCAACAATTTCCTGTCCCTTATATACTTTTGCGCCGGACGAATCTTTTACATGATGAATATGTGCATGCATTCTAGCCCTACGAACTAAAGCAGCCAGAGTCTTCCCGCATTTATTACCCTGTAAATAGGACTGAAATTTGCACCACATATAAGATCTAGTAGTTTGTACCTTAAGCAATTCAGATAGAGTCTTCTGTTTCTCTAACAGGGTGTGCAAAACAGAATCTGAGCCCGCCCGCTTATGAGTAGCTTCCTGAGAGCGGAGTTCAGACAATAACGCATCCAACTTAGCCCTCCTTAATTTTTGCTTCCAAGCCCCTTGGGAAATAAAGATGCCCCTCAGGCAACACTTATGTGCTTCCCAGACCAAAGGTGGGGAAACGCCAGCATTAGAATTCAATCGAAAATAGTCCAGGATCTCTGAATCGACCTTTTGAGCAAAGGCGGGGTCCGATAATAGATTGTCATTAAGTCTCCAGGAGGTGCCACTACTAGAAGAATCCGACAAAGAAAGAACGAAAGAGACTGGGGCGTGATCAGATAAGGTGGTAGGATGAATGTCCGCGCTATAAACCATACCCAGATGACCCTGACTTAAGAAGAAATAGTCAAGCCTAGAAAAACTTTTGTGAGGATGGGGAAAAAAAAGTAAAATCCTTCACATCTGGGTGTAGGACTCTCCAAACATCAATAAGAACTCTATCCCGTAACATGGCCGAGACTTTACCAGCGGGGACATAGGGATGTTGTGCAGTGGGATTAGAAAGATCCAAAATAGGTTGTAAGGCCAAATTAAAATCTCCCCCCACTATGAGGACACCCTCCTGAAAGTCATCTAAAAGACGCAGGACTGAAGAAAAAAAAAGGGAGTGAGAGGAATTAGGGGCATAAATATTGGCTAAGGTAACAATCATCCCGTTTACAGAACCTTTTAAGAAAATGTATCGTCCCTGAGAGTCTGACTTCTGGTCAACAAGCGTCCAAGGTAACGCATCTGAAACCAATATAGCTACCCCACGCTTTTTTTCAGGAGCCGAGGACGTCCAAATATTAGAGTAATTAGCTAGGGACCACCTTGGCTGCGCTCTTGCGTCAAAGTGAGTCTCCTGTAGGAAAGCTATATCCGTTCTATGACCTCTTAATTCCCTCACTATCATAGCCCTCTTGAAATATGTCAAGTTTAACCCCTTAACGACTCCCTAAAAGACCAAGGACGTACATGTACGTCATGGAATTCCGGGCTCCCCGCGTGGCTGCATGCCATTCAGGGAGTCCGGAATCGAATGGTTAAAAAAAAAAAAAAAATGCTCTGTGGTCCTTAAGTGAACGCACAGTGTGTGCGCAGCCGGTCCTTAAGGGGTTACGTTTGTTCTCGGCAGAGGTTGTGTTAACTTTTTCATTTTCCCTTAACAAAACATTTGATTTGGCCAGGGGTTTCCAAACCTTCTGCATACAACTGTGCACTTACTGAAATATCAACATCATTATTTACTATGACCACATCCAGTCATTCCTAGAAACACTAGGCTGCTAATCATTTACAAATGGTGTTCTTTTAAAAGGTAAACAAATACAAATTAAAAAGCTGTCATGTGCATATATATATGTTTTCCATTATTGTTTTTTTAACATCTCTTTTATTAAAGGGATAGTAATGGATAGTTTAAAGTAAATGTAATATTGTACTTATATACAATTACAAAGTTCCCCCCTCCCTCCCGTTTCACCGAAGTCTGCCGTCTAGCTGAGAGAAGCAGATTCTGGTCCCGGGACCGTCATGCAGCTCTTCAGCAGAACTGAAATAGCATGATATAGAAATAAATACTTTATTGGAAAGGTCTACAAAGTGTGCCTGGTTTGCAAGCACACTTTGCAGACCGTTCCAATGAAGTATTCATTTCCGTAACGCACTATTTCAGCTATACTGAAAAGCCACTGCACGGTCCCGCGACCAGAATCTGCTTTTCTCAGCTAGAGCCTAATGTTAGTGAAAGGGGAGGGAGGGGGGAACTTTGTAATTGTATTGGAGTGGCCTCAATTACTTTCTTTTTTTACTATCATATCATCAAACAATAATATAATAGGCCAGATGTATGTTTGTCTGATGCAGTCATGCAAAGTAGAGACTGCCCGAATGCAGGCCATTGTCTGATGCAGTCATGCGCAGTAGAGACTGCCTGAACACACAGAATGCTTGGCGGTATAGTTTTGCGGTAGTACACAGGCTTTTACACTAGTCAACAATATTAAATTTACTTTAACCCCTTAGCGACGGCCGCGTGCAGACGCGGCCGGCACTTAACGCCCGTCTAACATTTTTTTTTTTTTTTTCAGAAGAATCCGGAGTCCCCGAACGGCGTGCAGCCGCGCGGGGATCTGGATTTCCTGGACGTACATGTACGTCCTCTGTCACTAAGTGACAGCCACAGAGGACGTACATGTACGTCCATTGTCGCTAAGGGGTTAAACTATTCATTACTATCCCTTTAATATCCAGCTCTGGTAGAAGCAGAGTGTATGTCGCTCAGTGTAAATGTAAAACCTCTTGAACCTGTGAGTACCTGAGGGGTGTGCAATGCATTGTTTTGCGATGCGTTGCACACCCCCTCTGGCACTCAAAGGGTTAAATAAACGACAGACATTTTTTACATAACGGAATTAAGTGTTGCTGACAATACAATACAAAAAAGAACTTATAAATATTCAGTATTATTTTTAATTTACTATATAAAATCAGTAAATTTTAACCTTGCTATTAGTATTACAACTGAAGTGCAAAATACTTGATGATAAAAGTATACTAGGCAAGATTTTAGAAAAATGTAATAACTTTAGGATATATCTTAATGCTATCATGAATATATTTTATGGTTGAACAGTTTTATTAAATTAACAATTTAACTCCTACTTATAGAAAAGGAATAAGGAAAACTTAAGATGCATTTTTCAGTTACCATTTTGAAGCATAGAAAATAATTACTTAAAAATAAATGAACTTTATATCCTTTTTTAGCCTAACACAGAGGTTTGTCACAGATCTTGTTCTATGTAATTGTTAATAAATTAAATAAAGCTTTAATTGCCTCAAAACCAACACTATTTATAAAGTAGGATTTTTGTGTTCTTACCTGTTAAATCCTTTTCTCTATAGTCCATATGGAACACAGGTACCATGGGGTTAAGTCCCAAATCGAGATCCTTCTCCTTGCGAGATTTCACGTCAGGACAAAATGAAGCACAGAAATCTCCTGATTGAAGTCAAACTCAGAAACTACATTTTGAAGAAACTCTTGAGAGGTTCAAAGCAGCACCTTGTCCTTGTGAAAGACCAGGAAAGGTGGCTTGCAAGTTAAGGCCTGCATCTCAGCAACCCTGCGGACTGAGATGGCTGCCAAAAGAAAAAGCCATCTTAAGTGATGCAAAGGATTGGAAAAAAATGGGCTCAAAAGGAGGCCTCTGCAAAACTCCCTCCTTAAAGGCAGGGAATGCATGGGTCACCCCCCTTGAAGAAACACCTTTACATCTGGAATGGTGGCAATACTTTTCTAAAAGAACACAGAAAGAACTTAAATTTGAACCTTTAAGATGCTCAAGCCGACTCCTTTGTTCACTCCATCCTGGAGATAGGATAACACCAAAGGAATGTCAAACACCTGCGAGGAAACAGACTTGTCCAAGCACCATGAATGAAAAAGAGACCATAACCTGTGGTAGGGCCTTGGAAAAGGTCTTGTGGGCCTGAATCATGGTGGAAATGACCTCAGTGGAGAACCATTTTCTCATCAAAAAGACAAACTAAATTGACAATGTGTCCATGCCCAGCCGAGAATGTACTTTACCTTAAACCAGGTGGTGGCACTGCGAGTGCCCCTTTGAATTTTGATGTAAGCCACGGCCGCCGTGGCATTTTCCGACTGGGCCCACACTGGTTCAGGAGAGATGTCCACTACACAAGGGACAGACGGATCACCCTGAATTCCAGAACACTGATGGACTGCCCTGGAACCCCAGGTGACCCAGAGCCGCAACCAAGCCACAAATGCTGATATCCACCTTGACCAGAATCCATTCTGGTATCACAAAGGGTTTCCCTTAATCCAGGTTGCGTTGGTGCAGCCACCACTGAAGGTCTTGGCTGGCCTCTGGACAGAGGGAGATCTGAAGATCTGGTTGTGCCAGACTGCCCAACCAACTCTGAAGTACATGCCGTTGAAGTTCCCTTGTGCGCATGCACAGCCTCTAATGTTGACACTAGCCTTCCCAGCACACTCATGTACTCCTTGATTGTGGACAAGGGCCACTCTAGGGCCTGCAACACTTCCTGCATGAACAGTAGAATTTTCTTTTCCAGCAGAAAAACTTTCCCCTTACGGATGTCGAACCTCATCCCCAGAAACACCAGCTCCTAGGAAGGCACAGGAGATCACATCAGCATGTTCAGAATCCACCCATGGTGGAACAGTATTCTAGCACATTCTTGGATGTGCTTGGCCAAGAGCTTCTCTGAGGGAGCCTTGAGCAAAAAGGACTCCAGACAAGGTGTCATGGAAACGCCCCAGGGTGTGACTGAGGCCGCCAAGGCCTCCATGACACTGGTGGACACCCAAGGCTCAGAAGCTAGGCCAAATGGCAGAGTTGTGAACTGATAATACTCTGAGCCATAGGCTAGACAAACTGCAGATAGCATTGGCTGTCTGGATGGGGATGTGTAGTACACATCCTGAAGGTCTAGGGATGCCAGATACTCCCTTGGGCACATTGCTGTGATTACAGAATGCAAAGATTCTTCTTCTTCGGAACCACAAACAGGTTGGAATAAAAACCTGAACCTCACTCTGGGGGAGGTACCGGAATCAGAACCTTCTTTGCCAGCAGTGAATCCACTGTCTGCTGAAGCAGCCGTGCCTTGTCTGGCTCGTTTTTTTACACCCTTGACGTAAAGAAATGATATGGTGGAAGGGATCAAAAGTCTATGTGGTACCCTTCTGCGATTACCCGCAAAACCCACTGGTCCGCAACTGAGAACTCTCAAAAAAACCCATAAATAAGCCCCCTATAGGCACCAGCAGACCAGAACTCCGTAAGTCATGAGGAAGATTGCTTGACAGATGTAGCCCTTGGAGCTATTCTCTTGAGCTGCCACTGCTGCCTGGGCTTGGCAGAGAAGGGCACATGTGAGAGCTTGAACCCTGTGGCCTCTGCGCCTCCATTTGGTGGGGGAATGAAAAAAGATGCAGTTTCCTTACCATTAGTGTAGGTCTGGTGGGCATCTGTGGCAACAAAGTGTTCTTGCCCCCTGTAGCATCACTACTGATCTGCTTCAATTCTGGTCCAAACAGGCACTTGCCCTGAAAAGGTAAGAAAATCAGCGACTTCTTGGAAGATTATCGGCAGACCAAATCTTAAGCCACAAAGTGCATAGCGCAGAAACAAAGGAAGCTGAGGATTTAGCGGACAACCTGATCAAAAAGAGCTCAGATACATACATTAATTGTTAGCCTGTTTAATGTTGGCTAAAAGAACCAACATGTCGTCTGAGGAAACCTTAACATGGACAGCCTCCATTAATTGTTCACATAACACAACAACAGCCCTGATAACCCAGGCAGAGGCAAAAATAGGTCTTAGTGCCACTCTAATGGATGCAAAATTGGCCCGAAGATAAAGTCCAGCTTCTTGTCCGCTGAGATACTTCAAACCTACTGCATCTGTCAAAGGCTGCACAGTAGACTTAGCCAACCTGGAAACAGAGGGATTCACGGTTGGAGGAGAGGACCACTGTGCCAAAGCTGCCTTAGAAAGTGAATACTGCTTAGAGAACCTCTTAGCAATATACAGCAGTTTATCTGGGGTCTTCCACTCTCCCAGAAGGATCTGGTCAAAAGTGGCACTAGGGGGAAAAAATGTTGAAGATTTTGTACATGGAAGACCCCTCATAAGAGGTGTCAGAGACCTGAAGCATCTCCAAAATAGCTCTAATGAGTTCCTCAGCTGAGGGAAGGGGGTCATTCTCATAAGAGCCCCCACAGGAGTAGGAAGAATCCATATCCTCATATTCCCCCTCCTCATCCTCCCCTTCTGACAATTCCTTCTCTGAGGAAGCCCCCAGAACTTATGAAAAACAGAGATGGGGCTCACATATTTAAAGGTAGTGGGGGGCTTCCAAGATTGGAGGACCCCCTGAAGGGAGAAAGGGATTTGGGCCAACCCAACCTGGCTCTTTGTCAGTGCTGAAGTCCCTGATGGAGTAGTGCAAGAGGGGAAGAGAGATCCGGATTATTCTCTAGGAATCAGTTTGACACGAGGAAAAGTAAGCATGGGGAGGTAAGTGAGGCCCCTGAGTCCTTCATCTTAGATTTACTCCCATGTCCCACAGATTTCAACATCTTCACAGTAAAAGTGTCTCACACTAGTATAAATAACCAGTAACAATTTCCCAGACAAATAATACACCCTAGAAAACCCAGTATCTGGCAGGTGAAGGAGAGCAAGGAGAGTAAAATGGCGACTGCAATACAGAAAGCCAAATCGGAAGAAACAGGCATTATGGGAAACATAGGCTTCTCTTTTGCCACTGCCTAGCAAAGTCTACACTTGGGAATCGCCATGGGCCCCCAAAACACTCAGCACATGACCCAGATAAAAGGGCATGAGGAGAATATAAGAAAGAGCCCACTCTGACTTCTGTATGTCAAACAGGTGCAGAGATATGCCCCAATGAAGTCCACCCATAGAAGTCAGTTGAGCAAAGACAGTGGCAGAGCGGGAACCCATTCTTATAGGGGTGTAATAGGAAATCGGACAACTGGACAAAGGCACCCAAGGACCCAAAACACTACAGGGACCATGTAAGGTGAACCCAAAAGGCAGCCCCCAAAAGAGGAAAGACCCAAAGTAGAACCCCAACCTGGTGAGAACAGCAGGGAAAGGGTTAAAACTTCAAAACTACAGCCATCCTTGCTCCATAGCTCAGGGTATGAACAGTACATAGATAATAAAATACCTAACATGAGTGCAGGAGGCCAAGGGTTCAGAAAAAACTCTGTATGAAGAAGTACCATGTAGGAACAAAGTGGACCAAGCAACTCAAAGGGTTAATGATAACTCACCTAATGGGGGAATTTTGACAGCCCTGAATCTACCAGAAAAATAATAAAAAAGCTAAAACTAAGAAAGTTTCTCTGCTCCAAACTTACACCACAGAGGGCACATTCATACTGGGTTACAAGGTGTGGGGGGGGGAGGGTTTAGCTGGAGGAGTGGCTGAGAGTTTCCACCTACAAGACTGTCTTTTGAGATGTGTTCTGCCCTGCAAAAGGAGGGTCTCAACCCCATGGTACCTGTGTTCCATATTGGACGTAAGAGAAAGATAGTTTAAAGCAGCAAAGAAACAGCAACTACTTTATACAGAGCTCTTCCTTACTGATACACTTAATAGAAGTAGAACTTATATAAAACACTCCATCTCCTGGCTTGTATAGCTTGTGCGAGAAAAGTTATCTGACCAGAGAGACATATGGCTTCATTTCCCATCCTTGCAAGTTGGTATTGTCTATTATGATAGGTGAAACATTTTTCTCAAAGGCTTCTTTGGCTGAAACACAAAAAAAGAAAAAAAAAAAAATGTGAATTGACATTTTTCCCCCTTAGATTAATTGTGAGCGCAAAGCGTGTTAAATCACAATATCAAATATATATTCCGAAATACTGAATATATATATATTTTATATATTTATTTTTACTTTAAATGATAGATGAGCACAAATACAACACTCAGTTAAAGATGTAAGTTCAGAAGAAAACAAAAAACTAAATTCCCAGGCAGATGGGGAAAAAAACATGTAAAGATACGCCTGAATAAGAATGGCAGTCAGCGCCTCTTTCGTTATAACTAATTAAAATGTGCTCAGAAAGGCATATTGTGAACTCTTAACCTGTTTGAAGCACCTGAGAGTGAGTCTGGACACCCCTGCTCTATGGTGTGGTCCTATTTTTCTTCTTTCTCCAAAGAACGGACAAGTAATTCATCATGCCTTTTCAAAAGGACATCCTTTGCAAATTTCTAGTGCAACCCTTTCAGTGCTAGGAGCTTGGCCCATTTCTTGTACTCTGTAGGCCAGACACATTTTCAGCATTTTTGCTGTCTGTTTAGATATGATTCCTGCAGGTACGTTTCTCGTTACATATGTAAAATCATGTATATTTTTCTCAGAACAAATTGAGCTTTTGCACAATGCCTCACATGAAGTGGATTTTGCAATGTGCGATAAACTATGATATTATAATCAGGGCTTAAAATATGAAGTCCTTTGCTACTAGCCAGATCTGAAAAGTAACTCGCCACTGCAAGCAATAACATACCCACCAGGGCTGAATTTCTCCTCGCCAGGGCTAAATTTTCACTCGCCATTGGCTAGTGGAAACTTTGAGCCCTGTTATAATTACAACAAAGTTAAAAAAAAAAAAAAAAAAAAGTTAAAAAAAAAAAAAAACTTTATGCTGGTTGTGAAAGTTTCTGTTATTTGAAAAAGTCCTGAATCTCCCAAGCACAAAAATACCAACTATATATAGTTTTATCTACATGCATGGCCTGTGCAAATCCCTAATTACCAGGAGCACAAAAAGAGGATTTTAGTTTTACCTGTCAAATCCGTTTCTCTTAGTCCATATGACATACAGGTATCATGGGGAGGAGACATCCTTCCTAGCAGGCTGGAACATTTCAGAAGACAAGGTCTTGGAGGTGGAGCCTTCCCTTCTCCATATCAGGCTACCTTAGCCCCACGCTTTCCGGTTGGACATGAGATTAACTCACTAGACTGGACAGCGAGAAAAGAAAAATAAGGTAAGCTCCTATGAGCAATGAGACCCAAGAAGGACTCCCACGTCCAGCCAAGTGAGACCAAACGAGGTCCCCTTTCACTGGGTGGGAGACCTGTATGTCATATGGACTAAGAGAAAAGGATTTAACAGTTAAACCTTCTTTTCCCTATCATACAATATGACATACAGGTACCATGAGGATATACCAAAAATTAAGCTCCCAGGGTGGGAAATAAAAGAAAGAACCTAGCTCCGGTCCCCATCATACCGGAGTTCCCTAGGACAATCCAGAAATAGGAACAGCCCAAAAATAACTGAGTGTCATTGGACACTGAAAACAATAGCACAACACACAAGAACTAGAGCCAACTGGGTTAAAGAACAGTAAGGCATAGGAAAGAATAGACCCATAGAAAAGCAGGACTGCCAAAACCGGCTTCGGCCGAAGACAGAACATCAACACTATGGTGCTTGGCAAAGGTGAGCACGGAGGACTAAGTAACAGCCTTGCACAGTTGTTCAGCAGAACTGAGGGAGTATGCCATAACGCAAAAGGGAACAGGTTTTGTCCGAAGTTCATAAGCCTTACAAATGGTAGACTTCATGCAGGACGCAATAGTGACCTTAGATGCAGCCTTACCTGCCTAGGACCCTCAGAGATGACAAACAAGGCATTAGTCTTACCTAGAAACTCAGTAAGGTGCACATAAAACATAAGACAGCGCACCACATCCAACAAGTGGAGATAC
Source organism: Rhinophrynus dorsalis (assembly GCA_037306005.1). Lineage (NCBI taxonomy): Eukaryota > Metazoa > Chordata > Amphibia > Anura > Rhinophrynidae > Rhinophrynus > Rhinophrynus dorsalis. Next base: position 88,246,723 of record CM074718.1, on the reverse strand, counting down.
TTCTCCTTGTCAGATCTGGGGTCAGGACAGAACGATGGCACAACAATCTCCTGATTGATGTGTAACTCAGAGACCACCTATCATGGTGCCCGTGCTCCCCTTGTTGTTTACTGTCAGTCTATTCTGTGCTTTGCTCCCATTGGCTACTCTGTGTTTGTCCCGCCCAGCATGGCCTTTATATACTGGGCTCTGGCACCCCTCCGGTGCCCTTTCGTGGTGTTCCTGTACCAGTGCTTGTTTCTGCTCAGTGATTCCCAGTGTACCGACTTGGCCTGCCTGACTACTCTGCATCTTGTCTCCTGCATCTGTGTACCGACCTGGATTGCCTGACTATTCTTCTGCGCCTGCTCCTGTGTACCGAACCGGCTTGGCTGACGTTCCTGCTCCAGTGTACCGACCTGGCTTGGCCGACGTTCCTGCTCCTGTGTACCGACCCGGCTCGGCTGACGTTCCTGCTCAGTGTACCGACCCGGCTCGGCTGACGTTCCTGCTCCGTGATTCGACCCGGCTTGGCTGACGTTCCTGCTCCGCGATTCGACCCGGCTTGGCTGACGTTCTTGCTCCGTGATTCAACCTGGCTTGGTTGGCGTTCCTGCTCTGTGTCGCCTTGGCGACATTCTGATCCATCAGGCAATTGTGTCTCCATTTACACTCCTGCAGAGTACAAGTGGCCTAGTCTCCATTACTGCTACGGCAGTGTGCCATTGGCCTTGTCCTCCGTTACTGCTACAGCGGTGTGCCATTGGCCTAGTCTCTGTTACTGCTTCTGCAGAGTGCAAGTGTCTGCCTCCGTTACTGCTACGGCAGTGTGCCATTGGCCTAGTCTCCGTTACTGCGCCTGCAGAGTGCAAGTGTCTGTCTCTGTTACTGCTACGACAGTGTGCCATTGGCCTAGTCTCCGTTACTGCTTCTGCAGAGTGCAAGTGTCTGCCTCCGTTACTGCTATGGCAGTGTGCCACTGGCCTAGTCTCCGTTACTGCTCCTGCAGAGTGCAAGTGGCCTGTCTCTATTACTGCTAAGGCAGTGTGCCATTGGTCTGGTCTCCATTACTACTTCGGCAGAGTGCGAGTGGTCTGGTCTCCATTACTGCTACAGCAGTGTCCTATGTTGCTCAATTCCTATTATTACTCTGGCAGTTCACGTTTGTTCTGCTAACCTGTTTCTGGGCGTTTCGAATCCTTAAGCTGTCTATATGGAGAGAGCTCCATCACAGACCTCTCTGCACATGGGACTGTTTACACTCAGTGAAGACCATTAACCCATGCAGTACCTTTCTCCTGGGAATCCAACATATTCTGCCTGACCTGTGTCAGTATAGACTGTTGTGGACTTTATGGTTGTACTGGACCTGTGTAGGCTTATGTATATGTAACCTGTCGTGTTTCTGTATTATTCAGCTTGTATACTACAGGACCTGTGAAGGTTATTTTATTACTGTGATTTCAATAAAACTGTGTTTTATCCTAAACCATTGTATCTGTGTGTCAAACAAACCATTACACCACCTTAGGAAGAAATTAGAGGTATGAAGAACATTGTTGTCCTTGAGAAACATTAGGAAAGATGGCGCTTGCAAGACAAAGTCTGCAGCTCATCAACTCTGCGCACTGCGCACAAAGACCACACCCAGAAGAAAAAACATCTTCCACATCAGAAGACGTATAGGAATGGTAGCAAGGGGCTCAAAGGGAGGCCGTGGCAAAACACCCAAAACCAGGTTATGGCCCCACCGGGGGGAGGGAACTTTTTAGGCAGGGGAAGCATGAGCAACCTCCTGAAAGAATATCTTGATATCTGGCAAGATGGCAATACATCTCTGGAAAAATACAGAAAAAGCAAAAGTCTGAACCTTCAAGGAACTTAGACCGAGTCCTTTGTTCAATCCATCCTGCAACAATGACAGGACCACCGGAAGACAGTTCCTGCCTACACATCAAGAATGAAAAAATGGGCCAAACCCTGTGGTAGGCCTTAGAGGAAACAGGCTTCCTAGCCTGGATCATTGTGGGGATAACCTCAGGGGAGAAACCTTTTCTCCTCAGGATGGAGGCTTCAACAGCCATGCTGTCAAAGCAAACTACTCCATGTCCCCCTTCCAGAGGTACCCCTGAAGAAGGAGATCCTGTCTGAGTGGCAGTGGTAATGGATCCGTGTGGTCACTAGATCTATCTGAGGAAGACCCCACCGTTGAACCAACAGGTCAAAAGCATCTGGGTGGAGTTCCCAGACTCCGAGGTCCACCGTTTGGTGACCTATCAGTCTGCCAGGATGTTGTCTAACCCTGGAATGTGCACTGTGGAGATAGCTGGAGCATGATCTTCTGACCAAGCCAAGATAGACTGGACCTCTGACCAAGCGGGAGCACTTGGAGTGCCTCCTTGCTTGTTGATATAGGCCACTGCCGCGGTGTTCTCTGACTGGATTCATGCTGGATGACCCTCAGTTGAAGGGACCAGTACACCTGAGCATGCCAGATCCCTCTGAGCTCCAGGACGTTGATGGATTGAAGGGAATCTTCCAATGTCCCTCTGCCTTGGATCCCCAAATGACCCAGAACTGCACTACAGCCCCTCAGGATGACATAGGTCAGGGCTCAAAATTTCCACTCGCCACTAGCCAATGGCGAGTGAAAATTTAGGCCTGGCGAGTAGAAATTCAGCCCTGGTGGGTATGTTATGGCTTGCAGTGGCGAGTAACTTTTCAGGTCTGGCTAGTAGAAAAGGACTTAAAATTATAAGCCCTGACATAGGTCATGACAAAAGATCTAGACTTGTGCGAATCGGTTCATCCAAACTCATAATTTGGACAAATAAGGGTCATTCGGCGTAATTCGAGCCGGACAAATGGTAAGGTCCGTTCATAAAAATAAAAGATATGAATCCAAACAGCCCTGGTCTGAAATTTCAGATGACTGCTTCCCATGAGCGCTACTTTCCCTCCCAATTACCTTCTTTGTTTCACGATGGGGGTTGGACTAATGACACAGACACCCAGACAGCCTGAAATTCCTGTTAGTCTTTTGTTGGAGCTCAGAGAGAGAAGAAAGAGAGAGAGAGAGTGTGTCCAGGGATGAGCGATTTTACTAGCCAGTCTAGTGCTAGTCTAGTGCCTTATTGCCACTGTCAGAAGCTGTTACACAGCCAATCTGACAGTTGTTGCTTAGACAGGCATCTAATATTAGTGCCTTATTGCCACCGCAAGTCACCTTTGCTCCTGTTTAAAAGTAAAATATTAGGGATTTGTGTAAATAAATTTCCAGAGTGACACAACCAGTGTGACATTTGTGTAGGAAGGCAGGCATCCAGCAGAAGTGCCATATTGCTACCGCAACTCATATTTGTTCCTGTTTAAAAATATTAGGCATTTGTGTAAATAATACTTCAGAGTGACACAGCCAGTGTGAAAGTTGTTGTGTGGCCAGGTTTTAAAATTTTAAAATTATTGTAGTACACTACCGACCTATCTGTAATGGATTTGAGTCCTATTGAACAACCTGATGTTGCACATCCTGGTACCAGCTGCAGTGACCCAGCAACCACCAACACCACCACAGTGCTGTTGCTTTCAGGCACAGCTAGCAGCAGCAGGCGGCTAAAGAAGAGTACTGTCAGTAGTACTAGTTAGACTCAGCAGAAGCACTCCAAACAAAAAAATAAATAAATAAATAAATAAGAAGGGAACTGCAGGTCGTTCTACCTCTACTAGCAGGGTAGAGAGGTCCAGGTCCTCCTCTGAGACCACAAAGCATTCGGCATCTGTTTCTCGTCATCAGCTATTTTGTGAGGATCCCCCCAGAATCACCTGCACAATGACTAGTGCCACTGCCAGTTCCGTCACCACCTCCACTACAGCCAGTTCTATAAACCTGGGATCACCTAGCGTGTTTAACAGTACGGTCGGAAACTGCAGGCAGTATCAATGCAGGATTTTTACAGCGAATGTTCGTATAAGCACAGCCCAAAAGGGAATTACTGCAATATTTGGAGAAAATTCCTCCTGCCTCCACTGTCACTGAGAGCATATCTTCTCCATAAAATGTTATTAAGGGTGAGCTAGATAGTTGTTTACCATTTCCTGGTAGCAACCAGACAGAAGAGGCATTTCAGAAGGTCTCCCCAAAATCTGCTGCTGCTGATTTTTCTTCCTGTCCAAACCTACAAGAGGTAGAAGAAGAATATGAGGAACCAAGGCCTCTTGAGCTTGATTTTTCCACTGAGGTTATTTTCCCCACGGCTTGATTTTTCCCCTGCTACACATAGTACTCCTCCTACTTCTCCAGCTACAACTGTCTCTTCTATTGAGAACTCAACACCTGTCTCTCCAGTTCCAGTTGAGTCTCCCAAGCAGGTAGTAGCTGCTAGTGTCTCCGTCACCACTGTTACTCCACAATCCTCCTCCAATCCCAGTCCCAACATCTCTGCTGCCATGTCTAGTTCTACTAGTACCCCTGTAAAAGTACGTAGAAGCAAAAAGCATAATGAGGTTGCTCCAGCATGTGAAGATGAAGAAAGTGTCACCTCAGTTTCTTCTTCTCCACCATGGCCGGCTAGGGAAATGCAAATTGTGTGGCAGGGAAGTCAGAGTGGGAGGGTGTTGGGTCATCTAACCACCAACGGGATGAACCATCACCTAAACCACTACCACAAGTCAATGTTGATAATTGCAGAAAGTGGCACTACTACATATACCAGTGTCCCACTCACCACCAGTAGGCAGAAGAAAGGGAAGGGGGATCATGCCACATCTGGTCCTAGTAAGAGCAGACAGTCACAGCCCATCCTCAAATCAATACAGGCCACACTGGAAGATTTTGAAGAGTTTAATTTCAAGGGGATGTGCAGACAGCAGTCCAGAAAAATCACATGTCTCATTGCACAGCTCATAGCCGTTGGGGGTGCTACTTTTAATTTGGTGGATGGGGAGCCCTTCCAGCAACTTATGGAGGTTGTCGCACCCAGATATAAAATTCCATCCCGCACCACATTCAGTAGAACTATAGTGCCCTCACTGTACCGGTCATGCATTGGGCTTTTGAAGGACCTGCTAGGAAAGTTTGGTGGCCAGTCAGTGCACTTTACCACTGACTTATGGAGTGCTCCGAGTGGCCAGCATGGCTTCCTGTCATTGACGGCGCATTGGTGGCAGCCCAATGTGTTGCAAGCCACATCATTTCCGACAAGTTCAGGTGCAGTAGCTAAAACAGGGGCACCACTCTTTCCTCCTCCATGCTGAGATAATGGGTCAGCAGCACACCTCAGATAACATTTGCAAAGCACTGCAGAACATGGTGGCGCAGTGGCTAGGGGAGCAGGCAGGCACACAGGTACAAATGGGGTTTGTGGTTACTGACAGTGCAGCTAAAATGATAAAGGCTCTCCGGGATGGCAGATTTGTTGGTGTGCGCTGCTCAGCGAATGTCCTGCATCGGATAGTGAAGGCTGCTCTCAAGGATGGCAGTTGTCAGCACTTCTGGAGTCGTGCTGACAAACTGTTGGCCACTTCCATCGGAGCGTCAAAGACAGCCAGATCCTCAGGGAGGAACAGAAAAAGGCAGACTCCCCAGAGCACCGCCTGAAACAAGATGTTGGGACCAGGTGGAACTCCACCTTAGATACGCTAGAGCATATCCTGGAACAGAAAAAGGAAATTCGCTCAATGTCATGTCACCATTTCATTGGAAGTAACAGAACACTGGACAGGGCTGACTGGAACAGGTAGTGACAGTCCTCACGTCTTTCCGTGCTTTGATGGAAATTTTAAGCAAAGAGAACTCTAGCTTGGCTGAAGTAATTCCCCTCTTCACACACCTCTCGTTAAAAACTGACGATTTCTTTGCTCATAGGGAAAGTTTGCCTGGTGCCGCGGGTAATATAATTCCCGATGTTGCTGCTCTTCTAACAAGGCCGAGAAAGGTACTGACGGTGCATGGAAGAGAGCACATGGACAACTGTCCCGACTTAATGCTTGCCACAATTTGCGATCCTCTAATCAAAGGCAAGATGGCACTTAGTTCCAGTTCCCTCACTGCTTGGAGGGAACAACTGATAGCGAGGGTGCGTGAGAGGCAAAGGAAAAACAGAATGTAGTCACAGGAAGAGGGAGAAGACTCCACAGATGAGCTGGAGAAGTGTGGTGGTCTTCCGGGACCTATCAGTAGCAGCGCCATTAGCACTTCATCTTATTTCAGTGAAGCAGCTGCTGCTTTTTATGCTGAGGCAATGGGCAGATTATGCTTCGAACAAAAGAAGAGCTCCCCATAAATAGAAAAAGTGCTGAGTTTGAGGTTAAGGCTTACCTTGCAGAGCCTTCTTTGCCCCCAAGTACAGATCCCTTGAGTTTCTGGGATAACAAGAGAGCTGTGTGGCATTTTACCCTGCTCTCAGGTTCGATTGGGGGGAATCTATACTTCATCTATAATCATCCATAGTACTATAATACGCTGAGCGCTCCAGCTTACCCAGCTCTAGAACTGTGGTAGGTTGGGCAGAGGACACCCCCCTGATTTGGGACACAGGGGGGAATTAAAGTAAAGTGTCCCACTATACAGGTTGTTCAGTCTTGCTCTATTGTTTTTCATCTCTTCTAATAAAAAGTCTGCGGTATCTGTCTACGGAGTCCTGCACCAGTGTTCTGCAGTTTGCTGATGGCTACATCTACAGTGTTGTTGTCATTCTGAGTCCGTCCTGCACCAGTCATCTTCAGTTTTGTAGTCTATTCTAACAAAAGTCGTATATCTATCTATCTACTGAGTCCTGCACCAGTGTTCTGCAGTTTGCTGATGGCTACATCTAAAATGTTGCTGCCATCCTGAGTCAGCCCTGCACCTGTCATCCTCAGTTTTGTAATCTATTCTAACAAAAGTCGTATATCTATCTATCTACTGAGTCCTGCCTGCTCCAGTGTTCTGCAGTTTTCTGCCGAATACACATCTACAGTTTTGCTAATGCAAAAAAAAAAATCATGACAAAGGCTCTCCAGAATGGCAGATTTGTGGGTGTGGGCTGCTCAGCACATCTACAGTGTTGCTCTCATCCCGAGTCCGCAGTCATCCTCAGTTTTGTAGTCTCTTCTAAAAAAAAAGTCTGCGGTATCTATCTACTGAGTCCTGCACCAGTGTTCTGCAGTTCTGGTCTGCTGGATATATCTACCTTGTTCCTGTCATCTCGAGTCTGCCCTGCACCAGTCATCCTCAGTTTTGTAGTCTCTTGTAAAAAAAAAAAAAAAAAAAAAAGTCTGCGGTACCTATCTAGTAGGCCCTGGAAATGGTTCCATTTATTTTTATTTTATTTTATTTTTTATTGTATATTTTAAAGTATTTTAAATTCAGCCAAATAACTCAGGGACAAACCAGAATAAAATACCCAACATGAGGGCAGGAGTTCTGGACTCCAAGATAACCCCTGTATGGAGGGGAGCAAGTGGGACAGGTGGACCATGTCACTTTAAAGGTTACTCGCCAATCTTCACCTTCTCTTCAGGTTACCATTGTGAAGAAACAGAGCCTCAGATAGACCCAGTTAGGAGAGACAAACTTGAGCTGCAAGACTCATTTCTTACCATATGAAGGGGTGGAATTGTTAAATAAATAATAATTAAAACAATTGCCTATTTTTTTCCTAAAGAGCCATGGTCTGGAAATATTTGTAGAGAGGCAAGTGACCGCCTCATTTTACAGAATGAGTTGTCTCCTTTTCAAAACAGAATGGTTTGTCTTGCTTCATTTCTGTAGTTGTTACAATCCTTCTACTACTGGTATGTCACATTTGAAAAAAAAAATGTAATGAATATGAGAGATTGCAGCTGGAGTAGTTTTGTACTTCTGCCACCACCTTAAGTAGTTCAGCTCATTTCAGTGGGGTGCTATTTTTCACGAGCCAATGAATAAAGGATGGATAACAAAAACTTGAAGACATGCCTGGCCTCCTCAGGGGACAAAATTCACCAAGCCTCTGGCACTCAAGGGGTTAAGGACCCAGAACATATAGTTTCTAGGCTGTGACATAAGTATATGCTAGAGCTGTCCCCCTCCAGCTCTCTATATAATTTTTGCTTTGAGATGCTCTGTTGTGATCAATAGCCATTTCACTGTTTGAAAATGTTTAAAGGGGAACTTTCACCCTGCAATAATTTAACGTTGACTTATTGCTCACCTGGCGACTAGCTGCTTAGTAGCGCTAGTCGCCAGCAATATTACCCGGTTCTTCAGATATCGGTTTTTTGCCGATGGTGACAGGAGCAGGAAGCACGGACGTCTCTTCACAGTAATATTGCTGGCGACTAGCGCTAGTAAGCAGCTAGTCGCCAGGTGAGCAATAAGTCAGCGTTAAGTTATTGCGGGGTGAAAGTTCCCCTTTAAGTGGTCCTAAAGCATTGTAATTATGGCTTTTCAATACTTCCCCTAGAATAAGGACTGTGATGTAATAGATTGATACCAAAGTCAGCAGTACAAACATATTCTAACATCCGCTTTATTAAATAAATAGAATTACACAATGACTATTTAAAAATATGCAAAATAAATCTCTTCCATGTCACAGTTGCCCAATGTGCAGCATTATCCACCTGCCTTTGTTAACACTTTAGCATACCAATTCACCCCTCTACCTCCCCATAGATTATCATGCTCCTCCATCAAGTGCTAGTTCAAATCATTATTTCTTACCTCGCTTATGATTCCAGTCATGAGCTTCCTCTAAGAGATTCGCATCATACCGGTATTCACCATCTTTGCAAAAGTACTCGTCAGTACTTAATATTATTCCTGTCGGGTTCTGTTGTAGTAACATCCTGAAACATTGTGGCAGAATATAAATATATTACTGGTGTGCACAACATTTGATTTTAAGCATTAGCGGCTGATTTTTGCTTCTTGGCAACCTGTAGCACTATACCTGTTGGACTACAACTCCAATCTTGGTCAGCCAGCTAATATCTAGCCAATGGTGATGAAAACGGAAAATTTGCAAGAAAGGGAAAATACCACACCCTCTATGCCCTAAAGGTCGAATGATGCATGGCACACAAAATACTTGCAGACTAGGGAAGTATGGTCAGTCTGTTCAATCCCAGGTATATGCTCCCAAATCCTGTTTCCTAGATGCAAGATAAAAAAGTATATCACCCAATTCCGCAAGTCTCTAACTCCTGTACCCCTTAAAATATTACTCCCTATCACTATTTTCATCATCTTCCTGACACTTCCTCCCCCCCACCACTAATTTAACTCTGGCACTCATAGGGTAAATAACACAACACTCTTGGCATTCACCCACCACTCACGGTATTGCATTTCCCCTCATCTTTACCCCCCCCTATGATTTTCATTTTTCATAATATTTTTCTACTTCTCTTAAGATTCTTCCCTTAAAACTTTCTACCAGCTCTTTCTCTAGGTTTATCCCTTATCCTTCCTCTCAGTTCCCCAGTTTCTCCCATACTTATGCTCTGTCTTGATACTTGCCCCAGGCTCCTATGTTTTTTGCTGACTCCCAGATCCAATGCAAATTTGTCAAGCCCTGTACAGTGTAGTACTACCCATTCAAGATGTATGCAGCACTAGTTACAAAGCTGCCTTTGCAAAAAAAAAAAAAAAAAAAAGAGGCAGGGTGAAAGGACAGTACCACACTACAGTGGCTGTCATTGCATAAGAAGAATGTAAAATTCTCCAAGTTAAAATTAAGCTAGAGAGAGGTATATTGGTGAGAAATTTATGGGTACAACCCTCCCTGAGGTAACCATTACAGGTACTGATTAGATCAGCCAAGGTTCCTTGTGAGTGGATCATCATCATCATCATCATCTTAGGGCAAGCTTTAGGCCCTATTAAAGGCTGTATTATACAAACAGAACCTTTCTGTTCATGAGCAATGGCAGTGTGCAATCAAAGAGAAGTACCCATAGGTGATGCTGATGTACTTTCACAATTACAAGTTTTAGAGCCTCTGATGTATGGTAGGAAGGTTTCATAGTATGTGGATGACGTAATCCAATCAATCACTCAAGAAGAAAATGTTGACATATTGTCAGGTGTACGTGAGGCGTTATAGGCTGCAGGATTGAAGCTCAACACTAGGAAGGTACAACTGAAACAAAAATGTGTGGCCTTCCTAGGAGTTAATATATTAGATGGGAGAAAACCTAGAAGTAAGAGGGCTGAGACAATAGTACAACTGCCTATACTTACTACCAAACAGATTTGAGGAAGTTTTTTAGAACTGATTAATTTCAGCAGGGAGTTCATAGACTATATAGCTGGAAAGGCTAAAAATCTGTATCACCTGCTGAAATCACCTACAAATGAAGAATCAATAATGTGGGACAGATGTTACCCTGTAGGCCTGGGACTCTCCCAGGACCCCTGACCACACCTGTCAAAATCTCTGCAGGAATTATCACATCCTTACAAACAAACACATCCTGCAACTAAACCACACTCCTTTCATACATGCCGTGGCATGATTTTGACAGAATTGTCCCAAAGTCCCCCCAACCACACCTGGGAACATCTCAGCATGAAGTCTCACCACCCTACAAACACAATTATTTTACTCTGATCAGCATAAGCACACAATACCTTGCCCTCTCCATATACCTAAATCTGTGTGCACCACCCACTGACACAAACACAATTCCATCCTACACATTAAACTCCTACTACCTCCTTCTGCTGCAACACCACAATTACACCACTGCCATTACATGACATTGCATCCTGAAAGAAATTGCCATAGTTTACATTCACATTTCACCTGCTCCATTCACTTTATATAAATAAATAAAACAAGAACAAATCCTTCCCTCATACACAATAAATGCATCCCACACACATCACACCACACCACACAGGTTAAAAAAAAATACATTTTCAAACCAAACTAAATAAAAACCTGGAGTCAGAAAGTAAGCCACCCATTGGGTTAAGTAATTCAAAGCTCATCTGACACTGAGGTGGAGAGGAGCTTGTGGGCGAGCAGCACATGCATAAGCCTAGCCCACAAAGAACTACTACTGTGACATAAGTTGAAAATACACACTGTAAAGACCAAATCACACTGAAGAGAAGAAAACAAAAAACAAACAAAAAAAAAAAAAAAACACTCCCACACACAGTACCACGCGGTTCGTCACTGAGAGACCTTTGCACTCCCCACTCAGAGAACTTTGCACTATGTTACAGAAATCTGCTCTCACAAGGAAAAAAACTAAGTACACATTACAATGCAAAGACACCCACACAAAGACACAGGTATCCGGGTTGCACATTCCATCCACCCTTTCTCAAATAAAACATGCCATTACAATGCTGAGACATTAAAATTCACACAAACCAAATAACTCCCCTGGTCTCTCTATTACTGTGCTTCACTTACACTTTACATTGATTTCAAAATATACCTTAGACAAACTGTATGAAAAAGTTATCTACACAAGCCCACCTACTACACTGACTATGTCAAACACACAGTTGCAGTAAGTATCTTCTTACAAACAGATTAACCCCTCAAAAAATAGAAAGTACAGCAATAAGTACTCTACTCATTCACTGTAAGTTAAGAACTTATCAACATTCATTGCCTGACTTACAATAGTCACACTTGCAAATATATTCAAAGTATGCCTCTACACCTATTCTTGTAAGCCAACTACCAAAGTAATCAAAACCACTAGAGCCACATCAGTATCATACTACATATAGTTGCACACGCAATTCGTGCCTATCCATATTTTACAGTGGGACACATTCTTCACAGGTGAAACACACAGAATACTTCTGACAAAACATTATTCACTACACACCTAGCAATCACAACGCATGTAGTACAGCAACAGGTGCTGTACTTATTTAAATTACCTAGATAAAATGTCAGTTATTTAACAATTGCAAAAGGTCACAATAGTGCCCTTCAACGACCACTTACATGCTACAAAAATCAAGCATGCATTCCTCACCCATGCCTTCATTACCTTTCTTCATTCAAATGACTTGAAGGTCACATTTACATGAATAGGAAGTTACTTTACTATCTACTTTTACTCTATCGTACAGCAGCATCACGGTCCATCCTACATACATGCAGTACATAAACACAACACATACACATCTAGTCAATTACACCTACATTACAAAACGAAATAAAAAAAAATATTACACATCTGTTTCTGTTCCACAAAACAGCAGAAGGAGGGACAACACAACTAAAGATGACAACAGATGTCGCTGTTACACAACAATACAAATATATAATTGAGAACAAAACACCCATCATACAATACAACACCACACACACACTGCCTTTCTTACTGCTTAGAACTGCCATTTTACAATGATGCTATGTACTGACAATAATAGTAATAATAAATAATAATAATAATTAAGAAAAAACAAAAAAACGATAAACCAAGGTATTCAACTACTGCTTGAGAAAGCACAGCAAGTGAATGACTTCCAGACGGAGGTTATAACATTTGTGTACCAGGATCTTTTAAAGCATTATATAAGTGTGACACTTACTGTTCTAGCTCAGGTTCAAAAAGGGATTTGCCCTGAAAACGGTAAGGAAACCAATGACTTCTTGGAAGATTTGTCAGAGGACCAAATCTTAAGCAACGAGATGCGTTGCACAGTAACAGAGAAGGCTGAGGCCAAACAATTCCTCCTTGGACGCATCTGCATGGACCACTTCCATCATCTGTTCACCCCAAAAAGCAGTAGCCCCAGTGGCTGCCAAATTAGACCTGAGGATAGAATCAAGCCTCTTATCCACCACATCTTTGAGTCCCGCTGCATCTGCCAAAGGCAGAGCAGTGGACTTGGCTAGCCTGGAGATTGGGGAATCCACAGAAGAGGGAGAGGCCCACTGTGCCAAAGCTGCCTCAGAAAATGGGTACAGCCTAGAAAACCTCTTGGTGATAAAAAAAAAGAGGATTTTAGTCTTACCTGTTAAATCCTTTTCTCTTAGACCATACAGGTTACTGGTAACTCTGGGTAGTCGATCCACCCCTTTAAGTAGGCAGGAACAATTCTAGAATTGTATGCAGGGGGTGGAGCCTACCTTCACCCCTTGGCTGCAGCTAGCCAACCAGCTCCAGAAAGATTTGAGACACTAACTCTGACTAGATAGTGGAAGGGAAAGAAGATGCCTGTGAGCATGACCCCGAAGGACCCCCACAATCTGCCACAGGAGAGCCAAGCATGGTCCCTTGACAGGGTGGGAGACTAGTAACCTGTATGGACTAAGAGAAAAGGATTTAACAGGTAAGACTAAAATCCTGTTTTCTCTGTCGTCCAATACAGGTTACTGGTAACGTTGGGATGTCCAACCATTGAGTTTCCCAGAGGTGGGAAGTAAGGCAAGGACCAGGCGCAAGGCCCCCAAAGTCACCAGTGCAGATATGAACCATCAGATCAGAGACAGCCCAACAAAACAATGAAGTGTCAGCGGACACTGAACAGGGGTAACACCACCCTAGGAACTGTTACACAGCACACTGAACTATAGCCAACAGGGCTCAAAAGTGAAGGAAGCACCAAGAGTCGAAGGGAATCCTAGACTGGCAAGACTGCCTCCAGGATTATCCTCCCAAAGCTGGCATCAGTCGATGCCAGCACATCAACACGGTAGTGCTTCGAAAAGGTGTGCACAGATGACCAATTGGCAGCCTTGCACAACTGATCAGCGGACGCCTGACTCTTGAAAGCCCAAGAGGCCCCAATAGATCTTGTTGAATGAGCCATGACCTTGAAAGGAACAGGCTTCTTCCTTAGCTCATAAGCCTTACGAATAGTGGACTTCATCCAAGAAGCAAGTCACATTGGATGCAGGTCTTCCTACCTTAGGACCCTCAGAAATGACGAACAGCGTGTCCGATTTCCTGATAGACTCAGTGCAATGTACATAAAACTTGAGACAACGCACTATACTAACAAGTGGAGATCCTTCTCCTTGTCAGAGGCAGGGTCTGGGCAGAAAGAGGGCACCACAATCTCCTGATTGATGTGGAACTCCGAAACCACCTTCAGGAGAAACTCCTGAGAACTGCGAAGCACCACCTTGCCCTTGTGAAACACCAAATAGGGTGGTTTACAGGGCAGAGCATGCAACTACACGACATGGCGGACAGACACAACTGCCAGGAGGAAGGCCATTTTCCACGTCAAGAGGCGTAGTAGCCAAAAACTCAAATGGGGGCTTTGAAGAACGCCCAAAAACAAGTTAAGATCACACTGAGGAGCAGGAATCTTAAAGGCAGGACGAGCTTGAGCAACGCCCTGGAAGAAAACCTTAACATCAGGAAGAACGGCAATGCGCCTCTGAAACAAAACAGAAAGTGCAGAAGTCTGAACCTTAAGGGAACTCAAACTGTGGCCCTTATCCACATAACCCCAGGATAGATTGGCACACTTGTGATGTCTAGGGACAGTCCACCCAATGCTCAAATTCTTGTCTGTCTTGCCCCGTGAGAGCTACTCAAATCTCGACTCCACTCCTTCCGGAGGAGTATACTTCATTCATAGAGATCTTCAGCAAAAGTCAGGCTGAGGTCCTTCCTCCTCACAGACCATATGATTGCACGTTGGAATTGTTGCCTGGTACTACACCTCCAAGGGGCCGTACTTACCCCTTGTCTGTGGAGGAGAATAAGGCCATGGAGGAATACGTGTCTGATGCGCTGGCCAGAGGCATCATTCGTAAATCCACATCTCCTGCTGGTGCTGGATTTTTTTTGTCAAAAAGAAGGACGGAGAATTACATTGCATTGACTTTCGTGGTCTAAACAAGATATTGGTAAAGAATGCATATCCTATTCCCCTGATCACTGAACTCTTTGACCGGGTCAAAGGGTCAAAGATATTTACGAAACTCGATCTGAGAGCCGCATACAACTTGGTACGAATTAAAGAAGAGCATGAATAGAAACAGCGTTCAATACCCGGAGTGGACACTGAGTACTTGGTCATTCCCTTCGGATTGTGTAAGGCCCCAGCTGTCTTCCAGGAGTTGATGTGTTACAAGAACTCCTTCAAAGTTGCGTGGTTGTATATTGAGATGACATCTTTATTCACTCTCCTACATTGGAGACTCATCAGTCTGATGTATCCAGAGTCCTGAGCCTATTACGTGAGAACAAGTTGTTTTGTAAACTTGAAAAATGTGAATTCCACAGACCTCAAGTCACATTCCTGGTCTATATAATTTCCACTGCCGGGTTCGCCATGGACCCTCAGAAATTGTCCGCTGTTGTGAATTGGCCACATCTTAAAGGGACTCAAAGTGATCCAAAGGTTTCTGGTTTTCGCAAATTATTACCGAAAATTCATTAAGAATTTCTCTACCATTGTAAAACCCCTGATGGACATGACTTGTAAAGGAGCAAAAACCTCGGAGTGGTCAGAACTGGCTATTCTGGCTTTTGAAAAGCTCAAGGTAGCCTTCACTGCAGGTCCCATATTGGCGCATCCCAATCCCTCCCTGCCCTTTACCCTGGAGGTGGATGCATCGGAGGTCGGAGTGGGAGCTTTGCTGTCCCAGCGCTCAGCTCCTGGTGAGGCCCTACGTCCATGTGGGTATTTTTTCTAAGAAACTGTCCAAAGCTGAAATGCTTTACCAGATTGGGGACAGAGAATTACTGGCTATTGTCCTGGCCTTGAAAGGTTGAAGGTACTAAAGTTCCTATCTTGATTTTAACTGACCACAAAAACCTAATTTACCTCTCTGAAGCCAAACACTTGTCTTCCAGGTAGGTCAGATGGGCACGGTTTCTGTCCTGCTTTAATTTTGTGGTTTCCTATCTTCCTGGCTCTAAAAACGTGCGGGCAGATGCATTATCCCGCCAGTTTTGTAACCCATCCAGAGAAGAGGTTCCTTCTTCTCCGATCATTCGGCTGATTGTATTCTCGCTACAATTCCTACCTGTATTACTTTTCCTCTAGGAGAGGAGATTCTAGCAGCCCAAGACTCTGCTCCTCCTGATAAACCTGATGGTTGTTGCTTTGTTCCTGCACAGTTGCGCATCAAGTTGTGGGAGACATATCATGCCTCTAAAGTTGCAGGTCACATTGGTCGAGATCAATTGATATGGTCCGCGTCTCGAGTATTTTGGTGGCCTAGTCTTCGGGCTGACTGTACCATTTTCATGGCTGCATGTACAAATTGTACTCAAACCAAGTCTCCTAGACACCTGCCAGTGGGCTTGCTTCAGCCAGTGGCCAGTGGGGAATGCCCCTGTCACATCTATCCATTGACTTTATGGTCGAACTTCCAAGTTCCATGGGTTATACAGTCATTCTAATGATTCTAGATACGTTTTCTAAGATGGCCCACTGTGTGCCACTAAAGGGTTACCATCCACACAGAAATTGGCGGTGGTATTTGCTAGAGAGGTCTTCCGTCTCCATGGCATTCCTAAAGTAATTGTGTCCAATAGAGGAAGCCAGTTTGTGTCCCGTTTCTGGAGGTGCTTTTGTACACAAATGGGTATTCAATTGGCATTCTCCTCCTCGTATCATCCACAGTCCAACGGTGCGGCAGAGAGGTCTAATCAAGCATTGGAACAGTTTCTCTGCTGCTATTTCTCTGACCATCATGATAACTGGGCTACCCTGTTACCTTGGGCGGAGTTTGCCCGGAATAGTGCTGTTAACTCTTCCACTAAGAGTTCCCCGTTCTTGGTAAATTATGGGTTCCAACACTCTGTTCTCCCAGAGACCTTCCAAGCACAAGAAATTCCGGCTCTGGACGAGCATTTAAGGGTGCTCCGTTCCTCGTTGGTACGGGTACAACATACCCTACGTGATTCTGTGCAGCAACAGAAAAGGCAGGCTGACCGCAGGAGACTGCCGGCACCTACCTTCCAAGTAGGGGACAGAGTGTGGTTGTCTTCCCGTAACTTGCACCTCCAGGTTCCTTGTGACAAATTGGCTCCTCAATTCATTTCGTGTGTGTTGCACAAGATTAACCCAGTGGCTTATGCGCTGGAACTTCCAGCCACTATGAGCATCCATAATGTGTTCCATGTTTCCCTGTTGAAGCCCTTGGTCCGCAACCGGTATACTTCAGCTCCTGTCCGTCCTCCCCCCGTGAGAGTTGCAGATCACGAGGAATATGAGGTACAAACCATTTTGGACTCCCGTGAGAGTAGAAGGAGCTTACAATATTTTATTCATTGGAAGGGCTATGGTCCTGAGGAGCGCTCCTGGATACCTGCCAGTGATGTACACGCTCCTATACTGGTACGCAGGTTTCATGCTCGATTCCCTGACAAACCCCGGACAGCTCAGCGGAGGGGGGCCTTTGAGGGGGGGTACTGTTACAGCTTACCTTGACTTCAGCATCATCTGCAGGAGCGAGGCTTCAAGCATGCTGCAGGCCTCTGTTTTATGTGCTTGCTTCCTGTAGTCTCCTCCTACCAACTTCCTACTGCCTCCCTCTGAGCTGCTCCTCCTACTTCCTGTGGAGGGGTTTAAAGGGCAGACGGAGGCCTGACTCAGTTGCCCTTGCGTTGTTGTTCATAGCAGTTCTGTTACCTTGGGCTCCGTGTATGACCTGGCTAGTCTTCCATCCATTCTAGTACTGACCTGTGCTCTGTCTGACTATTCTTTTGCCTAATCCCTAATAGTGGACATCCAATCTGGTGTAGACTTATGGCCCTGGCTGACTACCTGAACTGTGTATGACCCAGCTTGCCTGATTACCCCCTCTGGTGCTGACTTGTGGCTCTGTCTGACTATTCTTTTGTCTTTTCCCCTGGTGATCAGACACCCAATATAGTGCGGGCCTGGGGTTCTGGTAGACTTGTATAGCTGACTGCAGGCGCGAGTCAGTATTCACCCTTACTGGCTCCAGGTGTGAGTCAGTGATATTTCCTTCTGCCTGCAGGCTGAGTCAGACCTCATTCCTCATCGGATCAAGATCCTGGGTTCCTGTTCCAGTCCCTGTCCTGGCTCCAGCTGAGACTTCCAGTGGCTAAGGCCTAGTCCCCAGCACAGTGGTTTAGCATCGCAACCTATTATTTCTGATAGCAGGCTTGCTGGCTATTACCCTGTGCTTATTCCTATTGTATATATTCCTCTTTATGCCATTTGTTAATAAACTGCATTAACTAAACTGTACTGACTCCTGAACTTCTCTGGGTAACCGTACATAAAGTACGTTTAATTTAACAGCATTTTAAAACTTTTTTTTTTTAGGTGTTCATGTCCCTTTACACTCTAGAGAACAGGAACCTCGTCTTTTTGTTTCATTGTAAAACAACAATATATGAATACATTGTCTCCACATTTATCCCTTATAATGCCACAGAGGTGTCCAATGCATCACCCAAAATTAGTGGGATAAAACCTCTGGAATTCTAACAACTGCCTCATCTGCTTCACACCATGCCGCATACATTTAAAAGACATACCTTGAATTGGTGAGTGGCATCATTTTATTGTGGGTAAATGGTAAGTGTTAATTATGTGAACTGGACACTAGGATATCATAGGTGAGAGATAGCAACAAATCATTAGCTACAACATTGTATTTTCTACAATACAATAGATCATGTAATTGCAATATCCCTGCACAGCTTGTACTGGGGGAAGGGGGTGAGGTGGACAGTGCTTGAAATGTTACGGGAGACAAATTTTAGTCAGAAAGAAGACTCAGGAGGTTTTAATCACTTTTAGTTTGTAAATGCATAGGATTACCATCTTAACTCATAAGTATTATATTTATAAAAAAAAAGGAAGGTTTAGGAGTGTTTTTTTCTTACCTGGCTAGTGTAGATTTTCCAGATCCAGGAGCACCTCTTAGCAGAATAAGCACCTTTCCCACAAAGGGTTTTGTTTTTTTCAGATTCTGAGGAACAATTTGGGGACCAGGTTCATTCAGTTTTGTGTTATCATTTGGCCACACATTTGGAGGAATGCTGTTTACATTCCAGGAATATGGAGGCACTGGATGATTAAAGCAGATCCCTCCATTACCATCTGCTTCACTTAGAGCAAGGTTCCATGGTGTTGGGCTAGTAACAACCGGTGTGAAAAATATATGCTGTTGACTTGACACTGGGTGAAATGAAGGAGCAAAAAGATTCCACTTCTGAGTAAGACCACTGGGCCGTGATCCAATGGAAGAAACATGTTCTGATGTTAACGTTGGCTCAATGCCCATCTGGTTCACTACTTGTTCATTAGGATTTTCAGTTCTCTCTCTTGTTTCTAAAATTTCAGGAGCTGTCGTAATGAAATTGGAACATTTTTCAGAATCTGAAGCCAGAAGCAGTTTTGGATTCAAATCTGTCCTGGATGATTTTGTCATCAACTGTGCTTTAGAGAAGTTTGATGCTGTACTAGAACCTGCACTATTTTGTGTATCTGTAGATGGAATGTCTAGGGTCACTGAACTTTCATATTCTTCACTTTCCTGATCTTTCAAGGGTTGACTAGGCACATTATTTGTGAGTAATGAAGGGCTTGTAACTGAGGTAGACTGAACCAGCTCAAGAACCCCAACACTGTCTGGTACATTGGTTGTAGACAGGTCACACTGTTCCATACTATTGTAATCATTTCTCAACCTATACATATTAAGGGCCTCATCTAACAATGAGTCTAAGTCATTGGACAGTGGCATGTCTGTGCAAACCTCAGCTTGAAACTCCTCAGTCTTCGGGGACTTGTCAGAAGTTTGTTCCGGAATTCTAGAACTCGTTAAACTTTCCTTGGTACCATCCAAAAATGATGCTATGGTGTCAAAGCCAAGTCTACTAGCTGAGCCAATCGGTATCTCCGCTTTCGCTGCAGTCGATAATTCTAGCAGATAATCCATCACAACTTCAACTAATCATAAAAACAAGGAAAGAAATCATCAGAATATAAATTAACCAATTCAATTTTAAAAATATGCATTTTTAAATAACATTCTGAATAGAAAGGGCATTTTTAAACCTTCTCAGGATAACCATAGTCATTTGGCATTTAGTCTTTTTAGAAGACAAAACAAGTAGGGGAAAATATTTAAATGTTGTATACAGGAAACTAAAGAGGAGTAATTCTAGAGTAAACCAACTATAGAGGACAAATAAATCTCCAGCATTCCCATGTAAATAAATCAGGCTTTAAAGGGGAACTTTCACCTCCTCATTATCATTGTTGTATCCCTTCCTTTGTGTCCCCTCTGTACATTGCGGTGTTTCTTTTTGCCTAAAAATCTGTTTAAATGAAGCAAAAAGATACTTGAATTGTGTACCTGATGACGTTAGCAGCCGCACAGCCGCGCACCGTATGGTGCAGAAGACACTCCCACAGCCTCAGTTCCTTTCACTTGCCCCAGCATCCTCCGATGACGGAGGCGTTCTGTTAGTAAGCTGGAGAGAGATCTCATTGGCTAGATATCGATCTTTGCCAATGAGATCTCTCTCCAGCTTACTAACAGAACGCCTCCGTCATCGGAGGATGCTGGGGCAAGTGAAAGGAGCTGAGGCTGTGGGAGTGTCTTCTGCACCAAACGGTGCACGGCTGTGCGGCTGCTAACGTCATCAGGTACACAATTCAAGTATCTTTTTGCTTCATTTAAACAGATTTGTAGGCAAAAAGAAACATCGCAATGTACAGAGGGGACACAAAGGAAGGGATACAACAATGATAATGCGGAGGTGAAAGTTCCCCTTTAAACCTTGGAGTGCCAGAGGTTTGGAGAATTACAGCATCTCAAACAAACAAATTAACAAACCAAAAAAGGATGAAATATAACATTTTCAATCCTTCACTGGAATGGTCTTCTACATGTGCTTGGCTTGCATGCACACGTAGGAGACCGTTTCAGTGAAGGATTTCTTTTTCATTAATGCAATCTCGGCTTTGCTGAACAGCTGCCGGCTGGTCCCAGGACCGGATTCCCCTGCAGTCAGCTAGAGCGCTGATGTACAGTTACAATGTAATTTTATGCTGAAGTTGATCCCTCCCGCCCCTTTTCCCGACATCAGCATTTCAGGCTTCTACTCTCACAGGGGATGTGGCTCTGAGATACATTGCTCGCATCTTGTTTGTTGGTTTTCTTGAAGCCAAAATTAAGAAGACTTTGTTGAGATGTCATATTTCACAAAAACTGCTATGAAACCTGTCTTGCTAGGCAAACTGGATTCTATTCTCAATATTCCTGAGTTTTGCATTCCATGAATCTGTAAAAATAATGACAGATGGATTTTACATTTTTTCCTAGGGCATCTGCAAGGGCCAGAAATCTAAAAATTCTAATTTCTGTTTGAAATTAGCATTTCTGTTCAAATTTTGAAATTCTAACACATGATATATAAGACAAAGTAAGGAATCTTATTGTGAATCTCACTTGACAAAAAGGCATACCTACTGCCGATGTTTTCTCAATTCCCAGCAGAAATTGCTAGCTGCTAGGAATTGACATTGTGGTGATGCAGATTCTTTGCAGATGAAGTGCCCACAAGTGAGAGCAACAAAAATGTCCATCACAATTAGTGAACCTGTTCCAGAGTACTTTCATCTTATTTGATGATCATGAGTATGACTGGTTTACAGATGCAAGCTACAGTATACACATTGCCCACACATTGTCCACCTTGCCCACCTCCACACACTGGCCACCTCAACAATGCCCACCCCATCCTCCTCCACAAACTGTCCACCCTGTCCACATCCACACACTGCCCATCACAACACTCCACACACAGTCTACTTCCACACTGGCCACATTGCCAAACTCCACATTGTCCACCTCCACACTGCCCATCTCAACACTTTGCACCCCCACACACACTATCCACAGTCCACCCCCACATTGCCCACAAACTTAGAGAGATAAAGTCCAGATTTAACTAAGGATTCTGTTTGGTTTGTTTTTGTTTTTTTCTGTATTTTATTGGCAGTACATCTGAGTATTTAACAAATTACACAGTGACTGTATTATTGTGGTTCACTTATCAAGACTCTATCTAGTACAACAGCATTACCTGTGTGATCATAACCTTGAAATTATTTGAGTATATGAACTGCCTTGAAGCGATTAATGGTATTAATTTTTTTTTCTGTTTGAGTAATGAGGAAGGACTCTGTAAGAGTCTGACATCCCCCTCCTACAATATAACATAGGGGTTGGTTTATTTTTCACTTCATAACTACTGCTATACTTTTAGCCAGGTATTAGCTTTCCGAAGGGAAGAAAACATCAAGAGAGGCTGCACACAAGATTCATTTGTAATGTAGCAGAAAAGCAAAATGTATGACAATTTAATTCATAAAATAAGGGAAGGACTGCCAGGTTAAAGTGCTGAACAGCTAGATTGTACATATCTCTTTGAATCTTAACACAAGTGTGTGAGAATCGGGAGTTAACCCTTTGAGTGCCAGATGGGTACGGAATGCACTCAAAGGGTTAAGTCCGCATGCACAACCTGAACTCTGTGTTTAAGG
The DNA here is from genome assembly GCA_037306005.1 of Rhinophrynus dorsalis. NCBI lineage: Eukaryota > Metazoa > Chordata > Amphibia > Anura > Rhinophrynidae > Rhinophrynus > Rhinophrynus dorsalis. The sequence goes on along the minus strand of CM074718.1, from coordinate 88,224,297 downwards.
ATGCCAAGCTCACCAAGACAGAGAGTTTTCGCTTTGCACACAACTGAGACCTTGCGCCTGGCAGACCAGCTCCAATGGATCGGCCTCTTCCTCCCTTCTCATCCAGGACTCTCAGCTACATAATAACGAATCCCAATATGTAAGTGATAATATTTCTTCCATGGGGACTTCTTACATACAGGATTTAAGCAACTCTAGCGATATGGGGCTGTAGATTAACCTGTTCACTGATGTATGTACGAAGTTCCCACGGAAAAAATACAGTCGCTTACATATTGGAAATCATTATTATTCAGCTTATAATCCAGGATATAGACATTTGTTTAGCCTGTTTTTTGCAGCTTTATTAGCTACCCTTCAAGTTGGCATTCTTACTGCCGCATACACAATCAGGGAAGCTCCACAGGCACTCGGGATCTCTTCTTATCGTGACCTTGCGTCCTGCATCTAATAGCTCCCTTCCCCTTCAAGTTGGTGTTCTTACTGCAGCATACACTGTATGCAGTAAGAACACTGACTTGAAGGGGAACGGAGCTATAAGATCCAGGACGCCGAGTCACGATAAGAAGGGATCCTAAGTGCCACCGGAGCTTCCCTGATAGTGTGTTCTGCAGTAAGTACATCAACTTTAAGAGGAGTACTGAAGGCACTGAAGGGTCTGGTAGTAGGTCCGACTGACACAAAGCAATGCAGAATAGATTGCAGCAGCATCAGTACCTGTCTGGACCAGGAGATTCTCACAGGTATTCCAACTTCCGGCTCCCGCTCTGACTCTGACTGATCAGTGCAGCCGCAGCGTGCTCACTCACTACTTTAACTGCCGGGGACAGTGCTCTCAAACCGGCTAAATGTGAGACAAATGTACCTGCCCAGCGCCAGGAACTACATATAAATTCCACAACCCTGATATATAGATAGATATACACATACATATACACACACACACACACACACACACACACATATTATATATATATATATTAGTGTTTTTCCAGCTGAGTAAAACAAGGATACTCCCAGTGCTAAGAGATGCATAATTTCAAAGTTATTACAGTTTAAACATCTTTTCTTTTTTTACATTAGCAGTGCCATCTAGTGGCCAGATTCCAATTAGTTATAATGTTACATTCTATTTGAGAGGAAAGTCACAAATAATTCACCATGGAATATGATAGAATATGATAGAATATGACAGAAATTGCTGAGTCATGTAGTCAGAACTTTCAGGAAGTAAATGCACTATAAATTCACTTCCTGATAATTTGAACTGTTATAACATTTAACCGACAGCAGTGGGTGTGCTCTTGTTTTACTCAGCAGGAAAAGCCCTATAACTTATAGGTTTCATTACCAAAAAAAAAAACAAAAAACAAAAATAACTGCTGCTTTTCTGGAAAAAATGTATCCTATTTCAAGTAATGTAAGAAAACAGAAAGATTTATGTACATGCAATTTTATGCTTCTGCCAACGCCAACCATATGGCAACCAATTCCACTAGGGTATCATTTAAAGGAGCAGTAAACTTTTTTATGAAAACACATATTTTATAGAGCATTTCCTGCTGAATAAAACAAGGTCACTCCAACGGCTGTCAGAAGTTTTATTCAAAATTTATAGCAGTTTAACCCCTTAAGGACCGGGAAAATCTGAGTTTGATTTGACTTAAGGACCGGAGCAATTTTGACTTTTTTGACTATGTCTTTGTTCAACCATATTTTCTCTTTAATTCCTTTTGTGCACCCACATAAATTATATACTGTTTTTTTAAGCACAAGTAGGGCTTTCTTTTGATACCACAATTATATGAATACCTCATTGTTTAATTTGATTAAAATAGAAAAAAAGAGGAAAAAAATTGAAAAAAAACAACATTTTGCTTATATTTTCGTGTCAGGATTTGCATACAATTAGTTTTTGACAAAAAAATACCCCTAAATATATTCATTTGCTTCTCCTGAATATAAGAATACCCCATATGCCTAGTATTTCAATCACTTCCTCACATTTACAAGGTAAATATTACAAGATGGATGGCATTATTTCCAAATTGTAATTTCTCAACAATTGGCATGTGAGCATCATAGCTTAGCTGACGGTGCCAGAACCAAAAATGTCCCACAAAGGTATATGTTTCTGAAAACTACACAACATAAGGTAAATAATCAGGAGAATTTTGGAGTTTTTCATGCAGCTATTTTTCCAGAAAAAAAATTCAAAATTGTGGTAATATTTTGTTTTTTTGCAGTTTTCACACTTACATTTCAATACTACTGTTGATATCAAGCACATGATAGGTGAAGATTTTTAAAAATGCATTGTTTAGTGTTCAGCTCCTTCTTCTGAGTACGGCAATACCCCATATGCATAGGTTTCTCAAGGTTTGGGAGAGCTACGGGGCCCAAATTGGAACATGCGCATTTCCAGTTTCACACTTTGAATTTTCACAGCTTGCATCACTGGTGCCATGTCTCATTTGGGGCTGTGTAACAGTGCTCCACTCTAAGATTTCCCCCCAAAAGTATATATTTTTGGAAAGTAGACACCCCAGGCTTTCATTTTATGTATGTTTTCAATTTTTTTACGCAGCCATTTTACCACCAATCGCTCGTAAATCTTGACGGAAGTTAAAAAAACAGCGTTTTTCACACTTGCACTTCAATGTTGATGTGAATTTCAAGCACATGATAGGTGAAGATTTTTAAAAATGCATTGTTTAGTGTTCAGCTCCTTCTTCTGAGTATGGCAATACCCCATATGCATAGGTTTCTCAAGGTTTGGGAGAGCTACAGGGCCCAAATTGGAACATGCGCGTTTCCAGTTTCACACTTTGAATTTTCACAACTTGCATCACTGGTGCCATGTCTCATTTGGGGCTGTGTAACAGTGCTCCACTCTAAGATTTCCCCCCAAAAGTATATATTTTTGGAAAGTAGACACCCCAGGCTTTCATTTTATGTATGTTTTCAATTTTTTTACGCAGCCATTTTACCACCAATCGCTCGTAAATCTTGACGTAAGTTAAAAAAACAGCGTTTTTCACACTTGCACTTCAATGTTGATGTGAATTTCAAGCACATGATAGGTGAAGATTTTTAAAAATGCATTGTTTAGTGTTCAGCTCCTTCTTCTGAGTACGGCAATACCCCATATGCATAGGTTTCTCAAGGTTTGGGGGAGCTACGGGGCCCAATTTTGAACAAATATTGAATTTTCACATCTTGGTTAACTGATGCCATTACTCATTTTGGGCTATGTTCCAGTGCTGCACTTTAGAATTTCCCCCCAAAAGTGTATATTTTTGGAATGTAGACACCCCCAGCTTTCATTTTAGGTGTGTTTTCAAATTTTTTACACGGCCATTTTACCACCACTTTCTCATAAACTTGACGTAAGTAATAAAACAGCGTTTTTCACACTTTGCATTCAATGTTGATGTGAATTTCAAGCACAGAATAGGTGAAGATTTTATAAACTGAATTGAATAGTGTTCAGCTCCTTCTTCTGAGTACGGCAATACCCCATATGCATAGCTTTCTCATGGTTTGGGGGAGCTACGGGGGCCAAATTGGAACATGCGCGTTTCCAGGTTCACACTTTGAATCTTCACAGCTTGCGTTACTGGTGCCATGTCTCATTTGGGGCTGTGTAACAGTGCTCTTTTTTTAAGATTTCCCCCCAAAAGTGTATATTTTTGGAAAGTAGACACCCCAGGCTCTCGTTTTAGGTGTGTTTTCCAATTTTATACACTGCCATTTTACCACCAATCCTGTGAAAATTTGACGTAAGTAAAAAAAATTCAGCATTTTTCACACTTTGCCTTCAATTTTGATGTGAATTTCAAGCACAGAATAGGTGAAGATTTTATAAACTGAATTGAATAGTGTTCAGCTCGTTCTTCTGAGTACGGCAATACCCCATATGCATAGATTTCTCATGGTTTGGGAGAGCTACGGGGGCCAAATTGGAACATGCGCGTTTCCAGGTTCACACTTTGAATCTTCACAGCTTGCGTTACTGGTGCCATGTCTCATTTGGGGCTGTGTAACAGTGCTCTTTTTTTAAGATTTCCCCCCAAAAGTGTATATTTTTGGAAAGTAGACACCCCAGGCTCTCGTTTTAGGTGTGTTTTCCAATTTTATACACTGCCATTTTACCACCAATCCTGTGAAAATTTGACGTAAGTAAAAAAAATTCAGCATTTTTCACACTTTGCCTTCAATTTTGATGTGAATTTCAAGCACAGAACAGGTGAAGATTTTATAAACTGAATTGAATAGTGTTCAGCTCCTTCTTCTGAGTACGGCAATACCCCATATGCATAGATTTCTCATGGTTTGGGAGAGCTACGGGGGCCAAATTGGAACATGCGCGTTTCCAGGTTCACACTTTGAATCTTCACAGCTTGCGTTACTGGTGCCATGTCTCATTTGGGGCTGTGTAACAGTGCTCTTTTTTTAAGATTTCCCCCCAAAAGTGTATATTTTTGGAAAGTAGACACCCCAGGCTCTCGTTTTAGGTGTGTTTTCCAATTTTATACACTGCCATTTTACCACCAATCCTGTGAAAATTTGAAATAAGTAAAAAAAATTCAGCATTTTTCACACTTTGCCTTCAATTTTGATGTGAATTTCAAGCACAGAATAGGTGAAGATTTTATAAACTGAATTGAATAGTGTTCAGCTCCTTCTTCTGAGTATGGCAATACCCCATATGCATAGCTTTCTCATGGTTTGGGGGAGCTACGGGGGCCAAATTGGAACATGCGCGTTTCCAGGTTCACACTTTGAATCTTCACAGCTTGCGTTACTGTGCCATGTCTCATTTGGGGCTGTGTAACAGTGCTCTTTTTTTAAGATTTCCCCCCAAAAGTGTATATTTTTGGAAAGTAGACACCCCAGGCTCTCGTTTTAGGTGTGTTTTCCAATTTTATACACTGCCATTTTACCACCAATCCCTCGTAAACCATGACGTAAGTTAAAAAAAAAAAAAAACAGCGTTTTTCACACTTAGGGTTGGCGGCAGTATACTGGGCTGCATACAAATTGGTTTGGGAAACAATTTCACCTAAAATGTCTTCCCCCAAAAACAAATAAAAAAAATGATCATGGGTAAATCCTTCCACATCAATTTGAATCCCTGGGTTGCCTGTGAATTCTGAGATTTGTGGGCATAAATTGATACCCATTCATTAGGATCCGGAGTGGCAGGTGTTGGGGCATTTCTTTGGGCAGGTCTTTTGGCAGGTCTTTGGGCAGATCTTTTGGCAGGTGCTGGGGCAGTTGTCAGGGCAGCTCTTGGGGCAGCACTTGGGGCATTTCTTTGGTAGGTTTTTGGGCAGATCTTTTGGCAGGGGCTGGGGCAGTTGCCAGGGCAGCTCTTGGGGCAGCACTTGGGGCATTTCTTTGGGTAAGTATTTTGGTAGGTCTTTGGGCAGTTCTTTTGGCAGGTGCTGGGGCAGTTGCCAGAGCAGCTTTTGGGGCAGTGCGTCTTTTCTTGACAGAAGGCCCAGCGTCATCACTAGAGCTGCTCTCACTTTCTGAAAACTGCGCTATGTCAAAATCTGACGCAGTGTCTGTTGCCTCAGAGTCAGACGCCAAAAAGGCATATGCCTCTTCAACGCTGTACCTGCGCTGCATTTTGCCCACTAAAAAAGCTTTTTTTTTTTCTTACGCTATCCCTAAACCTAAATCTAACCCTAAAACTTACCCTAACCTACGTATATTCTGAACCTACCTAACCCAAGTGAACTATCTATCTAAACTGCACTTATTATATATATTTTTTTTTTTTTTTGGGGGGGGTTGGGGTTTTTTGGGGTTTTTTTTTCTTACGCTATCCCTAAACCTAAATCTAACCCTAAAACTTACCCTAACCTACGTATATCCTGAACCGACCTAACCCAAGTGAACTACCTATCTAAACTGCACTTATATTTTTTTTTTTTTTTTTGGGGGGGGGGGTTTTGGGGTTTTTTGGGTTTTTTATTTTTCTTACGCTATCCCTAAACCTAAATCTAACCCTAAAACTTACCCTAACCTACGTATATCCTGAACCTACCTAACCCAATTGAACTACCTATCTAAACTGCGCTTATTATATATATTTTTTTTTTTTGGGGGGGGGGGGGTTGGGTTTTTTTCTCCCCTAAACCTAAATCTATCCCTAAAACTTTCCCTAACACACGTCTACACTAAACCTACCCAACTACCTACCAAAATACCTAAACTATATTTAATATAAAAAAAAAAAAAAAATTTTAAAAATTTAAAAAAAATTTTCAAATTTTTTAAAAAATCTAAAAAAATTCAAGGGGGATGGGGGGTGTCCCACAGATCAGAAAACACTGATCTGCAGCAAATTGATCACTCCAAGAGTGATCAGATGAGGGGGCACTTATTGATCACTGTAGAACAGTGATCAAAGGGTTAATTTTCTTTATTTAAACATTTTTTTTTATTTTTTTTTTTTACAGGCACACTGGAACAGCATGCCTCTCTGTCTCTCTCCACCTTAGCAGTATGCAAGGTGGAGTGAGGCAGAGAGATCTGACAGGGACAGTATTTACAAATACTGTCCCTGTCATTCAGGTTTTGCAACATGTGATTCGCTTTTGAAGCGAATTGCATGTTGCAACAATGTTTCAGCCGCTTGTTACTAAGTGTCCCGATACCGGGACACTTAGTAACAAGCGGCTTGAACTCTTCCATCGCTCCGTGCGGCCGCGATGGAAGAGTTTAACCCTTGACGTACCAGGACCGTCAAGGGTCGTTCGGTCACATTTACCCTTGACGGTCCTGGTACGTCAAGGGTCGCTGAGGGGTTAAATAATCAGGAAGTGAATTTACTGTGTTTACTTCCTGATCGTTCTAACTGACAGGAAGTGACAGGCAGTTTCCATCACATTCTATGGAGAACTGTATGTCTCTGACTTTTCTCTCCATTAGAATCTAACAGGAAATCTAATTAGAATTTGACCACTAGAGGGCACTGCTAATGTAAAAAACATGGGTTTAAACTGTAATAACTCTGGAAATATAAATCTCTCAGCAGTGGGAGTACCCTTATCTTACTCAATAGGAAAATCCCTACAATATATATTTTTTCATAAAAAAGGTTTACTGCTCCTTTAAATCAGGGAGGAGTCTAGTTAGCCATTTTTAAAATTCCATGGTTTTGCAATGCAATGCATACCCCTCTGGCATTCAAAGGGTTAAACCATTTCAGTATCTTTGCCATAGAGAAAATTTTTTTTTTCCTATTGCACCAGCTTCTGGAGATTTCATAACAGAGTAATTTTCTCATAGAAACACAAATGACCCCTCTCTGAAATTGTTATTTTGCGTAAAACCATATAGAACTGCAGGGGTGCTGGTTTTGTTCATGCTTATTTGGTTCCCAAAATACAGAATTGTATAAAGTGGTAAAACAAAAATGTTGAATTCTATTTTTCTATTTGTAAATATTATAGGAAGCTTTACATGAAAATTGGTGAGTTTGGTGCTCTAAAGAGATGAGAAGGTGACAAATGCATTTGCTAGCAGAATTTAAAAAAAAAAAAAAAAATGACATCTTGGAAAAGGATGCAATGCGTTCCGTACCCCTCTGGCACTCAAAGGGTTAAATGTGTCCATTGTATCTGCCATAACCACCTACCTCCTTGGGCACGGAATTCCACAATTTAACAGACATAATTAACTAAGACTAGGGTTTAGGATTAAATCTAAAGCTGCCACCCCCAAGGTCTGGAGTATGTTTGAATTAGGCACGGGGACACACCCAAGGTGTAATTCATCACCAGAGGATCTCAGGTCTGTGTGTGACTGGAAGAGACAAAGAGGAAAAGTAATTTGTATGCAGTGCCAGAGACCTATTGCATCATGATGACCAAAATGCTGATAGTTGACCTTTTAGTACTAGAGAGGTGTAGAAAGTATTGCTCGGCAATGTGCTGGACACCTTTCTGCTGCTCAAAGGATTACATTTTCTTCAGTAAGTTACTTTCCAACACTATTTTCATAATGCTGACTGGCAGAGAGCTTGTGTGCCACCAGACAAGGAAGGAAACTGGCCTGATTGTAAGTTTCCGCTGGATAAAGCAGAGATGACAGGGCCCTTGGATGCCAGGCTCCATCACTATAAGACCCTGTATGTCACTGAATGCCACAAACAAAAGAACAACCCTTCAAATAATAAAGTTTGTACAAAACATACCTTCTTTATATTCAGAGAGAACCATCTCAACCAGTGATGGGTCCAGGTTGGGGAACATGTCACACATGCTGCATAGCAGACCCTCATCATTGTTATTACTCATTGCCAGAGAACTGGAAGGCACAGCAGAGGCAGGGAGCAGGTCTGAGGTAGAGGGGGTAAAGGAATATTTTTGTGGTGAGCTCACAGCCAAGCTCTTTTTTCTCCTTGGCATTCCCAATTTTCAAAGTTTATCCATGAATTTTCTTTTAGTTTTCATGATGTATGCTTTGCCAAGCTGAAAAGAAAACATATATATTCAAATAACAGTTAATTAAAGGAGTATTAAGCACTTATTGGGGGGGGGACAAATATTGTAGAGATTTTTGCTGCTGAAAACAAGTTTCTTCTCCACTGCTGGGAGATGCTTTGATCCAGTGTTATTACATTTTAACCTTTTAGGTGCTAGGAGGAGTACAAAACATTGCAGAGTAATGAGTGTCCACATTCTCCTGGCACTTGAAGTTAGATTGTAAGGCAGGGGTGCCAAACTGCATTTTTTAAAGGCCGGGACAGTGGCGGGTTTTGAAATAGCACTGATCTTGCAATACTGTCCAGTCCTTTTGACTGCAACACCAGTTCAAAATCAGGAGTGCTGCAAAATCCTGCACTGGCTTGGTCCTTTAGGAATGCAGTTTAGCACCCCTGCTGTAAAGCTAGTGTACATTTTACACTTAAACCACTTCTCTGATGGTTGCTAGACAAAGTAGCCATCCACGTCATTAGCAGTTTTGTACCAGCTGCTGAAGACAGGGATGGCAGTGCAATAAGAAGCGAAGTAGATGCTACCAGGGACTCCGAGGCTTACCTGTGTTGTAGACTTTAGTCCCTGGTAGCTCTATTTCCCTGTTGAATAACTGATGTCACTGAGCAGGAGCATGATGTCAGTTATAAGACCAGATGCCATTGGATATTTTGTCCCTCCTCAAGCTGAGCAGGAAGTAGGCTCTTTGAGAGGCAATATCTTGCCCCCCTCCCCCAACTATTAGCTTACAAGTTCCCTCATTTGAAAAGAGGGAAACTCTCTCTTTCAAATGATTGTACTCTCACAAGGCATTGATTACCCCATTGAAAGGATTAATAGCCAGCATGCTGCATGACCTAGTTATGACCCAACATTCAATATGTTGCATGTGGTGGCAGTGGTGGGGAGACAACCAGCTCTCACACACATATTTACATTACATATAAAATAACTAGAAATAATCAGCACAGCGTTGCCCATGTGGTTAATAAAACAATGATTGCTTTAATGACTGGCTTGTTGAATTTTCAGTGCTTAGTCCTTTCAGTGACAAAAAGGTGTGCAAGCATTGCAAAGCACTTCATTACACAACTCTCCATCAGTGAATATGATTGTGCAAGCAGGTGTATGCGCAACAGTACGTGACAGCGAGCATGTGCACGTGAAAGCGTGTTTGAGCAACAGCATGTGAGAGGAAGCTTGTGTATGAGCAAGAGCGCTCATGTGTGTTGCGTATAGCATTTTACGTATAATGTATTGCCTATAACATACTGCTTTTTGAGTACAGGGTTTTTTTTATTGCATATAGTGTTTTTCACATAATGTTTCGTGTATACCGTTTGGTGTGTAAGACTTGGAGTAGAATTTGGCATATTGAGAATAGTATTTCTGGTTTACTGCTAGGCATTTTGTGTATAGCATTTGGTACACGGCATCTGGCATATTGTATTCGGCGTAACACGTATAGTATTTGGTGTATTGCGGATATCATTTGGCGTATTCTGTATGGCTATAGCGGCATTTGGAGCTTCATGTATAGCATTTTGCGTATAGCTTTTGGCATACTGTGTATAGTATTTGGCATATAGCGCTTGGTGTATACGGTTTGGAGTACTGCGTTTTGTGTATGACACTTTGCATATAGCTTTTTGTATATAGCATTCTGTGTATAGCATGTTTCATGTATAACGTTTGAATATAATGTTTGGCTTTTGGCATTTTGTGTATAGCATTCAGCGTATAGCATTTTGCATATAAAGAGTTTGGCATTTGTGTATGGCATTTTTCATATGGCGTACAGAATTTGGCGTATAGCATTTGAAATATTGTGTATAGCATGTGGTGTATTGTGTAAAGCGTTTGAGGCCGGAGCCTAAATATGCAACACTCTCTACAGCTGAAAAAAAGCTCTTCCCCTTTACATAATGTGCTATCGGGGGTGGGAGGGGATTTCAGCTCTGTCTGCAATGTGGCGAAGGGAAGTGTGAGGCAATGAGGTGAAGGGGAGTCTGAGGCGATGAGAAGGGGAGGGAGGAGATGTGTAGTGTGGTGGAGGGTGAAGTTCTTGCACAGATTTTCATAGGGGTGGGCTGCCCACTCCTATGAAAATCACACCCCATGCTGTACCAATAGGACAGGCAGTACAGAGGAGATGTGCATAACTCATCTTTACTGCCACCCCTGGGTGTATTTGGCATCTGGCAAAAGCTTGGTCTATCACATGCTTCCTCTCTCGATTATATATTACATACACAGTACTGTGGAGAAATTTTAGGCAGGTTTGAAAAAAATGCTGTAAAGTAAAAATGCTTGGATTCAGTGATCGCCAAAAGAAAATTAGTTCAGCTGATGAAAGAAACAGCAAGCTTCCTTCCCTTCGCAATCAGAAGATGCCCAGCAGTGCCATCAGCTCAGAACTGGCAGAAAACAGCGGGACCCTGGAACACCCATCTACTGTCCGGAAAAGTCTGGTCAAAAGTGGTCTTATGCAAGACTTGCGGTCAAAAAAGTCATACCTCTGACGTGGAAACAAGGCCAAGCGACTCAACTATGAATGAAAACACAAGAATTGGGGTGCAGAAAAGTTCTCCAAGATGTTTGGAACAACCTACCTAGAAGAATTGATGCTGTTTTTAAGGCAACTGGAGGTCTCACCAAATCTGATTTGGTTTAGATTTCTCTTCTGTTCACTGACTTTGCATTTTGTTAAATCGAAAAAAATAAACTATTAACATGTCTATTTTTGAAAGCATTCTTATTTTATAGCAGTTTTTCCACACCTGCCTAAAACTTTTGAACAATACTGTACAAGTATGTTTTATTATATATATATATATAAAATCAAAAATGTACTCAGCCCAGGATACTCCAAGCGTCACAGCAGGAACAGCACTCAAAAGTAGTAAACAGATTTATCAATTTATTGCATCCGTCTAGCCAAACGCTTTCGGTCCACACAGGACCTTCCTCAGGGCAAAAGATTTGATCACTAGACAAAAACACATGTATAAATACTTTTTTGACTGGACAAGAAGAAGCCTCTTACCCTATATTCCTCGTGGTCCCGATTGCGCCAAAACCACTGCAGTCGCAATCGGCATCCGAGGTGCAATGACGTAAGCGGGAGCTTCAGGTTGCTAAGCAACCAATAAAAAAATTTTACAACTCGGTCCGGTTCACAATACATTCCACATGTTTCCATTGCCGGCTGACAGCAAAGGAAACTACAACCAGCCATAATGCCCATCGGAGAACAAGTGACTCCTAATACAGGTGTCACTTAGATGTCAAGTGTATTTTGCGGAGTGTCAAAAAAATGAAGGATTCTATTGGATCTTTATACATAGGACCAATCTAAGGTCCTATGAGTTCAAATGTGTAGACACAGTTCGCAGTGTAACCACCTCGAAAGTGGCAAAAAACTATCCACAATAGGGAGATTAATTTAAGTCATATTTGGCCGCGTGCCAAAGTTATCGATACTTAAATTCCAGATTGATGGCAACAGTAACTTGAAGCATCCAAATACCGCTGATCCAAAACAGTCCCCCGTTCAAGTCTAATCACATAGATAGACATATGATCCAAATGCGATCTCAGTTTATTAACAAGAGATGATTGAAATGCCACTACATATACGGCACTGCTTTTCATATAGCTTCCCACTATTGCGGGCTATATCAAATCATCAAAAATACAATGTGTTGCTGTACATAATTCAGATCAGCGAATGCCACAGGAGTGGACCGTAGTATATCGTCACCAGCACAAAGTGGCAGAGATCATGATTCAGATGTATAACTTCATGCAGAGTCCATTTCAGTCCCTATTAGCCCCGGAAGCTAAACTTTAATGTCCACTGTAATACAATAAATGCCGAAGATTTCCCAAATAAAACAATGAATGAGCAGATGTTAGACTTAGTTCATCATAGGGCGCCCCACCGGTGCGTACCATAGGGTTTTGCCCCCAATATTCAACATTGTAACATAGTCACGTCATTCATATTATGGGAAAATTGCATGCTTCGCTAATGATAGAACATGATGCTATAGTGTTATTGTGGACTGCCATATTGTCTTTTTTATGGCATCCATCTACCTTTCACTGTAGGTACAACAACCAATACTTCACTGGGCATTATATTGTAACCAGTAATGTTTCTGGATTGTTGTCTCATTGTATGGCTGTATTTCATCAAGGATTGAGTCATGGATCCTGATATTTAAGAAATCCTAGTCCCTACTTGGAAGAACCCCTGAGTTCACTTATATTCATCCACATTTATGAATATGAGATTGTTCTATCATTAGCGAAGCATGCAATTTTCCCATAATATGAATGAAATGACTATGTTACAATGTTGAATATTAGGGGCAAAACCCTATGGTACGCACCGGTGGGGTGCCCTATGATGAACTAAGTCTAACATCTGCTCATTCATTGTTTTATTTGGGAAATCTTCGGCATTTATTGTATTACAGTGGACATTAAAGTTTAGCTTCAGGGGCTAATAGGGACTGAAATGGACTCTGCATGAAGTTATACATCTGAATCATGATCTCTGCCACTTTGTGCTGATGACGATATACTACGGTCCACTCCTGTGGCATTCGCTGATCTGAATTATGTACAGCAACACATTGTATTTTTGATGATTTGATATAGCCCGCAATAGTGGGAAGCTATATGAAAAGCAGTGCCGTATATGTAGTGGCATTTCACTCATCTCTTGTTAATAAACTGAGATCGCATTTGGATCATATGTCTATCTATGTGATTAGACTTGAACGGGGGACTGTTTTGGATCAGCGGTATTTGGATGCTTCAAGTTACTGTTGCCATCAATCTGGAATTTAAGTATCGATAACTTTGGCACGCGGCCAAATATGACTTAAATTAATCTCCCTGTTGTGGATAGTTTTTTGCCACTTTCGAGGTGGTTACACTTCGAACTGTGTCTACACATTTGAACTCATAGGACCTTAGATTGGCCCTATGTATAAAGATCCAATAGAATCCTTCATTTTTTTGACACTCCGCAAAATACACTTGACATCTAAGTGACACCTGTATTAGGAGTCACTTGTTCTCCGATGGGCATTATGGCTGGTTGTAGTTTCCTTTGCGGTCAGCCGGCAATGGAAACATGTGGAATGTATTGTGAACCGGACCGAGTTGTAACATTTTTTTATTGGTTGCTTAGCAACCTGAAGCTCCCGCTTACGTCATTGCACCTCGGACGCCGATTGCGACTGCAGTGGTTTTGGCGCAATCGGGACCACGAGGAATATGGGGTAAGAGGCTTCTTCTTGTTCAGTCAAAAAAGTATTTATACATGTGTTTTTGTTTAGTGATCAAATCTTTTGCCCTGAGGAAGGTCCTGTGTGGACCGAAAGCGTTTGGCTAGATGGATGCAATAAATTGATAAATCTGCTTACTACTTTTGAGTGCTGTTCCTGCTGTGACGCTTGGAGTATCCTGGGCTGAGTACATTTTTTGATTATCCTATTTTTATGGGACGTGCACCAAGCTATATTACATTGGTTGTGGGTATTAGTGAGTGCAGCTGTCTATTTTTGGGTATATATATATATATATATATATATATATATATATATATATATATATATATCAAAAGAGAGAGAGTTTGGCATTTTGTGTATAGTATTCGATGTTTTGTGTATAGCATTTGGAATTTTATGTACAGCGTTTTGTCTGGTGTATTGCGTATAGCGTTTTGTGTTTGATATACCGCGTATATAATTTGGCGTATAGCGTTTTGCCCATAGCATTTAATTTTTTGTGTAGAGCATTTTGTATTTGGCGCATTGCGTATAGCATTTGGCGTATAGCATTGTGCGGACCATTTGATGTCTCGTGTATAGGGTTTTGCATATAGTGTTTTTATAGAGCATTTTGCATATAGCATTTGACGTAAAGCGTTTGTCGCATAGCGTTTGGCGTTTCATACATAATATATTGCACATAGCCTTTGGAGTATAGCATTTTATGGATAGCGTATTGTGTTTTGCGCATAGAATTTGGCTTTTGACGTTTTGTGTATGGCGTTTCATACATAGAGTTTTGCGTATAGTGTTTTCTATATATAGCGTTTTGCGTATGGCAATTGGCACATGCCGTTTTACGTATAGCATTATGCGTATAGCGTTTTGCATATAACATATAGTGTTTAGCATTTGGTGAATTTTAGCATTTGGTGTTTTAGTGTTTAGCATTTGGTGAATTTGGGTAACTTTGTTACAAAGTTAGCAAATACCAAAAAATGAATTGTGTCAGTATCACTGTATCACAGTGAGGTAGTTCATTCAAGTAACTATTGCAGAGCAGGCGGCAGATTACTGTAACTTCCAATGTTGCTTGGAGGAATGGGTAGGCAAAAGGTAAACTACAACACAGACAACATCAAACAGTACTTACATAACCTCTCATACACTAATTACGTAATAATAGTGATATGCTATAACCATTTACTATACTGTATATTGTCCTGTAACTATTTAATATGATGGGCTAGGTGGTATTCATGAGGAAGAGAACGTATCTGCAAGTCACTTGGACACTTTACTATGGGGGGCTTTGTAGTGCAGTATCTTGCAGATGCCTCTTCCGGACAGATGTCAATCTGTTATTTGCTGGTAAGGATGACAGAGCTCCCTTGGGGTTAATCCACATGTGTTGCAGCTTGCTCCTAGAGGGAGACATTTCTTGAAGTGGCATCATCTGTTTCTGCCACAGCAGATGTTTCCCACTCTTGGCTAGCTCCTGGTCTGTGGTCTTCTTCTGTAACTCAATGCTCAGTTTTGCAAGATGTGTTTTGGTCAGGAGCTTCATTGTTAGTGGACACCTCACCAGTGCAGCTATAACCTCCTTCACAGCCACCATATCACAGATATTGTCATGTGGATCCAAAGCTTGCAGCATCTTGTTCTTGATGTTCAATTCTTTCTCCACGGGCTCTGAAGATGTCAAGGTTGATAAGGAGGAACAGGTCCTACAAGAGACTCTTTCCATAATGGATGAACAAATCTCAAAGGAGAAAGTTGTCTCAGAGGAGTAACAAGTCTTCAAAATATCCACAAAGGCAGGAGAGCTCGGTAGTCCATTTGCTATGGCTCACTAACTGGTCCCGAGAGAGGGGGAGTTCCACTGTAACTTACTGCAATTGGTGCTTTGCTGTGTGAATCACACAGCCTTGCTTCTCCTATGTTGCATTATATCTCCCAACTCTATTCCTCCCCCAGAGTTCCATACATTAGAGTGAAAATTAATCCAAACTCCTGTCTTCAATGCTAGTGTTGCAATGCAAATTTAGTGGAGACCAAGGTTGCTATAGGCTCCTTAACCCTTTAAGACCCAGAGGGTGTGAGCTAGTCTTTTCTTCAGAATGTATTGCACATACATTGTAACCTGTCACTGTATTTAGTGTTGAGCGAGCATGCTCGGCCGATGCTCGGATCGGCTCGAGCATCGCTCTGCTCGGCACATGGCGGTACTCGTACGAGTACCGCATGTGCTCGCCCGCCATGTTCGGGTCTCCTCCCCGCACGTTTTGCGGCTGCTGCGCAGCCAATAAACGTGCAGGGAGGCTCTGACATCGGTGTAATGCCAGCAGCCATGTTGGCTGCTGGCATTACACTGATTGGCTGGCCAGAACCCGTGGTCGGGTGCTGTATAGCACCTGACCATCGAGTTCGGCTCAGTCTGAGCCAGGGAGAGCTGAGGATAGGAAGGGAAAGGCAGTGTAGGGAGGAAAAAAAAAAAATTGTGAAAACAAAGAACCAAAAGTCCTTTTTAGGACTACTGTGTGTGGGGGCAGCAGGTTATTTTGTGTGGGGGGAAAAAAACAAAAAAAAAAAAAAAAAAAATATTCTGTTTAGTGTGAAAAGTTGCAGATTAGAGCACATTCTGTTTAGTGTGCACAGTTGCAGATTAGAGCACATTCTGTTTAGTGTGCACAGTTGCAGATTAGAGCACATTCTGTTTAGTGTGCAAAGTTGCAGATTAGAGCACATTCTGTTTAGTGTGCAAAGTTGCAGATTAGAGCACATTCTGTTTAGTGTGCAAAGTTGCAGATTAGAGCACATTCTGTTAAGTCTTCAAACTAAAATATCAAAGTCACATATTCCATTCAGTGTGCGTCGCCGCAGTTTAGCAGCACATTCTGTGTACTGTGCAGAGTTGCAGAATAGGAAGAAATACTGTTAAGTCTTCAAACTAAAATATCAAAGTCACATATTCCATTCAGTGTGCTTCGCCGCAGTTTAGCAGCACATTCTGTGTACTGTGCAGAGTTGCAGAATAGGAAGAAATACTGTTAAGTTTTCAAACTCAAATATTAAAGTCACATATTCCATTCAGTGTGCTTCGCCGCAGTTTAGCAGCACATTCTGTGTACTCTGCAGAGTTGCAGAATAGTAAGAAATACTGTTAAGTTTTCAAACTCAAATATCAAAGTCACATATTCCATTCAGTGTGTATCACCGCCGTTTAGCAGCCTATTCTGTGTACTCTGAACAGTTGCAGAATAGTAA
Organism: Rhinophrynus dorsalis; assembly: GCA_037306005.1. Classification (NCBI taxonomy): domain Eukaryota; kingdom Metazoa; phylum Chordata; class Amphibia; order Anura; family Rhinophrynidae; genus Rhinophrynus; species Rhinophrynus dorsalis. The sequence continues at coordinate 88,207,247 of CM074718.1, read as the reverse complement.
GAAATACTGTTAAGTTTTCAAACTCAAATATTAAAGTCACATATTCCATTCAGTGTGTATCACCGCCGTTTAGCAGCCTATTCTGTGTACTCTGCAGAGTTGCAGAATAGTAAGAAATACTGTTAAGTTTTCAAACTCAAATATCAAAGTCACATATTCCATTCAGTGTGTATCACCGCCGTTTAGCAGCCTATTCTGTGTACTCTGCAGAGTTGCAGAATAGTAAGAAATACTGTTAAGTTTTCAAACTCAAATATCAAAGTCACATATTCCATTCAGTGTGTATCACCGCCGTTTAGCAGCCTATTCTGTGTACTCTGAACAGTTGCAGAATAGTAAGAAATACTGTTAAGTTTTCAAACTCAAATATTAAAGTCACATATTCCATTCAGTGTGTATCACCGCCGTTTAGCAGCCTATTCTGTGTACTCTGCAGAGTTGCAGAATAGTAAGAAATACTGTTAAGTTTTCAAACTCAAATATCAAAGTCACATATTCCATTCAGTGTGTATCACCGCCGTTTAGCAGCCTATTCTGTGTACTCTGCAGAGTTGCAGAATAGTAAGAAATACTGTTAAGTTTTCAAACTCAAATATCAAAGTCACATATTCCATTCAGTGTGTATCACCGCCGTTTAGCAGCCTATTCTGTGTACTCTGAACAGTTGCAGAATAGTAAGAAATACTGTTAAGTTTTCAAACTCAAATATCAAAGTCACATATTCCATTCAGTGTGTATCACCGCCGTTTAGCAGCCTATTCTGTGTACTCTGAACAGTTGCAGAATAGTAAGAAATACTGTTAAGTTTTCAAACTCAAATATTAAAGTCACATATTCCATTCAGTGTGTTTCACCGCCGTTTAGCAGCCTATTCTGTGTACTCTGCACAGTTGCAGAATAATAAGAAATAGTGTTAAGTTTTCAAACTCAAATATCAAAGTCACATATTCCATTCAGTGTGTATCACCGCCGTTTAGCAGCCTATTCTGTGTACTCTGAACAGTTGCAGAATAGTAAGAAATACTGTTAAGTTTTCAAACTCAAATATTAAAGTCACATATTCCATTCAGTGTGTATCACCGCCGTTTAGCAGCCTATTCTGTGTACTCTGCACAGTTGCAGAATAATAAGAAATAGTGTTAAGTTTTCAAACTCAAATATTAAAGTCACATATTCTGTGTAAGATGAAGAAGGCGGGTAAAAAGGGACGGGGAAGTGGACGTGATCCTGAAAGTTCAGGGCGCGGGTCAGGACGCGGAGAAACTGTGCCTGGTGCCAGAGCACAAGAAAGAAAGACATCCACCATACCTAGCTTCATGTCTAATTTTACAGGGCGTCGCAGGACATCACTCTCGAGGTCCGACCACTGCGAACAGGTGGTCGGTTGGATGACAGCTGATACTGCTTCCAGCCGGTTAAGCACCACCCTGTCTTCCACCAAGTCCACTCTCAGTAGCCAAGAGTCTGGTCAACATAATCCTCACTCTGATCATCCTTCCTCCCACCATACACGGTCTGGTCAAAGAAGTGATCCCACACTGGGATATAGTGAGGAGCTCGTCTCATCACCAATCCTTCATTTGACCCTCTCTCCAAGCACGCTTGCAGAGGAACATGACATCTTGTGCCCTGATTCACAACCTCTAGAGGGTACCCAATCACAAGAAGATGACAGATGTGAACGGCATTTAAGGTCAAAGGAAGTAGTGGATGATGATGATGATGATGAGACACAGTTGCCATTAAATCAACCACTATTTCCGTCTCAAGACCTTGTTGAGGAGAATGTTATACAGTTGTCAATGACTGAGTATGTGGTGGGATCAAGACTTGAGGAGGATGATCAGAGTGAGGAAGTGGAGGAGGACTTGGTGGACGATGAGGTGACTGACCCCACCTGGGAAGGTGTAGAGCCGAGCGATGTCAGCAGTCCTGAGGGTGAGCCATCTGCAGCACCGCAACAGGCTGGAAGAGGCAGTGGTGTGGCTACAGAAAGAAGGCGGACCGCACCAAACCGGCCCGCAAATGTTCCACGGAGCACCCCCTTGCGTAAATCTACCTTGCCAAGGGGTAGGTGTTCCGCGGTATGGCGTTTTTTTAAGGAAAGTGCGGACGACAAAAGAATTGTAGTTTGCAACCTGTGCCACACCAGAATGAGCCGAGGCATGAACACTAGAAACCTCACCACCACCAGCATGATCCGACACATGGCATCCAAGCACCGTAGTAAGTGGGAGGAACGCCTGGATCGCCCATCTGTGTCTGCAGGCCACACCACTGCCTCCTCTTCCCCTGTTTTCGGTGCCGGCCAATCGCCTGTCGAAGGCGCAGGCCCGCATACCTCCCGCCCTGCACCTGTACCATCTGAAGCACCATCAGCGACCACATCCACTTCCCTGTCCCAGCACAGCGTCCAAATGTCGTTACCCCAGGCATTTGAGCGCAAGAGAAAGTACCCAGCCACCCACCCACAGGCCATAGCACTAACCTCACACCTTTCCAAATTACTGGCCATCGAAATGCTGCCATTTAGGCTTGTGGACACTGAGTCCTTCCGCAGCCTGATGGCAGCAGCTGTCCCTCGGTACGCGGTCCCCAGCCGCCACTACTTTTCCCGGTGTGCCATCCCCGCATTACACCACCATGTGTCCCGTAACATCACCCGTGCCCTGACCAACGCAGTTACTGGGAAGGTCCACTTAACGACTGACACATGGACAAGTGCTTGTGGCCAGGGACGCTACATTTCCCTGACACACTGGGTGAATGTCGTGGAGGCTGGGAGCGACTCGGACCCTGGGATGGCACGGGTGCTACCCACGCCGAGGATTGCGGGCCCTACCTCCATCAGGGTTTCCACCAGCACCTACGTTATTGGCTCCTCCTCCTCCGTTTCCACCTCCGAATTCTCTACACGCAGCGCCACTCCCCCATCAGCCAGTAGCTGGAAGCAGTGTAGCACTGCAGTGGGGAAGCGTCAACAGGCCGTGCTGAAGCTGATCTGCCTTGGGGACAAACAGCACACGGCCTCAGAGCTGTTGCAGGGGATTAGTCACCAGACCGAGCAGTGGCTCTCGCCACTCAACCTGCAACCAGGCATGGTTGTGTGTGATAATGGGCGTAACTTGGTGGCGGCTTTGGAGCTCGGCAAGCTCACACACGTACCATGCCTAGCGCATGTATTTAATTTAGTGGTGCAGCGATTTCTAAAAACCTACCCCAATGTGCATGATCTCTTGACCAAGGTGCGCCGCGTGTGTGCACATTTCCGTAAGTCATCTACAGCTTCGGCCGGCCTGTTGAAGCTGCAGCAGCGCTTACAATTGCCAGCTCACCGGCTGCTGTGTGACGTGAGCACGCGCTGGAACTCCACCTTCCACATGTTGGCCCGGCTTTGTGAGCAGCAGAGGGCAGTAGTGGAGTACCAGCTGTTACACGGTCGTCGCCTCTCCGTTCCACTTCCTGTAATCAGAAGTGAGGAGTGGGAATGGATGTCAGACCTCTGCGAGGTTTTACGCAATTTTGAGGAATCGACACAGATGGTGAGCGGCGATAACGCTATTATCAGTGTAACCATCCCACTTCTGTGTCTACTGAAACGCTCGCTGCTCACAATTAAAACCGACGCTTTGCATGTGGAAGAGGTGGAAATGGGGGAGGAAGAGCTTACACAAGGTGATAGCCAGAGCACCCTCACTTCGTCTTCTCAGCGACAATTGGAGGAGGCGGAGGAGGAGGAGGAGGAGGAGGAAGACACTGTTGCCTCCGCTACAGAGGGTAGCCATGGAACTTTAGTTCCATCTCTTCAGCGTGGGTGGGCAGAAGAGGAGGAAGAGGATGAGGAGATTGAGAGTCATCCTCCTGGTGAGGACAGCGAAATCTTGACTGTTGGTACTCTGGCACACATGGCTGACTTTATGTTAGGCTGCCTTTCCCGTGACCCACGCGTTATACGCATTTTAGACAACACGGATTACTGGGTGTTCACCCTTCTGGACCCCCGCTACAAAGAGAATTTCTCATCTCTCATTCCTCCGGTGGAGAGGACAAGCAAAATGGTGCAATACCAGAAGGTTCTTGTTGAAAAATTGCTCCAAAATTTTCCATCTGACAACGCTGGCGGCAGAGTACGTGCTACCTTGGCCAACCGAGAAGGGGAGAAAAGGGGAGCACACAGCAGTTCCGAGAAAGGCAGGGCAACACTCTCCAAGGCGTGGGACACCTTCATGACACCCCGCCAGCACCCTCACCCTGATGCGCAGCCTAGTGTCACAAGGAGGGAAAAGTTTTGGAAGATGGTGAAGGAGTACGTAGCAGACCGTGTCAGCGTCCTCAATGATCCCTCTGTGCCTTACAACTACTGGGTGTCCAAGCTGGACACGTGGTATGAACTGGCACTCTACGCCTTGGAGGTGCTGGCCTGCCCTGCCGCCAGCGTTCTGTCTGAGCGGGTATTTAGTGCTGCTGGTGGCATCATAACAGATAAGCGTATCCGCCTTTCCACCGACAATGCTGATAGGTTGACACTTATAAAAATGAACAAGGCCTGGATTTCCCCTGACTTCTCCACTCCACTGGAGGAAAGCCCCGGGGGAACATAAACTCACTTTATATATGTTATTTACAATGATGGGAATACTCTGTATTCCCATTCACCCCTTCCACCCAAAAAACGGGTATATGGTTGACTCTTAATCTTCTCATCCTCCTCCTCCTCTTCCATATGCCCTGGGATATAATTTTTATATAGGGCCAGCTCACCAGCGGGCCCTGTGATATAATTTTTATATAGGGCCAGCTCACCAGCGGGCCCTGTTTGACAATTTTTATATAGGTCAGCTCACCAGCGGGCCTTCTCGTATAATGTTTTATTGGGTCAGCTCTCTAGCGGGCCCTCTCATATAATGTTTGATAGCGTCAGCTCACTAGCGGGCCTTCGCATATAATGTTTAGGATGGTCAGCTCTGCAGCAGACCCTCACCCATAATGTTTTAGATGGTCAGCTCAGCGCACGTTTCCCTCTTAATCATGGCCTCAGTTCTGAAAATCAAGGAAATTTTTGGGAGAATTTGCCTCTGCGCACGTTTCCCTCTTAATCATGGCCTCAGTTCTGAAAATCAAGGAAATTTTTGGGAGAATTTGCCTCTGCGCACGTTTCCCTCTTAATCATGGCCTCAGTTCTGAAAATCAAGGAAATTTTTGGGAGAATTTGCCTCTGCGCACGTTTCCCTCTTAATCATGGCCTCAGTTCTGAAAATCAAGGAAATTTTTGGGAGAATTTGCAGATGCTATACAAGTAAATATACAGCAAATACTGTTTGGTAACAATTTTTCGCCTAAAGTCGTTTTTATTTTCCTTTTTGTGTGTTTTATGGTCAGTCTGTAAAAATGGCGTACTACGGGCGAAAGACCGTTCCCAGCAGCGATGTTGGAGTCCAAGATGCATCCAGACATCCTCCCTATGCTGTCCCTGAACCATTTCTGTGGTGTTTCCATCCTTTTCTGCCCTTTTCCTATGGACCAGGCACCCTCCCCTCATCAGAGCAGGGGGTGCCTGGTGTAATGCTCGAGTCCTCCCATTGACTTCAATGGGGCTCGGGTGCTCGGCCGAGCACTCGAGCCTCAGGGGGTGCTCGGTCAGAGCACCCGAACACCCGAGCATTGGGGTGCTCGCTCATCACTAACTGTATTATAATCTGTAATGTCATATAAATTACACAAAAATAGGCATTTTTAATTTATATAAAAAAAAACAGGCAATATATTGCTTTTAATTCATTGTTTAATCCTATGAGTGCCAGAGGGGTGTAAAATGCATTGTTTCACAAAGTGCTGGACACGCCTCTGGCAAGGAGATGTCTACAGTTATAGATTTTATTTATTTTTCTTTATAAAGAATAGGATTATTTGACATGGTATTTGAATGTAAAATGTTAGTAGCCGTTAGATAGCGAGACTCTGCCTACATATTTTTAGGTTTGTTTAATGATTTTAAAGGATCAGTAAAATAGAAAAAAAATGTATGCATATCCTGCAGAACTTTTCCTGTTGAGTAAAATAAGGAATCTGCCACTGCTTGCAGTTCCTTTATTCAGTTAGCGCTAGAATTCAAACTGTCAGAAAGTGGTAGTGCTGTGACTAACACACTCTATGGAGAACTACAGCCAGTGGCTCACCTCTGCCATATAATGAAAGACAATTACTGTGTGGACTGTAGGTGAACTGTCCAGAACAGTGCCACCTGGTGTCCAAACACTTCATAGCATCTTTACATTATATAGCTCAGTTGGTTAATGTACCAGCAGTAAAACCTGCTCAAACCTAGTCCCCGGCAAAGACAAATATCTGCCACACCGCAATAGACCAGCATGGCAGAGTAGGTCCATATCCTCAACTTGCTGAGGGGGCCTTCATCCTGCAGTGGATTCACACACACACACACTATATTATATTATATATACACACACACACATATTTATACATACTAGTTTTAAAGCCCGTGTACACAGGCCAACACTGGCGAAGCTGCAGTCATTACACAATACAGACTGGCCATGCCGCGGGTGATATGGAGCAGGGCACTCCGAATTCAGAACGTAGTCCTCTCTGTGCACCTTCCTGGGACCAAGCGGTTCCAGGAAGGCACGCAGAGAGGACTCCTGTCTGAATTCGGAGGGCCCCACTCTGTATCAGCTGTGGTGCGGCCATTCTGTACTGCACATTACTGCAGCAGTGTGCACAGCGTCTCTATTGCACGTTTGGTTCAGACAAACATACATTAGCGAATCATTATACAGGATTATAAAAAGGCAAAACATCATTACATGGTTCTCCTCAGGAGAAAAGCACAGGCAGGGGTGGCAGTAAGGAGGAAATTTTCATATCTTCTCCATACTGCCAGCCCTGGAGATAGAAAGGGGTATAATTTTGACAGGAGTGGCCCCTGGCCACTCCTGTCAAAATCTCTGCAAGGAGTTTGCCATCACTTGACATGCACCTGACCAAAAAACACACATGGCTGACACACACCCACAAACCAAAATGCCCTCATCTGCACCTCTCTTATATACGATCTCTCTGCCTATACTGTCACACTCCAATTTCTCTGTGTGGCCTACTCCTCCCCAGGATCCTCAGTCTTTCCTGAGCGTCCAGCATGGTCTCTCAAAGGACGAAGGAGGGCAGGATTTTCCTTATGCATACTGAAGATTGTCCCTCGCTGCACTCCCTCCGGACCAGTTTGTAGAGGCACAGTGATATAGGAGAAAAGGGCAGGAGGGGAATCCTTTCTCATTCAATTGCTCCTGAACTACACATGGTACAAGAAGTATAAAGAAGAATCGGAGCTGAATTTTGTTTGAGGCATTACTATCACTTTAAACAGAAAAGTGAATGTAACTGCGCTGAGAAGAGAGTGACTAAAAATCAGTCAGTCAAACACTGGGATCATTTCTCTGCTGTTGTCTGTGTTTAAAGGGTTAGTAATGTCTAACATTTACTAACCTTAATATTGAAGGTATTAAAAAGATAATATTAATGTGCCAAGGCGTATCTCTCAAACCTTTACAGTTTGAGAGATATAAGCACTGAAAGTCTCCCCATCCCTCCCCTTTTCCAGATCCCGGTCCCAGACCAGCCGGCGGCTCTTCAGCGGAGCTGAATGAGCGCTATCGAAGAACAAATACTTCAGTGGAATGGTCTGCAAAGTGTGCTTGACTGTCATTTAAATGCACTGTTAACCCTTTGAGTGGCAGAAGGATAGGCAACGCATTGTATTGCATTGCATAGCCCTCTGTCACTGAAAGGGTTAACCATTTTTGTGCTAGACAGGTATCCAGAACATTCCGTTGGAATGTGCTGGATATGTGTCTGGCAGTGAAAGGGGTAAGGGGTGCTGTGCCATTATCGCTCACTGGTAAGAGAAGTAGAGGAAGGACGTGTTCCTATCACAGAGTGTTTGCGCACAGAGAGGACAAACCAACCCCTCGAAGCAATTTGCAAACAGCATGTTCCCTTTTGTACAGAAAAGGAGGACGACAATCCTTGTCCCCCCTCTGACTTCATACTGTCAATCTGTGTGCATTGCAATAGAACTCCCTGTTGCACATAAAGAGATAAACAGCATGCGCCCCCATCCCTGACAGTAATGGAAGAGATAAGCCACAAAACACAGCACTGCCTTTGGCTCCAGATGCAGCTTCTCAGGGTGCACGTTTCCCCTTCTCTCCCAGAAATGGAGAGGCATTGCATTCAGATTCAATAGGGATGGGTATGGAAGTGAAATGGTTAAACGTTTACACCATGGTTGGCCAATGATGAAGCATTTGACTGGCATACCATGCCCTAATGCACGTCAATGCAATTAAGTGCGTTGCCCCCTCACACTGAAAGAGTTGAAGGCACAATAAGTGAGGCTTTCAATGTGTCAACCCTGTCCAATGTATTGCAAGCGTTGTATAGCTAACAAGTAAGGATAAATGCCCACAAAGGTGTGTAAACATAGTGAGTGAAAGAACCTTGGTTCTAGTGCTACATTGTAGAGTGCAGTGATGCAGGAAAAACTATAGCTATGAGACATATAGCGAATTTAACAAAAAAGTAGATACAGTGGGGGTGAAAACAGGGGATGCAACATAGATAACATGATTGTGTGCTCCCCAGGATCAAACCTAGGATATACCTAATAGAAGTTAACTGTCTTCCCCTGAGACATCACGACACCAACACATTGCAGAGCGCAGTGGTCCAGGGAGAAACAGCTGCAGATAAGTATAAATGACAGCAAACTAAAGTAATGGACAAAAGTGAAGGTGGACAGATAGCAGGGTATGACGGGTCAATAGTACACATCCTGGAGACCACTCCCAATGGTCTCCCCGGAATTCATAATAAAGACAGCAAGGGTGGCACCATATATTATAGTATTATGTACTATACACTGTAGTGCAGTGGTTCTCAACCTGTGCCCTCAGTGGCTACTAACAGGCCAGGATTTGAGAATTTCCTTTTAAGAGCACAGGTGAGTTAAAGGAGCAGTAAACTTTTTTTATGAAAATATATATATTTTAGGGATTTTCCTATTGAGTAAAATAAGGGTACTCCCACTGCCGAGAGATTTATATTTCCAGAGTTATTACAGTTTAAACCCATGTTTTTTTACATTAGCAGTGCCCTCTAGTGGTCAAATTCTAATTAGATTTCCTGCTAGATTCTAATGGAGAGGAAAGTCAGAAAAGTCAGACATACAGTTCTCCATAGAATGTGATAGAAACCGTCTGTCACTTCCTGTCAGTTAGAACTATCAGGAAGTAAACACAGTAAATTCACTTCCTGGTTATTTAAACTGCTATAAATTTTGAATAAAACATCTGACAACGATGGGAGTGACCTTGTTTTATTCAGCAGGAAATGCTCTGTAAAATATGTGTTTTCATAAAAAAAGTTTACTGCTCCTTTAATCAATATGACTGAGCCTCTGATCAATACACTTTTGTTCTAGCAGGGAAATTCCTAAGTCCTGGCCTGTTAGTGGCCACTGAGGGCACGGGTTGAGAACCTCTGCTCTAGTGTATGTAAACCCCTAGTGTTAAATAATGAATGAAAAGGGAAACCAACAAAGGGTGAAGGCTCAAACACAGATATAATGCAAATTGCTTACATTGAACCAGGACACTCTGGAACCCTAAGTGACAATGTGAAGGATACAGTCTCCCCACTCCATGCGGGCAGTATATGTGCATACGTGTGATGGAGAACTATGACTTTCAGCTTCTGTTGCAAAATCCATACAGTTGTGCTGCACATGTATGTACACATACTCCCTGTACCAAGCAAGGAGAGAGGATTGTTATTAGTAAGTGTGTAAGCAAAGTATAGCGGTGAGTGGTAAGAAACAAACATTACTTTATGAAGAATAGCCCAATCCAGTGTTTGCACCAGAACACAGAAGACCTAAACGCTCATGGAGCCAGAAGGAGCACCCTAGGACATTGGGCGAATAGTGCTGGGTTTGTCTGTGAATTGTGAGAGAGTGTGAGCATTGGTGGAGTGGCGTGAGTCAGACATTTTGTTTTTCTCTACAAGGGATAGTGAAGGAATGGAAGCTCCTTGCAGAGATTGTGACAGGAGCATTCGGTACCCTGTCCCCTCCTATCAAAATCACACTCCTGTGTATGTCCTGGTGAGAAATCTCCTCCTTACTGCTGCTCCTGGTGGTGTTTGCCGGAGAGATGGAGAATTCTGGCAGCTTGCCAGCCTCCTCCTTTTAGTAATATAGTAGATACATAAGATAGGATATTGACATGCCCTACTGCATACCTCCCAAGTGCCCCTCTTTGAGACTCAAATCCCTCCATCCCTCTTTCCCACCCTGGTGTCCCTGTGTTTAGGAGATAAGACAGTGTGGAGAATATACAATTATCACATTGCTCCAAAGCATTAACCCTTTAACATCCATTGCCGTGCCAGGACCGTCACGGCTGTCTGACACTTAAAGGGATAGTAATACTTCGTTTTATCTTTATTTTATTTTGTAGGCATTAAAAAAAACACGGACGATATAAGTCTTATCTCTCAAACCATTATGGTTTGAGAGATATTCACAAGCAAAGTTTCCCCTCCCGCCCCTTTTACCTAGTGTAAGCCATCTCTTCTCAGATGTGGAATGCAGTCCATAGACCAGACAGATAACAGAAGAGGACAATCTTCTTCCTATGAGAACAATGAAAGCCCTGCCCTCCCTTGACAAGTTTTTCAGGTTTTTCCCTTATCTTAATTGAAGATTGTCCCTCTCTGCAGTCTACCTGGGCACCTCCCTTCTGATCTGGCTGAGCAGTGTTACATCAGTAAAAGGGGAGGGAGGGGGATAATTTATCATTGAATTACTCTTGAACTACAACTCTGACAGAATTGAAATAACACTCTCCAAAGTCCAAATACTATGGTGATTAATTAGAGCTGCTTTTATTATGAAACATTACTATCCCTTTAAGGACCAGTGACGGTCCCGGCACATCATTGACGGTCCCGGCACGTCATTGAATTCAGGGCTCCTGAGCCCTGATTCAGCTCTACAACTAAAGCACCGTGGTCCTCAATTGCTGGCCACACATTGGTCGTTAAGGGGTTAAAACTCACATTAATGTGTCACTACATGTGTTTATAAATTAGTCTGTGTAAATAAAATACTTTGGTCCTGTTCTAAATTATTTAATTTAGTTACACAAAGAGGTGTCAATAGGTCATGAAATAACCTAAAAATGCTTAGTAATTCCCCTGCCATCAGCTGGGCCCCCAGCAACACCACCAAACAACAGTGTCCCTCTTCGGCCATGTGAAATGTTGTGAGGTATGCTATTGTATGTCATAAACTGAATGGCAAGTCTGGCGAAAATGGTCCCAAAATGTTGTCTCCAAAGCAAGGTAAACTTATGCCTTTTCAGCTGTTAGCTAGCTGAGAATGACGAGAGTGAAAGTTCAACAGCAGTTGGAGACACAAGCTGCCCTCTCCTGCCCCAATATAACAGATTCCACCTACGAGTGTAGTGGTAAGTTACTAGTAACACTATTCTATATAATAATTTGCTATGTGTTTGTCAGAAACCGTCATGCGCAGTAGAGACGGCTGCGCGCGCTGCAGTCATGTGCAGTACAGACTGCCCGTGCCGCGGCTGATAACGGAACGGGGCTCCAAATTCAGAGAGGACTACGGTCTGAATTTGGAGAGCCCGCACCATATCAGCTGTGGCACGGGCAGTCTCTACTGTGCATGACTGCACCGCAGCCGTTGCTGGGTGGCACTGTGGCCCATGTACACGGGCTCTTCAACCAGTAAATAGATAAAAGGTGAGGCAAGTGGCTTATAGGAGATGTACTAAAACAACAGCTGAAAAGGCACATGTTGCACTGTCCTGCTCTAGTATGACTGAGAAACACCTCTTCTCAGTGAGTGAAGGAGTGGTTTAAAACACAAGTGGTGGGGCAAGGTGCTGATGGGGACTGGTGTTCTACAGGTTGTCCGACAGGCTCCTCACCACTGAATCATTTGGCATAAACACAAGGAAAACGGCTTGGTATAGGAGATGTAGTCCGAAGATACAGAAACACATGCTGCCCTTCAGTGTTTCAGTGTAACTCCAGGCTCCTACAACCTTCTCACAGAACGTAGTAGTGAGTCACCAATAATACATATAAACACAGCGGGGCTGACGTACAAAACATAAGTGGTACAATTATTGAGCAAACTAACTTCACCAGCGGGAACGCATACAAATTCATATTGTTTTAAATTTTACCTATACTATAACCCTTCGAGTGCCAGGGACGTATGCAATTCATAGCTAAGCGAAGCGTTGCATGGAGTCAACCACTTGTATGCTTCAAAGGGCTCCAATATGTTACTTAACAGTGCGTTAGAAATCTAACATTCAAGGAGTTAAATATCCAATTTCAATCGTATTAAATCTTCTTTTTTTTGTTCCCATTGGTACAACCGATTTACTACAGAATTGCATCGCCGCAAAGAGGAGATTATCAACTCCTCTGATTAAGGTTGCACTACAGACTTCCAGTGTAACTAAATAAATTAACTGCGCCCAGCATTATCGGGTCTCTTTCATCGGTCATATAAAAACAAATAGACAGCTGCTTCCCCATACTACAACTCCCATAGTTCTCCGCGACACCGTTGCTCTTCTCAACACAACCATTTGCTGCACTCCCGGCCTCACCTCCCATCTCTCGATTGTGTAAATCCCTCCTCTCTGTCTCTTTTCCCGGTGTGTTGTGATTAGGTACACTCGAATTTCCAAAGAACCAGCAACCAATGAATCGAACCTTCACTTCCACCGAACCTCGACCCCTTAGCCAGTATGTCACATGATAGTCTTTCCAAAGCAAACTTTACCAATACACCCTCAAGGGGCGCTGCGGTGAGAGGGAGCGAGGGTATGGAGCTGAGCTCCACCTGGTGTTTAGGAGGCTTTCATACATATTTTGATGTTGTACATAGCGTCTGTGCAAAACACAAGCGGATCGCACGGAGTCAAAACATCTGTACTGTAATGTATTTATGTTTTAACCCTATGGGTGCATGATATATAGCAAATGCATTGGATACATTTTTGGCACTCAAGTGGTTAACCCGGGGTTATTGATTCAAGGACCTCCGGCTGTTGGGGACTACTATTCCCAGCCAGCACAGGATTGTGGGAATACTAATCATCAACACCTGGCATTAACCACTTTGATGGACAAGGTGAATCAATTGCATATTTGGCATCCAAGTGATTAAATGTTCGATTAAATCAATATAATATTTATTTGTTTATCTACGTAATTGTTCCCAGCCTTCTCTGTGGTGCATTTAAATTGTATTTACCGGCTTATGTACACGAATTAAGCAGTGTAAGTGAGCGATTCAGTGACTCCTGCTATATGATCTGAATCAATTTACTCTTTGTTTAGTTTCTAAATCAGTGCCATTTGCATTAGAAAGGGAGAGGGAGAAGTCCTGCTTCTATGTGTGTCCCAAGTACGTCATACTCTTCACTCACTGGCTGCAGCTAAGGCTTCCATGATGGTTTAGTTTCTAAAAGAGAGGAAAGTGATTTTCAATCAAGAATATCATCTAGCACAATGGTTCCCAACTATCAGGGGTGCCTAAAAGGCCAGTTCTTTAGGATTTCCCTGCTTATGCACAGGTGGGTTAATCAGAGGCTCAGTCATTTGATTAACCCTTAAGGACCAGTGACGTGCTAGGATCATCACCAGTGTTTGCACAATGACAGGTGATGGTCCTCGTACGTCATGACTTTTCTGATCAAAGAGCTCCAGCACACGCACCAAGACCACAGTATTCAATTTCAGATTCTCTTTTGGTGAGCCAGTACATGTGATCGCTCACATGTACCAGCTCCCCGAATGCTGTTTATGCAGTCCTTAAAGGGTAAACCTATCCATGGTCCACTCATTCTTAATGGGTTAACTCACGTATTCACAAGCAGGGGAAATCCTAGATACATGGCCTGATAGGCACCCTGAACAGATGGTTGGAAACCACTGTTCTAATATAATGAGTTCCTTGAAGACTAATAAGTATATTACTGGGTTTGAACAAGCCGTAATATTTTTCCTAAAAAATACATTTTAGTTAAAGTCAGGCTGACCATACGTACATTTTTTTTTATATTTCCAGACCGTCCCATTTTTAATATAACATATATAGTTTTACATTTTTTGAAAAAACTTAACGCGACTTGTTTATTTTTCATAAGATAAAGTAAATCGGAACTTTCTTATATCACGCTAGTGGTTTTACTGTATGCATTGATTACTATAGAGTCTTATGACTCGAGTGACTCATAACTGTCTAAGACTCTCAAGTCTATGGTACATTACAATAGAGTCTCTTAGTGATATGACGACGAGTCATAAGACTGTATGGTAATCAATGCGTACAGTAAACACAGTAAAACCACTAGTGTGAGTGACGAAGAGAGGAAGTTCCAATTTACTTCAGGGGCAGACCTTTTGGCCAGAGAGGGGAACACCGTTAGTAAGAGACGGAGCAAACACATTCTCGCTGCTTGCAGCTTTCTACGATCGGACTCGGAGTGATGGAGTCCCACTGTCTGTCTGTCCCACACCCCGTTCCCGTTTTTGTCTCAAGGGAATATGGTCAGCCTAGTTAAAGTGGACCTGTTATCTATAAAGCTTTTAGACCAGGTGTCTCCAACAAGTAGTTTGTGAGCTAATTGTACCTCTTCAGTTACCAGTGTATTATCTCTCTCCACTGCAGTCAGGTATCAAGTTTTACAGCCTACCAGAAACAAATCTAGTGGTTGAAATCTGCTCCCCAATTGGCACAGCTTTCATCTTTGGTACCCAGAAGTGGTGAATCAGAGCTTACAGTAATGTAGAGTGGTCACAGGATTTTCATGGTTTTACTGCACCACTGCCGTAATAGCTGCATATAGATTATTCTACATGTTATATAAAGACTCCATATATAGTAAGTGCTGTGGGAAATGTTTTGTCAAAGTGGGTAAAAGTCACAGAGTTACTCCATATTCACTCATAAGAGAACACACTCAGAGAGAAGTGCGTATCATCGTTCACAGTGAACTTTTTTTTGAGTACAACAGAAATATATTTCTGTTGAACTCAATGTAGTTCAGCACGAGCAGAAGATTTTCTACATCTCTCTAAATGTGTTCTCCTATGTTCATCTCTTATGCTATATAATGGTCTACGGGAAGCCTAGTTAAGATTCTGCACCTGGAGCAGTGTATGTGCTGTCAAAGATCAGACTATAAAGATACCCTAAAGTGTATGTGTCCAATCTACCTCCATATTCACTCACTCACTGTAACAAAAGTTGTCGGCTCTCAGTTATTTTCATTAAAGGTTTTAATAATCCACACAAATAACTTTAAACATACATAGTAATATAGGATAGTGTTGTTTAGGATGGAAAAGCACCATCAATCCATGGCTTATTGGAAAGCAACAGGTTTTGTCTTCTATAGTGAATTAGTTGAATAGCCCGTGTACACGGGCCACAGTGCCAGGCAGCAACGGCCGTGGTGCAGTCATGCGCAGTACAGACTGCCTGCACGCAGTTGATAACGGAGCGGGGCGCTCTGAATTCAGACCGTAGTCCTCTCTGTGCGGAGCTCCCCGTTCCGTTATCAGCTGCAGCGCGGGCAGTCTGTACTGCACATGACTGCAGCGCGCAGCCATCTTTACTGCGCATGACAGCTTCTGACAATCATACATTAGCAAATTATTATATAGGATATGAATGTTTTCTGCTAAAACTATAGGGAGATTCACTAAGCGGTGATAAAGAGGTGATAAGGTGGAGATGACTTCTCTAGTTTATCACTTCTCCAGTTTCTATGTTATTCGATGGAGCCTATTCAATAAGCGAGCGAAAGCTGAAGACATTTTAGTGCATAGGCTCCATAGAATAACATAGGAAAACTGGAGAAGTGATAAACTGGAGAAGTCATCTCCACTTAATCACCTCTTTATCACCGCTTAGTGAATCTCCCCCTGTGTTTTGTAGCAGAATGTTATCCTCTTGAGCTCTCAAGAGCGTCACTTGTTTTATGTGCAGTACTTTGTTATTGGAAGGTGTGGGGAGCACAGAAGAGTAGGTAAGAACAGCTTTCTAGGTGGTTTAACCCTTTGAGTGCTAGAGCAATGCATTTTGTACCCCACCTCTGGCACTCAAAGGAGTAATATGTACAGTTATCAATTCATATATTTTAATATATATTGTATAATAGCTTAATATATGTTTCATGGATTAAAAGTAGCTCCTGTTAACCCCTTAGGGTCCCACGATCCCACGGTGTCTGGTCCTTTAAGGACCAGATAGACGCGTTCGACGTGCCGTCCCACATGGCTGATCACGTGGGGCGGCACATCGAAAGGAGGACTGAAAGAGATCGCTCCGGTCTTGGAGCGATCAATTTCAGTCCACGGTATTACTCACCGCGCTCCTGCAGGAGCGCAGTGAGTAAAAGTACGTGACGTACCAGGACCGTCACTGGTCCTTAAGTGCCGGACCAGCGTGACGGTCCGGGTACGTCACAGGACGCGAAGGGGTTAAAGAACAGATCAGAGACCCCTGTTTTAGACTTATTATATTTATCAGTTTAAACTAATCAGACATTGTTTTTTTGGTTTTGCAAGCAGTTTAATAGTTCTAGAGATATTTGATTTAGTAGTAGGAGAACCTACTCTAAACAGAACATTGTTCTCCAGTAAAGCATGCATAATTCCCCATAGGCCCAGAAAATCAGTTCCCTTTGCCCTGAGAGTCCAGAAGCCCGATTCTGATGAGATATTTCTAAATAGGAATTAATGCTGCAAGTTTCTGATGTAGTTGTAACACCATCTCAATATACTGAAACAATAAAAAAAGTCATACAATATCCCTCTAAGTGCAGATTTTCCACTAGGCACATTCTTTCTATTCAGAAAGCTTCTATGTGATTACTGCTTACCTTGCTGTAAGGCTAATCAGCCTCCTTGGGTAATTTCCTTGAAAGGATCATCTCCAGTGTAGGTATCTCAGCATCTCCTTCCACTGCTTTACTCCAGCACCTCGATCAGCGTGCCAACATCTCCCTTGCTAGTTTTCCTCCAAATTGGTAGAATAATATGAACCAGAGTCCTCCTCATATCTACCAGCATCCAGTGTAGGAATGGTAGTTGATTCTCATAGGTTATTGTGGTGCTTTGTCAACTAATGTAGTTCAGCACGCTACAGTGCTGGGATTGTGATGTACACTGAATGAAGATCTGCCCCATTTTTGCTATTCCTAAAAAAAAAAAAAACCTCTGATTCTCCCCAGAAGCTGTTCATCTGCCTCCTTGTATACACATTTGTCTACACTAAGAGAGACAGGTTAATGCTTTTAGTTCATCTAGGTGGATTCTTGTCTCAATGGGTCCATCCAAAAATGTTTGTTTGAGAGAGTTCTGTATGGCAAACACTTGTTTGTGTCAGCCCTCTCACATGGAAAAAGGGCTGATGTTAGGGGAAGGGATTGGAGAGGGTATTAAATGTTTAATATTTTTCAAACTAGTCAGATTTAAATAGTGTGACTGACATCAGTCACTCTCTTAAATTCTTTACATTGGTATAGAAATTAAAAATAATTCATTACTACCAGGGAATTTTCAAAATGAGCAAACCCTATAGTATATGTTCTAATACATAGGAGCAAGGTACGAGTTGTATAACGCAAAAGCCTAAGTTATGAGTTGTATGCTTGCTAAACCTTACTCTGTGGAGATGGAGACCCCACAAAGAACTAGCAGAAAGTGAGTTAATAGGAAAGGATGACAGAGTGAGGGGTGGAACCCAATAGAAGGTTAGCCTGAGATCAGCTGCAGTAAAACAAAGGTAGCAACTCAGACAGAGACAGCCCCAAGTAATAGTGCCCTGGATAAGGTGGAGATAGGAATACACAGCATTATGGATATACAGTAATGTGCAAAAGTTTTAGGTGGGTGGGAAAAAATGCTATAAAGTAAGATTGCTTTCAAAAATAGACATGTTAATAGTTTATATTTATCAATTAAGAAAATGCATAGTGAACAGAATAAAAATCTAAATCAAATCAATATTTGGTGTGACCACCTTTTGCCTTCAAAACAGCATTAATTCTTCTAGGTATACTTGCACACAGCTTTTTAAGGAACCTGGCAGGTAGGTTGTTCCAAACATCTTTGAGATCTAACCACAGTTCATCAATGGATTTATGTAGCCTCAGTTGCTTCTCTTTCTTCATGTAATCCCAGACAGACTCAATAATGTTGAGATCAGGGCTCTGTGGGGGCCATACTATCACTTCCAGGACTCCTTGTTCTTCTTTACGCTGAAGATAGTTCTTAATGACTTTGGCTGTATGTTTGGGGTCATTGTCATGCTGCAGAAAAAAATGGGGCCAATCAGATGCCTCCCTGATGGTATTGCATGGTGGACAAGTATCTGCCAGTACATTTCAGCATTGAGGATACCATTAATTCTGACCAAATCCCTAACTCCATTTGCAAAAATGCAGCCCCAAACTGATAATTGTATATAGCCAAGACACTGGTCACAAGAAGTACAAGAAGTTTTACATCTTTATACAGAAGCTTTACATCGTTATATAGACCTGCCCGCTACACATCAGAGCCTCTTGAGTTAACAGAATAAAAAGATACAGAGGGCTTACCAAGTCCGCTTATACTGACTGCAGGCGTGAGTCAGTGGGAGTCTCCTGGTGGCCTTCCCTAGCGGGACATCTAGGTCCATGAGTACTGACTGCAGCCGTGAGTCAGGAAAGAGTCTCCTGGTTACTTATTCTATGGGAGATCTCTAGATACTGTAGCTCTGTGACTTCTCTCGTTCTCCGTGAGACTACCATTGGCCTTGAGCTTAGTCTCCAGCAGTGAGGTCTACTTGGAGGCCGTCTCTGATTTCTGATAGGAGTTCTGGCTTCTCAGATTACCCTCTGCTCCTACCATCTTTATTGTTACGTGTATTTCCTATACTGCTTAATAAAGGTGATTTTACTATATACCGTACTGACTCCTGCTTTATTTTTGAGTATCCATGACACATACCCCCAATTGTCCCTTTTAATGAGATATTAGGGATATATACCTCCGAAGTATCCCTCCTTAAGCAATATTAGGGGTCCATATCTCTCAAATGTCCCTCGTTAGACTATATTAGGGGTTCAGTCCTTTCAAGTGTACCTCTTTAGGAGATAGTAGGGGTCCATTCCTCCCAAGTGTCCATCTTTAGGAGATAGTAGGGGTCTATACCTCCCAAGTGATCCTCTTTAGGAAATATTTGGGGTCCGTACCTCCCAAGTGTCCCTCTTTATGAGATATTAGGGGTCTGTATCTCCCACGTGTCCCTCTTAAGGCGATATTAGGGTTCTGTACCTCCCACATGTCCATCTTTAGGTGATATTAGGGGTCTGTTCCTCCCAAGTGTCCCTTTTTAGGAGATACTAGCAGTGTGGGACACATTGGCCATCTGTTTGTTTATTTTTTAACCAATGCTTAAGCCTTTGAGTGACAGAAGGGTACGCAATGCGTTGCGTACCCCTCTGCCGCTCAAAGGGTTAATGTGAGATTGAGAACATGGCAAGCAACTCTGTCCCAAATTGCTTATATATCTATAATATATAAACCTTGTAATAGGGAAACACTCATAGGACTTCTTAAAACATATTGACTTTCAATATAAGTTGCCACTGCTTGGCTATCAGTAACAAAAGCTGAATAACTAAATTAAAACAAACTCAGTGAAAAATAGATAAATGTTATTAGGCAAGTTTTCAGTCCCCCTCAGAGATATTTACCAAGACCAGAAGTAATAATTACTAATGATGGCCTTTTTATATCCTGGAATTACCTTGAATTTTGGCATCAAAAACCATTGTGTTGTCATGGAAACCAATGTCCAGTGGCAGTAATGAAAAAGGTGACATTTACTCACTGATATTTGTTTTTCCTCTGTGTCCTTCCACGGCATACTGTGGGTAATTGGCTCTGCCTCCCAGCTGGTAGGACCAATCAAAAAATATAAATTCTGTGAGCTCACTTCCCCCTGCAGTTACACAGTTGTCCAAGCTGCAAGACATAACAGGTTAGAGATGCTACAGTAAAGGTACACTGCAGTAGATATTATATGACTGATATGGTATAGTATTATGGAATCGATACAAATATGCAAGAATAACCTTCAGGGAGGGTTGCCGTGGAAGGACACAGAGGAAAAACAAATATTGGTGAGTAAATTTCACCTTTTCCTCTGTGTCCAATCCACGGCATACTGGGGGACTTACCCAGAAGTTCGGGAGGGCTGAGACAGTAAGTTCAGACAGGAATGGCAGTTTCAAGCACCTTCCTTCCAAACTTGGTGTCCGTTGATGGTTGAATGTCTAGGCTATGCTGTTTGATGAAAGTAGAGACTGATGATCAAATAGCAGTCTTGCAATCTCAGTAGGTGTTGCAGCTGCTTCCTCTGCCCATGAGGTTGTGATAGCATGGATAGAGTGTGCTTTAATACCTTGAGGAGGGTCTAGATAGCTGAGTCATAGGCCATCTTAATGTAGTCATGAATCCAACGTGCGATAGAGGGTCTGGAGGCTGAAGACCGTTTGAATTTTACAAGAAATTGAGAAATGCGTCAGTCCTGCTTAGAGTTGGGTTCTGCTGAGATATATCTGAAGACAGTGGAGAAGATCCAAATTGTGTAGTCTCTTCTCAATCTCATTTGAAGGATAGGGACAGAAGGACAGGAGAAATATTGCTTGGTGAAGGTGAAACTGAGCAATGACCTTGGAGTGGAAGGAAGCCTTAGGAAGTAGGACTACCTTATCTTGATGGAAGACCAAAATTGGAGTAACACATACCAACGCCTGATATTTTGTTTTTATATTGAGGTAACATATCTTCTTACCAGGTGGTTGTCTGCAAAGGGAGCAGCTAGAACTGCAGAAATTGCAGAGAGCTGGACTTTCAGTGATGCAGGTTCAGGGTCCTTTCAAACCTTACCTGCAGAAATTGATGGATTATTGGAGCCAAGATTTATTTATGATCCAGATTCTGTGACAGGCACCACTTGTGGAAAATAGAGCAGGCTCTGTAGAAGAGGATCATCTGCCTCTCAGCATGGTTTGGACGACAGCTTCAGATTCACCCTGTAGTCTTAAGATTCCTTCTCAGCCTCTAGGCCTTGAGCTGGAAGAAAGCTGGATCTGGGAAGAAGAGGACCTGGTCATAACAGGTCTGGGATGTTTGGCAGAGGCACGGGGGCCTGACTGACAATTGAAGGAGACCAGCATACCAGGGTTTCCCGAACCAGTCCGGGGCGATAAGGATGACATATGACCTGTCGCCTTATCTTATTACCTCCGCAAGTACTGGAAGGAGAAAACAGGTATGCCAGACGGAAGTCCCAGGACACAAAGCGCATTCTGGGCCGGGCCAGAAGTTCCTGCCATCTGGATAGGTAGGTCTGACATTGTCTGTTCTGAGATGTGTCCATCATATCTATTGACCTGACTGGACGGATACTGAGAGAGTCAGCAGATTCTTTGTTACCCAACAGAGAATCCTCAATGCATGGATATTAAGTGTAGTGCTCCCTGGTCCTCCCTGGTGTAGAAGGTAGTGTACTGCTGATATATTGTCTGCTCTAATCAGGACAGCTGTACTTTTGTAGATCGGCCTGATATGTTTGAGAGACTTCCAAAACATTGATGTGTAGACATGTATACAAATGCCCTGAATAGTGTGCAGATTCCAGATTCTTCCTCAATCTGTGCTGCTGGCATCTGTACACAGGATCTGGCCGTCTGGCTCAATAAGTGAGTGGCCCCTTGAAGGCTTTTCTGGTGAGTCCACCAAGACAATTCCTTACTGGTGGGCCAGAAGACTGGAATCCTCTGGGCCAGGTAGGAGGGATTTCTTTTGTAATATTGGAGATAATTATCTTGGGTTAAATGTGAATGAACTCAGGCCTGTGTTATGATCTGATAAGTTGGTGAGAGGCATCCTGGTAGTTGTGAAAAGCTTTATTGCGGTGTGGAACTTCCACTGAAGAAAGGCCATGATTCTGTTGAAATTGCGGTGCTGGGTATTTAGTGACAGGGTTACTTGCCCTTCACTGGTATTGAGTTGCATTCCCAAGAATCTTAGCTGTTGGGAGGGAGGGAGCTTCTTTCCAAATTGACTATCCAGCCGAGTTCGCGGAGAAGGTCCCAGCAAATGTTTGTGCTGGTTACTGATTGGGGATATGATCAGAATGCTGTCTAGATAGGGGGCCACTTTGATCAGATGACTGTCGCAGCATTGCCATTACCATAATCTTTGTGGAGACTCTCATGTCACTAGGGTATGAGGCAAAGGTTAAACTTAATGAACTTGTGTCTTTATGTAAGCTAATTACTATGTTACCCTGTTTGAATCAGAATCTGTACTTATCACAGTGCCTGTGATTCCTGTCACTCTCTGTTGTGGATGTCACTGATTTGCTGACTGAGTTTGACCCGCCTCCTGATGACCTTTTTATACCTGGCTATCTCTCTGGTCAGTTGCCCTTTCGTGGTGTTCCTGAGCCAGTAGTGCTTTTGCTGTGTTCCTGTGTTCTGAGTTCCTGTGTACCGATTCGGCTTGTCCTGACTATTCTCCAGTGTTCCTGCCTGTGTATGATTCGGCTTGTCCTGACTATTCTCCAGTGTTCCTGCCTGTGTATGACTCGGCTCGTCTGCGGACCACCCTTGGATCCTGACCCGGCTAGTCTGACGTTCCTGCCTGTGTATGACCCGGTCCGGCTGACTTCCTGCTCCGAAGATCGACTTCCAGCTTGTTCCAGTGACCTGCGTTCCAGTTGTCGCCGTCGCGACATTTTCCAGTCCTTGCTGCCCACGAGTGTGCCATTGCCTAGCCTGGTGATTCCTTCGATAGTGCTGTGTCTCGTTCTAGTGCAGAGCTGTGTGTATTCTGTGGGCCTTCCTCTCCTTGCAGAGCCTGACCGTAGCGTTGTAGCCTCGAGTAACGTTACAGAGCCTTGCAGTAGCGCTGAAGCCTCGAGTAAACGTGCATTTTAACTCTTGCAGTGCTGCCTCATATTCACTCTCTATATCTCCAGTACAAGCCTTGTTACAAGTGATACTGCTGCTGAGTTGGCCGCTCTCCGTCGGCAACTCTAGTCTTACGTTGCAGAGTGTTCACGAAGCTTGGGCCGTTTGGGCGCTAAAAGCTCTCCGGTGTTGGTTACCGACGAGATCGTATACCCAGAGTGTTGGCAGAGAGGTTCAGTGTTGGCTATTCGGTACTAAGCCCGAGGGGGCTAGTGGTTCTGGCTCTAGCATTACTGCATTCGATTACACTTGAGGAGGCTCTTAGCTCTTGCATTGCAGGCCGATTTCCATATTGCCCTAAGGGGCTATTCGCACTTGCACATACTAAAGCAGTTCCTGTAGCTACGCCCGTGGGGGCTAAGTTGTTACCCATTCTGCTTATCATTTACCACCTTGGCAAGGCAGCTCGTTCCTCTGCACCTGATGAACTTCGTCTGTACAGCACAGCCTATTTAACATCAAGGGCGTGTCAAACTTCCACATCTGAGACTGAGTATATTTGGACTTTAACCCCTTTGGGGCCTATACCATCCTAGGGCATACTGACTTGCATTTATGTCCATAATACTATTTTCCTTGTATTCTCTCCGTTTACATTATCTGTATATTACCTACCGCCTCTAGAGGGCGTGAGTATCATTATTCACTTTAATAAAGTGTGTTTTATTTTCACTTATTGGTCTGAGTGTCATAAAAACCGTAACAGTACGAAAGGGCCATGACCTCAGACGGTAAGGGTGAAAGTAATCCTCTGAACATCCACTGGAGAATGGATGTCCAAGAGCAGCGCCTGGACCAATTGGCACTGGCTCTACAAACGTTGCTTGAACGTACAGTACATTTGGACAAGTCTGGTCCGAATCCGGTGGTCCCCCCAGTCGTGACACCGGAGAATCCCTCGGTACCCATCAGTACTAACACAAGAGGGTTATCGGCAGCGGTACCGTTACCCCTAAGATATGATGGCGAACCCTCCTTATGCAGAGGTTTCATTAACCAGTTGGAGATATTTTTGGAATTGGCACCTCAGGCATTCCCTAACGACCGTAGCAAGGTCGGCTTTATGATATCTCTGTTGACGGGCAAAGCTTTGGCATGGGCAAATCCGATATGGGAGAGTGCCAGACCCTGCACACTGAACTTTAGAGAATTTGTGGCGAAGTTCAGACGTGTGTTTGAGGTTCCTGGTAGGTCTGCCTTTGCTGCCAAAAGGCTGATGGAGATTCAGCAGGGCGAACGCACTCTGGGCGAATACGCTATTGAATTCCGGACCTTGGCAGCAGAGGTTGGCTGGAACGATGAGGCCTTACTTGCTGCTTTTTCTCAGGGCCTGGCTGAACAGATCAAGGACGAGATAGCAGCTCGAGATGTACCCAGCGAGCTGGACGAGTACATTGACTATGTCATGCTAATAGATTCTCGCATCCGGGAGAGACGCTTGGCTAAAAGGACCAAAGCAAAGAGTTATGGTCAGAACCAGTTCCTTAACCCACCCACTCCACCCGTGCTGCTTGAGCAAACAGCTGATGGCATTGAACCTATGCAATTAGGTTTTACTAGGCTCACGAAAGAGCAGAAGCTGTATCGTAGAAGGCAAGGCTTATGCCTATATTGTGGCAAACCAGGTCATATATTACGCAATTGTCCTGTAAGGCCGGGAAACGAACGCACCTAGGGTACCTTGGGGGACAGGCCCTAGGTGGTGTTGAACAGTCCCTAGAGACTTGCACCACTAAACCCACCATCCAGGTGGCTTTTGCCTGGACTGACAAGGTCATAGAAGTCTTAGCATTGGTGGACTCCGGGGCAGCCGGATACTTCATGGATCAGTCCTTTGCTGAGTTGCAAGGCATTCCGTTATGTAAAAAGGACTCTCCTGTGGCTATAGAGGCCATTGATGGCAGACCCCTGGATCCTGCTTTCATTACATTCGAGACTATTCCAGTGTCTATGACTGTGGGGGCTTGTCACAGGGAGCAGATACAATTTCAGATCATTCGTTCCCCACATCATTCAGTTATTTTGGGGTTCCCGTGGTTGCAGACACACAATCCCCAATTTGACTGGCAAAGGTGTGCAGTTAACTCTTGGTCGGAGTATTGTAACAAGAATTGTCTTTCTCTCCCTATTAAGATTATGTGTACCTCTCCAGCTGTGCCAACAGAATATGGACAATTCAGTGACGTGTTTAGCAAAGGAGAGGCCAGCGCATTGCCTGACCATAGGCCATATGATTGCGCCATTGATTTGTCTCCAGGGGCCGTGCCTCCTAGGGGGCGTACTTACCCACTGTCCTGTGAGGAAAATAGGGCGATGGAGGAGTATATCACAGATGCCCTGGAGAGGGGAATCATTCGAAAATCTACGTCTCCGGCTGGTGCCGGATTCTTTTTTGTAAAAAAGAAAAATGGGGAACTCAGGCCTTGCATTGACTACCGTGGGTTGAATAAGCTGATGCCCAAGAACGCCTATCCCATTCCACTTATTACTGAATTATTTGACAGATTAAAGGGCTCTTCGATCTTTACCAAACTTGACTTACGAGCCGCCTATAATCTAGTCAGAATTAAAGAGGGTGACGAGTGGAAAACGGCGTTTAATACCAGAACAGGGCATTATGAATACCTGGTGATGCCATTCGGCCTATGCAATGCGCCTGCAGTATTTCAGGAACTGATTAACGATATTTTACGTGACTTGCTTCAGTCCTGTGTGGTTGTGTATCTAGATGATATACTAATTCATTCTGCTAACCTCGCCCAACACATTAAAGATGTCTCAGAAGTCTTGCTCCGACTTCGCAAGCACAAGTTATTCTGTAAATTGGAAAAGTGCGAATTCCATACTTCTCAAGTACCATTCCTGGGGTTCATTATATCCAAAAATGGCATTGCCATGGATCAGGAGAAGTTGGCTGCAGTTCTGCAATGGCCTCGGCCTAAGGGATTAAAAGCCGTTCAACGATTCCTAGGTTTTGCGAATTATTATAGGAAGTTCATCAAGAACTTTTCCACAATTGTAAGGCCATTGTCAGACTTGACTCACAAGGGCGCTTCTCCCTCTCAGTGGTCTGAGGCAGCTGAAAACGCATTTGTTACCCTGAAATCTGCCTTTGCATCTGCTCCTGTACTGTCCCACCCTAATCCCTCCCTGCCGTTTACTTTGGAGGTTGACGCTTCAGATGTTGGGGTTGGGGCGGTGCTCTCCCAACGTCCTGTGGGAGGTGGAGCTTTGATGCCGTGTGGGTTCTTTTCTAAGAAATTGTCCAGCGCCCAGAGTCATTACGAGATTGGTGACAGGGAACTGTTGGCCATCATACTGGCACTTAAGGAGTGGCGACATCTCCTGGAGGGCACTCAGACTCCAGTACTAATTCTTACTGACCATAAGAATCTAACCTATCTCTCAGAGGCCAAAAGACTGTCTTCCCGACAGGCCAGGTGGGCGCTGTTTCTGTCCCGGTTCAATTTCTTAGTATCCTATCTCCCTGGTTCTAAGAATATCAAGGCCGATGCGTTGTCACGTCAGTTCGCTTCTGACACTGAGAGGGAGGAAGTCCCGGTACCCATCATTCAGCCAGATCGGATCCTGGCTACTATTCGCACTACTATAACCTCGCCACTGGGGGAGGAGATACTGGCATCACAATCACGGGCACCTCCAGGAACCCCAGTGGGGAAGTGTTTTGTAGAAGAGTCTTTCCGTACCCGTCTCTTGGAGACCTATCACGCCTCTAAAGCAGCTGGGCATATTGGTAGGGACCAATTAGTATGGTCTCTTTCGCAACTATTTTGGTGGCCTACATTGAGAGCTGACTGCGCTGCCTTCACGGCAGCTTGTACCACATGTGCCCGTGCCAAGACCCCTAGGCATCTCCCTGTGGGCTTATTACAACCTGTGCCTAACGGAGACCGTCCATGGTCTCATATATCCATTGACTTTCTGGGAGAATTACCGGCATCTAGAGGTTACAAGTTCATTCTTATGGTGGTCGACAGATTCTCTAAGATGGCACATTTTGTGCCTCTGACTGGCCTTCCATCGGCTCAGGAATTGGCGATAGTTTTTGCCAGAGAGGTGTTCCGTCTGCACGGAGTGCCCAGAGTAATTGTCTCTGACCGTGGGAGCCAGTTCGTTTCTAGGTTCTGGAGGGCATTTTGTGGTCAGATGGGCATTCAATTATCATTCTCCTCCGCCTACCATCCCCAGACGAATGGGGCCGCTGAGCGTGCCAATCAGGGACTGGAACAGTTCCTGCGCTGTTTTGTCTCCGATCATCATGATAATTGGGCTGACCTGTTGCCATGGGCAGAGTTTGCCAGGAACTGTGCGGTTAACTCATCGTCCGGGAGCTCCCCATTTTTCGTGAATTATGGTTTCCAGCCTTGTCTGCTCCCGGACTCCTTTCAGGCACAGCAGATCCCTGCTCTAGACGAGCATTTGGCACGACTTCATTCCACTTGGGCACAGGTTCAGAGGTCCCTCAGTCAGTCTTTCAGACGGCAGCAACGGCACGCTAATCGCAGACGCCTTCCAGCGGTCTCATTTCAAGTTGGGGACAGGGTATGGCTGTCATCCAGAAACCTCAACTTACAAGTCCCATCCAATAAACTGGCTCCCCGGTTCATTGGTCCATTTAGGATTATCCGCAAGATTAATCCGGTTTCTTATGCTCTGGAGCTTCCACCCTCTATGCACATTCATAATGTGTTCCATGTGTCTCTTCTGAAACCCTTGGTGTGCAATCGATATACTACTACGCCAGTGATTCCTGGGCCGGTGGACGTCCAGGGTCAAGAGGAATATGAAGTCCAGAGTATTGTTGACTCCAGGAGATTTAGAGGAAAGCTGCAATATTTGGTTCATTGGAAGGGCTATGGTCCTGAGGAACGCTCTTGGATTGATCAGGGGGATCTCCATGCTCCAAGATTAGTACGCAGCTTTCACTCTAAATATCCTTTGAAACCCAAACCTCAGGCTAGGAGAGGGGGTCTTTGAGAGGGGGGTACTATCACAGTGCCTGTGATTCCTGTCACTCTCTGTTGTGGATGTCACTGATTTGCTGACTGAGTTTGACCCGCCTCCTGATGACCTTTTTATACCTGGCTATCTCTCTGGTCAGTTGCCCTTTCGTGGTGTTCCTGAGCCAGTAGTGCTTTTGCTGTGTTCCTGTGTTCTGAGTTCCTGTGTACCGATTCGGCTTGTCCTGACTATTCTCCAGTGTTCCTGCCTGTGTATGATTCGGCTTGTCCTGACTATTCTCCAGTGTTCCTGCCTGTGTATGACTCGGCTCGTCTGCGGACCACCCTTGGATCCTGACCCGGCTAGTCTGACGTTCCTGCCTGTGTATGACCCGGTCCGGCTGACTTCCTGCTCCGAAGATCGACTTCCAGCTTGTTCCAGTGACCTGCGTTCCAGTTGTCGCCGTCGCGACATTTTCCAGTCCTTGCTGCCCACGAGTGTGCCATTGCCTAGCCTGGTGATTCCTTCGATAGTGCTGTGTCTCGTTCTAGTGCAGAGCTGTGTGTATTCTGTGGGCCTTCCTCTCCTTGCAGAGCCTGACCGTAGCGTTGTAGCCTCGAGTAACGTTACAGAGCCTTGCAGTAGCGCTGAAGCCTCGAGTAAACGTGCATTTTAACTCTTGCAGTGCTGCCTCATATTCACTCTCTATATCTCCAGTACAAGCCTTGTTACAAGTGATACTGCTGCTGAGTTGGCCGCTCTCCGTCGGCAACTCTAGTCTTACGTTGCAGAGTGTTCACGAAGCTTGGGCCGTTTGGGCGCTAAAGGCTCTCCGGTGTTGGTTACCGACGAGATCGTATACCCAGAGTGTTGGCAGAGAGGTTCAGTGTTGGCTATTCGGTACTAAGCCCGAGGGGGCTAGTGGTTCTGGCTCTAGCATTACTGCATTCGATTACACTTGAGGAGGCTCTTAGCTCTTGCATTGCAGGCCGATTTCCATATTGCCCTAAGGGGCTATTCGCACTTGCACATACTAAAGCAGTTCCTGTAGCTACGCCCGTGGGGGCTAAGTTGTTACCCATTCTGCTTATCATTTACCACCTTGGCAAGGCAGCTCGTTCCTCTGCACCTGATGAACTTCGTCTGTACAGCACAGCCTATTTAACATCAAGGGCGTGTCAAACTTCCACATCTGAGACTGAGTATATTTGGACTTTAACCCCTTTGGGGCCTATACCATCCTAGGGCATACTGACTTGCATTTATGTCCATAATACTATTTTCCTTGTATTCTCTCAGTTTACATTATCTGTATATTACCTACCGCCTCTAGAGGGCGTGAGTATCATTATTCACTTTAATAAAGTGTGTTTTATTTTCACTTATTGGTCTGAGTGTCATAAAAACCGTAACAGTACTGCCTGTTTCATCTGTAGAGACCTGGTTTTTATATAGATGACCTGAAACGAACAATCATAGGGACAGGCTGAAATTCCAGAATCTACCTGTTGTGATGAACTAGACTCCAGGCCTGATGGAACTCTTCTAATCTGTCCCCCACTGGAGGTGGAGAAGAGGTTGGTCTGGCTTTATTGTTGGAACTGCCATTTTTTTTGGAAAACTTTACCATTTCCAGATCTCTGATTTTGGGGAAGGTCACATTTCCTCTTGGCCTTATGCCCTATCTGGCTTGTATCTTCGGACTTCTTAAAAGACTGATGTCTGAAGTGACCGGTTTGGGCAGGCTCTTTTCTCCTGGGGTAAAAGGGGCTCTTGATAATTTCTTCTGGCAGGTCTCAGAATAGCTTAGTTCCAGAGAAAGTCAAAGAGACCAGTCTGTATTTAGAAGAAGGGTCTGCTTCCCAGGCTTTGATCATCGAATCATAAGAATAGCTGACAGTTTCTTTGATAGAACCCAGTTCTTTTAAGATATGGCATATAGAGACTGAAGACTCATTTTCTTTTCTTTTTTTTTTTTGGTTAGCTATATGCGTAGTGTATGAAAGATGCCATGGGAATGGCAGTGGTCAAATTCTGCAGAATTCTTTTCACTCTCTCGTAATAATATCTTGTATAGAGCTGTGCACCAGTATGTGGGGGCTTGACTTCTTATATCCCACAATGCAGTACCCATAAGTCAAATCCGTGTAGACTTCAGAAAGGCCCAAAAATTTTCTCATGGCCCTTACCAGTCGGTTCAGCAGATCAAGAATGAAGGTGACAACTTCTTTGGTAATCTCAGCTTTTTCAGCAGAGGAGGATGCAGATTCAAGATCAGTGAAGCTGTCTTCATCTTCATCATGCTCCCTAGAGGGTCCTTCATCAGGGTCAGAAGTTCTAGGCCGCTTTCGTGCTGCTTCCTGCAATATCTTCTTCCAGCTAAGTAAGTCCTGGAACTGAGTAGCATGCTCTAAAAGTAGTAGCACAGAGTTTGGCAGGGCCTGACATAGCTATTTTGATCACACCCTGCACGGGTTTTGTTCTTTGGGTCTAACTTCTCTGCCTAGAAGGGTCAGAAGCCTTGGGCTTTTCCTATAAGATTCAACAAGGGTAAACAAAGTGCAAATGGCATAACAGCAATAAGAAATTGTTCACAGTAGAAGGCAACCACAAATACTTGTATGAATCAAACAAGCAATAAATATATATTTAAGACAAATGGAACAGCACATAAGGTTACTCACTGTGCCTGCATGCCATCCTGAATGCGCATTTTATCCCAGGTCCATTGAACAGCCTGTTTCCTGTATGCATTTCACCAGTGGAACACAAAAGTGCCGAACTTCCGGTTTCTGGTTGAGGCAAGGCTGCTGTACACGCTCACACTTTCAAACAAGTGCTCTAAGCTGGATGGCAAGAAGGGAAGACTGAGCACTGCACTGTGCTTCCGTCACAGCTTACCTTGGTTCCAGCACGCAGCTTCAGGCGGCGCTCGAAATGACGCTTCGGCATCAGCGGCCATCCATGCTGCATGGATTGACGCAGGATTATGGCAGCGGTTGGACGCATCAGAGCAAGATGCTTCATCTGCAGGCGCGAGGCTTCTGAATGAAGCAGGCCTCTGTTTTATGTGTTTGCTTCCTGTAGTCTCCTCGTACTTACTTCCTCCCTCTGAGCTGCTCCTCCTACCTACTTCCTGAGGAGGGGTTTAAAGAGCAGACTGAGGCCTGACTCAGTTGCCCTTGTGTTGTTGTACAATACAGTTCTGTTTCTTTGGGCTCTGTGTATGACCTGGCTTGTCTGACCATCCAGTCTGGTGCTGACCTGTGGCTCTGTCTGACTACTCTCCTGCCTTATCCTTATAGTGGACACCCAATCTGGTGCAGACCTGTGGCTCTGGCTGACTACCTGAACTGTGTATGACCTGGCTTGTCTGACTATCCTCTCAGGTGCTGACCTGTGGCTCTGTCTGACTATTCTCTTGTTTATCCCCTGTACCTAGCAGACATCCAATCTGGTGCGGACCTGGGGCTCTGCTAGACTAGCTATATGCTGACTGCAGGCTTGAGTCAGATATCCATTTCTTATACTGACTGCAGGCATGAGTCTAGTATCCGCTTTCGCTATACTGACTTCAGGCTTGAGTCAGGAGTATTCCTCGCTCATCGGATCAAGACTTTGTGTTCCGGTTCCTGCTCCTGTTCTAGCTCCTGCTTCCAGCTGAGACTACCAGTGGCTTCGGCCAAGTCTCCAGCAGTGTGGTCAATCTTGGCAGTCTACTATTCCTGATAGCAGATCTTGCTGGCTGTGACCATCTGCTTGTTTCTACCTTATTACCATTGTATGCTATCTTTATTGTTATTTAATAAATTGCATTTTACTATACCGTACTGACTCCTGAACATCTCTGGGGAACTGTGACAGTACGCCAGGGACATGGATTCAGATGGTAGTAGTAATGCTGCAACTTGAACGCTCTAATCCACAAGTGGTGGCCACTCCTGCTCCCTCCCAGGCACCAGTGGTCCAAACCTCTTCTGATGCAGGCACAATCAAGGGGTTATCTGGTTCTGTTCAACTCCCCCAGCGTTATGGTGGGGACTCAGATTCTTGCCATGGTTTCCTCAATCAACTCAGCATATACCTGGCGATGGTTCCGCATTCCTTTCCTTCTGAGCGCAGTAAGGTTGGCTTTCTGATCTCTCTCCCCACTGGCAGTGCGTTGGCATGGGCTAACCCATTGTGGGAGACTGACAAACCCATTGTGTATAACATTAAGGAGTTTGTGGACTCCTTCAGGAAAGCATTCAATAGGCCAGGCCACGTGGTCTTGGCGTCTAAAAACCTTATGGCCATTCATCAGGACGCACGTACTATGGCAGACTACTCCATTGAATTATTCACCCTGGCTGCAGAGGTAGGCTGGAATAATGAGGCCTTAGTAGCCGCCTTTTCAAAAGGGTTGTGTGATACCTTAAAAGATGAAATCGCGGCACGCAATTTACCTAATTGTTACAGCTTACCTTGACTTCAGCATCATCTGCAAGCGCGAGGCTTCAAGCATGCTGAAGGCCTCTGTTTTATCTGTTTGCTTCCTGTAGTCTCCTGCTACCAACTTCCTACTTCCACCCTCTGAGCTGCTCCTCATACTTCCTGTGGAGGGGTTTAAAGGGCAGACTGAGGCCTGACTCAGTTGCTCTTGCGTTGTTGTTCAAAGCAGTTCTGTTACCTTGGGCTCCATGTATGACCTTGGGCTTCCATCCATTCTAGTTCTGACCTGTGGCTCTGTCTGACTATTCTTTTGCCTAACCCCTAATAGAGGACATCCAAACTGGTGCAGACTCGTGGCTCTGGCTGACTACCTGAACTGTGTATGACCCGGCTTGCCTGATACCCCCTCTGATGCTGAATTGTGGCTCTGTCTGACTATTGTTTCGTCTTTTCCCCTGGTGATCAGACACCCAATATAGTGAGGGCCTGGGGCTCTGGTAGACTTGCATAGCTAACTGCAGGCGTGAGTCAGTTTTAACCTTACTTTATCTGACTGCTGCGTGAGTCAGAGGGTTCAGTACCTGTGTCCTATAGCCTAGGAGTTCCCACCTGGCGGCAGGTGTAGTTCTGAGGGCTCTCATGTTGCGCACTCTGAGCCAGAGGGTCCTTACTCTCTGCAGGTGCGTACCTGAGACCCACTCTTACTACCACTACTAGTGGCTTCTCTTCGGTTCCTGAGCATCTTGGTTTCCTGTTCTTCGGATCAAGATTGCCGTTCCGATTGCTGCTGTATCACGTGTCCTTGTATTTAAGACTACCAGTGGCTTTTACCTAGTCTCCAGCAGGGTGGTCTAGGACCCAGCCTATTATTTCTGGTAATAGTGCTTGCTGACTAGTACCTCCTGCTTGCCTATTGCCTGTTCTTTTGTTTGTTGTTTTCAATAAACTCTATTAATTATACCGTACAGACTCTGAGCCCCCCCGCACACAAATCCCCACGGGAGAGCACCCCCTGACAGCCCGGCCAAGACCCAGGCCCGACCCGCCAGGGGCAAACCCCACACCCCAGCAGATTACAAGAAAAACATCCACATGAGCATTGTGCAACAGTAGCACAACTTACAAATGGTATCCCCCACCCTTCTCTGAAGATCAGCACCCTAGGGCAAAGGAAGGGCGACCGACAAATCGGCCCCGAACTCCCACCTTGGGTCCGATCCACTGGACACACCCCATCAAAGGAGGGCACCACCAACAGAGGTACGAAATGCATAACCCAGGGGCAATAGAACAGTAAAACATAAGAACAGGTAAGTAAAGCCCCCCAATTTAATGAGTATAGTAAAGTAATAAAGCATAGCATACGCTCAAAAAACAGAAAAAGGCAGTTCAAACTGGAACTAGGTGGCGTCAAAGCCCCAACATCCCACTATGCCCATGGAAGCATCCTTTGAGGTCACCCGAGCCCTAAGGTCGAGGCCAGAGAACCACGAGTGAAGCCCCCACTGTCACAAGCCCCAACTACAAACATTTCCATACAGAGCTCCCCCACCCCTAAAATATGAAAGTTCCCAGAAACAGTGATAGATTCCTGCAGGTATAACTGTAGGGACAAACCACATTCCGGCAAGGAGTAGTCCAGTCCAAACTGGCAAATTGCAGCAGAGAAAACACCATCTCAGGATGAAAATCCAGGCCTTGCCAGGGGCAGTAGAAGGCTCCGCAGACACCTGATCTAGACCCTCCAGGGGGACAAAGTCTTTGTAGAGAGAGCGCACTTCTGGGGTCATAGTGAGCCCCAAACGTAGCAAAGATGATTCCCATTCTAATGGATCCAGCAGGGATGCAGCTATGCCATTCCTGGAGACTTGTAGATGAAAGGGGAAGCACCAGCGGTACTGAAGATTATGTGAGCCATCAAGGGGTGCAATGTGCGCTGTTTCTGTAGAGTAGAATGCGCAAGGTCCACGTAGAAATGAGGGGTGATATCCTCCAGGGTAGGAGCTGCAACCCTAGCGACCTTTAGAACTGCCTCCTTTGTAGCAAAAAAAGTGAATTTGACAATTACATCCTGGGAGGGATTCTTGGCAGGAGGCTTAGGTCTTAATGCCTGATGGGCCCTGTCAAAGGCCAGCATAGAATCAGGGGTATCCGGTAAAAGCAGGTGAATGTACCTAGACAGGAAATGGGGCAAGTCCTCCAGATTCTCCGGAATGTTGCAGAGGCGCAGATTCGATCTGCGCGACCGATTGTCCAGGTCCTCAACCATGACACAGGCAATATTTTTAATCCACCACTCACTCCCTTTTGACACGGGCAACATTTTTAAGCATCATTTTCACACAGGCAACATTTTGATGTTACCCTTTTGATGCTGGCAACATTTTAATGTTGCCCTTTTGAACGGTCACCATGTAGGTGACGCCATTCCAATAGGATACCACTTAAAAGGGTCTTGTACTGACCCTATATTGCTTGGAGAGTACTTCATTGGCAATCCTGCACTTCTGTGAGCAGACCCACTACTGAAGCCAAGGATACATTGTACAGCTCGGTGGACCAGTGTCAATGTTTCCCCAGAAACGTTCAAGAGTCAGTACGGTATAGTAAAAATGCAATTTATTAATATACAATAAAGTAGCACAGAAAGTAAACAGCAGGAACAAGCAGAGGGTCACAGCCAGTAAGCTCTACTATCAGCAATATTAAGCTGTCAAGGAAGACCACACTGCTAGAGACTAGGCCTCAGCCACTGGTAGTCTCTGCTGGAACCAGGAGCAGGAACTAGAACGGAACAGGAACACAGGGTCTTGGTCCGACGTAGAGAGGAGGCTACCTTACTCACGCCTGCAGTCAGAAATGTAGCAGAGGATACCTAACTCATGCCTGCAGTCAGTATGGAGAAAGTGGATGCTTGCCTCACCCCTGCAGTCAGTATAATATCTAGTCTACCAGAGCCCCAGGTCTGCACCAGACTGGGTATCTGCTTGGTACCGAGGATAAACAAGAGAATAGTCAGACAGAGCCACAGCTCAGCACCAGAGAGGGTATTCAGACAAGCCAGGTCATACACAGTTCAGTTAGCCATTCAGAGTCACAGGTCTGCACCAGATTGGGTGTCCACTATAATGGGATAAGGCAGAAGAATAGTCAGACAGAGCCACAGGTCAGCACCAGATTGGATAGTCAGACAAGCCAGGTCATACTGTCACGGTTAGTTATGACTCTCAGACACAGAGTTAAGATAAAAACACAACTTTATTGAAAAGTTTAAAGGAAACCCTTATGGGTAGCATACACATAGAACATATAGCAATAATGCATAGTAGTTTGAGTAGAGGTATACAACATGTAGAAAAGGCTCTACCGGCCCTGCCAATACCGGGTAAGGCAACCTTAGGTGGCACAAGGAGGAAAAGGTTCTACCGGCCTTACCAATATACCGGGCAGGGCAGCCTGGAGACTGGTACAACGGATAGTAAAGGCTCTACCGGCCCTGCCAATATACCTGGCAAGGCAGCCAGGAGACTGGTATAACAAAAGGCAAAGGCTTTACCGGTCCTGCCAATATACCGGGCAAGACAGCCTAGAGACTGGTACCACGAATAGTGAAGGCTCTACCGGCCCTGCCAATATACCGGGCAGGGCAGCCTGGAGACTGGCATAACGAATAGTAGAGGCTCTACCGGCCCTGCCAATATACCGGGCAAGGCAGCCTGGAGACTGGTACAATGAATAGTGAGCTTATAGGTGGAGTGAACCAGTGCCCGCGTACTGGGTGGACAGAATCTTACCGGTGCAATGAGCAATAGATTATTCGTGGAGCGAACCAGTACCCGCGTACTGGAGTGACAGAATCGTTACCGGTGCCATGAGCAGCTGGTTATACATGGAGCGAACCAGTACCCGCATACTGGGGTGACAGAATCGTTATCGGTGCAAAGAGCAATTAGTATATACGTGGAGCGAACCAGTACCTGCGTACTGGATGGACAGAATCTTACCGGTGCAATGAGCAATAGGTTATTCGTGGAGCGACCCAGTACCCGCGTACTGGAGTGACAGAATCGTTACCGGTGCAATGAGCAGCCGGTTATACATGGAGCGAACCAGTACCCGCGTACTGGGGTGACAGAATCGTTATCGGTGCAAAGAGCAATTAGTATATACGTGGAGCGAACCAGTACCCGCGTACTGGAGTGACAGAATCGTTACCGGTGCAATGAGCAGCCGGTTATACATGGAGCAAACCAGTACCCGCATACTGAAGTGACGGCATCATTACCGGTGCCAAGAGCAATTGGTATATATGTGGAGCGAACCAGTACCCGCGTACTGGAGTGACAGAACATCTACCGGAGCAATGAGCAGCTGGTTACACATGGAGCGAACCAGTACCCGCGTACTGGAGTGTCAAAACCTCTACCGGTGCAATGAGCAGCCGGTTACACATGGAGCGAACCAGTACCCGCATACTGGGAGGTAATGTACAAATGAATGAAAATGTCGCCAGGGCGACTGGAGGAGAGAGACACACTGCAGGCGATCCATGAGCAGGAACCCAGCTGGTGAAGGACAGGAAACAGATCTTCAGGCAGTCAACCGGATCAGGAACGGCAGCAGGAAACAGCAGAAGGGACAGCAACCTCCACCGGATCAGGAACAGATGCTGGAACCTGGAAGGCTGGCAGACTGGAACTCAGGCAAAACAGATGAGCAGGAACAGAGAAACGGCCCAGGAAGTACAGGAACCCAATGCAGGTACAGGCAGCATGGAGACAACACGAAAGGGCAACCAAAGGGTGCCCAAGCTCAGTCTAAATAGGCAATACAGGGTGGGCTGAAGGCAGGCAGTCAATGGAGAGCCCCCTTCTGGTAATTGACAAAGAAAGGCAGCAATCACGGGCACCGTGATACATACACAGAGCCCAAGGAAACAGAACTGCTTTGTACAACAACGAAAGGGCAACTGAGTCAGGACTCAGTCTGCCTTTTAAAACCCTCCTCAGGAAGTAGGTAGGAAGAGCAGGCTCAGAGGAAGGAAGTAGGTAGGAGTAGACTACAGGAAGCATGGCATAAAACAGAGGCCTGCTACACTCTGAAGCCTCGCGCCTGCAGATGACGCATCTTGCTCTGATGCGTCCAACCGTTGCCATCTTCCTGCGTCATGCGTGCAGAATGAACGGCCACTGAAACCAAGGTAAGCTGTGACAACCAATAGGAGAGCTAAACAGGTGTCTGAAAAATGACTACCAGTGCTCTGCCGTTGATCCCTTGATACAGTCTGAACTACAAGAAAATTTGCAGTTCAGTTTTGTGGTTGAGTGTTGGTGGTGGTACTAAAATATAAGCAGCTGCTAAGGGCCCTTTCTTGGAGAGAGTGCCCTACAGTTCTTATACAGTACCACTGCCACATGTAAACAAAACCAGGTGGCAATGTTTTATTGGAAATATCGACCTGGAATAAAGGGGGGTCCCATCATTTTTCTCTTAGGGCCCACAAAAGCCTAGAGCTGCCCTTGTCCTGTTAAGTGTGTACATTGAGAACTAATGGCAGTTTAAGGGACTAGCGAAGCCTTTGGAAGTGAAACTCTGACTTTCTGAACGTGTGCAGCACCTCTGCTAATAGAGGGGGTCAGTTTTCTGATACTCCAAATGACTCACAAGCAGTTTTGATACTGCAGTGGCTCAGCCAATGGTTTTTACTAACTCTTCTGCCATAAAATATGATAATTTCACTTGAAATGTGAAAAAAAAGAAGATGGAAGTTGGATGATAGGGTAGTAACAAAGTAAGAAAAGCAGGCTTATTTGGTAAGGGTATAAGATACTTTATGGAAAGAAACAGGTAATTTATAACGGTGGGAGTCTGCAATAGAGAGAGATTTCTGCTCAGAGCCACTTTTCTAACTAGCAGGTAATATTTGTGTGATATGGTTAAGTTCACACTTGTCTATCATCAGCACTGGAAAAACATCAATGATATTCACCATTCAGAAAAAAGTTACTAGTCTGGATATGAAAAGTTACTAGTCTGCACAGCCACCCAATGTTAATGAATAGTCACCCTTTATGTTCATTTTGCATAATATTCAAGCAGTAATAATACGTATAGTCAAATTACCTATAGTTTTTGTTCATCTTCTTTTGTTCATACTGTGTACTTGCAGACTATATAAAGTCAAAATAAAGGATTACTATTCCTTCAAACATAGAGATCGTATCATTTCTTACTCATTTGCTGTTTCTTTTTTTTTTTCTTTTTTTTTTAAACTAGACTCAAATTAGTGGACTAGTGAAAAAAGAAGGGAAGAGGCAGCAATATAAAGTGCCACCAGGGGTGGAGATATTAGTTGTGTGGACAGGCAGATACCATAGGGAAAGTAGCGACATTGTGGAGTGGTTATGCAGCAGGGGTTTCTAGAAGTGATTTTTCCAAGGACCAGGAAGTGTTCTGAAAACACAAAGTAAAATTAGATTTCTGGATCGATGGTAATAAATGGTTCCCACAACTTCAGGAAAGAGAGGCCTTTTGTTTCCTTAGCTTGTAAAGTTCTATTCTTTCTGCATGGACTATGAAAATTATTTTATGGAGCCAATGCTAGACCCAGAATCATTTTAATCCCTATTATCATTAAAATGTGGTATTTAGAGAGGGGGTAATCGGGAGGGAGTATTTCCAGAAAAAAGTAGAGGGGTTAGGGTCTAGATGTGTATCAAAGATTCTGGAAGAGTCTCATGCAACAACCTGCCAGAACTGTTTCACAGATGGGCATTCTCACAAATTGTAGAAAGTGTCAGGACATGAGTGATGGCACTTAATACATCGGGTGTTATTCGTAGTTCCCTTCGAGACAGCCCTCACAATTTATGGAGTGTGTTGTGAAAATGTGAGGAGGAGTTAGCCCGTAATCTATGGTGAAGACAGCTGAGGAGAGACTCTAACATCGTCCCCGGAATCAAGTCTATCCAGCATCCTAATCCTGGAGATAGTCTGTCAATGTACAGTTCAGTAAGCAAGAGTCAACAGAGATGGGATGTTTTGTGTGGCAGGTGAACAGAGGCAGAAATGCATCTGTCCAAAGATGTAGGAGTGAAGGTTCATGAATAATGTGAAAGCACAGTTGTAGCATAATGTAAAACTTGTAGCTAGAAGAAATGCTTCTGAGGAGGTCACAGAAGGCGTACGTTCTGTCAGTGGTCGGGTCTATTAAGTCCTTTAGCATGGAGATGGATTTAGAAGCCCAGAGGGTAGAATGGAGGTCAGGGGCACCATTTTGGAAGTCTGGGTTTCCCAAGAAGGAGAGATAGCGGAAGTAGCATTTTTTTTGTGTACTTTTTGTTGCACCAGTTGCCATGCCTGGCAAACCGGTCTGATGAGAGGACTGCATTTGGTGAAGTGTAGGAGATATGATGGGTGGGCATGTAGCAGATAGCACAGGTGGAGAGGGTGTGCCAGGTGTTGGTCCTGGTCCACATCAGTGAACGTGCTGCATTGAGCCTAGCTAAGTCATTGTGATGAATTAGCATGGGTAGCATTTGAGTAATGTATAGTAAGTGAGGAAAACTTACCATCTTGATTAGATTGCATCTGCCTATAAAGAGGAGTGGCAAGGGGGCCCATTTGCTGAGATCTGAGAGAATGCGGGAAATAATGACAGAATAATTGGTTGCATACAATAAGGCAAAGGCTTTAGGGAACGTAATGCCTAAAAACGTTAGTTGGTCATGCGCCATGCGGAAGGGAATAAGTGCAATAATGTGGGATGGGATTTTGTGCGTCATGTATAGGGCTTGTGACTTGTCCATATTGATCTTAATCCTTTGAGTGCCAGAGGGGTATGCAACCCCTCTGGCACTCAAAGAGTTAAAGATATAGCAAGCACACAAATTGTATAGTGTATGCAGAATGGATGGTAGAGCTTGAGTGGGTTACCAATAAATAAAAGGATGTCGTTGGCAAATGACATGAGCTTGGGGGGCATGGAGACCAGTAGGAGTACCCTAGAACGATGGTAGAGAAAAAACTTTCCATAGGAGTGGGTCTAGGGCCAGGTTGAAGAGAAGGGGGTGAGAGGGCATCCCTGTCTGTTCCCACATCCTAGTTGTATGCAGCTACTATTGGTCCCAACAGTAAGGTAGGTCTGAGGTCTGCAGTGAGATGTATGAGTGTCCTGGGAAGACATGAGTGAGGCCATAGCAGCTCATACACTCTTAACGGAGTGTCTATTTTGTAGAAATCCTGTCTGGTCAGAAGAGATAAGGCAGAGAAGGATGTTTTAAGACAGTTGGGCATAATTTTAGAAAGGATTTTAAAGTCAGTATTGAGTAAAGAGATGGGTCTGTAAGATTCAACATACTGATGATCCTTTTTTGGCTTCAGGAGTAGGATTAATCTTGCTAAGATAAAGTCCAGGGGCATAGATTTAGTGGTTAAGATGTTATTATAGAAGGACAGAAGATGGGGAGCGATAAGGTCCTCTAAAATCTTATAATATTCTGAGATAACTCCATCGGGGCCGGGGGATTTGAGGTTTTTAAGGTCCTTGAT
Organism: Rhinophrynus dorsalis; assembly: GCA_037306005.1. NCBI lineage: Eukaryota > Metazoa > Chordata > Amphibia > Anura > Rhinophrynidae > Rhinophrynus > Rhinophrynus dorsalis. The sequence continues at coordinate 88,166,139 of CM074718.1, read as the reverse complement.
TACACAATAAATTTCATCTAGAGAAACTTTGGAATTAATATGTTCTTTCTGGGTGGAGGAGAGGGATATAATGCAAAGGAAAAAAGAAAGATAGAAAGCTTATGGGACAACAGAGGTTGTACCAAAAGAGAGACCCGCTCAATACTGTACTATGAAGGATCACTAAGGTATCTGAATAAACACACAAACATCCAATATAGGGTGAAATTTACTTACCGATATTTCCTTTTCTTCCGTGTATCTCCATGGCACTGTAACAAATGGGCTCTTAATCTCCTCCTCCAGCTGGTAGGACCGGACAATCTTCAATTTAAGGTGGCTCCACCCATTCCTTCACCAGTTTATTTTTGCCAAGCTGTAACTTATAATGAGATATAGGTTAAGGGTGGGTGTGTCATGGAGATACACGGAAGAAAAGGAAATATCAGTAAGTAAATTTCACCCTTTCTTCCGTGTACTCCACGGCACTGTAACAAATGGGAACTTCCCAAGCAAACAACTGGGTGGGTAAAACTGACGTCCCCACAGAAAATATGATGTCAATAAGAGATTTATACAAATACATGGAATTCAAATTTTATATAAGAAAAGATACCTCCCACCTGGTCTAAGAAGGAATGACTGCCTCCAGGACCTTCCTTCAAAATCTGGCTTCTGCAGAAGCTGCTACATCCAGTTTATAATGTCTTATAAAGGTGGAGGCTGATGACCACGTTGCTGTCTTACAGATTTCTTCTGAGGAAGCATTTGCCTTGTATGCCCAGGATGTGTCCATAGCCCTGGTAGAATGCACCCTAATAGTTAAAGGGAACTCTTGTTTGGCCTCAGAATATGCAATTTTAATACATTGAGTAATCTAGCATGCAATAGATGCTTTGGATGCAGCTAAACCCTTGTATTTTCCCTGGAAGTGGATGAATAAGGAGTCTGATTTTCTGAATTCTTTAGCCCTCTGGAGATAGGTAGAAACACATCTGACCAGATCCAAAGTGTGTAGTCTAAGCTCCTTTGGCCCCTCGGGATTGCAGCAAAAAGATGGGAGAATAATTTTTTGGTCTATGTGAAAATCTGATATGACCTTGCTTCTAAAATCAGGTTTCATGTGTAGCACTATTCTGTCTAGATGGATGGATAAATATGGAGGCTGGCATGAAAGGGCCTGTAGTTCATTGACTCTTTTCGCTAAAGTGATGGCTGTTAAGAAGACTGTCTTCAATGTTAGGTGTTTGACCTGAATTTGATCCAAGGGCTCAAATAGGGGTGAGTCTGCTAATTGATTTCATACTAGATTGAGGTCCCATGTGCGAATCACTTCTCTAATCCATGGGCGAACCTTCTCAATAGCCTTGACAAAACGTTTTATTAGAATGTTGTCTGCTAGTTGCTGAACCAAAATTGCTGATAAGGCTGATATCTGGACCTTTATGGATGCTGGTTTAAGCCCCATCTCAAATCTGCTTTGAAGGAAGTCTAGGATGACTGTAATGGATCTGATGTAGGTTGCACCACTGAATAAATACCTTCCAAACTGTGTTGTATACTTTGGATGTAGAGATTTTCCTGGCTGACAACATTGTGTTGATGACAGAGTTGGAAATTCCCTTCCTGGCTAGATATTTCCGCTCAGCCTCCAAGCCGTTAGATGGAAAAACCCCGGACTGGGATGAGACAGTGGCCCCTTGAGTAGAAGATCCTGTCTGACTGGAAGAGTTAATGGCTTCTTGATTGACATCTTTATTATCTCTGAGAACCATATTCGTCTCGGCCATTTTGGTGCTATCAGATTTAGTTCTGCCTTTTCTAATCTTGTCTTCCTCAGAACTTCCCTTATCAGAGGAATGGGGGGGGAGATGTATGCCAACAAGAAATTCCAGGAATGCCTGAGAGCATCCTGTCCCAGGGCCGCTGGGTCGTACCATCGGGAGAAAAACTTCCTGCACTTGGTGTTGGTCGATGTCGCCCTCAGGTCTACTTCTGGATGTCCCCACTGACTGACAATTTCCTGGAAGACTTCCTGATTCAGACCCCATTCCCCTGGGTCTAACAGTGTCCTGCTCAGAAAGTCTGCTTTCGTGTTTTGAAGTCCTGATATGTGAGAAGCTGTAATGGCTACTAGATTCTTTTCAGCCCAGCTCAAGATGGTGGCAGTCTCTCTGTTTAATGTATTGCTCCTTGTGCCTCCGATTCCTGATGTACATTACAGCTGTGTTGTTGTCTGATCTTACTTGGACTGCCTTGTTTTTTAATTCTGCCTGGAAATGTTTTAATAAGTTTGCCACTGCCCTTATTTCTAACGTATTTATGTGCAATTTCTGTTCCACTGAGGACCAAGTTCCCTGTATGGTTCTTGTCTCCCTGATTCCTCCCCATCCGGATAGGCTGGCATGTGTTGTGAGCACTGTCCATTGAGGATCCTGTAGAGATTTTCCTTTTAGTAGGTTTTTTGTCTTTCTCCACCATGACAGTTGATTCCTTATGTGTCTTGGGAGATGTATTCTGTGCAGTGGGTCTTTGTAATCCCTGTTCCATAATCTCAAGAACAGATTCCGTAAAGGCCTCATGTGGAATCGTGCCCAAGGGATCACCTGGGTAGCTGATGCCATACTCCCTAGCATTTTCATTATCGTCTGGGCTATATAAATTGTCTTGGCCTGTAATCTGGCAACGGCCTTCTGAATGTTCTCTACTCTCTGCGTTGATAGGGTGACCACTGCATTCCTGGTATCTATGGTCATTCTAAGGAAGGACATTTGCTTGGTTGGAATCATCTGACTCTTTGTTTGGTAGATTATCCAACCTAGGTGTGTAAGATGCTGTATTACACTTGTTGTGTTCACTGTTGCCAGATGGGATGAGGAAGCCTGGATTAAAATATTATCTAGTTATGGATTGATAGTGATGCCTTCTTCTCTCAGTTCCTCTATTGCTGCAGCCAAGATCTTTGTGAACACCATTGGTGCGGTTGCTAGGCCGAAGGGTAATACCCTGAACTGATAATGATGTCCCAGGCTTACAAACCTTAAATACTTGCAATAACCCGCATGGACTGGAACATGGTAATAAGCGTCTTGTAAATCGATTTTCGTCAAATAACTGTTGGGGAATAATGTTCTGAATACTGAACTGACAGTTTCCATTTTGAAATGCTTGTGTACTAGGAACTTATGTAAAAAAAAAAGAAGAAGAAAAAGCGCAAAAAACTCTTTGAGAGTAGCATCTGATATTGGAATGAAATATAGAAATAAGATCTACTTACAAGATAACAACTTGTAAGGGATGCCTTCAGCACAGAAGTCAAAGCTAAAATGGTCTCAGTTTTCTTTTCGTAGCGTTCCGTCCCAGAAGGTATACAGTGGGTCACACTATGTCGGATAGATGGCCAGTGTCCAATAATAGTTCCTAAAACATAGAGAAGCCTCTAAGAGCGACCATAGATAAACGGAGAAATAACCCCCCAGTGGTATTCACTCACCGGATACTTCTGTAGGTATTGAAGCATATACAGCCCGACCCGGCTGGGAAATAAAATGGAATGTTGCTCACTCAGATGAAATATGGTCGGAAACGATTTATTCAATCACGGATAAAACAAACTAAAACAATATTGAGTTCCCTACACGTGTCGTGAGATCCTTCTCACTTAAACCAAATCGTAAATACGAAGAGACAATATATACAATATAAATGCGTGTTTCGTGAGGTTCCACTCACTTCTTCAGGGGATAAAAGACATCTAAAACACACTACATACATATAAATGTTACATACCGTAAGTTTACAGCATATGAAAAGCCGCCTTGAGGTTTCCGAAGCGAGGCTTAACGCCGAGATCTACGGAGGTTGCCCTCCAAGCCTCGGTTCTGTCTGCCTCGCCCCCAAGTAACCCACGGCAACCACTAGCGTCCACATCGAATTGATGTGAGGTCCAACAGGCATCCTAAATGGAATTATATTATATATATAAAACTACATTAAAATATTTTATCGTATCTAATCCTCATGTTAAAGATACATATACATAATACTATTTTGATCACTATAATTATTTGTAAAAACATGGTGCCTGTGGCCATCCACATTCAACTTGACGTGGTGGTGTGGAATAAAAAGTTGTGTTCCCAAGTAAATACATACGATAATATACTATATACTTGTGTGTGTTGATCTTAAAATAACTCAGCCAATAATTAAAAACTCCATAAAGTAATAATTATCATAATGAAGATACATTATGAATTAATTTTTAATCTAAATTGTAACTAATAAAATAAAAAAAAAAATAATGAAATATATAATAAATTACTCATTAAAAACAAATTGCCCCAAAAGAATTGTTTGGAACTACTGGAGGAAATTGCTTACCTCCAGTTCCTCATTTAAGCCACTTGGAGACAAGGTATCTAAAGTATAGATCCAATATGCCTCCCTGTGGCATAATGAAGCAAATCTATTGTTATTACTACTTGGGATTTGTTCAATGCCCATGATTTTAAAATTTTGAATTCCTCCTAGTTGACATGTATTGAAGTGTCTCGGTACAGTGTGCATTGTAGATTCCTTGCTGATTAGAAACCTATGTTCTCTAGCTCTTTCTCTAAGGCTTCTTGTAGTTCTACCCACGTATTGAACTCCACAGCCACACGTTATAACATAAATAACGTATGTTGTGTCGCAGGTTATTAGAAATTTCACATTGTGTATCTTAGAGTTGGAATGACTCTTAACCAAATTGGCCCTATTGATCATAAATCTACAATTAGTACAACGACTTTTGAGGCATTTAAAATTACCAACAGGGGCAACTGAATTAAAAATCCCCTTTTGAGATGTATTCTTCTTGATGTTCTTAGGTCTACTTGCTGCTAAATATCCTCTTAAATTTCTAGCCTTTTTGTATACTACATTAGCCTTTTCTGTAATGACTTCTTGCAGTAATGGGTCCTGTCTAAGGATCACCCAATGTTTTTGGACTATCTTATGAATCTTTGAGGATAGACCGTTATACTGTGTTATTAGTGCTGGCAGTCTTCTCTGATTTTGTTTCTTCTTTTTGACTGCCAGAAGATCTTCCCTATTTAGTTTCAAAGCCCTTTGGCTTGCTGTCTCAATTACTGTATTCTTATGACCTCTTTCCAAGAGGTCTTTTTTAAGATCTTCTCCCTTTTTCATATAGTCACTTTCGTCGCTACAATTTCTTCTTCAACGATGAAACTGTCCAAATGGAATATTTGAAATCCATTTGGAATGATGACAACTATCAGCGCGTAGAAACTGATTGCGACTGACTTCTTTTTTATATATGGTACTTTGAATTTTTTGTTGTGGCAGTCCAGATAATGTGAGATCCAAAAAGTTAATCTTACTGAGATTCTGTTCAGAAGTAAATCTAATGCCCATATTATTATCATTAAAAGATTGAATCATAAGGTCCAAATCACCTTGGGCGCCTCCCCAGATAATTAGTATATCATCTATGTACCTCCCATAGTAGACCAGGCTGCCCCCCCATCTGTCCATGGGCCAAATGGTAAGTTGTTCCCATAAGCCCATGAACAGATTGGCATAAGAGGGGGCAAACCTGGTCCCCATAGCGATACCCCTAATCTGCAAATAATATTCATCCTGAAAAACAAAAAAATTGTGATTGAGGATGAAAGAAACACACTTGAGAACAAATTCTGCCTGGAGAGAAGACATAGAACTGTCACTTTCCAGAAAAAAATCTCACTGCCTGTAATCCCAAAGTGTGATCAATGCAAGTATATAAGGATGCAACATCCAACGTGACCCATATATATTTTTCTTGCCAATATATCTCAGAAAGCCTATTGAGGACATCTTGGGAGTCTCTAATATATGATGGAAGAGCTACAACGAACTTCTGCAGAAAAAAATCAATATATGATGAAAGTTGGGAAGTGAAAGAGTTTATACCAGAAATAATCGGTCTTCCAGGAGGGTTATTCTGGTCTTTGTGGATTTTCGGGATGTGATAGAAAAATGCAGAATCTGCATACGGTACAAAGATGTATTGAAACTCTTGTTTATTCAACACCCCCATTTCCAAACCCTCTTCCAGAAGACTCTTAAGCAAATCATTATAAACAGAAGATGGATTGTAAGTCAACTTCTGGTAGGATTCTTCATCCACAAGTAACCTTTTGGCTTCTGCCAGGTAACTTATGGTATCTTGTACTACCAAGGATCCCCCTTTGTCTGCTTCTCGAATGGTAATAGACTTATCTTGAGAGAGAGATTTAAGCACCAACCTTTCTTGGTTAGTCAAATTGTCTTTTCTATTTTTATTTGAACCATTCTTTTTAATGATGGATTTGCATTCATCCAGTACTACTTTAAAAAAAGTGTCTACATATGGACCTACATGTTGGGAGGGAAAAAATTGTGATCTTTTCTTAAATGGAGTATGTAAAATTGAATCTTGTTTGTTTTCTTGAATTAGAAGTGGATCTAAAAAATTTTCAGCCATAAAAGACTGTAGCACATGAAGATTTTCTTGATCTTGATCATAATCATGGGCTAATAGATTATCTTTTGAGTGCTTTTTACTCTTAAAGTATCGATGCAAAGAGAGTTCCCTTGTAAATCTTTTAAGGTCTAAAAACAGAGAAAATTCATCTGGTTGAGATGTAGGTGCAAAATGAAGACCTTTTGAGAGAAGAGAGATCTCTACTGTTGTCAACTTTCTCTGTGACAAATTGAATATTGAATTGGTACTTGAAGAGCTAGATGTACTTAATTCTTGCTCCTTTTGACTTCTTCCCTTTCATCTTGCTCCTCTCCCTCCTCTTCTTCCTCTGTGGATTCTCTTTTTCTTCGATTTTGTTTCTGTTTCTTCTCCTTCTTTTTTCCTCTTTCTTTGGCTTGATGGGGAATAGCTAAAAAAGACCTATGTTGATCTAGAGATTCTTCTGTAGCCAAAACAGGTTGTAACACCTCAAAAGTATTTTTGAGGGGCAAACATCCACCTCCCATATCTCTTGATGTGGATGCGATAGGTTCCTGAGATGTTAAATTCGAAGTCTGATTAGTAGTACTTACTTTTTTAATAGTTTGTTTCTGTGATTGAAGATGGTTTCTTGGGACCATTGACTGAGCAGAATGTTGATAATTCTCATGCATGAATCTTTCATGATTTGGTTGGTTAAAAGAATTTTTAGGTTTACGGAAATGGGTGGAACGAGTCCATGTTTTAACTTGATTCCTAGCATAATCTTCTTTATCTCTATTAAGTTTTTTCATTTTTTTCTCTTTTAACTCTCGTTCTAACACTTCTACTTTTTTTTGAGTCAGCCTATCCAATTCATGGAAGATAGGGCTATGTGAATACATCTGGAGGGTGGTATGGATGTTTACTATTTCTTGCTCCAAGTGATTTAAACGTGACTCTCTATATTTGATAATGTGTTTTATCAAACTAAAAGAACACTCTTCCAAAATTCCCTCCCACTCTCTTTTGAAACTTTCATCTGTAAAACCACATTTTTTAAAAATTCTGAGACCTCTTGGGACCATCCTCTTGTCAAGATACTGTTGTAGGGATAAAGTATCCCACCACTGTCTGAGTTCTTGGCAGAGGAGGTCCTCAAGACTAGAAAATAGTTTTTTGATCTCTGTATTGGGGTCATCCCTATTATTATCAACCCCATTCGACTGATCAATATTAATTTTAAAATGTTGTTCTAAACTCCTCTTACGATCTGCCCTAGATGTAAAGGCAGAACAAGACATGATAATATAAATATATACAACGCTGGTACTTATATCTATAGAAATGTATAGTAAAGGGGGATGCAGCTATTAGAATACTGGGATCGTGTTTACCACAAAAAGAGTAAAAAAATGTCCAATGCGCACCTCTCCCCACTAAACACAAATCCAAATTAGGTATAAAAGTTCACAACTTGAATTTCGTAGGAGTATAATAGACAGTCCAGTATTACCTCTCCCAAGTCTGCAGCTTTTAATCAAAAAAGTGTCCTCAGTGGCACTTGAAGTCTAGACTATAGAAAAAAAAAGAAGAAGAAAAAGCGCAAAAAACTCTTTGAGAGTAGCATCTGATATTGGAATGAAATATAGAAATAAGATCTACTTACAAGATAACAACTTGTAAGGGATGCCTTCAGCACAGAAGTCAAAACTAAAATGGTCTCAGTTTTCTTTTCGTAGCGTTCCGTCCCAGAAGGTATACAGTGGGTCACACTATGTCGGATAGATGGCCAGTGTCCAATAATAGTTCCTAAAACATAGAGAAGCCTCTAAGAGCGACCATAGATAAACGGAGAAATAACCCCCCAGTGGTATTCACTCACCGGATACTTCTGTAGGTATTGAAGCATATACAGCCCGACCCGGCTGGGAAATAAAATGGAATGTTGCTCACTCAGATGAAATATGGTCGGAAACGATTTATTCAATCACGGATAAAACAAACTAAAACAATATGTAGGTCCATATGTAGACACTTTTTTTAAAGTAGTACTGGATGAATGCAAATCCATCATTAAAAAGAATGGTTCAAATAAAAATAGAAAAGACAATTTGACTAACCAAGAAAGGTTGGTGCTTAAATCTCTCTCTCAAGATAAGTCTATTACCATTCGAGAAGCAGACAAAGGGGGATCCTTGGTAGTACAAGATACCATAAGTTACCTGGCAGAAGCCAAAAGGTTACTTGCGGATGAAGAATCCTACCAGAAGTTGACTTACAATCCATCTTCTGTTTCTAATGATTTGCTTAAGAGTCTTCTGGAAGAGGGTTTGGAAATGGGGGTGTTGAATAAACAAGAGTTTCAATACATCTTTCTACCGTATGCAGATTCTGCATTTTTCTATCACATCCCGAAAATCCACAAAGACCAGAATAACCCTCCTGGAAGACCGATTATTTCTGTTATGAACTCTTTCACTTCCCAACTTTCATCATATATTGATTTTTTTCTGCAGAAGTTCGTTGTAGCTCTTCCATCATATATTAGAGACTCCCAAGATGTCCTCAATAGGCTTTCTGAGATATATTGGCAAGAAAAATATATATGGGTCACGTTGGATGTTGCATCCTTATATACTTGCATTGATCACACTTTGGGATTACAGGCAGTGAGATTTTTTCTGGAAAGTGACAGTTCTATGTCTTCTCTCCAGGCAGAATTTGTTCTCAAGTGTGTTTCTTTCATCCTCAATCACAATTTTTTTGTTTTTCAGGATGAATATTATTTGCAGATTAGGGGTACCGCTATGGGGACCAGGTTTGCCCCCTCTTATGCCAATCTGTTCATGGGCTTATGGGAACAACTTACCATTTGGCCCATGGACAGATGGGGGGCAGCCTGGTCTACTATGGGAGGTACATAGATGATATACTAATTATCTGGGGAGACGCCCAAGGTGATTTGGACCTTATGATTCAATCTTTTAATGATAATAATATGGGCATTAGATTTACTTCTGAACAGAATCTCAGTAAGATTAACTTTTTGGATCTCACATTATCTGGACTGCCACAACAAAAAATTCAAAGTACCATATATAAAAAAGAAGTCAGTCGCAATCAATTTCTACGCGCTGATAGTTGTCATCATTCCAAATGGATTTCAAATATTCCATTTGGACAGTTTCATCGTATAAGAAGAAATTGTAGCGACGAAAGTGACTATATGAAAAAGGGAGAAGATCTTAAAAAAGACCTCTTGGAAAGAGGTCATAAGAATACAGTAATTGAGGCAGCAAGCCAAAGGGCTTTGAAACTAAATAGGGAAGATCTTCTGGCAGTCAAAAAGAAGAAACAAAATCAGAGAAGACCACCAGCACTAATAACACAGTATAACGGTCTATCCTCAAAGATTCATAAGATAGTCCAAAAACATTGGGTGATCCTTAGACAGGACCCATTATTGCAAGAAGTCATTACAGAAAAGGCTAATGTAGTATACAAAAAGGCTAGAAATTTAAGAGGATATATAGCAGCAAGTAGACCTAAGAACATCAAGAAGAATACATCTCAAAAGGGGATTTTTAATTCAGTTGCCCCTGTTGGTAATTTTAAATGCCTCAAAAGTCGTTGTACTAATTGTAGATTTATGATCAATAGGGCCAATTTGGTTAAGAGTCATTCCAACTCTAAGATACACAATGTGAAATTTCTAATAACCTGCGACACAACATACGTTATTTATGTTATAACGTGTGGCTGTGGAGTTCAATACGTGGGTAGAACTACAAGAAGCCTTAGAGAAAGAGCTAGAGAACATAGGTTTCTAATCAGCAAGGAATCTACAATGCACACTGTACCGAGACACTTCAATACATGTCAACTAGGAGGAATTCAAAATTTTAAAATCATGGGCATTGAACAAATCCCAAGTAGTAATAACAATAGATTTGCTTCATTATGCCGCAGGGAGGCATATTGGATCTATACTTTAGATACCTTGTCTCCAAGTGGCTTAAATGAGGAACTGGAGGTAAGCAATTTCCTCCAGTAGTTCCAAACAATTCTTTTGGGGCAATTTGTTTTTAATGAGTAATTTATTGTATATTTCATTATTTTTTTTTTTTATTATTAGTTACAATTTAGATTAAAAATTAATTCATAATGTATCTTCATTATGATAATTATTACTTTATGGAGTTTTTAATTATTGGCTGAGTTATTTTAAGATCAACACACACAAGTATATAGTATATTATCGTATGTATTTACTTGGGAACACAACTTTTTATTCCACACCACCACGTCAAGTTGAATGTGGATGGCCACAGGCACCATGTTTTTACAAATAATTATAGTGATCAAAATAGTATTATGTATATGTATCTTTAACATGAGGATTAGATACGATAAAATATTTTAATTTAGTTTTATATATAATATAATTCCATTTAGGATGCCTGTTGGACCTCACATCAATTCGATGTGGACGCTAGTGGTTGCCGTGGGTTACTTGGGGGCGAGGCAGACAGAACCGAGGCTTGGAGGGCAACCTCCGTAGATCTCAGCGTTAAGCCTCGCTTCGGAAACCTCAAGGCGGCTTTTCATATGCTATAAACTTACGGTATGTAACATTTATATGTATGTAGTGTGTTTTAGATGTCTTTTATCCCCTGAAGAAGTGAGTGGAACCTCACGAAACACGCATTTATATTGTATATATTGTCTCTTCGTATTTACGATTTGGTTTAAGTGAGAAGGATCTCACGACACGTGTAGGGAACTCAATATTGTTTTAGTTTGTTTTATCCGTGATTGAATAAATCGTTTCCGACCATATTTCATCTGAGTGAGCAACATTCCATTTTATTTCCCAGCCGGGTCGGGCTGTATATGCTTCAATACCTACAGAAGTATCCGGTGAGTGAATACCACTGGGGGGTTATTTCTCCGTTTATCTATGGTCGCTCTTAGAGGCTTCTCTATGTTTTAGGAACTATTATTGGACACTGGCCATCTATCCGACATAGTGTGACCCACTGTATACCTTCTGGGACGGAACGCTACGAAAAGAAAACTGAGACCATTTTAGTTTTGACTTCTGTGCTGAAGGCATCCCTTACAAGTTGTTATCTTGTAAGTAGATCTTATTTCTATATTTCATTCCAATATCAGATGCTACTCTCAAAGAGTTTTTTGCGCTTTTTCTTCTTCTTTTTTTTTTCTATAGTCTAGACTTCAAGTGCCACTGAGGACACTTTTTTGATTAAAAGCTGCAGACTTGGGAGAGGTAATACTGGACTGTCTATTATACTCCTACGAAATTCAAGTTGTGAACTTTTATACCTAATTTGGATTTGTGTTTAGTGGGGAGAGGTGCGCATTGGACATTTTTTTGTACTAGGAACTTGTTGACCCATTTCAGGTCCAAGATGATCCTGTATCCCCCTGCCAGTTTTAGAAAAGCAAAGAGGACTGAATATATCCCTTGCTTTTCCTTGGATGGTGGAACTGGTTCTATAACTCTGTTCTGTAACATGAGATTCAGTTCCCTGTGAAACACAGTAGCTTTCTTCTTGTTTGTGGGTAATCTGGATTTCTGAAATTTGCATATCCTTGGGATCTTCTGAAACTCCAGCTCATATCCTGCCTCCAATATCCGCTTGACCCATCTGTCTGATGTTGTCCAGGCTTCCCTGAATAATTGCAGACGACCCCCTAACTGCACCTGGGGCAGGATTTGCTGTATTTCAGAATTCCTTTTTAAAGAGAGTCTTCCTGGGGAAGTCTTTTCTGAATCCCCCTTTTGATTGTTGTGAGGAGGACTGTCTTCTCTGTTCCTGTGTTCTTGATTGAAAACATCTAGTCACGAAATGAATAGTTCCTGGATCTATACCCAGAAGATCTTGATGGTGATAGTCTCATCTTCTTCTCCTGCGGGAGAAAAGCACTCTTCCCTCCTGTGATTCTTTTAATCAACTCCTCCAGTTGTTCACCGAAGAGCTTCTCCCCAGCAAAGGGTAATGACATGAGTTTACTTTTTGATGATCCATCTGCACCCCAGGGTCTTAGCCAGAGAGCTCTTCTTGTAGATATTGACGATTTAGCTGCTACTCTCAAAGAATCTAAAGATGCGTCGCACACAAAATTATTAGCTTCTTTAATTATTGATACTTCTTTAATTAGTTTAGATCTGCATACTGAAGAATCTATTTTCTCCTCCAACCCTGTCAGCTAAATACGCATTGTTCTTGCCACACATGCTAGAGTGGTTGCAACTTTCATGTTCTGGCCGATCAACGCATACTGCCTCTTCAAGGCTGACTTCATTAGTTTATCCATTGGGTCTTTCAAGGCAGCTCCATCCTCCAATGGAATAGTGGTATGTTTAGCTATCCTGGAGACTGCTGTGTCGATCTTAGGTGGTGCGACCCAACTTGCTGTGTCAGCTTCTTCAAATGGATACATTTTAGAGAATCTCTTAGTGGTAGAGGATCTTTTATCTGATCTGTTCCATTCCGTCTGGATGATTCCAGTGATGGAGTGATGAACTGGAAAACTTGGGGAGATTTCTCCATCCTCCATTTCAGAAGAAAAATCTGAGTCTGCTTTTTGAAGACTAAAAGCATTGTCTGAATGAAAGGCTCCACCTGATGTTCCCTCCCCAGGGTCATCCATTCTGGGTCTTGTCACAGTGCCTGTGCTCCTGGTTACGGGCGGCGACATTCTCACTTCCTTGTTTTGATTGCCGCATTCTTATTGGTCCTTGAACTTGACTCCACCAGGGTCAGGCCTTTTATACACTGTTATGTCAGTAGTCAGGCACCCTTTCGTGGTGTACCTGAACCTAGCACTAGTTCCTGCTGTTGCTCTGTTTGTGTATGACCGGGTCTGCCTGACGACGTTCCTGGGTGACCTGATCTGTTCCGATTCCGTTTCTAACTGATCTGGCTGAGAACCCGCTACATTGCTGACTGGACTGGCTGTGAACCCGTTACGTTGCTGACTGGACTGGCTGTGAACCCGTTACGTTGCTGACTGATCTGACTGAGAACCCGCTACGTTGCCGACTCGACTGGCTGAGTTTACGCATCCGTTGCTGCCCGGACTGGCTGAGACACAGCTGAAGCTGCTGACTGAGCTAGCTCTAACTCGCTTACGTTGCCGACTGTTGGGCTCAGCACTCGCTACTTCAGTCGCTCCTACTGGTATCTACCGCCTCTGGCGGTGTGCACATACAGAGTACTGGATTTAGGGCTGTCTGTAGTTCGGGCCGTGTTACTCAATACATATTACGTGTCCATCATTACCACTGCTTAAGCTGGGCTCACTCCCGGTGGGGAGTTACAGGCACTACTCTGGGCGCATTACCATCCCTGAACCTTGCTGTACCTAAGTATCCTAGGTCCGGTTCACTGTCTCGTCCTGCCTAACATCCGCTGTAGCCTTAGGGCTAAAGAGCCAGCTGTAGGGTGGTATACCTGTCTCTGTCCGCTACGCTATTGGACACCAGTTGCCTTTCGTGGTCTGTTGCCTCCAAGTCACCCCTAGCGTTCTAGGGTCTCTATTACCAGTAGCTGTGTGTCTTGGGCCTCCCAATACCCTAGCGCTCTAGGGTCCTAGCTGCCAGTATCCGAAGTCTGAGCCTCCGGTAGGGTCTGAGTTCGCCAGTTGTGAGCCTTGGGACTCCTAGCGTTCTAGGGTCCTCGTTGCCAGTACCCGTGGTCCATGTGCCTTGTCTACCCTAGCATTCTAGGGTCTCAGTTTCTGCCAGTATCCATTGGTTTTGGGCTTCCATTCATCCCTAGAGTTCCAGGGTCCTTACTGCCAGTAGTCTAGCGTCGTGGGCCTCCGCTATACCATAGGATTCTAGGGCCCCAGTGTCTACATCAGCAGGTCACTGCCTCCTCCTCACCCTAGCTCTCTAGGGAACTTGCTGCTTGTCTGTACATTGTTGTTATACTGTGCCTACCTAGCCATTGTACTTGTACTTGTACCGTCTTCTTCGGGGCTTGTGTTGGTGTGAACATTTATGCTGTTTGTACTTTATTTTCAGTAAAGTTATTTTAACCATACAAGTGTTGTCTGAGTGTTCATCAAAACCGTGACAGGTCTTTTCGTGGGGATCACTGCCACCTGCATTGCAGAAAAGGTTTCGTGCATAGAGGCCTTCATCCAGGCTATAAAGTCCTGGAATTGATTAGGCATTTCATTAACAGCTTTCTTCTTAATACATTCCTGACACTGATTAGAAGGATCAGAGGCAGGAAGCTTTTTATCACATGTAGAGCAATTTTTATTTTTCTGAACCTTTTCTTCAATTGCAGCAGAATTATCTGCAGGCCTTTCTTTAGCAGTTGTGCCCTTAGAGGAAGACATACTAGTTCCTATGTACACTAACAATGAGACAAAGAAGCTACCTTCTAGCTATTCATTAAATAAGTAGATCACTTATCTGGTGTCCATGCTTGCTCTAGTTTTAAACCGCGTGTGTTTCAGCCTGGACCACATGCCGCGCCATACTTCCGGCTGCACAGGCTGCTACATCAGGAAGCCATCCATTGTCCACGTTCTCTATAGGGAATCAGTTCCTGTGTGTGTTCCAGCAGAAAACAGTATGCCGCATCGCTGAGAGTTCCCCTTCCACCTGGGCTGAGAAGCGGTAACGTCTGCAAGCATGCAGCAGATTTCACAAAGGGAAAGAAATAGCCCGCTTAGTAAAGCCTAAGGGTGCACAACCCCATCCGCGTCCCAGTGAATTCAGTGGGATATTGGGTAAGCCAAATTGCCTCTTCTCCACAGAGCTTAGCGGAGTAAGGAGGGCTGATTAGATCTGCTATCCTTTATTTATATTTGGTACACTGACGGAGGTTTACCTCCGTTCCTCCAGCTGCTTAGGACCGGAAAAGAACTAGTGAAGGAAGGGGTGGAGCCACCTTAAATTGAGGATTGTCGGTCCTACCAGCTGGAGGAGGAGATTAAGAGCCCATTTGTTACAGTGCCGTGGAGTATACGGAAGAAAAATTCTTTATTACTCCAATAAATTTATATTAAAATAAGTGAACTGTACATCCTATTAGGTATGTGAGTTCTAAAACCGCTCCCAGTAATAATGGTAAGCAGACGGGGAAATGCTGCTGTTGATATATAATGCTATAAGTTAAACTTGCTAATCGCTCATACTTATAAGTTGCAATTGCTGTATAAATAATATTTGAACCTCCTGTGATGCTGAATTGGAGCTAGAAAGACCGCTATCTGCAGTGAAGTGATTGGATAAGTACTAGTAGATAAAATCACAGGACTATATATAAAATACAATTAAAATACGACATATGAAAATATATATGAGTTGGAAAAGAAGTAGTTAATCTACAAATCTATAAATGCGTAAATAGGGGAGTACTTGCATATATCTACTCTGAGTGGTAGATAGCATTGCAACATTGAGTGGAACTTTGAGAACTAATATCTTGAATATCTTGAATTTAAGCGTTATAAGTGACTTGTCTGTTTGTTAATAACCAGCGATTAAAAAGTGTGAAGTGCAGTGTTTAAATCATTAATTAAACTGCAAATATTATTTATACAGCAATTGCAAATTAAAGTATGAACGATTAGCAAGTTTAACTTATAGCATTATATATCAACAGCCGCATTTCCCCGTCAGCTTACCACTGTTAGTGGAAGCGGTTTTAGAACTCACATACCTAATTGGATGTACAGTTCATAAATTTATAGGAATAATAAAGAATTTATTTTGGATGTCTGTGTGTTTATTCAGATACCTTAGTGGTCCTTTATAGTACAGTACTGAACGGGTCTCTCTCTTGGAACAACCTCAGTTGTCCCATAAGCTTTCTATCTTTCTTTTTTTTCTTTGCATTATATTTAGATATTAATGAGACTTGTGATTCGATATTTTTCTCTCTGGTTTATTTTGTTATAAATTGGAGGGGAGGGATGTAAGAGATATCTTGTAAGAAGGGTCATCTGGGGTAGCAGTGTATGTGTTAGTAATAGTCTAGAAATTCCTGATGTATGGCTGTCAGAGAGATGTGTGTGACTTTATACTTGTCAGTGATGGAAGCGATATATCTAGTGCCTCAATGTGCCTCAATGTTTGAAAGCAGAAGGCGGCCAGATCTGTTGGCCTCCTTGAAATACTATTGACATAGCTGAGGGACATTTGAGCCTTCTCGAAGAGAAATGAGTCGTACAACTGTTTGGCAGATACATAGGCCTTCTTGTGAGTATCTATAAGGGAGCGCCAAAGTTAATTTGTAGATTAACATAACCAGCTTCTGATTAATTGATTTGCTTTTCTCAGTTGTATATGCAATGATGTGTCCTTGAACAACTGTCTTGGAGGGAGACCAGAAGAGGGAGGGGTCGGAGAGGTGTATGCGATTATCAGCAAGGTATAGTTGCCATGCATGTCTAAGAGAGTTTCGTAAGTTTTCTTCCTTGGCCAGATAATAGGGTAACTTCCATTTTGGAAAGAATGTGGGTAGGGATTTAAAGGCTGAGGAGAGTTCATTAGGGGCATGGTCAGAGATAGCTATTTTGTGGATGTGACAGTAGCCACTAGATGATCAGAAAGAAAGAAGTAATCCAAGTGGGTAAAAGAATTGTGGGAGTGGGAATAAAAGGTGTAGTCCCTGATGGTTGGGAGTAGGGTCTCCATACATCAGTCAACTGTAGGTGTTGGTGTAAGAAAATGAAACAATGGCAGTTACCAGGCCTGGGTGAGTCAGTAGTCCTGCTACGGTCCACGGCCAGATGGGCTACCACTTTGAAGTCTCCACCCAGGAAGTCTCTGATACAGGGAAAGGAAGAAGCAAAGGTTAGGTTGATTAGGAGAATAAATATTAGCCAAAGTAAACCATTCACCCCCAGTTCGTAACAGAGGATACTATAGCAGCCCTCGGGGTAAAGAACAGTAGACAAAATTTTATACTGTAAATTTTTGTGAAACAAGATAGCTACATCTCGTCGCTTCTCATTACCAGTATGTGGAGCAGCAACCACCTCACCCTCCCAATCACACCTGAGGTTCTAGTGTTCCACAGGAGTTAAGTGTTATGGAGGCCTGAGAGGGATCCGAGCACTGGCATACCAGCCAACTGTCCAGATTTACGCGGGACAGTCCCGATTTCAGGGCCCAAACCCATTATCCCGCCCGCATTACTCTATGTCCCGCTTTTCTGAATTGTTCCCCACTTCATTAGATTTGCCTGGTCCGCTCCAGCATCCTACAGACACTACGCTCATCACGTTGCTGAGCGGTGAGACGCCTAATTGACTGCGCATGCCTGCCACACTTGATATATGTGCACGCATGCAGTATTAGAGTGTACTCTACCTTTGGCTGCCTTCTGATCAAGAACTCTTGAGTGGCTGAGCACTGCAGCAACCAGTGACGCGTCTAAAAAACCAAGTAACTGTCAAATTCTGCCTCATAGTAGTCTCGACGACCTGATCTATTATCTGAAAGGTACAATGACTAGTGACTTGTTTCTTGTCTCACTGATAATTTGATCTCTGTCTCTCACTATGAGCAGCGGCGGCACCTTCCAGTTTATTGCGTGCGGTGGGAGGCACGGCCATGGCCACGCTGTGCTTCATGAACAGGAGGTGACTAGTACATCCTGCCACAGTGCCTGCCTGGCCTCAAAGTGACATGGAGGCGGCAGGCCAGGATGATGACCAGTGAGTTCTTTTGAAAATGTTATTTCTATGCACAATACACTCCTGACTGGGCATACCACCTAGAAGCCTCAGCAATCAAAGCTGCCACTGCTGGGCCTTGCTCAGCTGGCTAACAGCTTGCTCAACAGTATCATGGCATCTATGCTTAACCCTTAGAGTGCCTACCAGAGTGGTATTCAGTGCATTGCGCACCCCTGGCACTCAGATGTTTAACTAATGCAGTGAGGTGAGCTCTGGATGCTGCTTGCAGCCAGCACTTGCCTCATTGCGTTAGTTAACCCTCAGAGTGCCAGGGGTGCACAATGAATTGAATACCCCTCCGGTAGGTGCAACCTATGGCTTACCAGCTGTTGTGGGAGAGAAACTAATATCGCAGGTTGCAGCAGTTGCTTGCTTTCAAGCATCTGAAGGGGATGGCATGTTCTGCCCACATTATGGTGGGTAGAAATTTGAAATGTCATGCTGAGTATTGAAGGATACTATGTTATTAATTAGCTACATTGATGTGGAGAAATTGTAGTACAATTATTTGCATCACATTGCTCCACAGCAATACAACTCGCATTAATGTTTGTGTACACTTCAGTATAGGGGTTTATGAATTAGTCTGTGTAAATAAAATATGTTGGTCTTGTTCACAATCATTTATTCACTGGCGCAAAGAGGTGTCAGTAGGTCACGAAATAACACACATTGGTAATGCCCTGCCCACCAGCCACACCCCCAGCAACACCACCTAAAACAAAAGTGTCCCTCTTTGGCAAATTTAAATGTTGGGAGGTATGCACTGGTATGGTCTGAAGTGAAGGCAAGGGAGTTGTGGAGCCTCCGTGTACGGAAACCAGAAGCACTGGACTGCCAGCTGACAGGAATCAACACCGGATGCAGGAATACAGAGGCAGCGAGGCCAGCACAGCTGCGTGGTAGTAGGCCACAAGATGGGTCAGGCACGGAGAGGGCTATGTGCCAATAGGGCATGATGCAGGGAAGGCAAACAACAAGTGTTTTAGGTGTGGGCAGGTGCAGAACTGGAACTAATTTGGAGCTGATTGCAGACGAGCTGCTGGGAAGCACGTCCAGCCCAGTTGGTGTTGAGCTCTGCCCTTTTAGGTCCCTTTAAAGCAATATGAATTTTTTTTCTCCCTTGTGGTGCAATTGGGTGGCCCCAGATTTGATCCTTTTTTGTTCATATGGCTCTGAACAGAATTGGCTGGAGGCAGATAAAAAATACAATGCTGATATTCAGGTAGGTCATGCCAAGTCAGTGAGCTGTACCTTTTGTTAGTGACAGTAACTCTTCTCAGTAACTGTATATTTTTGGCACTTTGTCCAACAAAAATAAGTTGACCTGTACCTTTCTTTTTACAAAATCACCTCTAGATAAAAACATTATGTCCATAATGTGGGAAGGGGTGATGGTTGATTTAAAGAGTCCAAAGGATAAGGTGAACAGTTTGGTGGAAACGTTTGTGTTAGGGCAGGGTTGTCCAAGTTCAGTCTTCAAAGTCCACCAACAGGGCAGGATGTAAGGATTTCCCTGATTAAGCACTGGTCAAAATAAATGAGCCACTGATTATCTCACCTGTGTTTAATCAGGGAAATCCTTAAATCCTGGCCTTTTGGTGGCCCTTGAGGCCTGAACTTGGACAGCCCTGTGTTATGGTAACCATAAGAATTTTGAAGCTTGCCCTGAAAATATAATTCCTTTAAATCTGGGTTGGGCAACCTGAGGCCCTCCAGCTGTTCAGGATTACAATACTATTGGCTGTCTGGGGATGGTAGTATTTAACAGTTAGAAGGCTTAATTTTTCCCACCCATGGCTTAAATGCAGGATGTTTATGAATGTTTGATTTTGCAGGATAGAAATCATTGCAAACCTGCAGTGTGTGTTTTCCATCAGTGTTCTGCATTTAAAGGAACACCTGGTCACATTAGTGTAGAGCAGTGGTTCTCAATATTTTTTTGTTCAGGGCACCCCTAACACGTAATCTAAAACACTCGGGGCACCCCTAACATATTTAATGTACTTTATCAAGGGCATAATGAAGGTACCATACATAAATATACAGTTATTATTAGGTCTTACAATCATAATAACAAAATTAAATATAATGTGCATAACAGTTTCTATAAATCTTCATTTAAAAGTCAATTTTGTTAGTCTTCATAGAAAACATAGGGCACCCTAAGTTGATGTCCGTGGCACACCAAAGTGCCAGGGCACCCTGGTTGAGAATCACTGGTGTAGAGGGTAATGAGAATAAAATGCTGCCAAAATAGTGAATCAAAATAAAAACCTAAACTTGTGTTTCTGATGCATTTGTAGAAAGCTTTAATACTATGTATTTTTGTTTTGTGTAGCTTACAATTAACTACCTTATTGATATTACCTACTGCCTTCTTATTCATTAAGGATATTATCTCTGACAGGCTCTTAAAGGGATAGTAATGTTTCATAATAAAAGCAGCTCTAATTAGTCATCATAGTATTTGGACTTTGGTGAGTGTTATTTCAATTCTGTCAGAGTTGTAGTTCAAGAGTAATTCAATGACAAAGTATCCCCCTCCCGCCCCTTTTACTGATGTAACACTGTTCAGCCAGAGCAGAAGGGAGGTGCCCAGGTAGACTGCAGAGAGGGACAATCTTCAATTAAGATAAGGGAAAAACCTGAAAAACTTGTCAAGGGGGGCTGGGCTTTCATTGTTTTCATAGGAAGAAGATTGTCCCATGCTGTTATCTGTCTGGTCTATGGACTGCATTCCACATCTGAGAAGAGATGGCTTACACTAGGTAAAAGGGGCGGGAGGGGAAACTTTGCTTGTGACTATCTCTCAAACCATAAAGGTTTGAGAGATAAGACATTCTTCATGTTTTTTAATGCCTACAAAAGAAAATAAAGATAAAACGAAGTATTACTATCCCTTTAAATGAATTTGTTTATTTATATAGCACCACAAGAGTGCCAGCACTTTACAATTTAAGGGTTTGTACAATACAGTGTAACTAGTGCTTAACAAAATGAAACACTGGAATGGAGTCCCTGCTTAAAAGCTTACAATCTAAAATGGAAAAGGGAGTCACAGGGTACATAACGGTTAAGTATGGAATATAGTGCTTGTGTTCTGGTCAGGATAGGGGAACATAAATAAATGAATTATAAGAGCCTTAGATGAACAACTACAGCCTCATTGAGGAGGTGTAATTTTAAGAGAGGCTTAAAGATTGCAAGAGAAGTGCAAAGCTGCAGGCTGGGAGGTAGAGCATGACATAGATAATGAGAAACGAGAGAAAATGGTTTGATAAGACAGAGCTGAAGACACAAAAGGAGCTGAGAGATCAGATCATAAGCAGTTAGATGGGGTATAGGAGATCAGGGCTCAAAATTTAAAGTCCTGAGCTACTAGCCAGGCCTGAAAAGTTACTCGCCACCAGTTTCCACGCCTAGCCCCACCCATATCCCTGCCTTTTAACCCCACCCATATCCCTGTCTTTTAACCCCACCCATATCCCCGCCTTTTAACCCCACCCATCTCAAGTTCTCTTTGATGAAATGACACTGTTGTTCTATGTTTTTATTCAGCATAGGGGACAAAAACCAACTGTTTTAACCCTCTGAATGCTAGCAAGGTTTACAGTGCATTAGCCTCTTAAGCATTATAGCAGTTAAATGCTTCATTTAAATAATGTGCATACACTGAAACACACATACAGACCCTGGTACAGACATGCACACACTGGCATACACATACAGGCCCTGGCACATAGATGCATACACCGGCACATATGCATATACTGGTACACACATTCACACTCTGGCACATATATGTATGTATGTATTACTCACTCAACCAGGGTTAAGATTTTAATTTGAGTAAGTACAAATGTCACCCCTATATCACACTCAGGAAAAAGGAAACTTGTCAAGTTGATTTGGAACACCCTGAAATGCACATACATCTCCTTCCCCCCCTCACGCACACACCCGCACACACACTGCTTGGGGGACTGTGAAGCAAAGGGAAGAGGGTATATAGACAGTGAAAAAGGCAAGGAAGGGGGAGACAAAGGGGAAAGAGGCAATGGGAAAAAGCAGGGTTAAGAAAGCGTCAATAAGCAAAAGAGAGAGAGAGACATGGGGAGAAACAGGGATAATGGAGAGGGAAAAGAGAGATGAGTAATAGAGGAGAACAAAAGGGGGTGCAGAGTGAAAGGAGTCCATCACACTTCCATTATATTATCCCTTTGGATGCCAGAGGAGTGTTCAAAATGCTTGAAGTACTAGCAATCAATGAGCTAAATAAGAACAAGTAATACAATTAAACTTCAAACTCCTCCTCCACCCCTGTTAACCCACTGAGTTCCACATGCATGTGTAAAAGCTTTACACACCCCTCTGGTACTTAGTGTTAAACTAATACTTATTTTTAGACATGCCTCTCACAATCAGTCCTTGGCCTGCCATCATAGCTCCCAGATGCCCACCACCACAGACCCCACTTCCAACATAACTTTTATACCGTTAGTAGCCTAGTTCCAGTTTGCCATCACCATTAGCCTCCCACAACTCTTATGCCCCATTTTTCATCACAGCCCTCAGTCCCCTCTCGCCAAAGTTACCAGCAGTCCAGACCACAGCCCCCACATTAACACAGTCCTTAGCCCAATATGGCCTTTTCCTCCCCATCACCATGACCCTCATTCCCATTTACTAGAGCCCACCAGTTCTGTCTCAGTTTCTTTTTATTTTGTGTAACTGATGCCTGTGTCGCTTTGGAGGCAAGACAGAAAGTAGTTAGTGGCGCAATAGAGAAGAAGGAATGATGCTGGACATAGTGATCGCTCTTAACAGCCCCCAACCCTTAAGATGGGTCACTGGTATTGCACCCTATGCAACATCAGTTAACCTGTGAGATATGCAGGGGCACTGTTGCAAGAAACATGCAAGAGTGGAATCTTCAGCTACAAGCAGAGGCAGAATGTAGTGGAATACCAGCCAGGGGCATTTTATCTAAACTGGCCCACTAGCTGGTATTAGTGCATGTGTGTTCTGTAGAACTACCTCACAGGGTTACAGTACATATACAAACTGAATCCCATTGCATTCTGTAGAGCTGTTCCACAGTGTGACAGTAGATACAAACTGACTCATAGAACTTGAATTCTGTATCACTGAGGTGCTGCACAGTAAATCCCTGCTAGATTCCCAGCCCTTGTGAATACCTTCTGTGGTAGTTCTGGGTAAGATTAACCCTCTGAGTACCAGAAGGGTATCCAACACATTGCTGGATACCTCTCTGGCACTCAAATGGTTAACTTGATACTTCTCCTCAGTATGAAGCATGCTGTAATTAATGGGAGACAGTTGCTGTCAGGATATCAGAGCATGCAGGAGATTAATCCTTTGAGGAGCAGATCTGTGTGTAAAGCATTGCAAAGCAATGCTTTGAACAACCACATGATCCCTTAAGGGTTAACTTACAATTCACTGCTGGACTGGAAATTAAGAAATGACATGTGTCTACTGTGTATTTGAACTTGGTGCTCTGCTCCGATGCACATATAAAGAACGCATATCTCTGCTGTCATTAATTCTAGCAGGGAGACATTTTATAGTTGTGACATCCATGTACACTGCTCCCGAGTTTTTTTTGTTTCTTTTATTTCATAGCTGCTGTTTCTTATCTGCTTAACCTAGGGTTGCCACCTTTTCCTCATGAAAATACTGGCCATAGCTGTTGGTCAATGAGGGCGGAGCCAGAAAAAGGAGGAGCTGCAAAAGGGGCAGAACACCAATTCTAGAGCCTTTTGTTAAGCAGACTCAGCGTGGTACATTCTTCCCGTTAACCCCTTTTTTGACTTTACATATTCTGCAAGTATACTTTTATATCCCTGACTCTGAGCTCCTGGATCTGTTTCCAGGAAGCTTTCTTTCTGGGTACAATGATACAATGTAAAGAGATGCAATAACATACAGTAGACTGTAAATAGAGGAAGACTTTTTAAATGCCCTGCATCTTCCAAAACCATCATTACCTCAGTATTGCGTAGCTATCTGTCAGTTTTTCTGGTTTCTGTCTGGGTTTCACTAATCCTTTAACCTGGAACAAGTAGTGGCTAATTTTTAGAGGTTATAAGGACCTTTGGTGATATAACCACTCAGCCTCGTGAACACAGTGTGTAGGAAGGGCAGGGGCACAGTAACAGAACTGCAGGCTGAAGAGAATAAGAATGGAAGGTGCAGGACAGAACACTTCATTTTGGGATTTATATCCTCAAATATTGTGGAACTGGTACCTATGAGTGGAACAGCATATCATTCTGGGCACTTTATTCCCTAGATCATGTGGCTGTTGTAGAGCTGCACATATTGTTAGATTCTGTAATGCTACATACATATACATATCACATATATAACATAACTTCCTACTGATGCTGGCTGGTCCTTAGCACCTGATGTGACCTCTACATTTAAATGCCTATTGATCACTTGTAGTCTGGCATAGGTGCCCTTGATCAAAGAATTGGCACATTATCACACTGTGTCAATACTGGGTCACAGAGCACCATGGACAGGCAGGCAGAGTAGGTGATGGAGAATCCAGAAATAAAAAAAGATGGTGAAGCTGCACTGGGAGCTAAAGACCTGCCAGCTTCAATAGGAAGTTATATATTTAACATATACACAGCATTTTCCCCATTTCTGTATATGGGCCAGAATTCTTAACCAAGGTGTACTCCAGTGAGGAAACATTTGGGGTTACAATACATAATATAAAGTTGTGTCATACCCCTGGATTCCCATTGACTTCTGGGGGTTTAATTCCAGCAGAAATTTATATTCAGAGCCCAATTATTTGACCTATCTGTAGAGTGTGTTCCTGATTTAAGCTTCTGTCACTGACCTAGCTTCCTGTTCCTGACTACACTCCTGGATGCTGATTTGGCATTGTTCTTTGGATTCCTGTTGCTGGCCCTGCTATTGTTTGACCTCCCATGACCAACCCATCTCTGAATGCTGATTTCCCGCCTGCCTAGTGATTTGGCCTATGATCCTTCTCTCTTGTTGCAGAGACCTCCACTAGTCTGACTTTGCCTTTTTCTCTCTCTGTTTGGGCTACCAATCGCCCAGTCTATCCTATGAACTAAGACCTCCAAAGTTGGAGAAATCTTAGTGCATTATCACACCTTAGTGCATCTCCCCCAGTGAGTGCCTGTGTAAGAATTCTAGCTGTGGCGGAACAGAGGAAGGCCCTTAGGCTCTGACTAAAATATGCATGCACACATGCACTCTGCATATTTAAAATGGTCCACAAAGTGTAATAATTATGTGGCAGACTAACAGCATTTTAGGGAACAAATAAAAATGTGGATTGTTTTAAATGGGGCTTTAAATGAGCAGCATAGGACCAATAAACTACCTTCTTAAATCCCTGGTTGTGCCCGCAGAGCTGAGAACAGAATTCTGATAGCTCATAGGCTCTCTCCCAGCTTGCTGCACAGACCATAGAGATATGCACAATAGGTTGATTGCATGCTTTACATCGTGCTCATGGGAACATCTCCACTCCCCACAGAATCCCTTTTAATGTGGATTCACTGACAAAGGGTTTCGTAAAGGGAGGAAAATATTTCCAGTGATCTCCAAGTAAGATAGAGATGTTACCCAGCTTTGCTGAACAACCAAGGGTTTAACCCTTTTAGTGTCAGACAGGTTACGCACACCCCTCTGGCACTCAAGTGTATTTTATTGCCCTCATATTGTCTATTATATAGAGCAGAAGTATTCTCCTTTTGAATCAGTGTGATTTGTATTTATTCCCTGTGGTGCCATTGCATATCTCCCAACATTTCAAAATGGCCAAAGAGGGACACTGTTGTTTTAGGTGGTTTTGTCATGGATGTGACCAGTGGGTGAGGCATTATCTAATTTTTTTTTTATAACTCAAGTATATTTGATTTTTGTCAAGCATAACACCTGGCACATAATAATAACAACAAGTGTGAACACAGGAACGGTACAGAAGTGTACAACCGATACCGTAAATACGAAATAACAATTAATTAACAAAGCAAGTAAATGCAGAAACTCATTTCTCAAAACTAGATAATTAAAGCCTTGATTGAGGTGTGCGTGGGAGGAATACCCAAAGGAAGGAGAGCCAGTGGGAAAAAGGGGGAGGAGGAACAGCATGGACATAAAGGGGGCAAGGGAAAGAGATGTAGAAAAGAAATGTAGGAATATGAGAGAAAAAAAGAGAAGAGAGAAGGGGGAATGCCCTTGTGTGCTCCTGATAAGGGTGGGGGAAGCCCTGACTCATCCAATTCATAGTGAAGGACCAGTGCTGGCAATCCATGGATCCCAGATGCAGTGAAACATCTATGCAGTATCAGTAAGGCTATGTGTCATGCGCTCATACACCAGATTCAAACTAACCTTGTTCACCATCATGGCCCAAGTTGGGGCTGATGTGGTCTACAGTCTAGCTAAACATATCCTGGTCATAGTTAGGACAAACCCAATTAAGCGCTATGCAGAAGTAGGGAAAGCACCTAGACCCAAGTGGAGTAATGTTTTCTCGGGGACGAAAAGAAGGGTCTGGCTCAGAACGCCACTCAAGCCCCTGAAACAGACCCCCAAAATGGGCGAGCCAGGGCACACTCTCACCAAATATGGAAAAAAGTACTCCTGGAAATGCAGATCCTCAAGCACGATGCATCGCACACAGGGTAAATCCTGCTACCCAATTCGGGGTGAGATACCACCTCAGGGCAAGCTTCTTAGCCACCTCCCTGTGGCTGGCACCTTTAATTATCTTGGCAGACAGGTCAAAAGCATTCATCCACTCCTGCTGTTGCTCAAATGAGTGGCCCAGATCTGTCACATACCTGCAGTTTTAAAGTCATCATCAGAAGGGCAAGTCAAAAGAATGTAGATCGCCAACATGGTTTTGGTAAGATCAGAAGAGTGATGCGACATTGATACGAAAAGGGATCGACAGGAGAGAAGGCTTCCAGTTTTAAGCATTGTATGGAGGTAATGTGCCACTTGAAGATTGGTGAATGCTTCCATTTAAGAAGCCCAAATTCTCCTGTAAACAACTCAAAGGATTTCATAGGTGTTGGGAAATAAAGATGTTGCAAATGTGTGATAACTCCACCGTCAAAGAGATATCAGGAATACGGGATTGGATGTAGGATACTGGAAGAAATGCAGACAGGATTTGGGCCAGATCATGACACTTATTAAGCCCATCCCACAGATTTAGAGTAGGGCGGATGAACATATCCTCAAGTCTACTCGACCTAGGGACCCACAAAACCTTGGACAAAAGACCTGAGTGCAAGAAATGGGACACAATCTGGAGCCATCATTTAGATTCAGGAGAACAGTGACACATCAGGGCCTGGTCTAAAACTGCCACACTATGCTATAAGTGGAGTTGGGAACTGCCAGGCCCCCATGGCTTCGAGCCCATTGCAGCACAGAGAAGGAAACCCAAGGCCGAACATTCCCCCAAATAAAGGAGGAAGCTAGTTTCTGGACGGCAATGAAATATGAGGGTGAAGGTATAATCAGAAGTGTTCTAAAAACATACAGTAGCAGAGGTAAAATGATCATCTTAACAACTGCTATTCAGGCCAACCATAAAAGCTAATAGGGCTTCCATTGCGTGAAGGAAGACTGGATAGAACGGAGCAAGGATTCATTGTTCAGGGGAAAAATATCATAGAAAGCCCTCAGGATCTTTATGCCCAGGTGCATAAGATAGGTGCCCCACCAGGAATAAGGGTACTCATGTCTCAAAAGTCCCTTAACTTCAGCAGGTAAGTGCAGACCCATCGCCTCCTACTTAGAAGAGTTCACCATAAAAAAGACCAAATTCATCTAGCAGCCTATGCAGAGGGGGCAAAGAATCTACTGGGTTTGTAAGAGTCAAGATGACATCATCTGCAAATAAACTAATTTTATGAGTGTATACCTCCACCTCCACTCCCTGAACCAAGGGATCCCGTCTGACTGTCTCGGCCAAGGGTTCCATAACCAAGGCAAACAATAAAGTAGAAAGGGGACACCCCTGCTTGGTGCCACTGAAAATGGTGAAGGCCA
This sequence comes from Rhinophrynus dorsalis, assembly GCA_037306005.1. NCBI lineage: Eukaryota > Metazoa > Chordata > Amphibia > Anura > Rhinophrynidae > Rhinophrynus > Rhinophrynus dorsalis. Next base: position 88,137,869 of record CM074718.1, on the reverse strand, counting down.
GGGACCTGAACCCATCACAAAACACAGCAGGCATGGGCTAAGTATAAAGCTTCATAGTAGCCTCAAGAAACCAATCCGGCATGCTAGTCTTACTCAGGTTTGATTCGAGAAACCCCCAGTATTATCTAAAATTTTAGGTTACATCATGATCTATTAAGAGCTCGTTATATAACCGAATAAATTACATAAAGAGCCATCCAAAGTATTTTATTTACACATACTAATTTATAAAACATTAGGCTGACCATATGTACCGTTTTAAAAGGGACAGCACCGTTTTTTTCATATTTCCAGACCGTCTTGTCTTTTTAATATATATATCAATTTTGTCCCATTTAATACAGATATATAGGTTTTAATTTTTTTGTAAAAAAAAAGTGAGTGTGGCTTGTTTATTTATCATAAGATAAAGTAAAATTGAACTTCCTTTCGTCATACTAGTGGTTTTACTGTACACATTGATTACCATAGAGCCTTATGACTCAAGTGACTCATAACTGTCTAAGACTCGAGTCTATGGTAAATTACCATAGAGTCTCTTAGACAGTGATATGATGTGGTCATAGACTCTATGGTAATCAACGCATATAATAAACACAGTAAAACCACTAGTGTGAGTGACGAAGAGAGGAAGTTCAGATTTATTTCGGGGGCAGGCTTTTTTGGCCAGAGAGCGAGAACACCGATAGTAAGAGACGGGGCAAACGAGTTTTCGCTGCTTTCAGCTTACTATGATCGGACTTGGAGTGACGGAGTCCCACATCCCGTCCCGTTTTTGTCTCAAGGAAATATGATCAGCCTATAAAACATATACTGAAGCTTAAACAAATACGATTTTGAGTTTTATTGCTGTGGAGTAATGTGATACACTTACATACACACCACACAGTGTGACCTCCTAAAAAAGGGATACCAGGGTGGGTAAGAGGGACAGAGAGAGATTTGGGTCTCAAAAGCTAGCATATCTCCTAAAGAGGGACATGTGGGAAGTATGCCATTGATTATCCCCATAATTGTCCCACTTTGTTATTCTGTATATTGCTATATATATTTGACAGTTTGTCCTACATACATTGTTGTTTTTACAGGGACAAGGCATAACCTCCAACATTTCACAAATTATTACAGGCCAACTAACAGCTGGTATTGTTCTCTCCACTACCACACACAGTGTACGTATATTTATATAAATAAAAGAAATAAAGAGGACAGCACCTGTGGGACTTTCATACTGCAAAAGGGTACATTTTATTAGGCCAGCTGGGTGCTACCCCATTTATTTCATCCTATGAAATCTAACATTTTACAATGAAATTGCAAACATAATGCATATAGAACAGACACCAAGATGGACATTAATAAACTGGAACCGGTTCAAAGAAGAAACCGAAATTGTGCACTATTCACGTCACACAGTATTAGAATAGATTTTAAAAAAATCGTAATATGTATAGGTTGGAGGAAGGAAAAAAGGTGATACGCTAAATCTCTTTATATTTAAAGGTTCCAAATAATAGCTCGAGACCCCCCGCGACTGTCTTCGTTGCAGTTTAGTTTTGCTTCCCCGGCCTATCAACATTGCTACTATTCCATTTACTTTCAGCTTTTGGCGCCAACCGCCAGGTGTCGCTGTGCGCGCGATTCCTTCTGATCACCGACCAGGAGCGTGGAGGTCCCTCTGCGGCCGCGAGCCTGTGCGCGTGACCGGTCGGCCCCCCTCGCTCCCCCCGTCCTAGCGTTCACGTTGTGTCCCGGAGACCGGTCCCGGGAGGTCACGTGTTGGGCTTCTCGCGGGTGGGTATTGGTGTCTGAGCGGTCTGCTGAGTGCCGCTCGTCCTCTTCAGGTGAACAAGGGGAGGCCTCCTTCATTTCTCACGGACACTCCGCCAGAAAGAGAGGGAGACGCGAAACACGCTGCTGGCGGCTACTGAATACATGTGGGGCGACCTCGCACACCTCAGGAGGTAAGAGCCCGGTCGGAGAGAAAGCTGTTGTCAGTAGCAGTGAGGCCGCGTACAGGCTGCCAGATGTGTGTGCTGTACATAGTCTCACATGGACTACTCCAACCTGGGTCCCTCCAGCTATTGCTGGACTACAACTCTCATCATCTTCAGCTACGGGTAATGCGAGTTATAGTCCAGCAAGAGCTGGAAACCCGCAGGTTGTCAACCTCAATGCACTAGTACCAAAGGGATCTTTCTATACTCACAACTTAGGCCACAAGCTAGATGGGATCTCGTACTCCTGTGTGGAACACAACATAAGTGGTCAACATGTGGTTCACCAGCTGTTGTTGGACTTCAACTTTCATATTCCTCAGTGTTTGGCTGAGAGTGATGAATTGTGTGACAACAGCAACCGGAGAGCCACATGTTTTCCAGCCATGATGTTAGTAGGACATGACTTCCCAATTCCTTCTTGTCAGTATACTGCACATGTATGTACACCCAACCCGATCTGCCTTTCTGCCTGCCCTGCCCTGTAGTTTGCGGCCTGTATCCGAGGCCTATACATTATTTACTTGTAAGCTACTGATTCTGTCCCGAGTGTGTGCGCCCTTATGTGGCTACCGGGCCTTCTCTAAGTGTGGGAGTAGGCGGCTGTCCTAAATAAACCATATCGGTAGATTGATTCTTTCCCCCGGGGGTTGGCAGTGATTCCTAGACCGGGAGCTAGGCCCGATCCCCGTTCAGTCCTCTCACTGACCGCCCAAGGACAGTTACCACTTATAACGCCATCCCCAGGTACAGCTTGCTCTCTGAAAACAGTAATTTTACAAGCAAAGTGGGCTTTTGGAGCAATGTTTTTTGTTTCATTTACTGGGGCTGACTGTTTGTTTTGTGACCGATAGAGGCCGGTAGAGGACTTTGAAAAGAAAGTGGTGACAGAATGGACTTCCCTACCCAGCCAAAACCCGTGGATGGCAAAACGATCATATATCCGCCTGGGGTTAAAGATATCACGGATAAAATCTCCAATGATGAAGTTGTTAAACGGCTCAAGGTGAGTTTTCTTTCAGATTGGATCGGATATGGTGTGGGGAAACATGTGGCTCTCTTGGACTATAATGTCCATCATCTTACCATTAAACGGTGACTCATGGGAGTTGAATTACTTGAGCTTCTGTAGAGCCACAGGTTGTCCATTCCAGCAGTATGAATTGTGGGTCATGTGTATAAATGCTGAGGCATTTGGGGGCAAAACGGCACCTTATGGAACAAATAGAACTGCAAATTGAATCAAATGGGACTTTTAATACCTTGGATGCTAGAAGGGGTATCCCCACATTACAAAATAATATTTTGGAGATCTTTCTAGAATCCAAGGGGTTCATGCTATAAACTGATCAGTTTTGCATTAGAATTGTCTAGTTAACTAACAGTAGGTTGTGAATGGCAGGTTCTCTTCAGCATAATTTATTCAGTGTTTACATGATACATTATTCTGTAGTAGTCTGGGGGGTGTTTGAAATCTGAATGCATTTGTTTAAAATTTCTCTTCTGCTGATGGTCATGCAAATCAGTGTTTTGCTACATTGAGGAGCAGTGTGTTGTTCAAGTCATTGCACATAACTGTATTGCACTCTCTTCTGGTTATCAAGGGGCTGATGTGTGCACCTGCAACTGTTGTTTTGTCATATTTAATATTAGAAAAGACAAGTTTTGGTAGCTTGCAAAACCTTATTTCAACGCAAAGCTTGTTGGTACTTTTTAAGCTTTTTGGAACTAGATGTAAATTTGCCTTTGCGCACTGAAATGAAAACAAAACAATCTTGACACTCTTTGGTGTCAGAGGAGCTTACAAAGTACAGAGAAATATGATGCTGACCCTTGGCAGTGATTGGGTATATGATGTTGGCTGATATTTATTGACAAACACAAATGGGAAGTTCAATGGCACTAGGGACCAAAAAACAAGCCAAGAAGGGACCCAAATGAATTGAGGCACACTAGAGTACCAAAAATAGAAAAAAGCTTTATTGAGACACAAAATCAATAGTGAGACATACTGTAAACAATTAAAAACAACTCTGGAGAGTCAAAAGAAAAGAAAAATGCCCCTATATAATGAGTGCAACCGCATATATAAACAGAGAAGTATGGCAGATACTCTCCAAATAAATATACAAAGCAGCATAAGAGCAAACATGCACAAGGTAATGTACCAAGAGGATGTCTGTGGTGATTTACAAGTGAACACTTGGGGGAACCAAAATATCATCCATACTCTCCAGGGAACAAAAGCACCCAACGTGTGTTGCCACCGACTGTAGCTTCTTCAGGAAACTGATATTTATTTTACCTATATGCAACGTTACTTAACTAAGCCATTACACTCAAAAGCAAATTATATAGTGTATTTGTGTAAAAAAAAAAAAAAAAAAATGGAGATTGGCAGATGTTACACCTAATTAAACCATGGCAATCTATTTCTTCTTGTTTGTGTTTTTCTTAACTAAACATTTTGGGGAATTGTTTACTGCAGAGGGAGGGCTGGCCTGGGTGGTAGGGGGGGCAATTGCCCCCTGGACTTGTCATAAGTCTCAGCCAGTGGACAACAGCCTTGCTCAGTTTCTCATGTAGTACACATAGTTTACAGAGTTGCTCCATTTCAGTTGTAAGTGTTGTGGTATCACCTGTATAGCTCAACTTTAATGGTAAGGTCTGTGGTATCAGTAGTGTAGCTACATTTCAATTGCAAGCTGGCTGTAATGACATCTGGGGATATCAAGAAGTGAGAGAAGAGAACCTGCTGTGAAGCATGTACTGTATCCTTGACATAAGCAGAAATAAATGGTAATAAATACAGTCGCCATTCTTCATGTCTTGCATATCAGGAGCATGCTTCACTAGTAAAATTCCTTGTAATGTGCTTTTTAAAACCTATCGGTTACTTTTGGAACTTGCTCTGTTGATGTTTGGGAACTGAGTTTTGTGTATCTTATTGTACCGAATGATAATCACAGAGAGAAGATTTAATTTCCTACTCCTTTTCTGAATGTTTTTTACTAGTAAAAACGAGTGCAAATTTTCAGCCCTGTGCCTTTGTGTTTTTTACTGTAACGTAGGGGTGTCCAATCCTCAAGGGCTACCAGCAGGCCAGGATTTAAAGTGTTAGTAATGTCCAAAAAAAAAAGTTTTTTTGGCATTTAGAAGAGCTTAAAACATTGAGCTAAATACAAAAAACCGTATCTCTCAAACCGCTATGGTTTAAGAGATACGGGCGTTTAAAGTTCGCTGTTTCCTACTGACAGCTGTAAAGCTGTCAGCAGGCGATTCGTGTCGGTCGACACGGAGGCGCTTGAAGTGCCGCAATCTTGTTACTTACAAGGAATCCCTTAATTGGAATGGTCTAAAACACACGCCGTGTTGAAGAACACGTTTTAGACCATTCCAATGAAGGGATTCCTTGTAAGTAACGAGATTGCGGCACTTCTCAAGCGCCTCCGTGTCAACCGACACAAATCTCCTGCTGACAGCTTTACAGCTGTCAGTAGGAAACGGCGAACTTTTAACGCCCGTATCTCTTAAAGCATAGCGGTTTGAGAGAGAAGTTTTTTTGCATTTAGCTCAGCTTTTTAAGCTCTTCTAAATGCAAAAAACTTTTTTGACATTACTAACACTTTAAGGATTTCCCTGATTAAGCATAGGTGAGTTATTCAGTGACTCGTTCACTTTGATTGTCTCACCTATACTTAAACAGGGAAATCCTTAAATTCTGTGCTGTTAGTAGCTCTTGATGTCTGAACTTGGGCACCTCTGCTGTAAATGAAGGACTTTGGATTCCTTCACAGTCTGGTATATCCAGATCTCTAAAAAAATATCAGTGAGGTTGAGTAGTCAGAAGAAAAAAGTTTTGTAGTCAGAAGGTGAAAAGTTAGTAACTTATCCAATGTTAATCCTTTGAATTCCAGAGGGGTACGCAGCTCACTGCAAAGTAATGCTTTGTTTTTCACCAGTTACACACAGGGCTGGTAACTTCTACTAGTCTGTATCTCATTAGATAGTTGCATCTGTCTGCGGTGACCTGCATTTTCTTTTAATTTTATTCTGCCTCTAGTTTTCACCTCCTTACAGAGACTTTAATTCTTTGAGTGCCAGAGTGTGTCCAGCACTTTGTTTCATAATGTGTTGAAGTCTCATCTGACACCAAAAGATTTATAGACAACAATAGGTGTGCAACCTATATTGGGCCTGTCACCCTTAGAAAAGTTGTTTGCAGAAATAATAATAAAATAAAATGTGCCTATATGGTGTTCTAGTAAGTTTCTTGTAAATTAGCTTTTTTAATATCAATTAACCTTTTATGTTTTGGTGGCACTTTATACTAATTATGTTCACAGAATGTTAATCAGGTACTTTTAAGGCTGAACTTATTGAATGATGTGCTATTAGCAACTCCCCAGTGTGTGGGCTTGGTCTAGATTCACTCACAGCAAATTAAAGGTCAGAGATGTTCAACTAGGAATCAATTTTCCATGGTACATAGCAGGCGCTATAGGACCGTATGCTACCCAGTGTGCAATCTGTTTTAGCGTTCAGACGTCACACATTGAGAAGAGATCTCCTGAAGCACATCAGACTGATACTACCAATAATGACTGTCCAGCCACAACATGCCTGCCAACTTTTCTTTGAACAAGTGTAGCAGCTAACATGGGACATACATTTTGGCCTTCTTGGGCCTAGTCAGTGAGGTGCAGCTGTTTGTTCTAGGCACCTGAGAGCAAGGATTCCATGTTTGGATTCCACCCATAATTGTTAGGGAGACTAAGCTTAATGACCATTTGTATATTCAAATTAAGTGTCAAAGGTGCATAACTAGAAATGGCTCAGCCAGCGTAAATAGCAGGGTTCTGTGGATTTTAGCACACAGATATCATACCCAGAGAACAAATATCCTGAAGTATTTAATCCTGCCCTGAATTCCTTCATAGCACTATGTGATGCTACACACACTTAAATAAGTTGAAAAACACAATTCCATCAGATTCAACCCTTGCCACTGTATAATCCATAAATTTGGAATTGTATAAGCCTTCCTGACTCCAAAATTAGTATTAGTCTGGTTAGCATTACTTCTTGTTGTAAATAAGACTACACCATATAACCCTGTATGTCCCCTTCTGCTAGAAATGCATCTAATCTTCTTAAATGTATCTGTCCTTACAAGATCCTTGCGCAAGGAATTACACATTTTAACAGTTCTTCTTGCCTCAACGCAGGAAGTAATTGGCATAAAGTGCCACATGAAGCCATCAAGTAAACGGTTTCTTAAAGGGATAGTAATACTTCGTTTTAACTTTATTTTATTTTGTAGGCATTAAAAAAACTTGAAGAATGATATAAGTCTTATCTCTCAAACCTTTATGGTTTAAGAGATATTCACAAGCAAAGTTTCCCCTCCCCGTCCCTTTTACCTAGTGTAAGCCATCTCTCCTCAGATGTGAATGTGGTTGTATGACCAGACAGATAACAGAAGGGGGTCAATCTTCTTTGTATAAAAACAATGAAAGCCCTTCCCCCCCCCTTGACAAGTTTTTCAGCTTTTTCCCTTATCTTAATTGAAGATTGTCCCTCTCTGCAGTCTACCTGGGCATCTCCCTTCTGATCTGGTTGAACAGGTGAGGATACTTTGTTTGTGAATATCTCTTAAACCATAAAGGTTTGAGAGATAAGACTTATATCATTCTTCATGTTTTTTTAATGCCTACAAAATAAAATAAAGTTAAAACAAAGTATTACTATGCCTTTAAATTATTTTACAAACATATAGACAGTTTTTAGATCTTTCAAAATCTAGGTACAAATCCTTTAAACAGCCATTAGTTATTAAATTGCTGCTTTTGTTTTTATTTAATCTGTTAGTCTACTGCTAATTGTTTCTCATCTGACAGACTAGTGCCCCTTAGTAGTCATTCAGGTCTATTGAAACCCATCATTTGTTGTGAAGAGGTCTGATGTAGAAGCAGATTTAAAGCAGAACTAACACCCCTACAAGATGTAGCCTCAATTAAAGTGTTATCATCCGTTATAACGAGCTGTGTAATTATTTTTTTTTTTTTTTAAATGTGTTATTAAAGAATAAATCGTAACTGCAAAAAGTACCTGGTGACGTCTTCCCCCAGAAAAGCACATTGCGCATGACAGCAACAGAGACGATCGTCTCTCAATGTAACTCCCCCCGGCTACACGAAAACACCTACGTCATCAGCTTTAGATTCTCGTGACCAGACGCGCTCCTAATCTCATGTAAAGTGATCGCACTATGCTAGAATGACTTGACCGCGTTTGAGATTAGGAGCGCGCCTGGTCACAAGAATCTAAAGCTGATGACGTAGGTGTTTTCGTGTAGCCAGGGGGGAGTTAAGAGAGTCGATTGGCTCTGTTGGTGTCATGTGCAATGCACTTTTATGGGGAAGACGTCACCAGGTACTTTTTGAAATTATGATTTATTCTCTAATAACACTTTTTTAAAAAAAAAAAAAATTACACAGCCCGTTATAACAGATAACACTTTAATTGAGGCTGCATCTTGTAGGGGTGTTAGTTCCACTTTAACCGCTGGGTGCCAGAGGTATCCAACGCCGTTGGATAACTGTCATCCAAGGAGTTAAATAAAAATCACTATATAGAGGAAACTGCAAATGTAATTAAACAAAATATGTAACTGTATCTAACTGTATAAAGCATACTTAGGAAAGCCAATGTATTAACCCCTTAAGGACCCTTGATGGTCCTGTCACATTTTGGGTTGGAGAGCCATAAGGACCATGACACGCCAGGACCATCATGGAATTCACAGCTCCCCGTGTGGCTTCCCGCGTTCAGGGAGCCCTGAAAAGTATGAGAGGGGGGAAAAAAAGAAGGAAAAAAAGGTCCAAGGTCCTTAAGTGCTGGCTGCATGCAGTCGGCCGGTCCTTAATGGGTTAATAGAATTAAGAGCAATGTATATCTAGGGCAGTGTTTTCCCAAAGTTTTGCAGTGGTGAAATATTTGATTTTGCATGAAATCTTGGTGGAACCGAATAACCAAACCAGTTAGCTCCCTGTGTACTAGAGAGGTCTCTAAGGAATTTTCTCAGTAAGTTGGAAGCCTCTCTAGTATCCATGGGGTTAACCTGGTATCGGTGTCAAATGTACTGGGATGCTGTTTAGTACTAGTCTCTATAACCATCTATTGGTAGTCTCAAAACCACTCGACAAGACTAGGTTGGTAAAAGTGGTGCAATTTTGCACATGGGTAACAGATAAAAATCAATTCCCAAACCCCAATTGCTGTATATGGGACTATCCTAAATAGGTCTCCAGATCATTACAAAGGAATGTATTGGAGACCTTTCTAGCATTTAAGGGGTTAAATCCCCATTTAATGCAATGGCCATTATTTGTTTTCCTATTGGGTAGTTGACTTGCCTCTCTTATTCTTAGTACATCACAGAAACCCTTATAGTACTACAGCAAGCCCAAGGATTCCAAGGAATAATTTTTGAGAACTGCTGTACTTGTTAATGGTTCCCCTTTAGGTCATATATCCACATTAATTGTCTGATTGGCTAATATGTTTTAAAACCATCCTATTTTTATTATAATTTTATTTAGAAACATGCCAAGCCCTGCAATTTGGTGCAAAGCAGTGTCTCGGCTCCAGTCTTAAAAGGATAGTAATGTTTCATAATAAAAGCAGCTCTAATTAATCATCATCGTATTTGGACTTTGGAGAGTGTTATATCAATTCTGTCAGAGTTGTAGTTCAAGAGTAATTCAGTGACAAAGTATCCCCCTCCCACCCCTTTTACTGATGTAACACTGTTCAGCCAGATCAGAAGGGAGGTGCCCAGGTAGACTGCAGAGAGGGACAATCTTCAATTAAGATAAGGGAAGAAGCTGAAAAACTTGTCAAGGGGGGCAGGGCTTTCATTGTTTTCATAGGAAGAAGATTTTCCCCTGCTGTTATCTGTCTGGTCTGTGGACTGGATTCCACATCTGAGAAGAGATGGCTTACACTAGGTAAAAGGGGCGGGAGGGGAAACTTTGCTTGTGAATATCTCTCAAACCATAAAGGTTTGAGAGATAAGACTTATATCGTTCTTCATGTTTTTTTAATGCCTACAAAATAAAATAAAGATAAAATGAAGTATTACTATCCCTTTAAGTTATTGCTAACAGTATTGTTTTTAATGAAGTCCCTAGGTGAGCTGGCCTAAATGACTGACACATGATTTACAGGGGAACTAATTTCTAGGAATTATTGGCTTTAAACCTGTTTTAAAATGATTAATGTAGGAAAGTGGCCTGCAAGCGGCAGTTGTCTAAATACATTTTATAAACTAAATTTGCATTTGATCTCTGTTGTAATCTATTGCTCATTTTTTCAATTTACTATCTTGTAAGACAAATAAATAACCCTCGCAAACCTGGTCTATTGAAGCACATTGTTGTGAGGTGATGTAACCTAGTGGCCGACTCCAGCAGAAATTTCCACATACAGCAATCTGCAGAAATTTAAACATTAAAGATGTCTAGGTAAATCTGTTAAATAACCCTGTATTTCTTGGGATTAGACCTTTAACACAGTGTACTACAGTATGGTAATTCTTAAAGGAACATTAGAGAAGAAAATCTCAGAACACTATATTTTATAAATTGTGCACAAATGTTAACACTCACAAAATGCATCTCTAAGGACTAATGTCCTTCTTTGTCGCAAATCACTTCTTTTTAATCAGCAGGCAAGATCCTTCACATCTATATCTCTGGTTGCTCATGTTCAGAACTATGTATTTATAATAATGGTGGTGATATTGGTTACTTCACTGTTTTCATTGCTCCTGAGGGAGGTGGATGAGTATCCAGTGACAACCTTACAGCTTCTGCACTCGTCGGGGAAGACCTGCTTGTCCGTCCCCCTGTGAGTACCCTCCTCCTTGTGGGCAACATCATGTATATCCGTACTGAAGTGCACAGAATTTCTCGGAGGAGGGTGCCACTACACCTGATAACTGAAGTATTTATTATTTAGAAAAAGTTTTACCAGGAAGAATACATTGGGATTTCTCTCGTTTTCAAGTATGTCCTGTAGTGTTTACAGCAAAGAGTTGCACATAATTAATAGAGAAACATAAGTAAGAATGTGTTCAAAAATAGACATGTTTATATTCGTCAATTAACAAAATGCAGAGAGTGAACAGGATAAAAATGTAAATCAAATCAATATTTGGTGTGACCACCCTTTGCCTTCAAAGGCATCATTTCTTCTAGGTACATTTGTACACGGTTTAAGTAACTCGGAAGGTTGATTGTTAAAAACATCTTTAGGCAGTCTCAGTTGCTTTTCTTTCATCATGTAATCCCAGACAGACTCTGTGTTGAGATCAGGTCTCTGTGGGGGCCATAGCATCACTTCCAGGACTCATTGCTCTTCTTTACACAGAAGAGAGTTCTTAAATGGATAGTAATACTTGGTTTTATCTTTATTTTATTTTGTAGGCATTCAAAAAACATGAAGAATGATATAAGTCTTATCTCTCAAACCTTTATGTTTTAAGAGAGATTCACAAGCAAAGTACCCCCCCCCCCCCTTCAGCCAAATCAGAAGGGAGGTGCCCAGGCAGACTGCAGAGAGGGACAATCTTCAATTAAGATGAGGGAAAAAGCTGAAAAACTTGTCAAGGGGGAAAGGGCTTTCATTGTTTTCATACAAAGAAGATTGTCCCCTGCTGTTATCTGTCTAGTCTTACAACCAGATTCACATCTGAGAGGAGATGGCTTACACTAGGAAAAGGGGGCAGGAGGGGGAAACTTTGCTTGTGAATATCTCTTAAACCATAAAGGTTTGAGAGATAAGACTAATATTATTCTTCGTGTTTTTTTAATGCCTACAAAATAAAATAAAGTTAAAACAAAGTATTACTATCCCTTTAATTACTTTGGCTGTATGTTTGGGGTCATTGTCATGCTGCAGAATAAATTTGGGGCCAATCAGATGCCTCCCTGATAGTATTACATGATGGATAAGTATCTGCATGTACTTCTCAGCATTGAGGATACCAGTAATTCTGACCAAATCATCAACTTCATTTGCAGAAATGCAGTCCCAAACTTGCAAGGAGCCTCCACCATGCTTTATTGTTGCCTGCAGGCACTCCTTCTTGTACCGCCCTTCTGCAAACAAACTGGCTTCTGCTACAACTAAATATTTCAAGTTTTGACTCATCAGTCCAGAGAACCTGCTGCCATTTTCTGCACCCCAGTTCCTGTGTTTTTGTACATAGTTGAGTCGATTGGCCTTGTTTCCTTGTCGTAGGTGTGGCTTTTCGGCCGCAAGTCTTCCATGAAGACCACTTCTGACCAAACTTCTCTGGACAGTAGATGGGTGTAATGGGATCCTACTGTTTTCTGCCAATTCTGAGCTGATGGCACTGCTGGACATCTACCAATTGCGAAGGGAAGTAAGCATGATGCAACTTTCATCTGCTACACTAAGTTTCCTTGGTTGTCCACTGTGCCTACAGTCCTCAGTGTTGCCTGTTTCTTTGTGATTCTTCAAAAGAGCTTGTACAGCACATCTGGAAATCACTGTTTGCCTTGAAATTTCTGCCTGGGAGAGACCTTGCTGATGCAGTATAACTACCTTGTGTCCTGTTGCTATTCTCTTCAGCAACCTCACCTTGTTAGCAGAGTTTGGCTGTTCCTCACCCAGTTTTATTCCTACACAGCTCTTTCTGTTTCAGATAATAATTGTGTTTCAACTTACATATTAAATTGATATTTAGCACCTGTTTGATATAATTGTTTAATCATACACCTGACTATATGCCTACAAAATCCCTGACTTTGTGCAAGTGTACCTAGAAGAACTTATGTTGTTTTGAAGGCAAACGGTGGTCACTTTTAGAATGAAGTAGGAGCGCAAAAGCAGGAAAAAAAGGGAAAAACAGTAAAAAAAAAAAAATCTAAGAGTAGTATTTATTGTAAGGGGAACAGTATAAAAACAAGTAAATACACTCACATGGTGCCCATATTGGGCTTTATGCATATAAAGGTTCCCAGCCCCTGATAGCCAACGAACTGTGCCCACAAGTTCTTGCCTCTCCTACCGGTCTCCACAAATGTCTCTATGCTGGAAAAGTCTGAGTAAGCAGTAAGGCTTGTCCAATCCTCGCAATGTTTGGAGGCTTGTATTATCCGATGTTATCCTTGAAACAGTCTCTCTTGTTAAGATCTTTAAATGAGGGACAGCAAATGATATGGTAGCGATGTGCTCCACGTGTACAGGCCAACTCTAACGGACTGTGAGATGGCCGTGACTGGGAGAGGGGTGTGTGTTCACACTGGGTGTGGGCGGGACCTGACTGCAAACAGGTGTAGGAAAGGAAGGACCCAACGCGTATCTTGGAGCTCTGACTCCTCCACTTCTTCAGGGGTAACAGTAATCACCAAACATTGATTTGATTTAGATTTTTCTTCTGTTTACTCATTATGCATATTGTTGATAAAAATAAACTATTACCATGTCTATTTTTGAAAACCTTCTTACTTTACAGCATATTTTACACACCAGCCTAACGCTTTTTTGTATTACTGTATATAAAAATATATATTGTTAAAATTATATATATATAATGTTACATATTGCTTTTAGATATAAAGAAGCAGTTATTTTTAAAGACTTTAGACTGGAAGATCTGTAGTAGTGGTGTAGGATGCCGATATCACCACCATTATCAGATGTCACCACCAATGTTGCTGGACTGAAAGAAACACAACCCTGTCCTTGGAGGACCAGAGGTATAGATGAACAAGCTCCTACCTGCTGATTGATAGGACACTGTTTATGGCTAAGAAGGATATCGGGTCTTTGAGATGCCTTATTATCCTATGATTTGGGTTCAGTACTATTTATTTAATTGACTAAAATGATGGCATAGCTTGGCTTGGCCAGTGCGGTTAAGCATTGTGAATACAGATTTGTCAGAGAACAAAAGATATTCTATTCTAAGCCATTTGAAGTTTTAAGCTACACATTTTGCTTCCTGTAAACCATAGTACTATTCTACATTAAGTTTGGCTATGTGTCCCTAACTACAACTTCTGTAGCTCAGTGGTTAATACTCTCTCAATCCCTTATCCAATCCTGTGTAGATTCCTGCAGGGTAAAGTAAATAGCGGCTCTACTTCTTGCTTGAATGGTGACTGACTCTTACTGAGAAGGAGAGACTTCCCAACTTCTGAGACTTCATGTTTCAAATGCAGTATTTGTGCAGAGAAGGAAATACAGCCCTGTGCATTTGCATTAGTAATGTACAGTTAAAACATCCCCTCTATATCTCATAACCCTCCCCAACACTATTATATAAATGGGCACCCTTCCCAGTAACACCACAGTCCCACGTATAATTGAAGCTTCACCTATGCACATTGTATTCTTCATATATTGTCAGAATCCCCCTTTTGCACCACATTCATAGCTACAAGGCTTTATAACTACAGCACATGCTTGATGGCATACAGTCCCCATGTAGATGCAAAAAAACAAAACCTATCAATGCACATCATCTCCCGTTTCCCCACTCAACTCTCAACATACATCCCAGTCATTGCTATACAGAACACTCAATACATCATTCCACATATACTACTATACATCCTCCCATTAACACTTGCTGCCCTTCTTTTCCTGATGTCCTGTATTGATATTTTGCATTATGATGGTCTCCAATGGTGAGGCGGAAAAGGAAGTGTGATTGAACAAAACTGTGTAGGAGTGCAAGCAAATGTGTAGTTTTTAGTTACCTGCTTGTTGGCAGCCATACCACTCATTCCTCTTATTTTCTTCTCCACAAAATGTGCTGCTAAGTGCCTCCCATGTTTCTCAAATCACGTCTTATGAAAAGCAGTACAGCCAGCCAGTGTGGAGCAGTAACTGGGCACATAGAAAATAGTCTTGAGGAGGTAGAGGGAAGGTGGTCATCGCCTTCCTGTTAACTGCTCTAATCACCTATCCTACTGGATAGGTGACCAATGCGGGGGGGGGGGGGGGGGGGCGGCACTAGGCCACCTTCCATCAGGTTTCATTATAAATAAATGCATAATACTAAAAAAAAAAAAAAAAATACAATCCTCCTCCAGTCTGGCCCTGTGACAGGCACAGATGCCCTGGCATACACTGGATGATAACCCCTTCCCAGCTGTTTTTCCTTGCACACTTGTAGCCACAGGTCCCCACATACCTTGAGTGATCCCACCTGACTTGTTCTCTTGTCCAGTGGTAGCTACACATCCCCATGTACACAGTCTGAGGGTCCCCCCCGCCTTGTTGCTCTGTACGTCTAGCACAGATTCCCCACATACACTATGAAGCCCTAACTGGGCCCCACTGCCCCATGTAACCATTGATCCCCACCAGCCTGGTTCTGTTGGTAGTTGCAGAACCCCAAATACACTGCCTGACCCCTCCACCAGCCGGATTCCACTAGTTATTACAAAGGCGCTCTCTCACTCGTCCCCCATATACATACTCTTGTAGCCAGAGAGAGACACTCACAATTTGACATCAGGCTGATTATTTCTGCATGATGATGATTTAGTTGTACAGTATGGAGATTCTGTGCATGAGGTTGGTGGTGATGTGGACCCTCTCCCTTTTAATATGGGCATCCCAGTGGTTGGATTCCACCTTTCTTGCAAGTGCTGATATCTGTCATCCACCTCATTAAGTCAGGGTAGTTCTGGTGGGGTTGTTGCTATATTTGAGGAGGAATTTATTCACTGATGTTTTCGTATCTGAATGTGTCAAACTTTGGGCTAGGTTTGCTTGAAGGTGCTACCTGCATTTGATGCTTGACAGAGGAAAAAAATCACACTGTATAGGAAAAGGAGTGTGATTTGGTTCACCTTTATCTAGGAATAATTTGGTGTTCAGGCCCCCCTATAATATTGTAACAATCTCTCCTGATCCTGTCAACTGAGATCAAGCTGCAATCGGCTTGAACTTGTTCACAATCTTTGTTTTAACACGCCAGTTCCTCATCCTCCCCTCTAGTGCGGCTCATCTGTTTTGATAGCCTTCATTTTGTGGCTCTGCCCCAGCCCTATTTCATGGAAATATGACTGCTCCAGGGGTAGACTTCTTCCTGGGACAGCCTTCCTTTAAAGGCAGGAGTCACTTATTGGTTTCCACCAAGGGGAACAGTGCAGATAGTTAAAGGAGGGAATGTAATGGCTCTCTTTCCCTTGCCCCCACTCTCTTGCTTGTCTGTGCCCCCCCCTCGTTCTCTCCAAAGTGCTTTATGATTTTTTCCACCCCTTTTGCAATTGACAGTGTTATCCAACGCATTGTATTGTCGTGCATTGCATACCTTTCTGGCACATCAAAGGTTACTGTGTATGAAATACTATCAAAGCAATAATTCTGCTGCTAAGTGGAACTGGAGCAAATTTTGAAAAGTTCCATAGTGTGCTGTGGACGTCTCCAACTTGCTGCTTTGCAATTTTAGCTATTGCTAGCTTCCAAGGGGTTAAAATGTATTTTTTAGTATGTGTCCCAAATGGTACAGGTGCTTTATCATTGTGTCAATGCTTTGTTAGTATATTGGTCTCACTGAACATATGCAGTATTGGCTACAGATGACATCAGATTGGTTTCCTCACTTTAAAGGGGTACACTCACCTCTAGTAAACTTGTCTTCATTTAAAAGTTCCCTTTTAGTGAAGCTGTTATCTGGTTTTATTTTTCATTATAAATCTTTATTGACAGAGATATTGCCTTTTAATGTTAAGCCAATGACTGCAGTTCTCTACAGGCTGTGGGTATAACTCTGCCCCGCAGCCTGTCAATCTTCCTCTGTTCCCCTCCCCAAGTATTGCCTCCTTCCTACCTCCTCCAATGACTGAGGATTCTGGCATATGACACTGTGCGCTGTCTTGCAAATGCTCTTCCGGGCCATTGTACATGCACAGACTGAGCGGCGCTAAGTTCTTCTTTTATTTAAAAAAATAAAAAAGGCAGGCTGTTTGCCTCTGTGGCTATTTTTTGTTCGGACTTCCACTTTTTATAAAGGATTGAGTGCATGGTTTGACCATTTTATTATATGCAGGTCATTTCACAAAAGAAAAGTGGCAGGTGTAGTATGACAGTGGTTCTCAACTAAGGTGCCACGCACATCTACTTGGTGTTATCTTTATTTTCTATAAATGGTTTGACAAAAATGTGAAGTTTCAGATGTATGTTTAAAGAAATTGTTCCACACACAAGATTTGTCTTTGTTATTTTAATTGTGAGACCTATAATATCTATGTATTTGTACCTTTTAATTACACACTGACAAAAGAGCAAGAATAGGTTACAGAAATACTGTCCTATGGTATGTTGGCAGGAAATTCCATAGTTTTCAAATATTTTAGTGTGTGTGTGTGTGTGTGTGTGTGTGTGTGTGTGTGTGTGTGTGTGTGTATATATATATATATATATATATATATATATATATATATATATATATATATATATATATATATATATATATATATATATATAGTGTGTGTATGTGTATATATATATATATATAATATAATTTTTTTTTTTTTTTCCTAATATTGCAAAAGACAGGAAACATTCATAATTCTTAAGTTTGTAAAATGGTTCTTAATTATTAATAACACACAACAAATGACATAGACATATGAGCTGACAATTGCACATATACTATTATTTTCCCGTATTAATCTTGGTTCTTAACCCTGAAGGGGGTTGGGGGACTCTCTACGCACTTTAATTTGTCATTGCTATTAATGTGACCCTGCACACCCAGAGTCCATTGACTCGGAAATCACTCTGGAAAGTTTGTGTCCATCTCCTCTCAAAAATATTACCCACTTGAAAAGAGACTCTCCTTTTTCCATTGACACCAAACCTGATTGTAAATTTGAGACTGTGTTGGAACTTTTTGTTGCAGCCACATTCTTGCTAAAACTATTTTTGTTGCCAACAGTGTCTGAATTAGTTGGTGTCTTTTATAAAAGGGAAAATCATGTATTTCAAAGCGTAACAAAGAGAGTGCAAATGATTTCTGAATTTCTTCTCCCACAATCTTGACTATTTCCTGAAACAGTCTATCCCACATGTGTTTATTTCTAACACAATCCCACCATATATACTTTGAGGTACCTTCCTGAAGTTTACATTTCTGGGTTAATCCTATCCAATATCTTTGGAACCCAGTGCCATTGATATTTTATAATGTAATTATATTCTATTTAAACAGTGTTGACCTCCTAACATCAACCACTGATCTGTACAACTGATCTATCTGAATATCACCACCAACATCTTTCTCCCAATTTATCCAAGCTTTGGGTTTACTTTCTTTCTCGGTATAATTTACCACATTATAACATTTACTGATTACTTTACCATTCAGGTTATTAAAAAGCTTAGTCTCTTTTTTTATACAAGTTCTTCTTCTCCTGGAGGAAGATGAAATTCTCTCAGAATTTGTGAAAAACCTTTGAGTACCTTGGTTCTCATTGTCCCAACCTTGTGCCTCTATTCGGAGGTTTTTCTCAGAACCTTGTGCTCCTGCACTCCATGTTGGGTATCTTTATTATCATATGTAACTGTTCATCTGCTGAGCTATGGAGCAACGATAGCTGCAGTTTGGATAGTTTAACCCTTCCTCTGTTTTTCTCTCTGTCTTCTTTGGGGGTTTTCCCTCTATTTGTCTGCCTTTTGGGTTCCCCTCACTTGGGTCCTTGAGTGCTTAAGTCACATTGCCTAATTTAGTACTGTGGCCCCTTTTAAGAATGGATCCCCATGCCATCACCAGCTATGTTTCATTGACCTCTATGGGCGAACTTCATTGGGTCATATCTCTGGACCTGTTTGACATACAGACGTGAGAGTGGACCGTTTTCTTCTCGTCTCCTCTTGCCCTTTAGTTCATTTCACATCTCGAGTGTCTTGGGGGCCCCATGACGATTCCACAGGTGGGGTGTAGGTGTTGCTAGGCAACGACAAGAGACTACGCTTCCCAGAATGCCCATTTTGTGGTCTTTCTTCTGGTTGGCTGCCAGTTTTGCATTTGACCTTTTACTCCTTTCTTGCTTATTCTACACAGTAGCATTCTCCTTCTCCAGACTAATCCTTCGCCTGGCACATTAGTGATTTCTGGGCTTTCTTGTTTGAATTGTTAGTCTGGGGAATTGTTACTGGTTATGTATACTACTGTGAGACACTTACTGTCAGGATGTCATTCTAAGGGACATGAGAGCAAATCTAAGACTAAGGACTCTGGGGCGTCACTTACCCCTCTTGCTTACTGTTCCTCCCATCAAACTGGGCTTTCTAGAGAGCATTCCGGATTTCTTTTCCCCTCTTGTACTGTGCCCCACGATCAGGGAATACATGAGTGCTGGACAGGTTAAGCGACTACAGTGCTGTTCTGGGTCATACAGGGGTTCAGGGCAGGGGGGGACTGTGGAGGAGTAGTCCCTCGGTGTTCTGGAACTCTGGGCCATCCATATGACCGTTGTGTACTGGACTGCAATCTTGAAGGGGAAGACCTATGAGTGTCCAGTTGACCGAGCCATGGCCTGTGTATCAGGGCATTACCATTGGTTGGAGGCGGAAGGTCCTGTAAGCCCAGTTGAAGGAAGCGGGCAGCAGGGCGGCAAGTGGAAGAAGTTTTGCCTTCTCTTCGGCAGTTCACTTGCACAAAAGTAAGGAAAGAGGTCTGCTAACACGATATATTTTTTTTTGTAGTAAGGGAGAAAACAAGGGTGCGTATTATACATAGGCACTCTTGTTTTCCCCTAAAATCTTAGGCATATTATACACAGGTGCGTATTATGCCTGAGATTTTACAGTAGACCTCAATATGTTTTCTATTTAATATGCTAAAATTGACTGTTAGGAGAATAAGTGACCTACCATCCACATATTTAGTTTCTCCTATTAGATTGGCTAATTTAATTTTGGAAAAACCTTGATAATACTAATAGTTCTGTGGTGGCCGGCTCATTATAGAACCAGACACCCTGATGAAAGGATCTCTGAATCCAATGACATGTTGGTGTAACCCTTGATAGTCTGTTTTTATTCATGTATATTTTATTTAAAACTAAGTTTTAATCTCTTTAAAAATTGGCTGATGGACGATAAAGTATCGCCTTCCCGTCCCTTTTACTGATATAACACTGGCCCCCTCAGAGATGCATCACTGTCCAGATGGATCTCAGAGAGGTATTGGCAAAAGGCAAAAACCTGTCAAGGGGCAGGGTTTTCATTATGATCACAGTAAGATGTCCCTTTTTGTGAGCTGCCTGGTCTCAAGGCCAGATTTCACATCTCGGGGGGTTGGGGTGGCGGGATAGCTTACACTAGGTAAAAGGTGTGGGAGGGGGATAATTTATCATTCAAATACTCTTGATCTACAGCTCTGACTATTGAAATAACACTCCCCATGGCCCAAATACTATGAAGAGTAATTGGAGCTGCTGATTTTGTGAAATGTTACTATCCCTTTATCCATTGCACTGCCTGTACAGGGACAGGTTTATACCCTGTCGCTATTAACCGGTT
The DNA here is from genome assembly GCA_037306005.1 of Rhinophrynus dorsalis. Taxonomy (NCBI): domain Eukaryota; kingdom Metazoa; phylum Chordata; class Amphibia; order Anura; family Rhinophrynidae; genus Rhinophrynus; species Rhinophrynus dorsalis. Next base: position 88,117,293 of record CM074718.1, on the reverse strand, counting down.
GTACACTTAACATCCGGAGGGCCAGCTATTATGAGAATTGCTTTTATTGAGATTGGATACTATTGATTTGATTGTAGAGTTCCCCTTCTGGGTTTATTTTCCTCGCTTTTCCTGGTCCTCCTCTCTGGTGCTTCCAACCTCTCAGGAATTTCATCCTAGAAAGACTGATGTGCCTTCATTTTGTCCTGAACCTAATTCTGACAAGGAGAATCATTTCCATTTGTTGGACATGGTGCAGTGTCTTAAATTTTATGTGCACCACACTGAGCCTTTTTGTAAGGCCAACTCTTTTGTCGTTCATGCGGGTCCCAGAGCAGTTTAAGCTGCTTCCAAGGTCACTGGGGCCTCTTGGATTAAGGTACTATATGCCAGGTGTATGAGCTCAGAAAGAAATCTGTTCTTTTAAGGTCACAACAAATTCTACTAGGTCTGGGGGCTTCCTGGGTCTACAAGAATCAGACCTCAGCTGAGCAGTTGTGCAAGGCAGCGACTTGGTCCTCTTTGCACACCTTTGCTAAGCAGTACTGTCTATGTTCTTGCTTTGGTTGAAGCCAGCTTTGGCCATAAGGTCCTACAGGCAGCTCTGCCTGTCTAGGGAATTGCATATTTGTTTTTTCCATCGGTGGACCTCATGGCTTCCCATTTGAACTGCAGAGTTTTTGTTTTTTGCCAGGTTGAGCGATCCTTGGCATTTGCTGTGGGTGCAATGCCCATCATCTAGTGCATGCATTTCCTCCAAATCTTACCCCCTGGACCCTGCTATGCTCCGAGGTAGAAAAAGTTTTTTGTCCAAGGCCTATCATGGGGTCTGGTCCCTATTTTACCAGTAGTGCAGAAGTGAGAGGAAAGTATCTTTTTTCTTCGGGAGGGAGTCTTGTGTTTGTCTTTGGAGGACAAGAAAAAGAGGGTTTTAGTGAAATTGCAGTTAGATCTTTTTCTCGTAGTCAGTTTGGAACACAGGGCTCCCACCTGGAGAGAAAAAAGAGAAACTGTGGTCAGAGTCCCCTGGAAAGAGAGGGGTCCTCTTGGGTTCTCTGTTAAGGGTATTTCCTTCCTCTCCTTCCCTTCCCTTCCTCTTTTCCTCTTCTGTATTATTGTGGCTTTGCTTTTTTCTTTTACGTCCAATATATGGAACACAAGTTCCCTCCTCTTGCTTCAATATGAAATCTTTGCTTTTTGTCATTGTGGCCCTGGGGAGTACCTGGCCTCCCTGGATCTTGAGGACATGTATTTAAACAATCCTGATACACCAAGGCAGTCAATACTCACTGTGTTTTTGCCTTTGGTTCTAATCATTACCAGTTCACAGCTCTGAAGTTTGCCCTGGCTTCGGGGCCATGAATCGTTACAAAGATCATGGCAGCCCTGGCTGTGTTAATTTATGCTCAGGACATCTGACGACGTATCTGGATGACTTCCTCATCAAGGCTCCTTCGGGAGGTCTTGACTCATTATGCACCTGTATTCTGGTGCACAGCGGATTGATCGTAAACCTGAGGAAGTCTTCTCCAATTTGGGTAGCATTTATTGGTTTCCTATAGTGCAGTTACATTGCCTCAGAATTTTGAAACCTAGGAGCCAGTGTTTCCAGATAGTTATAAATTCTGGTCATCTGCAGAACTCTGTGGTTATAACACTGTATTCAGAAAAGTAACACAATTATTTGGCTTTTACAGTGGGAGAGGAATTACGTTATGCACTTTCATAAAGACTAATATATAGTTTGTGTTTCTTAACTCCAAATATTTATTAGAATTATTGTCCGATTGAAACAGGAGGACTGTTACGGCTCCACAGATATTAGTCCATATAGGTCCCTTGAAAAGTTCCAATGTTGTCCTGTTTGGCTCAATAAATTATCTAATGTGACTCTCTTGTGTTTATGTCCTGTTGTCAAAAAAGAGCAATGCTGACTTGATGAATTTTGCTGCTTCTTCATACTGTAGATTAGTTTGTACCTTCAAATGTGTCAACACAGGTGACCAGGGTGCATGTGACTTTCCTGGTTTGGTTTTGGAGTTGATTATTACTTATGAGGCACTGTTAGTTCTTGTATATGGAATATGTGCATATTTTGCTGTGCCTTTAACAGCTTTGTCATCTCTGTATGCTTATTTGTTTCCTGATAAAGCTATTCTGAGTAATTTCATCTTTATCATTACCTTAAAATATCAGGCTTTGAAGTTTTTACACAGTTATGAGTATTGCACTTTACAGTGTAGCAGCTTACACCTCTGATTAATTTAGAAAGAAATATTATGTTGATTTACAGCAGAAAAGCTTTGTGTTATTGATGCCCAACTCCTACTTCCTGTACAAATCACTGGAGTATGCAGCACAAAGCAGTGTCATGTTGAAGCCGTGTCTAGTTACAGGACAACTCTTGATTTCTTGTATAAGCAGCAGGGGTTGTCACAATAGAAATTAAAAATGTTTTACAGCAGAAACAAACATGTATATTTCATAAGTTAAAGTGGTGCAGTCACACTGACAACTGTAGTTTGTTTTAAAGAGCATTATAATCTGCATTTACTGTACCAGAATTTTTTTCTGGCTAGTGTGTTCTGAGAAATTACCCTTTTACATTTTGATGGCATATTGGGGCAGTTTGTGCCATTTCACTGCATGCACAGAATAAATTCTGTGGCCGCTTGCCAGTTGCTATTCTATTTGAAATGGCCCGTGTGAGTGTGTGTGTGCGCACGACCATTCATTCATTCATACATTCATTCATTCATAACCGGGTGTAAGAATATTGGTCCAGAACAACTAACAAATAAAGTTTAAAGTGTTGGTAATGTCCAAAAAAAGTTTGTTTTTTTTTTTGTTTTTTTTTGCATTTGTAAGAGCTTAAAAAGCTGAGCGAAATGCAAAAAAAGTATCTCTCAAACCGCTATGGTTTAGGAGATACAGGCGTTTAAAGTTTGATTTCTCCTACTGACAGCTGTAAAGCTGTCAGCAGGAGATTTGTGTCTGTCGACACGGTGGCGCTTAAGAAGTGCCGATATCTCGTTACTTACAAGGAATACCTTCATTGGAATGGTCTAAAATGTGTGCCTGGTGTTCAAGCGCACGTTTTAGACCATTCCAATGAAGGGATTCGTGGCAAATAACGAGATCTCTGCACTTCTCGAGCGCCTCCGTGTCGACTGACACGGATCTCCTGCTGACAGCTTTACAGCTGTCAGTAGGAGAAATCAAACTTTAAACGCCTGTATCTCCTAAACCATAGCGGTTTGAGAGATACTTTTTTTGCATTTAGCTCAGCTTTTTAAGCTCTTCTAAATGCTAAAAACTTTTTTTGGACATTACTAACACTCTAAGGTCTCAAATAGGGGGTAATCTGGTGGAGGGTGGGGAAGCTGGGAGCAGGGGCCAGAAACATGGATGTAGAGTGGGGGTGAAGAAGCTTAAAGTAAGGGGCTAGTACAATTTATAACTAGCAATATTGTCACTGCTTTGCCCATGCAGTCAATAAAATACCCCCCCCCCCCCCCGAAAGCAGACAGTGTTCTTAAAGGGATAGTAATGCTTAATTTTAATAAAGGTTAATATTAATCATATTAAATATAAATGCAATGCTGTAAGTCCCATCTCTCAAACATGTGTAGTTTAAGAGATATATGCTTCTAAAGTTCCCCCCTCCCTCCCCTTTTACTCACGTCTCTGATCTAGCTGACAGAATGAGGACCTGGTCCCGGGACAAGACAGCTCTTCAGCAAAGCTGAAATAACGTTGTCTACAAAGTGTGCCTGGTTTGCAGGAGCACTTTGCAGACCATTCCAATGAAGTATTATTTTGTAGACAACGCTATTTCGGCTCTGCTCAAGAGCAGTCTGTTCCCGGGACCAGGATATCATTCTGTCAGCTAGAGCGCTGACATGAGTAAAAGCAGGGGAGGGGGGAACTTTATAAGCTTATGTCTCTTAAACCATACATGTTTGAGAGACGGGACCTGCGTATCATTCATTGCATTTATATTTTTAATATATTTAATATAAAATGTTATTAAAATCAAGCATTACTATCCCTTTAATGACTGGATTGTTCTTAGTGTTTGTGGATTGTGCGTAGTGTGCTTAACATAACTCTCCATCAGTGAGCGTATGTGCGTGTTTTTGCATGTACTACTTTGTGCGTAATGCATTTTTTTTGCATATAGCATTTTGCTTAGACCTTATTGCGTATGGTGTTTTTGTATTGCATTTTGAGTTACATTTTGCACATCGTGTATAGCATTTTGCGTATTGTTTTGCATAGAACATACAGCGTTTTGCACATGCCTTATTGCGTATATAGTTTTGCATGTATAATTTTCCTCCTAGCATGTAGTGTTTTGCGTATACCGTCTTGCATATTGCATTTTGTGTAAAACATTTTTCGCGTAGTGTTTTACGTACTGTATTCTGCTTATAGCGGTATAGCGTTTTTCTTATAGAATTTGGCGTAAAGTGTATTTTGCTCACAGCGTTTAGCAATTTACATATGGTTTTGCACATAGATGTTTGCTTTTTGCATATTGCGTATATAATGCATCTTGCATATAGAGTAAATAGTTTTGCGCGTTACATACTTGTTGTACACAGTGTGTTGCGTTTTTCCTATTGCGTTTTGTTTATGGAGTATCTCGTATAGCGTCTTGAATTTCGCGTGTGGCAGTTTGCACATAGTGGTTTGCATAGAGCGTTTTGTGTGTATTGTATTGAGTATAGTGTTTTGCGTATTGTTTTAATTTTGCATATTGTAGGAGTGTTTTGTATACATTTTGTGTGGTGTGTGTGTCTTTATGTATACTATGTTTATGTATGTGTATTTTATGCGTGCGCTGCGTGTTTTGCGCATGTTTGTATTTGTGTATTGCAGGTGTTCTCTTTTGCGTGCGTTGCATGTGTGTAGTTATGTTGCGTGTAGTTGTAGTTGTGTGGGTGTGTAGGGATAGGTGTTTGTGCACGTTTTGCATCTGTATTGAAGGCCCCCTGCAGTTCCTTGCAAAGATTTTCACAGGAGTGGCAGGGGATTGAAAGGCCATGTGTATATATAGGAGGGTGTTTAATTCTTTAAAATTAAAGGAGCTGTAACAAAAAAAATGAAATTGCATCTCATAACTTTAAATATGCACTTCCAGTAGCAGCTGTAAATTTATTTAGGCAATTGTTTGTGCATAGCTCATCCTGTTAATATGTTAAGATTAGTGCCAACTGATCATCTATTCAGAAAAACGGATCTCTCGGGCATGTTAACAGACAATAAAATGCTATAACTTCTGACACACCTATCAAGATTGCTATTGTAATGAAGCTCTGCAAAAAATCGGAGAGGAGCCCCCCAGATTTTAGACCTCTGAAAAGAAACCGCAGCAGTCTCCAACCCTTTCGTTAATGTCATTTTTAATCGATGAAACATTTACTGAGCTACTCATAAATTTAAATATTTTCAATATATATTTTTTTTTTTATCTGTACATTTTAAACTATCTACAAAGCATGTTACCTACTCTCCGTTCCTTCTAACACACCCAATAACAAAGTACTGTACAGAAAACAAGTGACTTCCATACTGTAGTAACCGAAAAGGGACAGAACAAACAGGACGCCCCGTATGCATCAATCACCAGATCAATTGACCGTCACAAACACCCTCTAGGTATGTACTCCCAAGTGACTTGTGTCAGTTATGGCACACGCCAGAACTGATTCCGAAGGCAACTGAGAGATTGACACTGTTCCCAGGCACAGTTATTCAGCAGGCTACTCTCTCACACGCTATCCCCAGGCTGCAATGTACATGTAATAATGGCAGGACCATATGCAGAAGAGAGAGAGCTCCACAATAGTAGGACACAGTTACAAAATATCATCTATAAACAAATGTCTCTACTCACATGGTGCGATGGACAGATGGTTGTTATCAACTTATCAGACATTAAGGGCATACAGAGAAATGCACAGTCTTTGTTCAGATTGATCCAAGAGACCTCCTCTGGAAAGACAGGTGGAGGCTTGAGTATGTATAAAATAAAACTTCAATGCAGATAAAAGAAAATAGGCTCCATAAAGCTTACATGTTTCATGTCAGAAACACCGCTTTATCAAAGCTAAAAATAGCCTGTACACTTGAAACAAGTGTTTCAAGTAACGTATTTTGTGTCAAGTGTACAAGCTAAGTGTAAGCGTTATATAGACAATTTTTATCTATATTTGTTTTATTTTATACATATTCAAGCCTGTGCCTGTCTTTCCAGAAGAGATCCCTCAGATCAAACCAAATGCAGACAGTGTATTTCTCCGTAAGTTGATGACAGCCATCTGACCATCGCACCATGGGAGTAGAGACATTTGTTTATAGATTGATATTTTGTAACGGTGTTAAACTATTGTGGCACATACTTTCTTTTCTACATATGGTCCTGCCATTATTACAAGTGACTTCCATGACCTCTCAAGGTGACACTTATTACAACATATGTAATTTTTTTTTTTTTTAGAAGAAATCCACTACTGAAAACACAATATGTTGCTCTCCAGTGAGTCCAAGATTTTCTGGTTGATAGAGCCTTCCCATCCTTAACACAATCCCATATTAAATATGCTTAGTAAAGTTGTTTTTATTAGAACATGTGTTAAATATAACAGCTGACAACTCTTGTTAGAATGGGTGAGTGGGTGAGTGACTATGTAGTCATAATGTGACTTGCCCACTTTGACTCCATACCACTACATTTACTACGTCATCTTTACAAAGCATCCTATATAATAAAACGCTAACGATGTTTGTCAGAACCTGTCATGCGCAGTTCGGGCAGTCTCTACTGAGCATGACTGCATCGCGTGGAGCAGTGAGGCGGCGTCAGTACACAGAGTAGGACCGGAGCAGTGAGGTAGCGGCAGTACGCAGGAAAGGAGTAGTGAGACATCACCTGTGCCTTGGCCCGTGTACACGGGCTTTTTCATTATTATATAATAAACTGTATGCATCGGGACTATAAAACCATGAAAATGCTGTGAGGCACTCTAGCTGCATTACTACAGCTCTCTGACCACTTCTAGATACCGCAGATGAAAACTGTGCCCATGTTGTCTGCCACCAGTGCAATCCAGTGAAACCTGTCTCTGGCAGGCCAGATAATGTGGTACCTGATTGAACTGTAGAGAGCTTCTCACTATCATCCAAAAAGCTATACTTGCTTGATAGTGAGTATTATAGATGCTAGTATGTATAAAAAAAGAAAAAAAAAAAAAAAAGGCTATTTAGCCCTCTGTGTGCCAGAATGGTGACCAACGCATTGCAGAGTAATGCATTTTATATCGCTCTGGCATACAGAAGGCTGAACGTGCATAACTCATAATCATATTTGAGTATTAGTGTTCTTTTAAACTTATTTCTTACTTTATTATTCAGACACTAAGAATTTCGGCTTTAACTTGGTTTCCTATTTAGCTGTTACACGTAGCTGAAAAATGCATGATGCACACTAAATGAACTGAAGGTGTATTTAAACTAGGTATTTTTCTTCTGTGTACTCCACTGCACTGATCAACAATGGGTTCTATCTCCTCTCTCCAGCTGATAGGACCATTTTTGTTTTTAAGGCTGGCTCCACCCCTTCCACCTCAGTTATTTCGGTCCTACCAGCTGGAGGACATGAGGCGAGTAGCCTCTGTATAACTTCAAGAAATCGGACAGCAGTCCGGTACAAATACATTGTGCAGCCCTTCCTTGCAAGAATCTGCGGATAGGAGGTGTGGAGAAAATTCTTCCCTCCATTCTAACCTTCTCAGAAGTGCTCCGTTTGGGCACTGTATCTGGTAACCAGTTCCAGTGACAGCCATACCTCCACACGATGGAGAAGGTCAGGCTGCCTCCAAGGTCACATGATCCGCTCATGAAGTTGGACGTGTTCTGATTTGCTCTGTAGTGGAGATGCAGTATCTATTGTGTAACTAACTGCATATTTCTTCTCTTATCCTGCTACCCTACTCATGGGAGATCTACTGTGTCTTCTTCCTGATAGTTTAATCACAAGATAATTTTTACTTTGACTAGACTGAGGCTATTGTTCTTGCGTTCTCCCTCTTCGTGCCCCAGAGACCAGTTGTTTGACATGGCGGCCAGTGCTCAGAGTTGGTTGGGGAGAGAGAGCCCTTCTCCAGCATGGATTCCAGCTGGTAACCCTGATGGTGAGAACTTGGATTTGTTTCTCCCAATTTATTTTGCTTTCTAACCCTAGGTTTGTTTGTTTGTTTATATGTACTCAATCCTTTAGCTCTTGTTTCACAGTAAGTTTTTCGTACTCAAGATTAAGACTGTCTCAGCTTTTGGTCTAGTCTGCGTTTATGGTCCCCCATAAACTCGTGATATACAGGCAGGGTTTCGGGTATAACGAACAAATAATTTGACCGCTCTAACATGAATAATGCATCTCCAGACCATATAAAATCAAAATTTCTTTACCTTTATTGTTTCACGTAATAACAATTCTTCCTAGACCACAGATTGGTGTAGGAGGGCAACATATATACAGGTTTCAGGTATAGAGTAGCAGAGTCACTGATCTATTCAACATGTTTCGAGTTATACACGCTTAGTCATGATGGCAATCAGTTACCCACAGGTATCGTAAATTTAAAAGGTCGAGTCTGTATAGCTCTCATCCAATTGATTTTCGCTCGTTACGAATTTACCCATAAACACAAAGTTCTAGCATTAACGCATATTTTGGATGCTTTTAACCATTTAACTATTAATACTAAGCTTTATTTGTTTCGGATCGTATCAATGAGAGGATTCAGATTATAATGCGTACTCACGAATAATCTCTTATACACCAAAGTCCACTCTCAGTGTATTGATCCAAAGGTTAAATTCTTAGTTTAAAATGTAGCCCGCAACCTTATCGGCTAAGCTATCTGGATTTAAGGGCAGTGTCTTTTAGCCCTACTTCAAAGGCTCCATGGATATGTGTATATTTTATTTCTATAGCACCAACAATGTATTTGGTGCTTTTACAGAGAAATATAAAAAGAAATGAGTTTTTCTTCTTAGTATCAGTGATCATTATTATACAGATCAGAAACTTGTTCATTTTATTGTCCTCCAGGCACGTAGGTAGGTGTTGCCTCGTGTTTCTCTTTGAATATGAAAGTGTCAGCATGTTCTGGATAACCAGCCTGATCTCAGTATGTTTATAGTGTCCTACTTGATTACAATACATGTTGTAATAACCCATTCATCAAATAGCAGACTTCTACATCGGGATGTCCAAGCGCAGGCCTCAAGAACTACAAACAGTCCAGGAATTAAGAAGTTCCCTGTTTGAGCACAGGTGGGTCAATCAGATTGAATAAGCCACTGATTAACTCACCTGTTCTTAACCCCTTAACGACCCTTGACGGTCATGGCACGTCATGGGTTGTTTTGCCTTAAGGACCCATGACTTGCCAGAACTGTCATGGAATTCTGGGCTCCCCACGCGGCTGCACGCCGTTCGGGGATCCCGGAACAGGAAAGGTGGGGGAGGTCTTTTGGTCCTTAAGTGCTGGCCGCATGTGTATGCTGCTGGTCCTTAAGGGGTTAATCAGGGAAATCCTGGCTTATTGGTGGTCCTTGATGATGGGACTTGGACAACCCTACAACATAAGTTGTAGAAGCCCTTTTGGTCACAGTATACAAATACATTGTAGTAGCCTACTTGTATACGTTGTTGTATCTCATTTAAAGGGATAGTAATACTTTGGGTGCAGTGGGTTACATTTTTATAGAGACTGCATGAAAGGTATGACCTGTCATTCATACCGACAAAATGGAAAGTTTTAAGTGGGCATTGTCCCTCCGGCGTGAAAATCCCCATGTCCCCCTGTTTCCACGTTTTTTGTTAAAGAAGATTATATAGTGTGTATGTCTATTACTTTTCTCCACAACAGTATCATTACCATTTATTTAATTAAATTTCAGTGGATGTGTTTATTAAATAGTTTGTAAATACAATATGTGCTGTTTTAGATTTATTTAAAAAAAAAAAAAAATCAACAAGCTGCTGTTAGCAGGTCAAAAAAGACCTTCACTTATCCCAGTGCTGAAGGGGTTAATACCCCCTACTCTGGCCTCTGTCTGCCTGTGTTGTGTGGGCCTGCTCTTTGCTTCTCTCTCCCTTGCTTTTATAGTAAGGAAGAGAGAGTCAGAGAACAGTCACAGAGGCAATGTGTAAAACGCATTGCCTTTGTGAATGAAAGAGCCGGTACATGTGCCCGCTGTAGGAGCAATCACATGTACCTGCAGAATAGAGGAGGACTTAAACTAAGTGCTCAGTTTCAGCCTGTTCCGCATGATATGAACACGCAATAAGGCACGCTGCTATTATTTAACCCCTGACATACCAAGCAACTTCCGTTACCTTAAGGTAACCAACGAATGTCACCACCAATCCAGGCAGGGCACGGACAGACCGCGCAGACTGAGGTAACTTTCCTGCAAGATGTCTGTTGTGTTGTCTGCTGGATGCCTGCAGAAGAAGCTGGATTACTTCAATAACGTGGACTTATTCAGCATCATACAAGTATTCCTTTGCCTATCGCTATATTAGTAACTAGTTTAAAAGCCCTTATACACGGGCCACACTGCCACCCAGCAGGCTCTGCTGTTGCTTGGAGCCTTTTTGCTCACTGATCGTGCTGCAGTCATGCGCAGTACAGCGTGCCCAAACACGCCGCGGCCGATACTGATCGGGGAGTATCAGCTGTAGCGTGTTCGGGCACTCTGTACTGGGCATGACTGCAGAGCGGGCAGTCTCTACTGTGCATGACTGCTTCTGACAAACATCCTAACGAATTATTATATTAGATGTATTGGAGGCAGTATTATGAAGATGAAAGTTCCGCTTTAATTGATTACTGGATGCAATCGCTGTACAAACTTTAAAAGAGAGATATATAGGGGTCAAAATTTCCACTAGCCAATGGCGAGTGAAAATTTTGCCCTGGTGGGTATGTTATGGCTCACAGTGGACTTCAAATTTTAAGCCGTGTGTGGTTTGGGGACTCCGGATTAATCTGAAACAAAAAAAAAAAAGTTAGACGGGCGTTAAGTGATGGCCGCATCTGCACACGGCTGTCACTAAGGGGTTAAACTGGATGAGGCCACGAAGCAGCATTGAAAAGCCCAATGGGGTGCCTGAAAAAGTCATAATTTTTTTTTTTTTTTGCCTTACCTGTTTTTAGACTTCAAAAGAGAAAATATATTTCTATTTCAAGAAATCATTAGACCACAAACCCACTACATTAAAATAGAAGATCAGACTATTACCTTGAAATTTTAGTTTCTCACAATAGCATTTTAATTTTAGGTATCTGAAATGGTTCAAAGCAGACTGCTCTGTTCATTGTGCTGTTGTACTGTGGGGATTCAGGCAGTAGATTGTGAATGAGTGAACTTCACTAAAGGGTTTACGATCGTAGTGACATCTACTGGAGCATGCAGATATGACCAGTCTGTTTCCAAATACCAAGAAAATAGCATAAGTTTTGAGGCATGTGTTCTGATTTATCCTGTCTTAATCTGTATGGCAATGGTTCTCATCTAGGGTGCCCATCCTTTTTTATTAGGACTGACATCTTATGGATACCAAGTTGATAATGTATATTTATGTAAACTATTCTGCATTTATTATTTTTATTCTATCTACGGGAAATAAAAATGTATTTCTACATTTTTAATATGCCTTTGACAAATAACATGTAAGATTGTAAGGGTTCCCTGAAAACCCCAGAATGTGTGTTGTCTTTACTATAAGCAATGAAAGAGATATTGATCACCACTGCTGCCGATTATTAGTGCTGGTTTCTACTTGATGGTGGGTGGTGGGTCGGGTAAGAGAAGGGATAACCTACCCTAGCGCAGGGATGCCCAAGTTTGTTTGATCCTCATGGGCCACCTACAGGTGAGGACTTAAGGATTCCTTTAATCATAAGCAGTCTTATCTGTGGCTCATTCATTTTGATTGTCCCACAGAGAAATCCTTAGATCTTTGACTGTTGGTGGCTCTTGAGGACCTAACCTGAGTGGGTAATTTATCACCCTTTTGAGTGGCAGAGGTGTGTATGCCCCTACTTCACACAAAGGGTTTAAGTAAATGTGCTTGTTTTTTAACATATTGAAGTCCTGGGTATTCTCTCCCCCTTAGGACCCTTCGCAGCTTTTGCTGCAATAAAGAGAGATGGGTCAAGGTACCCTGACCCATCTCCATGAGTGCAATAATCTGTAGGCAACATTTTTCCCTTAGAAATGAATGGTTGGAGCTTTCTAAGTCTGCCTCTTCATCCAGTGTGATGCTGGTGTGATGGCTCAGTTGGTTAATGCACCAGCCGTAGAATCTGTTCAAACCACAAGGTCAGATGTTCTAGTCCCAGCTGGGTTAGCACAGCCTTTCATTCTTCTGAGGTAGATAAAATGAGTCCTATTCTGAGTAATAATATCTATACCCCCAGGACATACTTGAAAACGAGAGACAATCTCTGTGCATCTTTCCTGGTAAAATACTTTGATATTCTTAAAAGCCACTAGGGTTCATAAACAGTGTGAAAGTCAGGACACCACTCTCTGCCCAAATTAAAAAAAAAAAAAAAAAAAAAGAGGTACACTTTAAGCTCTTGAGGATCTGAGAAGGTTGTACAGTCCACCACTCATTCCTCCTACAACCTTTGTGCTCAGTAGGGAAAGTTCATGCCAGGTGTTCGATAGATCACTTTGCATGAGTAATACTTCTCATGGGCATTTGTGGAAAGAGGAGATTCTACCCCTTACAAGGCTATAAATTGAATCACTGTAAGTGTAGGGGTGGATGCTAAAATGTGGCCCATGTTTGTCATTATCCTCTGCTGCCTTGAGCCCAGGGGTGCTTTGAACTTTCTCCTTTCCCATTCTAGTGACATCACTGTCAAATGGTTACAAAGGCTCCAGTGCTGGATCCTTTGGCAATTGTCCTAAAACCTGAAAAATGGCTTCAATATTGGAACTATTAGCCATTTTCTACTAGAGCTATGTTTTAGTTTTGCCCACCTGGGCGCATGAGTATGTAACTCGCTTATTCAGATGTGCATGGCTGTTTAATCTTGTGTGACTGTATACTCAATATCAAAACATTTTTGTTTCTTTGGTTGATCTTGTTCTCACTGTTTATGTGGAATATTGAATTTACATATTTGTGTTAAATGAATTACTTACCAGTATATTGTCTCTAGATATCCTTCTCTGTTTCACTGTACTGTCTGTACATCAATTCTAGAATAGGTTATGTTCAGGACTTGTTTGCAGGCTTCTTTTCCTGAGGAAGGTCATGTGTGACCGAAAGTTGATACAAGTTTTTGTGCTTACGTTTTATACTCCTGGTTCCCAAGTTTTATATACATGAGCAAGCTCTTTACTGGCTCTTAGGAGCCAGACAGAATATTTAAGCTTATTATATTCTTGGACATCTGATAGATATAGATATAGAGATATATATAATATTCTGTAACTGATATGAATTTTTTCACTTTTTGTAGATGGTTGTTAAAACGTTTATGGACATGGACCAGGATTCGGAAGATGAAAAACAGCAATATCTTCCTCTAGCATTGCATCTTTCATCTGAATTCTTCCTCAGGAATCCAAACAAAGATGTTCGTCTTCTAGTTGCTTGTTGCTTGGCTGATATTTTCAGAATATATGCTCCAGAGGCACCCTACACCTCTCACGATAAACTAAAGGTACAGCTTCAGTGTGTTTTTGCATAAAATGTTTTGGAAAACTTTAGGAATTCAGCAACCTGTGTGGAAATAGGGTTGATTTTATATTTTAATAACTTCCAGTTCATTCTTGTTGATTGTCATAACTGAAAGGTATAATACCCCTTTATTTTGACTATATAATAAAGTGCATAATGTGTAAAGTCAAATTGCCTATGCTTTTTATTTTAACCTTCACATGTCTGTGTACTCTATCATCTTTTATTATATTTCATGCTTTCTACATTGTGTATGTATATATAATATACATACACACCTTTCACAGTCCCACACAGAATGTTCTCTGGAAACAGATCCTGAATGTATATTGTCAGGGACGTTAAAGGGATAGTAATGTTTAATTTTAAGTTTCTTTAACCCTTTGAGCGCCAGAGGCGTATGAAGCACATTGCTTTGCAATGCATTGCGTACCCCTTCTAGCACTCAAATGGTTAATATTGTAGGCATTAAAGTGTTAGTTAGGTCCCCAGAAATGTTTTAATAGATTTGTAAAGACTATTACCACAAACCCCCATCTATCAAACCGCTATGGTTTGAGAGATATTATCAATGAAAGTTCCCCCTTCCCTTCTCTTGATGTCAGCTGTAAAGCTGACAGAAGGAGGTCCATGTTGGCTAACCCGATGAAACTCTTCAGCAGAGCCGAAATTATGTTATTTCAAAAGAATTACTTCATTAGAAAGGTCTACAAAGTGTGCCTGGTTTGCAAGCACACTTTGTAGACCTTTACAATGAAGTAATTCTTTTGCAATAACGGGATTTCAGCTCTTCTGCAGAGCCGCCGGATGATCCCCACAGTGGGATCTCCTGCTGTCAGCTAGACACTGACGTCTGGAGAGGAAGTGGGAAGGGAGAATGTTGATTTTGAATATCTCTCAAAGAGTAAAGATTTGAGAGATGTGATTTGTGGCAATAAGATTATTTTTTAGCCTCTACAAATCTATTACAACGTTTTTGGAGACATTACTAACACTTAAGACATCAAAGTAATTTTTTATTTATTATCTCTCAAACCTCTACGGTTTGAGAGAGATAACTGGCTAAAGTTCCAGGCTGTTTCAGAGAAGTCTGCGCTCTAGCTGACAGCAGCAGATTCCAGTCGTTTGACCAGACTGTGGCTCTTCTGCAAAACCAGAATCACGCTATTTAGAAATAAATACTTAATTGGAATGGCCTACAAAGTGTGCCTTGTTTGTAAGTATTTATTTATAAATAGAGCGATGTCGGTTCTGCTGAAGAGCCGCCGGCTTGTCCTGGGACCAGAATCTTCTGCTGTCAGCTGGGTGGTGAGCTTCTCTGAAACAACCTGGTTTGAGAGATAACTTACATCAATGTAATTCTTTTTTTTTTTTTTTAATGCCTACAATATTAAACTTAAAATTAAACAGTACTATCCCTTTAATGTAAAAAATGCAGCTGTAGTCCATTTTATATTGCGTATTATGTACTTGCAGAATATATTGTCAGAATACAGGGTTACTGCCCCTTTAAGGATCATTAAGTTAATGCATAGTCTTCAAAACTCAATCATTGATGTAGGTTTAACTTTTAGAAGATGCATACTATACATTTTAAAACTGTTGTTTATTTTGGAATCTTTTCAGACTGGTTTTGTCACTGTATCTGAAAATGTTTTGTTATTGATTTAATTTACCAGAGGTAATTAAATTGGATATTTATGAAGTAATTGGAAATTATCTCCAATTCAGCAGATTAATTATTAATATATGAAGTATTCCCTTGCCAAGTTGTATTAGAAAGAGAACATCACCAGACACATTTAAATTGTTTTAAATGAACTAAAACAGACATCATACACAGTTCCACCCTATTCTGTCTAGACCAAAAAAAATTGTGAATGCTGAGTTTCAAGTGTGTATTTACAGAATTACTTATGTACCATAAGTAGAGCAAGTCTGCAAACCCTTGTCAAACCCATGTCGTCATATGTAGAATAGAAACTGCCACTGATGTAAAGAGGCTCTTAAAGCGGAACTGTCATGATAACATTGCCCCCTAATACAGTAATAACCTAGCGATCATGCAAAGCAATACTTTCATTAGGCTGAAGAAGTAAGCGTTCTTGCAGAAAAACAACTTCTTTAGCAGGAGCCAGAGGATAAAGGCATAGACATCTTGGGGGAAACGTACCTCTGAGTCTGCTTTGTCTGGCCCATTCACTGCCAGCACTGGTGAGTGGCGTTCGTTGGTTACCTTAAGGTAATGGAAGTTACTGATGGCGCACAGAGCTTCTCTTGTAAGCTCTGTTCGGCTGGTTCCTGCCTAAGAAGTTGTTTTTCTGCAATAACTTTTTTATTCAGCCTAATGAAAGTATGGCTTTGCATATCGCTAGGTTAGTAATGTATTGGGGCGGCAGTGTTATGATCATGATCATTCCACTTTAAGTAAACTACTTTTCGTTTTGATTTAACAAATTATACATGTTTTTCTAGCTGTAAAATTTAGGAGATGATGCTTAAAAGGATAGGGAAATGGGCTTTATAAGTAAAGCAAGTTACGTGACTGCTTTGTGAATCAAGTTCCCATTGCTTAAACCTCTCCTGCTGTCGTTCCCATGTAGGGCTGGTTGATGTCAGTGATTCAGAGCATCTGGGAGATTTGCGTCCTCTTCATTGAAGCCCCATTGTCTTTGAAATCTCAGACAAGGGGCTTCAATGGAGAAGATAGTGATGTTGTTTTCTCTCCCAGAGGTGCTGAATGAAGCTGTGACATCACTCAGCCCTATGTATCATGGAGAGAGTATGGCAGAGTTTTAAACTATGGGAACTATTCCCATAGTTTGTGTGTAACTTTCTACACCTAAAGTGGATGTATTACTCCTATACAAGTTGGCATGAATAGTTCGCTTATACAGCGAATATAAGTAAATGTGAATTTTTATTTTTAAAGCTCCTGTTGGTCTAAATTGAAGTTATAATCTCCTCCCTGCAGCTGCTTCCACATAAACTGCGGTTACCTGCTCTGTAACCACAGTCCGTCACTCTGACTCTGCTCCCCTCCCTCTCTCCAGCCTCCTTCTATGACACAGGATTTCTGCCTGTAAGCGGGACCCGGTCTCGTTGGCAAAGATCAATATCTAGCCAATGAGACTGCTCCAGCTTACAGACAGAAGCCTCTGTCATCGGATGAGCCTGTATAGAGGGAGGGGAGCAGAGGCAGAGTGACGGACTGCAGTTACAGAGCAGAACCGCAGTCTATGCTAAAGTAGCTGCAGGGCAGAGATTATAATATCAGTTTAGACCAACAGGAGCTTTAAAAATAAAAATTAATTAACATTTACCTATATTTGCTGTATAAGCTTAAAGATTAATGCAAACTTATATTGGGGTGATACATCCCCTTTAAACAGCTCTTCCCTTTCCTTTTACTGGAAAAAATGCATTGTCATTTCATAAAACTGTCATATATTAAAATTAAAAAAAATAATAATTTCGCATCACGTCCTGCGTCTTTAATTTACTACTTCGAAAAGTTGAGTAAGCTGCACTGCAGTGGGCATTCTTTTTGTTTGCATTGTTTACAAAAATGACTGTCCAACTTGACTTTCTGAAGTGTGATGTACAAGCATGGAGGATGGTAATTTAAATTTCTTGTAGAGGAAACTGTAATGTGTATTTGACATTGTCATTAAAGGGATAGTAATACTTGAAAATAAGTTGATTTTATTTTGTAGCCCTTAAAAAAACATGAAAAATGATATGTCTTATCTCCCAAACCTTTATGGTTTGGGAGATATTCAAAAGTAAAGTTACTCCACCCCTCAGATTTGGAATCCGGTCACTTGACCGGTTGTGCCTCTCCAGAAGTGCTGAGATCATGATCTTTAAAAAGAATTTCTTAATTGGAATTGTCTACAAAGTGTGCTTTCAAGCCAGGCACACTTTGTAGACCGTTCCAATGAAGTAGTTCTTTTCAAAGATCGTGATCTCGGCACTGCTAAAGAGCTGCCTGTTGCTCTGTGGACTGAATTCCAAATCTGTCCACTAGATGGCAGACTTGGCTGAAACAGCCAGGAAAAGAGAACTTTTCTTTATTATACATGTGAATATCTCCCAAACCATAAAGGTTTGGGAGATAAGACTTATATAATTTTTCATGTTTTTTTAAGGGCTACAAAATAAAATCAACTTATTTTCAAGTATTACTATCCCTTTAAAGGGATAGTTTCACAAAAAACAGCAGCTCCAATTAATCTTCATAGTATTTGAGCCATAGATAATGTCTCAATATAGAATTGTAGTTCAAGAGTAATTGAATGATAAAGTAGCCCCTCCTGTGTCCTGTCCTGTTACCTAGTGTAAGCCACCTCCCCTCAGATGTGGAATCTGGTCCACAGACCAGACAGCTCACAGCAAGGGACAATCTTCTTAGTGTAAGAACAATGAAAGCCCTGCCCCATTGACAGGATTTTCCCCTTATGTTAATTGAAGATTGTCCCCCTCTGCAATCCACTTGGACACCACCATGCTTCTCTGAGGTGAGCAGTGTTACATCAGTAAAAGGGGCGGGAGGGTGATACTTTATTATTCAATTACTCTTGAACTACAACTCTGACAGTACTGAAATAACACTCTCCATGACCCAAATGCTATGAAGATTAATTTAATCTTTTTATTATGAAGCATTACTATCACTTTAAAAGCAATACATACATTTCCTAGTGTACAAAAAAAAGAAAAACAGTTCTCACAGGGCTTTGACTTTCCTGTGGTTCTGTCCTTTCTTCTGGTTAGTGTGAACAAAGGGCTCAGCTTGAGTTCCTTGAGGGTACAGTTTTCTGCACACTGTGTTTTCTAGACGCGTATTGCCATACTGACTGATGTAAAAGTGTTCATTCAATGGGAGTCTCATGGTTTCCCTTCCTTCAAGGCTTTCACAACTCCTTAATTTGGTTCTGGGAGTTTTGCAGAGGCCGCCCTTGCTACCGTTCCTTTATATATATTGATGTAGAAGATGGCTTTTCTTTTGGCTGTGGTCTTGTCCTTTCAATAAACCGTAAGGGCTAAGCCTGTTCTTCACACTGCTTACAAATTTCTTCCTATGGTGCTTTGAGTTCCCCATCAGTCAGATTGTTGTTCCTTTTTGTCCTGACCCAAAGTCTGAGAAGGAAAGGGATCCCCACTTGCTGGATGTGGTTCAGTGCCTTAAGTTTTATGCGCCCTGTACAGAGTCTCTTTTGTAAGACTTATTCCCTGTTTGTCATTCCTGAGGGTTCCAGAGCAGGTCAGTCTACTACCAAGGTCACTTGCCTGTTTGATCAAGTCTACCATTTGTAGGGCATACAAACTGAGGAAGAAACCTGTTCCCTTCAAAGTTAAAGCAAATTCTACCAGGTCTTGTTGGGTTCTACTGGGCTTACAAGAATCAGGTCTCAGCTGAGCAATTGTTCAAGACTGCAACTTGGCCCTCCTTGCACACTTTTTCCAAGCACGATTGTGTGCTGGCTTTGGCAGGAAGGTCCTTCAGGCAGTTCTTCCTGTCTAAAGATCTTTCCTGTGCCTTACTGTTGTTCAGCTGATTGAGCCCGTTTGGCGTTTTTCTTGTGCACTGTACTTTTTTAGTGACCGTTGACACTTGGTTTGTGTTTGGGCCGTTCAGATTCTGGATAGTCCTAGGGAACTCCGGTATCACAGGGACAGGTGTGAGGTCATTTCTTTTTCTTCCCACTTCTGGGAGAGATTCCTGTTCTATCCTAATCTCACACAGTTAGGGTCTGAGGCAGCTAACATGCAATCTTTCAGGGCACCACTAACATATTGTTTTGTTTTGGGAACAGTACATAAATATGCAGTTATTCTTGTGTCTCACAATTACATTAACAAAAACATTGTGCATAATTTATATACATTTAAAAAATCTCAATATGCAGATGTTTGACAAAGTGTGGGAGGAAAAAATGGGGAACCCTAAGTAGGTGTTCATGGGACACCAGAGTGCCATGTCACCCTGGTTGATAACCAATGGGCTGAGAGTTGAAGTGACTTGGTCATGGTGCAGTTCATAGGAGCCTGTGTCTGAGAACCATTCTGATTTGATTATATGCCTAGTCTAATTATGCAGAATTATGGCTTTAATGAGCTGGTCTACTTAAACAGAAACATTGTATCAACGACATTCTTTAACTTTTATCTTAATGTTAGTCTTCCCTCACACGTTCTCATTTTCCATTGGCAGAACAGCCAGGTCAGGACCAAGGGAACAAGAACATTGTTTATCTGAGGGATGTCTTCACAAAATCTGGTGCATAAAGCACCAGCATTCTCTTATGGAAGACATCCATATTCTGCTGGGGAGTAGAAACACTGAGACATTGCTTAGGTATTTTTGTGAAGCAAGGGACTGTTGTCCTAACAGTTAATTCCTAGCAGTAACTTTTAGTGGTCTCTCTCATGGGCTCTATTTCATTGCCTACTGATGGCCCCTCTGAAGAAGGCATTGGTGAGTAGAAGGAAGATATGTTATGGGCCTGCTCTGAACAAGATGCTGTGGAGGGTGAGGATTCACCCACCCAAAGTGGTTCTTGATACACCAACAAGTAAAAGTGTCTTTAAATGTCAGACGGCAATTACTTTTCTAGCCTAAAACTAGCTGGACAAAGTGAAAATTGTTTATTCAGAAGAAATGTAATCACAAGTATCCCTTCCTGAAAGCTTGTATGTGTAAAATTCCATTCTGGTACAGGAAGCAAAGATGATTGATTCATCTAATAACCAAATGTGAATTGCCTCAAAATAACTTCCTGCTGCAAAAAGGGAGATACCTTTCAGAGATTCAAAAGCTTCAAGATAATTTTCTTTAGTTTCTGAACTTTCCAGATACCTACTTTAAAGCTATCTTGACAGCTCAAAAAGCAAAGTAAGCCCAACTTCTAAGTCCTCTTCAGCCTGAAGGCTGTTTTGTTATCTTTCACCCTCCACTTATAAATGTTCTAAATAGAGGCATTCCATCACAGGTGGTTCAAGTATATTCTCTGGGATACCAGCTTCAATACACCTACATTTCACCAAATAGACTTTTCATGCTCAGATTTCCTAAACAGAAGCTTAAGAAAGTTACTTTCTATCAAGCAGTCTTTTTCCTGTCAGTATTGAGACTCATTGTCCTTGTTCTTAACTTTAGAGGCTCTGAACTATTTTTTTCAAATCTTTGTGGTTCCCAAGAAGGATGGAGCCTTTCATCCAGTATTGGTTTTAAAAGCTCTGAACAAATTCCTCAGATTTCTCAAATGGAATCCATCGGGTCTGTAATAGATGTGTAACTGGATTAGTTCCTTGCCTCTTTGGACATTAAAAAAAAAAGTTTACTTGTACATCTCAATTTGGCAAGAACACCACCAGTTTCTCAGATTTGCTTTCCAACACAGACTGTTGGTGGCCTTGCTGTTCGGTCAAGCCATTGCTCCGTGGGTTTTTACGAAGGTGGTTGCTTTCTTAAAGCGGAACTACCACCATAGTTAGTCGCCCTGCAATAATTAGGCAGATGGCAACTAGCTTAATAATAGCTTACCTCTCTGAACAAGCAGATTCTAAAGAAATCCTTAATCTTCCGAGACCGGAAGCCAGGCATCAGTGCAAACATCTTCTCTGCAAGCCTGCGCTGTAAATCCCGGTCTCCATTACGAAGCATTGCACTGTGCAGAGGGGCACAGGAAGGAACTGACGGTGCAGGTGCGCAGGCTGCCCTAACCTGGCCGTCAGTCTCTGAAAATTAAGGATTTCTTTAGAATCCGCTTGTTCGGAGAGGAAAGATAACTATTAAGCTAGTTGCCGTCTGCCTGATTATTGCAGGGTGACTTTAACTATGGTGGTAGTTCCGCTTTAACAGCTTTCATTCAGGGATCAAAAGGAATCAATGTAACCCCAACTTAAATGACTGAGATCAGGGCCAATTTGATTATTCTTCAGATTAATCTACTGCAGATGTAAATTCTTCACGATCATTGTTGGATCCTAAGCCTAGAGAAATCCAACCTCCTACCCAGTCACCGCAACCAGTTTCTGGTTTTGGATTTCAGCAGGACTCTTCAGATGGTAGTTCTGCCTACAGACAAAATATCCTATCCAAAATTTGGTACCCTTTCCAAATCGCTCAGTCCGACCATTCAGGACTGCATGAAAATAGTGGGTGCTATGATGATCGGATACACCTACAATTGAATATTCTGAGAAATATAACAGACCACCCAAGTGTCTGGACATCTACATTCACTTGTACCCAGCAGCCCTGAGTCTCTTTACGAGTTGTAGGCCTGCAGAGACCTTGGCAAGGGAAAGTCATTCTCTCTGCCGATTTTATGGACTTCTGTAACCAACAACTCAAGCAGTCTGGATGGGGATTGGTAAATCATCTTTCAGTGATCAAAAACAAAAACCCTAGACAACCCAACCCACAGGATTTGCTTATTTTAAATCAAATACATCAGAGGAACCAGGAGCAAAACAGACTGGTGGGAAATTGAAAAGACTTTTCCCCGGGTGGAGGGGTATGTCCTGATTAATTTTAATAATTTTATTTCCAGGAGTAGGAAAAAAAAAAAATTAAACTATTTCGGCAGAGCAACAATAGACCCAATTAAATGGAAACTGAACTAGTTTAGGAAATGGTCTCCACTTGAGTATGCTAAAGGTCAAAATTTATGCTCCCAGCCCTTTTTCAGAAAAAAAATTCCAGAACTTTCAGCTTTTCCGCACATCACTTCCCCTTAAAGAGACCCAACTCCACCTTAGAGTTCAAAAGTTTCTCATTGTAATACTTTCTCAGCTTGGATGAAGCATTTTAATTTTGTGACCATTTCTGGGGGCCACTTGGGTATCTGATCTCTATGCACTTCCATGTAGATCACATTACCTTACCTTACCTTACCTTATACTCCATTCAGACATGGTGGTATTATGAACAATTCCTACTTTTCAGCTTGGTTATTTCCTCATTTCACATCTGTCAACTGTCACCCTTGCTGTGTCCCAGTTCACAAGATTGGAAAGCCTACATAGCTTGGATGTGGTTTGGTGTATGAAGAACTACTTTGGACTTGTACACTTGTTCTGATAGACTGATCCTTTAGCATCCTTGATGGTTACAAAAAAGAAGCTTCCAAAACTACCATTGCTTCTTGGATTAAGTTGGCTACAAGACTAGCTTATTTTAAATGTTTTAAGTCAGTTCCTTTGAGGTACAGCTCGTTATACCAGATCTATCAGTAGGGGTGCACCGAAATTTCGGTGGCCGAAATGTTTCGGCCGAAAATGGCCTTTTCGGCAAAAAGCCGAAATGAAAAAAATGGCCGAAAATCCTTGTCAGCCCGCATCATCACGCGCCCCTGCGGGCCGTGATGACATACAGACAGAGAAGAGGGCAGAGGCACCGGAAGAGAAGCGCTTGCTGCCAGCAGACTGATCGTTACTGTCTGGCAGCAAGCGCTTCTCTTCCGGTGCCTCTGCCCTCTTCTCTGTCTGTATGTCATCACGGCCCGCAGGGGCGAGTGATGATGCGGGCGGGCAGGAGGGAGCTCAGAGCCAGCCAGCCGCGGGGGACCGGGAGAAAGAGAGGTACAAAGGGGGAGAAAGTACATAGGGGAGAAAGAGATGCACAAGTGGGAGAAAGAAGTACATGGGGGAGAAAGAGAGGCACAAGGGGTAGAAAGAAGTACATGGGGGAGAAAGAGGCACATGGGGGAGAAAGAGGCACATGGGGGAGAAAGAGGCACATGGGGGAGAAAGAAGTACATGGGGGAGAAAGAGGCACATGGGGGAGAAAGAGAGGCACAAGGGGGAGAAAGAGAGGCACAAGGGGGAGAAAAGTACATGGGGAGAAAGAGAGGCACAAGGGGGAGAAAGAGAGGCACAAGGGGGAGAAAGAGAGGCATAAAGAAGTACATGGGGGAGAAAGTGAGGCACAAGGGGGAGAAAGAGAGGCACAAGGGAGAGAAAGAAGTACATGGGGGAGAAAGAGAGGCACAAGGGGTAGAAAGAAGTACAAGGGGGGAGAAAGAGAGGCACAAGGGAGGAGAAAGAAGTACATGGGGGGACAAAGAAGTACATGGTGGAGAAAGAGAGGTGCATAGACCCCATAGTAAAATAATAACAATGATGCATGTTAACTGTGTAAAGTTTTTTATTCTACAGTTTGTCAGGGTTACGGTTTTAAAATATGCATTAAAGTCATTTTCGGTTTCGGTTTTCGGCCAAGTGCATCCTGACGTTTCGGTTTCGGTTCAAAATTTTCATTTCGGTGCACCCCTATCTATCAGTACTACTGATTAGTAGGCAGAACAAATCTGCAAGGCCACCACTTGATATGTTAATGTTCTCTTACTCGGACACCATTTTTTGAGTGTAAGGTCCTTTTGAGTCCCAGTTAACGTACTCTTTTTCTCTGAGGAGGCTTGTGCACCTCTGAAAAGCTTACGAACTGGACTGTCGTGATTAACACATGTGAGTCCTGTTGCTCTTGGTTTTTATTGCCGTGTCATTTAATAAATGCTGATTTTTCGATCATCTAAAATGGAGCATGGGTACCAGGGACTGAGATCCTCCTTGTAGGGCAGGACATATCCTCAAGACAGTCTGGTGGGTGGAGACTCACATCCTCTCCTCCAGCTCAACCCTTGACCTGCCTCCAGTTATGTGTTCTCTGAGGTGAAAATATGGCCAGGACACTTCTCTTAGATTTTTAGACCTTTTATTATTTTCTTGTTAGATACGGGGCTATCAAAATTCCTCCATTAGGCGGTTTACCATTACTGGGCTTCCACCTGGAGTAGATTGATCAGTGTGCAGGTGCTGTGTGGACCCTTTCTTCTTGGCTCCTCATGCCCTTTCATCTGATTCATGTCCTGAGTGTCTTGGGAACTGTGGCATTCTGCGGACAGAGTTATAGGCATAGCTAGGCACCAGAGAAGACTACTTTCCCCACAATGCCTGTGTGGCTCCCAGTTTTGTAGTCACAATTTTACTTCTCTTGCCTATCCTATGCTCCCCTTCTCCAGATTAACCCTTCACCTGCCAGATTAGTACTTTCAGGTCTTTTCTCAGTACATTTAGTCTGGGGAACGGTTACTAGTTGTTTATACTAGTTTTAGATACTACTGCTATGAGGCTTTCAGATTCAAAGGGGAATGGGGCTAGATTCAAGAGTAAGGACTCGGAGCCATCACTGACCCCCCCCCCCAACCCCTCACCCCACTCACTGTTTCTCATATGAAATGTGGTTCCCTAGAGAGTATTCTAGATTTCTCTGCCCCTACTACTTCATCCAGCCCCTCCAGCACTGAACAAGAGCCAGCTTGAGTGAAAGCACGGTGTTCACTGTGGCCCAGTTTCCTCTCCCTCCACGGGGTTCTTCAGTCCTGGAAGCCCCCCACTACCTTCAGGTATATGGCCCCTAGGTCTCAGAGTATGCCTGGCTCATAGGGGCTTCCTCTAAGGAGGAACTTTTGGGAGGGGAGAATGAGGAAGGATAATATGGATTCTTCCTACTCCTATGGGTATTCTTATGAGGCAGACTCCTTTCCCTCAGCTGCTGGTCTTATTAGGACTGTTCTGGGGATTCTGATGAGGTTGCCTTCCTCTAAGGATGGCTACCAGGGGAGGAAGAAATCTTCTGCTGTTTTCCCCCTAATGTCGCTCTCTTGATCAGTTACTTCTGGATGAAAGACTCCTAATAAGCGGTTGTCTATCACCGAGGTTTTCTAGACAGTATCCCTTTTCAGAGGCAGCTTTTGCACGGTAGGCCACTCCTCCACCTCCTGCTGATCCCCCAGTCTCCAGGCTAGTACAGTCCATTGCCCTGCCTTTGACAGATGCAGCGGGACTGAAGAATCTGTCAGAGAAGAAGCTTGATTCTATTCTCAGGGCTAATTCTGCATCCACTGTGGTTGCAGTGAGGCCTATTTTTGCCTCTGCCTGGGTTAACAGGGCTGTTTCTGTGTGGGGTGTACAGAAGGTGGAAGCTGTCCATGCAGATGCTTCCAAGCAGGATCTGTTGGTCTTTTTTTTAGCCAACATGGAGGCCTACACTTAGGTTTCTGAGACTTTTTGAGGTGGGTCTGCTAAACCCTCAGTTACTACTCAACGCACTTTGTGGTTTAAGATTTGGTCTGCGGACAAGTATGTGGAGGCTGTACACTTCAAGATAGAATTCTTGCGTTCTGTCATTGCAGTGATGTGGTTGGGGTTATCTGGCATATATGAACCTTCAGGATTCGTACCTGCACATGCCAGTGCTATCTGCATTTTGCCTTTGGCTCGTAACATTACCAGCTCAGGGTCATGGGGGGGGCTTCATTTGCACCCGGACCTTTCCACGACTCTTTATCTGGGCAACCTTTTGATCAAGGCTCCTACAGAGGAACTTTTGCCCAGCGTGTCCAAGATTGTGCTAGACTCCTGGTCTACCATGGGTGGATCCTGCACATGTTAAAGTAGTCTCCAGTACAGTCCCAGGAGCTGGTGTTCCTAAGCATGAGGTTCGACACCTGCCTAGACTAGGTTTTCTTACCAGAGGAAAGACCCTGCAGATTATGCAGGAACGGTCTCAGGTTCTGGGGTGTCTATCGGCCACTGTAAAGAAGTACATGAGAGTTCTGGGCAGGCTAGTGTCAACTCTAGAGGTGTGGTGCCTTACTCTTATCAGGTACATACCAGGGAGCTTCAGAGATATGTCTGGAATTGGTACAGGAATTCGTCACTTCTGGATTGGCAGATCTCCCTATCTCCTGAAGACAAGCAAGACTTGCAGTGGTGGTTGCAACGGTGTAACCTGGAAAATGTGATCCAGGGCAGGTGGACTGGGGAGGAGTCTCTTCGGTCCAATAATGTCCTGGAGCTCAGGGCGATCATCTCACTCTTGTGTACTGGACCTCTGGTTCCAGTCAGATAACCCAAGGATGTGTCTTACATCATTAGTCAGGGGGGCACTCAAAGTGCTGCCACCTGATACGAGGTGAGGTACATTCTAGGTTGGGCAGAAGCCCGCATTCCGGCCATCTCCGCTGTTTACATTCCCAGGGGTAGAAACATACTGGTGGACTTGCTAAGGCATGGATCCTGGTGAGTGTGAACTCAATACGGAAGTGTTCCACTTGATTGTGCTACCATGGGGACTGCCAATGATTGACCTGATGGCTATGAGTGACATCAGGAAGGTTATGGCTTTCTGTTCCCAGAAGAAGGATCCTTAGGCCATTGAAGGATCCTTAGGCCATTGACATGGACGCATTGTTGAGTCTGTAAAACTTGCACCTTTAATGCCTTTCCTCCAATTCCTCTCATTCCCAGAGTTCTGGGGAAGATCTGCATGGATGGCACAATTGTGATTCTGGTCACTCCTTATTGAACCCGCCATGGTTTGCGGACTTGGTGAGCCTTTCCATTCCGGATCCACTTCTGTTTCCTTTAAGGCTAGACCACCTCCTCCAAGGCTACCCTTTGAAAGAGGATGTGGAAAAACTGGCTTTGACAGCTGGGTTGTTGAAGCACACATGCTAAGGAAGAAGGGATTCTCCACTGAGGTCATGTCTACTATGACTGATGCTAGTAAGTCATTCTCCTCTAAGGCCCTACCATAGGGATTGGTCTATTTTTCATACCTGATTTTGAATTTCTGGTGTTTTCCAGGATGATGTGAACAAAGGATTCAGTCTGAGATCCTTGAAGGTTCAGATCTCTGCTCTCTTTTTCTAGAGACCTATTGCCACTATCCCTGATGTCAGAGTGTTCCTTCAGGGGGTTGCTCATGCTTTCCCTTCTTTCAAGGCTCCCACTCCTCTGTGGGACCATAATTTGGTTTTGGTTGTTCTGCAGAGGCCTCCCTTTGAGCCCCTTGCTACTATTCCTATACATCAGTTGACAAGTAAGATGACTTTTTTTTTCTTTTGAAGTTGTCTGTTTGCAGAGTCGCTGAGTTGCAGGCTTCGTCTTGCAAGCCACCTTACCTTTCTCCTCCTTCCCACCTCTGGGGGCCTACTGTTGGTATATCCCCATTGTACCTGTGTTCCACATTGGACAACAGATGAAATAGGATTTTAGTCTTACCTTGTTAAATCCTTTC